>CM077154.1:104918830-105518830 GCA_039583875.1 Platanthera guangdongensis | reverse complement strand
CTCGCCGAACCTGTGGTTAAGCAGCTCATGAATACCAAGTGAAAATCGCTGAGAATCAATAAGTGATTCGGCGAGAATCACTAGCGATTCTCGACGAATCGTCGAGAATCACTTGGTGATTCTCGCCGATTCGTCGAGAATCACCTGCGATTCTCGCCGATTTTCACTTAGCGATTTCTTGGGATGCTGCTGGACCGGATTCTGCCGCTGGACTAGTTTGAACCGGATTTCGGGTTTCTACTTGTGGGACCCACAACGGTCATATTGTATGGGTCTTCAATGTATAAATACATGGGTATTTTTGAACAGTGATTCAGCGAAGAAAACCAGACATACGGGAGCACGGACTAACCCTAGATCCCCGCTTCCGCTCCGTCGCCGCCGCCACTGCTCGCGATAAGTTGGTCGCCGCTGTAGATCTCTTTCTTCCCGATCTCCGGCGACAGAAGCTTAGCAAAGCTCTAAGTCTCACGTGTCTATCCGGAGATCTCTTGTCTCTCGATTTGTTGACCGGGAAAAACTCCCCCGTCCGAATCGATCGAGACGACTGATCCTAGAGTGACCGTTGGAAGACCAAGCTAGCTTCGCTACGAAGTTTGGATCTTCAAGTTCAGCAGCCGCTCATCATCATAGCCGCCGATCCCGAAGCTAGCCGCCGCTCGTGTTGCCGCCGCCGGTTCCGGGGAGATCCTCTCCAAGAGAGACCAAGGTTGTAGACTCTTCGTTGACTTCACGAACACGTCGTTGAACGAAGAGGAACACCGTAGTCTCCAAACGAAGTTTGTATCTCGTGTACATTCTATATTTACTTTTGTTGTAAAGGAACTTTTGTTCCATGTTGTAAGGTTTGGGTGCAACCCGATTTGTGGGAGTGTTGACTCTCACGTGTGGAAGGGTTCCTTCCGATAGTGCAGGGATTGGATTTCAATCCTGTTGGAGAAGTGACCGAGTCGTCCCTTGTTGGGAGATAGGTCAAAGGGGGAAAGTGGATGTACCCAAGTTGGGGAACCACTATAAATTGCCTGTGTATTCTGTGTGATGTGCCTTTTATTTTTATTGTGCAGGTACATTCGTAAATTCCGCAAAAGCGCTACACTTCACCTATTCCCCCCCCCCCCCCCATAGGTGCACTTTGCCGACACTAGGTGGACTTTCACTTAGTTCACTGCCAGACCTCCAAAGAGATGTACGACACCCTTGTGGTCTACAGGGAGGGTACTGAAAAGGTAGAAGATGATAGAAAGTCCATGCTCAACTAGGAGTATGAGGCTTTTAGGCAATCCCTGAAAGAGAACATAGCGACTTGCTATGAAAGATTTTTCAGGATCATAAATGAACTGAGGACCTATAGGAGGGTCTTTAGTCATTATGAGATTAATGACAAGTTCCTAAGATGTCTCACTAGAGACTGAGATACAAAGATTTGCGCCATAAGAGAAGTGGCCAAGCTTGCTGAGACTCCTCCCCAAATATTATTTGGAAAGTTGCTCTCCTATAAGATGCAGCTAGCTGGCAGAAAATAGGAGGAGGCCTCCAGTAGATACCAAGCCAAGGAAAAGTCCTTGGCCTTCAGAGCAGACAACATAAAGAAGATTAAGGAGAGGATTTCCTCTCCTCCAAGAAGACCAACTGATTCAGATAGCTGAGAGTCAGATGCATCAGATTGCAGCATGTCAGATGCGGAATTTGTTGCCTTCTCAAGGCACTTTCAGAAGTTGATGAAGAAGAAATAGTGGAAGAGCAGACCTTCCACCTTTTCTCATCACAAGAAGAATCACTCTAAGGCTGACAGGTATGATTCTAAATCTAGTAAATATAATTCATCTAAAGTTGTATACTATTGTTGCAGCAAATCAGCGCATGTGATAACTGACTCCCCAGTAAAGAGGAAGGAGGCCGGTGAGAAAAAATAGCACTGGCACAATGGCAAGAAGGAAAAGTCCTTCATTACTAAAAAAGAGAAGAGCTGGACAGACTCATCTTCATCTATGTTTGAAGAAGAAGAAGCCTATAATGGGTTGGTTGTTGTTGTTGCTGAATAAGAAGCTGTGGCAGCAGATGAAGACCATCTTGCTGCCAGGATAGGTATCAAGGCCCCTCTAACACACTCAGACAGTGATTCAAAGGTGGATGATGAGGATGAGGAAGATGCTTACAGCTATCATGGGCAGATGGCAATGACTGATGAGGAATCCAGCCAGGATCAACATGGTCAAAGCAAGTTAAAATATCTATCAAGCTCTTCTTCTGAGTCTGGATATGAGACTAGTACTAGTATAGAAGCTTCTTCATCTGGTGGTGAAGATGATTCTGAATCAGAAGGACATGTCAATCAATTGATTGACATGTATGGTGAACTTCTGGATGCATTTAAGAGGTGCAAGAAGTTGACTAAAAACTAAGTTGTGGAGATTGTCTCTCTTCAGCTAGCTGCTGCCCAACTGACTGAAACAACAACTCTGCTGCATTAGAAAGCAAGGGAAGTTAGCCAACTAAGAAATATCACTCTCATTCAGATTGGAACCATCAATTTCATGGATAGTCTCATAAGGGACCTTGAAGAGAAGCTCGAGAGGAAGAAGAAAATTGTGGCTAGTTTTCTAAGCTTAATAAAGTGTTTCCCTTGATAAACTCCTCCTCCTCTCAGAATTGTAAGAGGGGATTGGGGTTTAAGGAAAATACAAGGGTTGCCCCTTCTAAATGGAAGGGCACAACTCCTGTTGAGCCTCTGGCTTCCATGTCTCCCAATCGTTTTAGGAAAGTTCAGTTGCCTTCAAACAGGTATGACCAAGAAAGCATCTTGGGTCACTGGATGAATGATGGATCCACTGGGTTGAACCAAAATGTTCACAAACATGGTGGAAGGTATAGCAGGGTGAGTGCCTTTAAGGCTGCCCATGAAGAAGTTCAAATGGCCCATCATGGACCATTTGTCTTTGGTGCTCCAGCCCCCACTCTCAAGAATGTGGTTGCAGCAATGGTTCAAGATCATTCAGCAAAAACTCAGACCAAGGTTCAATCATCAAACAAGTCTGGTTTGGCTGTGTTTGATGTTATCAAGAGAATGCTTTCTGAAAATAAGCTTGTTGCTGTTGGAACTCAGAGTAGGCCAAACAAGCCAGTTAGAAGACTTACCTTCAGTCAAATCCTTGTTGAAAGGAATCTGAAGAAGGCTGTTGTACCTCTTCCTACTATTTAGTCGGCAGTTAACCATACTGCAGGGCCTGCACAAAAAAGGAGAAACAACATTCATGAATATTAGTGTTGTGGCAAAGTGGGCCACTTTGTTATAGACTGCTGGAATATTCCAAGTGTGTCAAGAGCATCTGTTAGTCCACCAGTCAGAAATGTTGCTTGTAGACAAGTTTATTTTCAGACTAACATGAACATAGGACCCAATAGATATTGAGGTCCTAAGGTAAAATAAATTGCGTGATGAAGGTCAGTCCAAGTGCCCATAACCCTATATAGTACTTGGACAGTGGTTGTTTCCAGGCACATGACTGGGACAACACTACTAGAAAACAGACTTTTGGCCAGGGCAAATTTCCCTGGCAAAAAGTCCAAAACCGTGGCTAAAATGTTTTAGCCACGGTCTAGCCACCGGAAAATTCCATGGCTAAAGTCGGCGTGGCTAAAATTTTTAAGCCACGAATTGGCCGTAGCAAATAGTATTAGCCATGATAAAAACTACCATGGCAAATAATCCAACTATTAGCCACGGTATGAAACCCTGGCTAAAAGTAAAGTCATCATTTTTCAAAACAAAGTATTTGACACAGTTACAAGCCGTGGCAAATACTAATTTATGTTTTTTAAAAAAAACCAACACTAATCAGGAGGAATTATTACCCCCACTTCGAAGCTGAATCTCTGCCCCTTCCAAAAACATTCACAAAGCTATGCTCTATTATTAACAACTCATTCAAAAAACCCACGTCATGTCAACGGTGGTTCATGTCCATTCAATAATTACAACAAACCATACAAAACTTCGCTTCTCTACATGCTCTTAGATGGTCGGTGAACAATACCAGAAAAAGTGTCAAATGCAGTGCCATAAGACTTCAAAGCATGCTCGCAAGAATAGTGACATCAAAGATAATATATTTCACGGATTAAAGAAGGAATATTACAATTTCAAGATCAATTTTCAATATTCGAATTTAAAAAATGTAAAAAAAAAAGAGAGAAGAAATTACAGACTACTAATCACACATGCAGAAGACAAATATCACCAATCCAGAGTGATATTCCTTGATAAATAAAGGTTGTCGATGTAGTCTATGACAGCACTTGTTGCAACAATGTATCGCCTCATCTCCCTTTCTACCGACTCATCTGTACATCAAAAGCTCTCAATTAAGGCAGCACAATATTACTCACATAATTACAGCTCGAAATTACAATTACACTACTTCAATGTTTATATTTCATAACATTCATGCAAAAAAAAGTAGGGGTGTAACTCAGAACCAACTGAACCGCCTAACCAAATTGAACCAAACCAAACCGCATGGTTTGGTTCGGTTATAGTAGGCCGCGGTCCGTTCACGATTCCAATTTTTGAAAAATCGCGTGATTCGGTTTGGTTCACGGTTTTGAATGTCAAACCAAACCGAGTCGAATCGAACCAAACTGTATTAGCACTTGCAGTAATATTAATGATTTAGTATCATAATATGTTCGATTTATTTGGGCGTCACGATTGATACAGTAGCAGTTTAATAAAAATTTAATCTGTGTTACATACAGTAATTGGCTGGATTATTTGGAGAGCATCTGAAGGGCGTACTTCCAGGTCAATACCAAAATACCATCATCAAGCAAATGAGACCAGCTGACCTCAGATGACCTTGCCTCAAATGCAGTAGGATTATCTGCCAAATCGGCTGAAGACCGGCGTGAAATATCTTCAGATTCAGATCTCCATGGACCTGCATTACCTGAAAATTGACAGTCATGCTCATCTCTTCATCGCATTGCCACTCTACTTAGACAGAGTCTCTAACATATGATTAGCTGAACATTAAATACTTAAGGAAAACAAAATACAAACTGATATTCCTAACAAAATTTTATTTTCTTGAAAGGAAGACAAAATATAACTTGGCTCAACTTTTGGATTTTTTTCATCAAAAAATTGAGTGCTCCTGCTACCCTCTATTTTATAATCACCTCCGGTGTACAGTAAATCTTCATGAATCCCTGTTCGTTAAATCATATCACAATTATTACATGAATAATAATTGTGAATCAATCACATATATTTCAAAACAACACAAACCTGATTGAAGCACTCTATCCCCATCCCTTAAAAATTTTAAAGAATGTTTAGAATAGAAATGAAAGCAAAATAAAATCATCAGATTAATATGATATGAATTGTACAAAAATGCATCATAAATTTCCGCATTATTTGCAATAAGAACACGTTCCCAAAATATATCTCAAGACATCATGGAAATAAATATAAGTTCACCAAAATCTATCTCAAAACATCGAGTTGATATGATTTTTTTCCATATTAGTTGATCAACACTAAAGCTTTTAATTTGGGTAGTGCATCATCCGTTGAAATTCTGCATCTTTCTGAGCGCTATTTTCATCACCAACCTAAAAAAATATACATTATGGATATGTTAAACATGTTAATAATTGAGTAATAAACAATACTACTTACTTGACCAGTGCTAGAAGGAATAGAAGGATTCACCCGACTTCTAGAAGTGGTTGTTGTTGGTGTCAATGGGCAGCTAACAAGCTCCAAATGAGCTCGCAACTCTTGTTGTAGGCATGTCATCTTTTCTTCCATTTGTGCCTCCACTTGTTCCTTCATTTCGGCAATTTGAATATCAAACTGTGATTGCATTTCTTCTCGAAGTTGAGTATGGATTGACTCAACTGCTTCTTGACTAGGTTGTAAATTAATATCTTTTTTCCTCATTAAGCCCCATGTACGCAAACGTCCATGTCCATCCTCTCCCATTACCCGAGAGAAGCAAGAATCTTTATATTCTACGGTGTGCTCCTCCTCAGGCACATTTTCAAGAAGAGTGTTCATATCTTCCTATGATATGAAGATATAAAAATAAGAAATGTTGTCAATATTATATGTATTATTTTGAAATTAGCTATGGGTGAAAGAAATCAAAACATACAATGGCCTCCTGAGCTTCAAAATCAATTCTACCCTTCTTATCTGTCCGTGTTCTTATAAAAACATTAATTCTATCTACATGATTGTTACCTTGTTTCTCCATCTAAAACAACAACAAAAAAATAAATTTTCATTGCATATATGTATTATATAAAGATCTTGGATGTTTTACCTCCGATCGAACAGAGCGAAATGAGGACCTCCCCATTTTATGGTATCCTCCAAGTTGTTCACGGTTGATTGAGTTTTGCTTTGATACAACTTTAACAGCTTCTTGCCCCCAATATTGAACAAGAGTTCTCCATTGCCCGGCAATAACTCGATCTGGGATAATGGCAAGACACTCCTCATCGGTTGTATATATATCATAATTATCACGCTTAACATGATATTTCCATTCCCTCCACCGCAATCCAACTGAATGCAAGCATCTACCTTGATAATTTAGAGGGACATCTGTATTCTCCTACAATTATTCAATGAAATAAAATTGTGTTTATTTTAAGAGTGGTGTTCATTAATGTAACAAAAGAATAAAGTACAATACCTGCACCTCTCTCCATATCGCATCAAGCATGTCATTGGGTATATCCATCCATCGTGGATATGTGAGTGGTAGTTTAAACCCATTTCTAGCTAGAATGCCAAGTTGGCTAACAAATGGTTGCTCGCACTTACCGGTAGGGTACCCGTATCTATAAAAATCAACATGAAATCGCTCACCTGTCCCCCATGTTGGGATGCCTTGAGCAGGGCCTCGACCTCTCTCTTTTTAATACTTTCACGATTGTTTGAAAGATCTGCATTAAAAATGTCAATAACTTATATATGTTGTTATAGTGCACAAGCAAAAAAATTATGATTCCAAATACCTGCATTGTCTAGTGAATGTGATGTGTCAATGGGTTGGGAGATTGGTGTAGCATGTGCAGTAGCTTGGGAAACTGAATGTAGAGTGGTGATTGGTTGAGATATTGGTGAAGGATTAATATTAGGTTGGGAGATTGAATGTGCGGCGACGAATTGAGAGAGTTGCAACTTTTCAGTCATAGTTTGTCCTCGTGTTTTTTTCTTCCCCATGCCTGCAAGAAGATCATATAACAAACTATATTGGTGAATCAAATGTAATTTAAAATGACCAAATATAGTAATTTGTCAAGCAAAAAAATTATGATTCCAAATACCTGCATTGCCAAGTGAATATGATGTGTTAGTGGGTTGGGAGATTGGTGTAGCATGTGCAGTAGCTTAGGAAACTGAATGTAGAGTGGTGATGGGTTGGGATATTGGTGAATGATTAATATTAGGTTGGGAGATTGAATGTGCGGTGACGGATTGAGAGAGTTGCAACTTTTCAGTCATAGTTTGTCCTCGTGTTTTTTTCTTCCCCATGCCTGCAAGAAGATCATAGAACAAACTATATTGGTGAATCAAATGTAATTTAAAATGACCAAATATAGTAATTTGTCAAGCAAAAAAATTATGATTCCAAATACCTGCATTGTCAAGTGAATATGATGTGTTAGTGGGTTGGGAGATTGGTGTAGCATGTGCAGTAGCTTGGGAAACTGAATGTAGAGTGGTGATGGGTTGGGATATTGGTGAATGATTAACATTATGTTGGGAGATTGAATGTGCGGTGACGGATTGAGAGAGTTGCAACTTTTCAGTCATAGTTTGTCCTCGAGTATTTTTCTTCCCCATGCCTGCAAGAAGATCATAGAACAAACTATATTAATTCAAAACACATCACAACTACATTATAAATCAAAATATAATAATTTAAAAAGATAAAATATTGCAATTTGGCAAGCACAAAATTATGATAACATACAATATTACTCTTCATTAGTTATTTCATCGTCGACATCTAAAGGAATATCATCAACAACATCACCATTAACTCCTTCCCTAACCTAATTAGTATCATCATCACGTACACATATTATTTCATCCAAATGTTTTTGATTGAGTGGTTCAACTTGAGGTTCGACATCAAATGATTCCTGAGTTATCAACTTCATAACGACTTCCCAATCTGGATCTAGAGGATCTTTGACGTAACAAACCTGCTTTGCTTGAGTGGCTAATATAAAAGGCTCATCTATCATTTTATTTTGTCTATACAACAAATGATTGAAGTTCACAAGAGTGAAACTAAATTCATCCAGTTTTTTTCCAACTTGAGGGTCAACCCAATCACACTTAAACAGGATGAATTTAAAATCATTGCCATAGTGAATCTCAAAAATGTCCCTTAACCTTCCATAGTAGGTGACACCCCCTACACGTGGATTCTTATCTTTGGAGCTAGCATAACTAGTTGTACTTGCTTTGAGCAGCACACCACTATTTTGGGTAGTTCTTTTTTGATCTTTGTACTTTGTGCGATAACGAAATCCATTAATAAAATATCCATCATATCTCCATGCCCAATTATCTGGACCTTCACTGAGACGCTTAACTTCTTTGGATAGATTGTTATCAATACATCTAACCTGTAGAGATAGTCAAACCATGGATGAAATTAATGAAATGATTCATTAAAAAGTTGATCTTCATTACTATATTGAAGAACTTACATAATGTTTAAACCATAAATGAAAGGATTCATTATGAGCTTTATCAATTTGATGTTCGGACAAACGAGGGATTGTATTTTTGAGTTCTTCGATGTGTTTCATGTATAAAAACACATTTCAATATTGTAAAAAAGAAACACCAAATTATATTTATGGGAAAAAATATGACAACTCACGTTAGAAAAGGTGTGATTGCATCTACGTTGAAAAGAACATGACGATGCATTTGTATCCAAGAAACCTCATCAAGTCCTATCTTTTTCCCCTTTTTAAATGGGCGACAAATGTCATGTCCTCCATCATAATTTCTATTTTGTCGATTATATTTTGTTTCAATACCAACAAGATATCGTTCGCAAAAGTTCATGCATTCCTCCATTAGATATCCTTTCGTAATAGAACCTTCTGGATGAGCACGATTACGAACATATCTCTTCAAGGTAAGTACATTCCTAATTTCAATATATATAATACGTTAATACCAACAATATTATATAAATAAATATATAAACTCAAATATATGAAATGTTCATTACCTTTCAATAGGATACATCCATCGAAATTGCACCGGACCACCAACATAGGCCTCTTCAGCCAAATGTATTGTTAGATGCTCCATAATATCAAAAAAAGAAGGTGGAAATATCTTTTCAAGATGACATAGTGTTAGAACTATGCGTTCTTGCATAATCTTCAAGTCCACATGCTTAATAGTCTTTGAGCACAATTGTCTATAGAAATTAGATAACTCGATAACAACTTTCACAACATCTGGTGGCAATACTTTCCTTATAGCTATTGGAAGGAATTGTTGCATAAGAATGTGCATATCATGAATTTTAAGACCCCAAATATTTCTCTCTTTCAAATGTACACATCGAGAAATATTAGATGCATGACCATCCGACACTTTGATATTTTTAACACTTGTAGAAAAACATCTTGATGAACTTTGTTCATTGAAAAACGGGCTGGAGATAAGAAGGCCTTACCGGATGCAAGTTGTTGTGGGTGCAATTTTGTTCGAATACCCATTTCTTTTAAATCTCGTCTTGCTTTTAAGCCATCTTTTGTTTTTCCTATAATATCCAATATTGTATAAAGCAAATTTTCACCCATAGTCTTCTCTTGGTGCATTACATCAATGAAATGACGTGTTTGAAAATACTCCCAATATGGCAATTCAAAGAATATGCTTTTTTTCTTCCAACCCTACAATTATCTTCCCTCTTCCTCTTTTTAAGATCATCTTTCTTGTATTCAGTAAGTACATCATTCAGTTGTGTTGTGATAGTACTTCCCTTTAACATTAGAGGTTTAGCTTCAAATTCACGACATCCATTAAAAGCTGCCTTATCTCTTCGAAACCTGTGCCCACTGGGTAACCATCGATGATGCCCCAAATAGCAAAATTTTCTACAATTTCTTAGCCATTGTGATTAAATTTGCAAATTACAATTTGCAGAAGCATACTGGCCTTTTGTTCTCCATCCTAATAAGTTTGCATATGCCGGGTAGTCATTAATTGTCCAAAACAATGCGGCACGTAGAGTGAACATCTGATTTTTTTGATACATCATATGTAGCCACACCATCATTCCATAATTCTTTTAACTCTTCAATCAATGGTTGAAGGTAAACATCAATTTTATTGCCAGGCCCCTTCGGTCCATCAATTAGTACAGTAAGAAAGAGAAAATATTGTGTCATGCACATCCATGGCGGCAAATTATAAGGAATTAAAACAACTGGCCACGTGCTATGAGCAATGGACATGGTTCTATATGGATTAAACCCATCAGAGGCCAAACCAAGTCTAATATTGCGACACTCTGCAGCAAATTGAGGATAATCTTTATCAAACTTTTTCCAAGTTAGAGAGTCAGCTGCGTGCCTTATATTATCATCTTTAGTACGTTCCTCTGCATGTCATCGCATATAACTTGCAGTTTTTGATGACATGAATAACCTTTTCAATCTCGGTGTCAAAGGAAAATATCTTACTTGTTTTGCTGGAATTTTTGAAATTGTATTTTGCATGTTATTTCCATTGTCATTTAGTTGTTTGTATCGTGACTCGCCGCAAATCTCATAATTTTCAAGTGAAATATCATTTCCTTTAAAATCATGCAATTATTGGGGCATGCATCCCAAGTCTCGTAAGAAAATCCCAAATCTTTTGTAATATTTTGAGATTCATAATAAGACTTGGGTATTTTATGTTCGGAAAAGCATCAATAAGGCACTCCAATAGCCATGTGAACGAGATATCTGTCCATCCATGCATGACTTTATCTTGCAGTAATCTAACTTTGAAAGACAAGGATGTATACTTGACACAATTAGGGTACAATGGACACTCTGCATCTTCAACAAGTTTTATAAATTTGGCATCTTCTTTGTTAGGACCATCTACTCTTGGACTGGTTAATGATGGTGGATTCTCATACAAACTAACACCAATAGGTGGAATTCCAATTGCTTCATGTATCATCTCCATCATATCATCTCTAAAATCAGAACGTTGTTCATTCCCACTGTAAGATGCAGAAGAATATGATTCCCCATGAAGGGTCCATATCTTATACTTGGATAAAAACCCATTTATAATTATATGTTCACGAGCAATGACCCTCTCCATCAAATAAGTATTACAACATTTTCTGCAAGGACAATAAATCTGAGTCTCACAACTATATGTTTTATTTTGATATGCATATTCTAGAAACTTGTCAACACCGTGGATGTATTCAGATGAAGCTCTATTTTGCAAATCAATCCAACTTTTATCCATATTTAATGACAGAGAAATCTACATAAATTAAAAAAATTAGGGTTATACAAATAGAGGTCGGACAATGAAAATATATTAGTTTGAGTTTAAATAATCTTTGACAAATAAAAACAAACACACACATACACACATACAAAATCAAAAACACAAACACATACACAATAAAACACACACACACACACGCGCGCAATACTCATTTTTCTAATAGTGCAACCATCTAAATGTTTTGGTTAAGTGCAGTCTGCATGCCCAAATAGAATGCTGATCTCGGAAGGAAGTGGCAACCGAAATTGCCTCCTATTATTTGCAAGTGAATCCCTTACATGATCGTCAAATATTCTTCTTATCCCAGAGCAATCGTATCAGAACAATTCCTAACCATCTTTTAAAGCAAATCAACCTATAGTTACCATCAATGTCTCCATCCAACGCTATGCAAATAATTAAATTACTTACACTATGTTTACTGAAAGACAATTAAAGTGAGATCTCCTGTTGAGGATGGAACTTCACCTTCTTCAATGGAGGACTGCTTTCAACAGGAAGCAATGCGGCTGAAATCAATATCTTTAGCAGTTGAGAGCGCCTGCAGCCAACAATTAGCACATATCTAAGCAAACATGCATTGCCTTAAACAAAAACAAATAGATTGTAAATAAAGAAATAAATGAATTATTGAATTTTGTGCGGCCAAACAATTTGTGATGTTTAATTTTCAATACTACAAGAAAAATTTAGATACTCCAAGGTTCTATATTGTTAAGGAAAATACAAATCTAGAATTTAGACTCAAGAAAGGCAAACTATTGAGCTTGACAAGGACAACTTCCAAACTCTCAATTCAAACTAATCCATACACATTTTGAGTTATAAGACTATGATGAATTGGTACTAAGGCTTCGTTTGAGGGGACTTATTTTCACCGGTCAAGCAGTTAAGATCGCATGAATCGGACCTTAATTTAAGTTCCGATCCATGTGATCTAAGGTCCGATCCATGCAGACTTAACCGCTTGACCGATGAAAATAAGTCCCCCCAAACGAAGCCTAAATCTGAAAGTTTAGTCGGGAAAATTAAATCCTTTGGCTCTCTACTAATAACTAATGCAAATATGTTACAGATTTGATCGAGAGCCCAGAAGGTATTGCAAAGCATAATAGACTCAAGTATGAGAGAAGCGATAGTGTAATAGTGGAATGATTCTACCAAAATAATAAAACAACAATAAAAAATTTTGATTCCTAAAATGCTGAAGAGTTGTGCAGAACTTGAGGATTTTATTAGATTGATCCTACCGAGGTGAAAGTGCCAGCTTGATATGCTAATGCAAAGAATTGAATCATCCTGCCTGTAATGGTCGAGATAGCTGAGAGGAGAGCCCAAACATCTCCATACACTACATAATTATGATATGTATGATCTCCAACGGAACAATCCAATGGTTGGATGCAATAATGGAAAAAATAACTTGAAAACTGTGATGGCATGCATAAATTATCCCATCAGTAGGTTTAAAACCAGACACTGGAATAATTCTCATGAAAAATATAATTGTAAGTTCACCTGAAACAGGCTCTCACTTAGGACAGGGGTGCCTCACAACCTTGCTCAAAATTTAGATCATCATCAAGCACAATGTACTTCACGGGGAGAAATGGGGCAGCATAAATTGATTCAAGGTTGACAAGAGGAAAAAAAAAGAACAGTTTTTTTTTGAAGAAAAAAAACAGCAACGAATAGATAAATTTTGTCGAGAACTTCTCAACGGGACCATAATGCATTAGCAGCATGAGGATGAGAGGTGAGTATAGCGTGGAGAAAATCACACACATTCAAGTAATGAATGACTCATTATTAGCTATGCACGAATTAGCTTTAGCATAATCAGGCAAATACATAATTAGTTACAGATTCACAATATCAAAAATCTACTCACTTTCTTTTAATTTTTTTAAATATATATAAAATGTAAAAAAGAAATCATTTCATTCCCCTGAACTTGGATCATTTTTCTGGTTCTATATTGTTATAAGTAGGATGAATAATTTAAAAAATATTAAGTCGAGTGACTGACATTTCACCCTTCGAAGATTTGATCATCAAAAGGGTCAAACACTTAATCTCTTGCGAGTGATAGATATCAAATGATAAAATGAATAACCTGTGCATGGACTGTTATCCCTATTTTGGCAGAAGTTACATCAACATCAACCCACTCATGGGAGTCTGCATACTTCAAATGCTCTAAAACTGTGATGAATTGGTGAAAATAGTAGAATTAACATGAATTGAAATGAATCAACATCAAATTTACAATGGCAATTTATGTATACTAGCCAACAAAATCAATATAACAATGATCCAGATCAAAAATCTATTCTGAAAATATTGTGTCATATCTGTGCATGAATATCTCTAACACATTGTGAGCAAATACATATATCAAGGGTAAAGAGAAAATGACAAAGAAGATTATCCTTTCATATTTGTAAACATTTTTGTCATACACATTTTGAGTTTATAAGCATATTTCCATGTGGAATACTTGGTCTTGAAGCTTTTTTTTGCTAGTGATACACAAACAGCAACCCTTATCATATTGTCTTCCTCTCCCACATGTTGGAGAAAAACCAAAAGCAAAAAAAACCATCTCCGAACAAAATAAATACATTTCTGACCCCAACAAAACAATTGTGGATAGCACATTGCCATCATTATGCGGTACGATGGCCTGAATTTAGCCCATCCAATCGGCTAATTCTCAAATCAATTGGGATTGACAACATCGATTCATTTCTATTTGAAGCTTCAATCTCTAAAACAAACTGCAAATCAGATTTATGAACCAAAACTAACCAGGTTTCTAATCCAGCGTCTATTCTAATAAAAAATACCAAGTAAATTCATGAAAACCTAAGAAGAACGATACGTGGATCATCTTTAAACATTAAGAGGAAAATCATAGGATAAAAAGGTGATCACATCTAAAACAAACCCTAAACTTAATAAAAGATACTTAAAAAAACTCGTCAAGTGATTGAATAAAGGTGCCAACATATGCTCACGAGCAACGGTGACTAAAACAAACTCCGATTTTAGATCTTCATGAGAAAGACGGAAGGGTCGGCTCAAATTACTTACAAATCGCGCAGATAGGATAAGAAATGAAGGGGGAAATAACATGGGAGAGCCACGTACCTCGGAGTAAATATTAACGACATAGATGGCAGTGGAGATACGTGGTTGATGATTGTCGGCTAGGGTTGTCTGTGTGGAAGTCGTGCGGGCTCGATGGCTGTCCTCCGGCCGTTAGCTCCACCGCCGGGATCGGAGTAAGAGGGGAAGTGATAGCCAGAAACAGACATGGGGAAGGAGACCTAGGCACGTCTGGAGAAGACGGACGCAGTAGCTTTTCTGCTGAAGGGGGGAGGTAAAAATGGTGTCCGAGTAAGAGATAAAAGGGCTAATTAAATATAATATTAAATATTAGCCACATTTTTTGTTTTTCATGGCTAATACAAAAGTATTAGCCATGCTTTTTTATAGTTGTGGCTAAAACATAAATATTAGCCACAGTTTACGATCATGGCTAATACTACTGTATTAGCCACAATTTTTGAACCCTGGCTAAAAAATGTGTAGCTAATACTCATTTTTCGAGTAGTTCAAGGAGCAACTTAAAAGAGTATACTCCAGTGAAAGATGTACCCAAGGTTATCTTTGGTTATTCAAATAGAGGGGTAACTAGAGGCAATGGTAAGATTACCAATGGTATAGTCGCCATCACAAAAATGGCTTATGTTGAGAGGTTACAACATAATATCATAAGCATAATCCAACTCTCTGATCTTGTCTATATTATTCTCTTCCACAAGGATGAGTGCCAGATTAAGAGATCAAGTGACCAAGAGGTCATCTTGATAGACACTAGGAGTGGAATGTTTATTGCTTAAACTTTCTTTGTCTAGATACAGACTCTCCTATTTGTCTAGTGTAAAATGAGAGTCTCATATTATTTCTAATGGCACAAAAGGATTACTCATTTGAATTACAAGACTATTGACAAGCTCTTTAGTCAAGAGATAGTTAGCAATGGTCCTAATATGAAGTGCGGCAAGGAGGGTATTTTCTCTGCATGGCAAAACGGCTAGCAGACCGAATCCTCCTTCAAGGGCATTGGGATTAAAGACTCTGTGACATATTTATACCTCTCGCATATGGACTTGTTTGGTCCTATGCTAGTTCATAGTCTTCGCAGGAAAGTTTACACCCTTGTGGTGGTTGATGACTATTCTATGTATATTTGAGTGTTCTTTCTTAAGAAAAAGAATGAAACTCTTGATGTCTTCATAAAGTTTGTCAAGCAGATTCAGAATGAGTTTGACAATACTGTCGTCAAAATCAAAGTGACCATGGAACTAAATTCCAGTCTGAAAGCATGACAAAGTTATGTGAAGAGCAAGGGATTCATCAAGAATTTTCTTCTCCAAGAACTCCCCAACAAAATGGGTTTGTTGGGAGGAAAAATAGGTCTCTCATAGAGGCTGGAAGAACATTTTTGAGTGACACATCTCTCCCAGAATATTTCTGGACTGAGGCAGTAAATACTGCATGTCATGTCCTCAACAGAGCCTCTATCACCAAGAGCCACAATAAGACTCCATATGAGATCTTGAAGGGCAAAAAACCAAACCTGGGCTATAACAGAATCTTTGGTAGTAAGTGTTATGTGCTGCACAATAGAAAGCCCTATGTGACTAAGTTTGCTGTCAAGTCCTTTAATGGGATTTTTGTTAGGTACAACAATCATAGTAAAGCCTATAAGATCTACAACTTAAAAAACCAAGTTGTAGAAGAATCTGTTCAAGTAGTCTGTGATGAGTCTACTATAATCAACAGTCAGCTGCCAAGCTACTCTTCTAGTACTGTAGGTACAGAACAGATGATGGACCAGCTAACTCTCAAAGAAGCTGCTCCATTAGTCCAAGAGAAAGCTAATGGAATGGTCATTCCAATAGAAGGATTGCAAGACACAAGTGAGGTGGATGAAGATCAGCAAGAAACTACCCCAATAGCTAATGTTGAAGCAAGATTGCCTCCAAAAGTCAGGCATCTAAGGGATCATCCAAGACACCAGATCATTGGCGATGCCACCCAAGGAGTGGTGACCAGGAGCAGAAGTATCAACACAACACTATTCTCAAGCTTCCTGTCAGAGTTGAGCCAAAGAAATTTTAATAGGCTAGCATAGATCAGTTCTGGATTGTAGCTATGCAAGAAGAACTGAACCAGTTTAATATATGTAAGGTCTGGAAGCTGATTCCCATACCACAAGTACATAATGTCATTGGAGTCAAGTGGATTTACAGGAATAAACTTGATGGAAATGGCATTATAATCAAGAACAAAGTAAGGCTAGTAGCTAAGGGGTACAGACAAGAAGAAGGTATCAATTTTGATCAAACCTTTGCCCCTGTAGCAAGATTGGAAGCCATCAAACTTTTTCTTGCATATGCTACAAATAAGGGATTCAATGTCCACCATATGGATATTAAGTCAGCCTTCCTGAATGGTGACTTAAAGGAAGAAGTCTATGTTGAGAAGCCTCCAGGTTTTGTTGTTCTTAACTCACCTAATGCTATTTATAGATGTAGGAAAGCTTTATATAGGCTGAAGCAAGACCCTAGAGTATGGTATGAGACATTGTCTAGCTTCCTCATTGAGAATAAATTCTCAAGGGGGAAGATAGACAAGATCCTATTCCTAAGGGAATATAAGGGTAAGATCATCCTAGTCCATATATATGTAGATTACATTATCTATGGATCTACTGATGACAACCTTTGTAGGAAGTCTGCCAAACTTATGCAAGGAAAGTTTTAGATGAGCAGTATGGGTGAACTTAAGTTTTTCTTGGGACTCCAACTAAGATAGACTAATGATGGCTTGTCCATATCCCAGTCTATATTTACCAGAGAGTTAATCAAAAAGTTTGGTATAGAGACTGCCTCTAACATGAAAACTCCCATGGGGTCAAGTATGTCTATAAGCAAAGATAAGGCAGGGAAACATGTTGATGAAACTTTATATAGAGGGATAATTGACTCTCTTTTATATCTAACTGCAAGTAGGCTAGACATCATATATATACTACATGTTTTTGTGCTAGGTATCAGGCTTGCCATATAGAATCTCACTACTCTGCTGCAAAGAGAATTTTGAGGTATCTTGAAGGCACACCAGATCTTGGCCTATGGTACCCTAGAAATGGGTAGTTTGAACTAACAGGTTATTTAGATGCAGATTTTTCAGGCTGCAAAGAGGACAGGAAGAGCACTTCTAGCACTTGTTAATTCTTGGGAGGAAGACTAGTGTCTTGGAGCAGTAAGAAGAAGCAAATAAGTGTTGCAATCTCAATTATAGAGTCAGAGTACATCTTAGCAGGTAGCTGTTGTGCTCAGTTGCTGTGGATCTAGCATCATCTCCAGGATTATAACCTCCAAATAAGTAGAGGTCTCATATGTTATGATTCTACTAGTGTCATCTCAATTGCTAGGAATCCTGTCTCACACTGCAGGACTAACCATATTGAGATAAGATATCATTTCCTTAGGGAGCATGTGGAATGTGAAGATATCAAACTTGAGTTTGTCCCAACAGACAAGGAAGTGGCTGACATCTTCACTGAGCCACTAGATGAAGCAAAGTTCAACGCCTTCATGTTTGAATTGGGCATGTTTAACCTATTATACCTTCAGTTGCTCCTCATGTTGTTGCAGGTTATACTATTTCTTGCAGATGGAATTATTCTTCAGTGGAATGAATACTTTTCAAGTGGTATTCCTTTAGTGGTATCATGTTCAAGTACTATCTAGACTGGTACATACTAGAATGTCTACCAGGAAGTTTGATAGAGGATGCTTCAATTGAGGGGGAGCAAGTCCAGCATTTGCAAAGGTGGATACAAGTGGTATCCAAAAGGGGGAAGGAGCAGCACACCTCCAACACTCACGAGTGAGTCAACTGGTGCAAGAGTTGCTTTTCTGTACTCAAAAAGGGGGAGCAAAAAAACAATACCTCTCTGACTATTTATAGAAGCCAAAAATGGGGAGAATAAAGAAGGGTATAAGAGAAGGATATGGGATAAGGAAAGTGGTATAAGATACCAGAGCAGGATATGTGAGAAGGATATAAAGTTTATTAAAGTGTTCAAGAGGCCAGGCAGTAGCAATTAAGGGGGAGCAGGTGTGATGTTCACCCTGCAGGCAAGGAAGTGTGGTAACTATAACTTGTTCTCTTATTATATGTTTTCCAAATTAATATTTTATTGCAGCATAATTTGTGTATGTCATTAACTCATTTGAATGAGGGTTTTGACTTTTTCAAATATGGGGAGATTGTTGGATCCATTGCCCACAATGTCCTAGATTTGAAGAAGTCAATCATATCAATGTCATACACGAAGTTTTATTTGATGTACGCTTAAGTTCATGCACGTAGGTTAGTCCTTATAACATTGATAGGATATGAATTTCAAATGATACGACAGGTGGTCACAAAGTAAAGCTGTGGAGAGACAAAAATCTATCTAAGACCACAGGCATTGAGTGAATCCAATTCACTTAACGCCAGATATAAGGGAAGATGCTGGATAGGTTGGAAATTGCCCAAGTCCAAAGGCATTGAGTGAAGCTAGCTCACTCAAAGCTAGATGCCAAAAGCGCTGAATGAAGTTGTGGACAGTCAAAGCCATGCACTGTAAAGCTATTCTGTGGCTAAGTCCACAAGTATTGAGTGATTACAGCTCACTCAACACCATATATTAAGAATCAACAAGTATAGCTGAATCTGTCAATGCCTAGTATTGACGGGCTGAATATTCAACAAAGTGAAGAAGCATCGAGTAGGCACAGCTCACTCAACGCCAAAGCAAATGTGTTTAGTCTTACTGTAATAGTCAAAGCCTGAGATGAAGACAGAAATCGACAATGTTCAGAAGTGTTGAGTGAAGCCATTTCACTCAACGCCCAATAAAGAAGTCAGGCAAAAGTAGAAAGCGTTGAGTGAGGCCAGCTCACTCAACGCCTTCAGATAGGTGAAGAAATGACTAAGTGTAAATGCATTGAGTGAAGCCAGTTCACTTAATGCTCTTAACACCTATAATGCAAAATGACTTAAATATCTGATCAAGGGTTTTGGCATTAAGTGAAGCTTGTTCACTCAACGCACTCGATGCTTGGAGTAAATTTGAGAAATTAGATAAATCCATAATCTGATAACGTCAGCCAAAATTGACAAAGTCAACAGAGTTCAAATTAAGTGTGGGCAAGTTATAGAACACAACAAATAGTGTCGGAGAGCTGCTATACGTCTTCTTCTGTTAAAGCAAGGTGCATGAAAGGGGAAACTAGATCTGATATACTCTAGAGGGGGGGGAATAGAGTATATGGTGCTTTTTAAAACATAAGGAAAAACTTTTGCAAAGCTTTACAACAATTGTTGTAATGAGTGTAAGCAGGGAAGCAGAAATAAAATAAACCACAAAACTAAGCTATGCAGAAACTAAGCACAAGAAGATCTAGGCCAGAAACAAAAAGAAAACATGCAAAACCAGATGACACAAGGAAATATAGTGGTTCCCCAACTTGGGTACATCCACTCTTCTACCACCCTAGGTAGGAATCCACTGCAGGATGAGTTGATCAGGTGTCCTGGGCACCAATGAGCTTTTGATAAGGTGCTCAAAAACCAACACAGATTTTTTTGATCAGGTGTCTTGCCACCAATGAGCTTTTGACAAGGTGCTCAAAAACCAGATTCAAACTTTTGAAGGGAGTTTGAAAAACCCTTTACAGAATGGGGTTGAGAGAGTGATGGCAGTCTTCTCTTTCTCAAACAACTGAGAAGACTATGTGGATTCAGTGATGTTGTCAAAGCTCCCCCTGAGTCCTTGAAATCTTCAGGAAGATGAGCTTTGCTGAGGGTGATAGGCCTTCAAAGATAGATCTCCAGCGAAAGATGATTTCAGCAAGCTGAAATGTTGAGTGTCTGGAGTCTTGAGATGATGTTGGCCTTGAACACTTGAGAGCTGAAGAGATCTGAAGAATGTTTGAAAACTTGATCTCTTTTTGATGAGTGTTCTTCTGAATTCTTGTTGACAGAATATTTTTCAGAGTCTTGTATGTTGAGAGGTGTCCTTATTCTTGTCTATTCACTGTCTTTATTCAAAAACATTCTCTTTTATTCTCTGTCTCTGAATAGGATATTACTCTGTCAAAGATAGCCGTTGGTCTGCATTGATTACAGCCTTAATTGCATAATATGTTCTGAAGGAAAGTCCACTGAATTGTTCCTTGAAAAATTCCTTGAAACTTGCTCCAGAAGTAAATGAAAATGGCTGGCAGATCTTCTGAATTAAATGCAGAATAACTTCTATCTGATTTGAATTTGAATTCTGAAAGATAACTGAAATCGTCGAACTGAGCTCTGCTATCGTCGAGCTGAGCTCAGCGAACTGGAAAATCCAAGCAGCAAAGAAATCGTCGATCTGAGCTCAAAGATCGTCGAACTGAGCTCAGAGATAAGGATCCAGTGCAGAGTCAAAATCGTCGACCTGAGCTCAGCGATCGTCGAATGGAGCTCGACGATATTATGAGGGTTGAGCTCAGCGATCGTCGAATGGAGCTCGACGATATTATGAGGGTTGAGCTCAGCGATCGTCGAATGGAGCTCGATGATCTGTCAATAGTTGAGCTAGACGATCGTCGACCGGAGTTCGACGAAACGTCGTGCTGAGCTCGACGATTTGAACTTGGTTTCCAGAAAAACTTGGGTCTTCAGAGCAGCTTCCAATTGTGGAAACCACCCGTCACCGCACATCTTCCCAAAACCCCGAGGTGATGGTAAGGGGGGGCGGGGGTACAAAAACACCAAGGACCACCCGCTGCAGGCAATGTGGGACTAATCCAACCACGGGATGGCGGGGATATTCCGCCACACGGGGGCCCACCGGGGTCAACACCCAGACCTGGAACGCGATGGGGAAGCCCAAATATGCGGTCCCACACACACCCAATCCCGCTGGACCTTTGTTCTCAACACACCCCCGCAGCGGGATGGCTCTGATACCATGTGGAAACCACCCGTCACCGCACATCTTCCCAAAACCCCGAGGTGATGGTAAGGGGGGACGGGGGTACAAAAACACCAAGGACCACCCGCTGCAGGCAATGTGGGACTAATCCAACCACGGGATGGCGGGGATATTCCGCCACACGGGGGCCCACCGGGGTCAACACCCAGACCTGGAACGCGATGGGGAAGCCCAAATATGCGGTCCCACACACACCCAATCCCGCTGGACCTTTGTTCTCAACACCAATCCTAACCTTCTAACCCTTAGACTCAATACTAATTAACCTATAATCTATACAGAAGGTCAAAACATAAATTCCTAGGGACATAGTGATCCTGACCCAAATTAGTAATAGGGTGTTCCAACAATCTCCCCCTATTTGGGTTAGGAAAACTATTTACAGACATAGGAAAAACAAACAACATCATACAGAAAAATACAGAAACAACAGAAGCTAGACATTACAGAACCATCACAGAGATATATAAAAGCATGATATCCAGAAGGCAGTCAGAGAAACCAAGAGTTATCACCTTACAGAGTTATTCCTTTTCTTTGCCTTTTACCATTTTAATTTCTCTGTTAGGATCTAAAGCTTGTTGTTTTGATCTGGTATCATCAGCTGCACCCAAATAAATTTGCTTTGATGCCCTGGGAACCACTGCAGCTGGATGCAATTCCATGTACCTGTCTGCATCAAAAAATTTGCTTGAAGCATATCTCTCTAATTCTTTTTGTCTTTGCTCTGACATGGTAGAGATATTGGAAGTGTCTAGCCCTTGTTCTTTTGCTTTCTTTATCTGATCCAAAGCAGCCAGCTCTTTCATTCTTGCAGTCCAAGCCATAGGATTTTTCTCAGGATCCTCAAATGGAACAGGTGGCTCATACCTGTTGGAAGTAGTATCTTGAGGAGTCCTGGCAGTCACAGTATCTTTGAGCTTGTATGGAAAAGGTCCAGAAGATGTGTCAGATGGAACATGTCCTCCCCTAGAGTAAGGGTGCTGCCTGGAGTGTCCTTTAGAGTAAACCTGAGTTTCTCTTTGGTTTCCCCTATATCCTCCCCTTTTGGAGTAAGAGCCCCTAGAATGGCTTTCCCTTTGATATGTTCTTGCATGAGGTTGGTAGGGAGCCTGACTTCTAGCAGGGCCTGAACTTGCAGAGCTGCCACCAGCACCTGCATCAGGTGGAGGTGGTGGAGGAGGATGAGGGTGCTTGAACTGAGTGGGACCTTTTTCATACTTCCTCTTCTTTTTCATAGCCTTTAACTGGTTCTTAGAGAATTGCATCCAATGCTCAGAGATTGGGCAGTTGTGCAGAATATAGTAGGGAACATCATTATCATCTCTAACCTTGGCAGGAGGAACTCTCTTCAAAGCCTTACTTCTTGCCTTTCTTTTCTTTGCAATTATGGCAGATGAGTCATCAGAAGCAGTGTTGTAATCCTCAGATTCAGAACTTTGTGCATCATACAAGGCATCAATCTTCTTCATCAAATCCTCTTTTAATTTAACAGCAGCTGATGGGGCAGAAGCAGAAGGGGCAGCAACAGGAGCAGCAGCAGATGTAACTATAGGTACTGGAGCAGCAGAAGAAACAACAGTGATTACTTCAGGCATGAGGGCAGCAGCAGCTTCAGAAACAACACCTTCTACAGCAGGCTCAAAAGCAACAGCCTCTGTCATCAAAAGTTCCTGGGATGAGGGTATATCAGAGACATTTTCTTCAGCAGCAGATATAACTCCAGAGGCAGATACAGCCTTGTCTTCAGCAGCAGCAGCAGCAACATCATCAGAAGCAGTAGTTACTGACAGAATAAAATCAGAAATGATTTTGGGGTCACAGCAAGAGAAGGGCACTAGAGCCTTGGACATATCTTCAGAGGGCTGGCCAGCATTGGGCTCTGGGAGGCAGCAGAAGTAAGCAGTATCAAAAGTAGATAGCAAAGACCTTAGGTCTATTGCTAGTACTGGTGTAGCAGGAGCAGCTGGAGCATAGGAGGCAGCAGGCACAGGAGCAGCAGCAGTAACAGCAGAAACAACAGCATGGGCAGCAGCAGCAACAGCTTCATAGGGCATCTCCCCCTGCCTGGATGCAGATACCTGTGCATCAAGGCACACTGCTGGGGGTGCTGCTAGAGGAGGAAGGAAGGAGGAAAGCCTGGTAGAGAGAGCTGCCACTGATTGTTGTAGAGGAGCTAAAGAGGCCTCCATGAGAAGAGAGAGCCTAGGTGCAAGGAGCTCATACAACTGATCAGCAAGGGCTGGGAGATCTACATGCTCAATGAGAGGAGCAGAGGTAGAGGGTATTGGGATGGCTGAGGAAGCTGGAGGTGGAGGGCTGGATGGTGAAGGGATAGAGGGCTGAGGTGTGGGAATTGTGGAGATGGAGGACAAGGGTAGAGAGATGGATGGAGTGAAGGATGGTTGGTCAAGGATATGGTGGAGGAGATCTTGGAAGGATGTTGAGGTGGAGGGGAAGTCTGGAGGAGAAGAGGGGGAATCATCCATGTAGGATTCATCCAGAAGTGTGAAGGATGGTATGGATGGGGATGAGGTGACATCTGGAGGTGGATATGAGAATAAGGGATGGAAGTGGTCTGCTGGTGGAGATGAGATGGTGGCTGGAGATGGAATAGAAGTTGGAGAGGGGCTGGAGATGGTAATGGTGGAGGTTGCTGGAGTGGTGGATGGAGCTGGAGGTAGGGTTGAGCTTGGAGGAGGAGAAGCAACAGCACTAGCAGTAGGTAGGTCCTCTGCAGGGGCAGAGGCCTGGGGTGGAGTGACTCTTAGAGTCCTGGTGCCTGAAGGGGCAGAAGAAGAGGGCCTGCTGGGCTTGGAGATTTGCCTGTCCCATTTCCCAAAAAGGGCACAGGTGAGTCTCTTGGAGGCATTGATGTGCACTCCAGAGGAGACTAGCAGAGAAGGGCACTTGGCCTGAAGGAAGACTCCCAGTATTCTTCCATAATTCACAAATGTTTTGTTTATCTTTTTCTTCAACAAATCAAAAAAGACTTCTCCCCAGTTCAAGCTTTTTCTATCCACCAGAGCTCCCATGAGGCAGAGCTGATATCTGGAGATGGTGTCATGAGCAGAATGCTTGGCCAAGAGAACCTTGCCTACTACATCAGCCAGAAACCTGTATTCCACTGACAGGTTCCTCTTAAACAACTTGCTAGGGTTTCCCTCAGGATGACCCATCCTGGCAAGTACATCTGAGAATTCATCTCCAGAGAGTTCAGCAGAATCTTCACCATTCCTTAAACCAAAAACCTCTGTCAATACTGTTGGGGTCAGAGGTACCTGGGTGCCACCAATAGAACCAACTATGGTATTGTTGTCAAGGTTGTGGGCAGTGTAAACCCATTCTTTAATTTCATCAGATGCAAGTTTGATTCTGGTTGTCATCAGGGCAGATAGTTGCTGATCTTTGAATAAATTGAGAATATCCTGGAAGATTTGATCGGTTGTGTTGAAGGAGTCGAGATCGATGTCAAAGCCTGCATCAAATTTCATTGCAGCGAGCACAGCAACTGAAATGGCCATGGTACCTGCAAAAAATCAACAGACAAGACGACCAAGTGTAGAACTGCTTGGAGGGAAGAAAAGTTTGCAGAGAAATTGAAAGCGCAAGAGAGAACGATGACGAAAAAAGAGTTTTATATTAGGGTTCGACGCAGAAAAGGAAAGATCGTTGAACTCAGTTCGACGATCGAGGCTTCTAAAGGAATCTGAAGAGACTCCAAAATCGTCGATCTCCGTTCGACGATCTGGAAAGGCGTCGAGCTCCGTTCGACGATCGTTCAGTGAACAGAATCGTCGAGCGCCGTTCGACGATCGTTGACCAGAAGAGATAGTCCATACTATTAAAAGAACGCTGAACTCAGTTCGACGATTCAGGAAATCGTCGAACTCCGTTCGACGATCTTTGTGAAAATCGTCGAGCGCAGTTCAGAGATCAGAGAAATTTTAGACACTAAGGAAAATCAGAAATTTTGCCTAGTCTTGGTCAATTTTTGCTTTCAAAATCTTGGATATTATTTGAGACTTCCTCCATCTAACATTCCTAACTGATTTAGGAAGAAAGTATGTTTCTTTTCATCCAAAGGCTTGGTGAAAATATCTCCCCTTTGTAAATCAGTTGGGATATATTGCAGTTCAATTTTATTCTTTTCAACATTATCCCTTAAGAAATGATGCCTAATCTCTATATGTTTTGTCCTACTATGGAGGACTGGATTTTGAGCTATGGAGATAGCACTTGTATTGTCACAAAAGATTTTTGACTTCTCTAAGTTGTAACCATAGTCTAGGAGTTGATTTTGAATCCACAGTATTTGTGAACAACAACTGCCTGCAGCCATATATTCAGCTTCAGCAGTTGAAGTTGACACAGATGTTTGTTTCTTGCAAAACCAAGAGACAAGTCTATCACCAAGAAACTGACAAGTTCCACTGGTGCTTTTCCTATCAATTCTGCATCCAGCATAATCAGCATCAGAGAATCCAGTTAACTCAAATGCTGAATCTTTTGGATACCAGAGACCTAGATTTGGACAACTTTTAACATACCTAAGAATCCTCTTTACTAATGTGAGGTGTGACTCTCTAGGGCTAACTTGGAATCTAGCACATATACATGTAGCAAATATTATATCTGGTCTACTAGCTGTAAGATACAGTAAAGAGCCAATCATTGCTCTATATGTTGTCTGATCAACAGGTTTCCCATGTTCATCAGCATCCAATACAGCATTGGTAGGCATGGGTGTTTTCATGCAAGATGCCTCAGACATGCCAAATTTCTTAACCAGCTCATTAGCATATTTGGTTTGAGAAATAAAGATGCCTTCAGCATGTTGTTTGACTTGCAATCCTAGGAAGAAGGATAGCTCACCCATGCTACTCATCTCAAATTTAGAATGCATTAGGTTAGAAAATCTTCTGCACAATTTTGAGTCAGTAGAACCAAAAATGATATCGTCTACATAAATTTGTACTAGTAGGGTATGGGCCTTATGGGTTCTAATGAAAAGAGTTTGGTCTACTCTACCCCTTATAAAACCATTTTCCAAAAGAAAGCATGCTAGGGTCTCATACCATGCTCTAGGAGCTTGCTTGAGACCATATAATGCTTTATTTAATCTAAAAACAAAATCAGGATGAGTTGGAGAGATAAAACCTGGAGGTTGTCTGACATAGACTTCCTCTTTGATGTCTCCATTTAAAAAGGCACTCTTGACATCCATTTGATAAACTTTGAAGCCTTTGTGAGCTGCATAAGCTAAGAATATCCTGATGGCTTCTAATCTTGCAACAGGTGCAAAGGTCTGGTCGTAGTCAATTCCTTCTTCTTGAGAATATCCTTGGGCAACTAGCCTTGCCTTGTTCCTTATTATTACTCCTTGATCATCCAGTTTGTTTCTGAATACCCATTTTGTTCCAACAATGGAATGATCCTTAGGCTTGGGCACTAGTTCCCATACTTTGTTCCTCTCAAATTGATGCAACTCCTCTTGCATGGCAATGATCCAGTGTGGATCTTGCTCTGCATCTTGAATGGACTGAGGTTCAATTTGAGAAAGGAAGCAGGTGTGCAACAGGTTTTGATTGACCTGATTTCTGGTTTGCACACCAGCTAAGATTTCTCCAATTATTTGGGTAATTGGATGGTCTCTTGATGTTACTAAATCAACAGGGGGTGTTGATTGTTCACCAACCTGTGTTGTTGTTTCCTCTTATGGTACAACAACTGGCTCTTCAGGTTGTGCTTCAATATGTTGAGCATTGCTTTCATCTTCACTGCTTTCATCCTCTTGAGCAACTTGTAGCTTGTTCATATCTTCAACTAGAGAGTGTTCCTGCAAAGGTTCTATGGTAGAAGAAATCTTCTCCTTGAAAGACATGTTAGTTTCATCAAAAGAAACATGAACAGATTCCTCAATTTTCAGTGATGATTTATTATATACCCTATAGGCCTTGCTGATCATGGAGTATCCCAGAAACACTCCTTCATCAGCTTTGGCTTGAAATTTTGCTAGATGTTTCTTATCATTATTGTGAATATAGCAAATGCAACCAAAAATTTTGAAATAGTCAACTTTAGGTTTCTTCCCTTTGAGTAATTCATAGGGAGTCTTTCCCTTCAGTTTATGTATCAGGCTTCTGTTCAGCACATAGTTGGAGGTGTTCACTTCATCTGCCCAAAAGGATAGAGGTAAATGAGCATCTGACAACAATGTAGTGGCAGATTAAATAAGGGTTCTATTTTTCCTTTCAGCTACCCCATTTTGTTGAGGAGTTCTAGGAGCTGAGAAAGTATGCCTGATCCCTTCACTCTGGCAGAACTCTTGCATAAGAAGAGAATCAAACTCTGTCCCATGATCACTTCTGATCAGGGCAATGTGAGTATTGAACTCAATCTTTACACATTTGAGAAACTCTGTCAGACACTTAAAGTTATCAGACTTCTTCCTTAGAAAGAACACCCAAGTGAATCTAGAGAAGTCATCTACAATCACCAAAGTGTAGGATTTCCCTCCTAGGCTTTGTACTGTGATGGGTCCAAATAGATCCATGTGTAACAGATACAATATCCTAGGTGAATCACTCTTATTAAGTGACTTAAAACTATTTTTAGTTTGCTTGCCTAATTGACAAGCCTTGCAGAGTCCTTCCTTCTTGTAGCGGCCAGAAGGTAGTCCTCTAACAAGGTTGTCCTTGGATAGCCTAGCAATAGTTCTAAGGTTTAGGTGTCCTAGTCTCTTATGCCATAAAACATTTGGTCTACAAACTGAGTTGAATAAACAGATATCTATAGTAGTTGAAAGAAAGTCTACTAGGTAGATGTTACCTTTCCTTTTACCTGTCAACACAGTTGTGTTGTCCTCTGACTTGATTTTGCATAGGGTTTTGCTGAAGGTCACCTGGTAGCCTTCATCATATAGCTGACTGATGTTGATCAGGTTGTGCTTCAGTCCTTCCACATATGCTACTTTCTTGAAGGTTACAGAGCCAATCTGGACTTCTCCATATCCTTTAGTTTGTCCAAAGTTGGAGTCACCAAAGATAACTTTGGGTCCAAGCTTGGCTCTAAAGGAATTTAGGTTGTCCTTGTTCCCTGTCATGTGCTTAGAGCACCCACTATCCAAATACCATTGCTGGTTAGATGTTGGATAGGTCTTCACCTGCACATAAAACAATTTACTTGTTTTTGACCCAGTTTACCTTGGGCCTAGGGTGATAACCTTTAAATTCAGAAATGAAAGATATCCCTGGCTGACTCTTATATCCTTCAGGATGATATCTCCTTGGAGGTAAAATCCATTCAGTATAAGGGTTAAATGTTTGGGATGAAGAACCCTTAGGATTCAATTTTGACTTGCCATTGAAAAAATTTCTAGAGCTCTGACCTCTGTTCGACGATCTTGGAGCTGAGTTCGACGATCTTGGGTCAGATCGTCGAGCTCCATTCGACGGTCGACTATGGCTGAGGTCAGGTATATGGGATCGTCGAGCAGCGTTCGACGATCTTGGCTGAAATCGTCGATCAGCGTTCGACGATTTGTCCTGAGATCGTCGAGCTGCGTTCGGCGATCGTCGATCTCCATTCGGCGATCGTCGATCTCCGTTCGACGATTTGTACTGGACTTTAGTTTTCTGAGGCAGATCAGAATTTTTCCTGGCAACCTCTACAACTCCCTTTCCCTTGTCAGAAATGAACTTGATATGGGTTGTTAGAACAATAGGTTGGCTGGATGAGGCACCCAAGCCCAGTGTACTGTTGAATCTTGAGTTCACTGTGCTTGTGATGTCCATCAGCTTGATGCTTCTCCCATTGAGAGATTCTTCAAGCTTCTTAGCCTCAGAGAGTTCACTCTTCAGTGAAGCTATCTGTTCCCTATAGTTCTCCAACTCCTGAGAGAGTTTGAGGTTTTCTGATTTTAAACCACTTTGTTCAGATAATTGCTTTCTGAGAGAGATGATCTCTTTCTCAGACTTTAGCAGGTCTAAACATAGTGCTTTAAATTCAAGTTTAAAATCTTCTGAAGTGAAATCAAAAGAGCTGATTACCTGATCTTCTTCAGGTTGAGTCTCTGAGTCTGACTCTGACTCCTCTTCCTCTGAGTTGTGTTGTGAGGCATTGATTGCCATCATGCAGAACTCCTTTTCCTCTGCATCATCCTCATCATCACTTGAGCTGGAAGAGTCTTCTGACTCCTCTTCAGTCTCACTCCAGGATTCAGCAACAAATCCTTTCCTTGTGTGCTTATTTCTGCTGGAGGAGGGTTTGCTATTTCCATTCCTTTTGGAGTCCTTCTCCTTTCTTCTTTCTTTTCTGTCCCTTCTGTCCTTGTTCTTGTTTTCTGGACAATCAGGAACCATATGCCCTGGTTTCCTGCAACCAAAGCAAATAATGTCTTTGCTGTTGCCAATGGACTTGTCATACCTTGGCTTGTCTTGCTCCTTGTATGATCTTCTTCTGAAGTCCTTTCTGGCCATCTTGTAGAATCTTTTGGCCAGCAAGCTGAGAAGTTCATCATTGGCTGTTCCTTTTTCTTCAGGCAAATCCTCAGTTGCCTTGAATGCTATAGTCTTCTCCCTTTTTGTGGCTGGAGAAGCAGCCTTCTGTTCTTCTTCTCTGTTCTTGATGAGTAGCTCATAAGATTTGAGCTTACCCAACAAGGCTTCAGTTGTGATCTCATTCAGGCTTCTGGCATCTTTAATTGGCCAGATTCTTGAATCCCAAGTGCTGGGGAAGCACATTAGGATCTTGTCATTAAGTTCTGTTAGTGAGATCTCTTTGTCTAATGTCCTCAGTTCACTGACAATTAGACTCAGTCTGTTGTACATGTCTCCCACTGATTCAGTTTCTCCCTTCTTGAAGTTCTCATATTGGGAGATGAGATGAGATCTTCTGTCCTTTCTCTCATCAGCTGAGCCAGAGACAATTTCTGAAAGCCTGTCCCAAATCTCCTTGGCTGAATTGCATTCAGCTACCTTTTGAAAAATGTCATCTGACATTGTCTGAGCTAGAATGTTCATTGCCTTGGCATCAGCTACCTTCCACCTTTTGATGTCAGCATCTGTTCCTGATGGAGGTGGAACAGCATTTGTGCTTGTACTTTCTGGGGGTCTGGGACACACTGTCAAAACAGAATTAAAAATGTCCTCGTCAATAGAATTCATGTAGAGTTTAATCCTTGCTTTCCAAAGTGCAAACTTTGACAGATTGCACACTGGAGGTCTGGTGCTAGCATAATCTTTGTTCTGGGCCATGATTTGTGCAAGCTAAATCTAATACTAGAATACAAAAGAAGGATCTAGTTTGGGATCTTGGGGTTCAGGTGTTAGCCTGTAAAACCAAACAGATATGGTATGTTTAACCAACCTCCCTCTGATACCAATTGAAAGGGGAAACTAGATCTGATATACTCTAGAGGGGGGGAATAGAGTATATGGTGCTTTTTAAAACATAAGGAAAAACTTTTGCAAAGCTTTACAACAATTGTTGTAATGAGTGTAAGCAGGGAAGCAGAAATAAAATAAACCACAAAACTAAGCTATGCAGAAACTAAGCACAAGAAGATCTAGGCCAGAAACAAAAAGAAAACATGCAAAACCAGATGACACAAGGAAATATAGTGGTTCCCCAACTTGGGTACATCCACTCTTCTACCACCCTAGGTAGGAATCCACTACAGGATGAGTTGATCAGGTGTCCTGGGCACCAATGAGCTTTTGATAAGGTGCTCAAAAACCAACACAGATTTTTTGATCAGGTGTCTTGCCACCAATGAGCTTTTGACAAGGTGCTCAAAAACCAGATTCAAACTTTTGAAGGGAGTTTGAAAAACCCTTTACAGAATGGGGTTGAGAGAGTGATGGCAGTCTTCTCTTTCTCAAACAACTGAGAAGACTATGTGGATTCAGTGATGTTGTCAAAGCTCCCCCTGAGTCCTTGAAATCTTCAGGAAGATGAGCTTTGCTGAGGGTGATAGGCCTTCAAAGATAGATCTCCAGCGAAAGATGATTTCAGCAAGCTGAAATGTTGAGTGTCTGGAGTCTTGAGATGATGTTGGCCTTGAACACTTGAGAGCTGAAGAGATCTGAAGAATGTTTGAAAACTTGATCTCTTTTTGATGAGTGTTCTTCTGAATTCTTGTTGACAGAATATTTTTCAGAGTCTTGTATGTTGAGAGGTGTCCTTATTCTTGTCTATTCACTGTCTTTATTCAAAAACATTCTCTTTTATTCTCTGTCTCTGAATAGGATATTACTCTGTCAAAGATAGTCGTTGGTCTGCATTGATTACAGCCTTAATTGCATAATATGTTCTGAAGGAAAGTCCACTGAATTGTTCCTTGAAAAATTCCTTGAAACTTGCTCCAGAAGTAAATGAAAATGGCTGGCAGATCTTCTGAATTAAATGCAGAATAACTTCTATCTGATTTGAATTTGAATTCTGAAAGATAACTGAAATCGTCGAACTGAGCTCTGCTATCGTCGAGCTGAGCTCAGCGAACTGGAAAATCCAAGCAGCAAAGAAATCGTCGATCTGAGCTCAAAGATCGTCGAACTGAGCTCAGAGATAAGGATCCAGTGCAGAGTCAAAATCGTCGACCTGAGCTCAGCGATCGTCGAATGGAGCTCGACGATATTATGAGGGTTGAGCTCAGCGATTGTCGAATGGAGCTCGACGATATTATGAGGGTTGAGCTCAGCGATCGTCGAATGGAGCTCGACGATCTGTCAATAGTTGAGCTAGACGATCGTCGACCGGAGTTCGACGAAACGTCGTGCTGAGCTCGACGATTTGAACTTGGTTTCCAGAAAAACTTGGGTCTTCAGAGCAGCTTCCAATCCTAACCTTCTAACCCTTAGACTCAATACTAATTGACCTATAATCTATACAGAAGGTCAAAACATAAATTCCTAGGGACATAGTGATCCTGACCCAAATTAGTAATAGGGTGTTCCAACAGTGCAGCTGTCAGCTACAGGTGGTCCCCACTACTTCTTGGAACTATTAATTGGCAGAAGATATAAAGAGGCAGCTACTGGATGTTGAACTTAACTTTTAGGGTTTTGTTTTAAAAAGAAAAGGAACAGCTGGACTTCATCTCCCTCGCCATTGCTACGGGGAAAAAGCTTGAAGTCGATCAGCGAAACAAAAAGTTCAGTTAGATATAGCATTTTCTTCTGCTACAGCAAGTTCAGAAACACTTCTGATAAAGAAATAAAGGAGTCTTTTTAATCTTCTGTAGGTTCAGTAGTTGTTTGAAGAACTCAAGACCTAGCAGATCTTTAGTATTCTACAACAAGTTCAGAAACCGTTTTCTGAGATACTTCCAGCAGAGGCAGCCATTTATTGAAGAACATCTTTCTATTGTTGTGAAGATAATTAGTGCTGAGATAACTCAGCTCTAGTAGCAGACATAGAGAAATTTCTCTATGTCAAATTAATTAAAACCACTATATTTCTGTATGATCCTTTTAGATCTGAGTTATAGGGCTCTTGAGCCTGAGGTAGAGCAGATTTGCTTGAGTTGTCGGAGAGTTATACTCTCTGAGAATAGGATCCAGTTTGGATCTGAGGTAGGGCTCTTGATCCCGAAGTAGGAGAGTCATTTTCTCTGAGTTGTAGGGCACTTGTGCCTGAGTTGTACGATCCTTTGGATCTGAGGAAGGGCCTTTGTGTCTGAGCTGTAGGAAAGTCATTCTCTCTAAGGTAGGATCCTTTGTGGATCTGAGATAGGGTTGTCCTCCCAGCCTGAGTGGTTGGGCCTTTGGCCTAAGGTTGGTGATCAGTTGATCACTGAGTTGTAGTAGTAAGTTTGCTCTTAGGTAGTGCTTTGGCCTGAGTTGTAAATCTTGGGGGAGACTGAGAGATCTTGAGGGATCTGTGATGTAAGCTCTTAGGAGCCAAGATTAAAGAAGTTCTTTGTCTAAATAGAAGTTAAAAATGTGAGAGGAGAGTGAACGTACTCATAATCTAGGAAACCACTATATACTTTGTGTGTGTTTTTTGTGTTGTTTCTTTATTGCAGGCTCTTGAAAGCAAATAAATACTAACACACTAAGCACTTAAAGTAAAAAATAAAAAAAAATTCACAAGAAACAAAGAAACCAATTCACGCCCCTCCCTCTAGGTTGCTAGCCAACTTGAAAACAAAGATTTTCAGCTCTCCTTCAACAGAGGGACGGAAAAGATCGGAGATGGTTCCCCCCAGCTGGGGTCCATGCTTGGCCAATTGATCTACTTGCTCGTTCTCCTCCTGCGGCACGTGTTGAATGGAGAATATTTCGAACATGCCGATAACTCCCTTTACCTTGGCTATGTACAATTGGATAGTAGGATCTCTTGCCTCAAACTCCCTGTTGATGTGAGAACAACCACTGCTGAGCACTTCCACATTATTCACCCCTAACTCCCTGGCCAGACGAAGCCTCACTATTACCGCCTCATACTTCCCATGGTTGTTGGTGATGGGGAACTGAACGACTACCGTGTGCTCGATCTTTGTTCCTTGGGGGATCTCCAGGATCACCCCTACCCCCACCCCCACCCCCCCCAACGAATTCCTTCCCGAGGAACCATCTACCATCACCTTCCAAGTAACCAGGTGAGTGAGCTCTGCCTCCGCCACCTCGACCACATAATCAGTCAGGAAGTCGTCCATCGCTCGAGCCTTGATCGAGAGGTGGGGAACAAAAGAAATATCAAATTCACTTAGCTTCATCGACCACTTCTCCAACCTCCCCGAATACTCCACCCCTCAAATATGTTACGGAGGTGATGGTCAGTCACCACTCGGATGGTGTGTGCCTTTAAGTAGGGTCAGAGCCTCCGAGCTAAGATCACTAGGGAAAAAGCCAACTTCTCTAAAATCGGGTATCAGAGCTCCGCCTTCCTCAAGACCATGCTCACGTAATAAATTTGTAGTTGTTTCTTCCCCTCTTCCCAAATTAGGATAAATCTCAAGGCCTCGGCCCCGACCCCAAAGTACAGGGATAGATCTCCCCCCTCCTTCAGTCCCTAGAGTAGCGGAACCCTAGTTAACTGCCTCTTTAAGGCTTGGAATGCTTCCTCTCATTCCTTAGACCATTTAAATTTCTGATTTCCCCACAGCACTTTGAAGAAGGGCAAGCACTTCTCTCCTACTTAAGAGAGGGACATGCACTACCCCGCCAACTTCCCTGTCAGCCGCTGAACCTCTTTAGCATTCTGTGGTGACCCCAACTCCATGATCGCCCTAATCATATTAGGATTGGGTTCCACCCACGTGGGAGTAAGGTGATGACCTAGGAATTTTCCCATGCTGCCCTTGAAGACACACTTCAAGGGGTTCATCTTCATCTTATACTTGCGTAGGGCATTGAAGGTCTCCTCTTGGCCCCGGAGGTGAGAGTACACGTCCCGACTCTTGATCATGAGGTCATTCACATACACGTCCAAAATGTCTTCCCCTTTGCTCTCGGAATACGTGATCCATCATCTTTTGGTATGTTTCCCCTACATTTAATAGCCCAAAGGGCATCATCTTATAGCAGTAGCACCTGTTCCCAATGATGAAGGAGACATCTTTTATATCGGGCGGGGGTATCCTGATCAGATGATAATATGAAAAAGCATCTAGAAAACTCATTACAGAAAAACTGACGGTTGAGTCAACCAGCGCGTCGATCTGAGGTAATGGGTAACAATCTTTAGGACATGATTTATTTATAAGAGAAAAGTCTGCACACATCCTCCAGTGGCTGTCTCCATTTTTAACCATTACAATATTGGATACCCAGCCTGGATACTGCATCTCAGATACAAACCCAGCCTTGAGGAGCTTACCCACCTCCTTTTTAATGAGCTCGGCCAGCTTGTTCGTGGTATACCTCTTCTTCTATCAGATAGGGAGAGCCTCGGAATCCAGGTTGAGGCGGTGGCAAGCGACATCTGCAACGATCCCTGACATGTCTATCGAGCTCCATGCGAAGACATCTACATTCTTCCAGATGCAGTCCAGCATCCTCCCCTGGTCCACTGGACTCAGCGCCCCGCTGATCTGCACCATCTCCACCCTACCTTCCTGGATGATAACCTCCATATCCACCACCTCTTCCACTGCCTCCAGCCGGGACAACTCCTCCCGCTCGACTTCCTCCACGGCCATCACCTCGGCCTGCTCTCCCGAAACTTCTTCCACCGCCCCCACTTTGGCGCGGATCTTTTCATCCTCCACCTCCATCTCCTCTGCTCCCCCTCCAGCCTCCTGTCTGCATACTTCCCCCATCCTCCTCTCCATCTATCTGGCTCACTCCTGCTATGAGATGGTGTTGACCATCGTGACATAGCACTCCCTTTCCACCTTGGGGTCTCCGTGGACCCGGACTTGAATGCCTTCAACATTAAACTTCAGGCACTGGTGGAAGGAAGAGGGTATCCATCGGAAGACACTGATGATGGGCCATCTGAATATCGCATTGTAATTGTTAGGAGCATCAATAATGATGAACATACAGTTTCTGAACTGTCCCCCTAGAGTAACATGGAGTCCCACTCCTCCTTAGACCTCCTTCCTTTCCCCGAAAAATCCAAATAGAGGCCCATCCGAGGCCAACACCATCCTGGCCTCCACCTTCATCATGTCGAATGCCTTCTTGAAGACGATGTTGACCGAGCTTCCATTATCAATGTGGATCCTAAAGATGGTAAACTTTTCGACTGTGGCCTGGATCTCCAGCGTGTCGTAAAATGGATCCTCATGATCCGGCATGTCCTTCCCCATGAAGGAAATCTTCTCATCTGGGGGTGGGGTAAGAGACATCGAAGGAACGCTCCGGCAGTACATGGTATAGAGGTTCGCCTTACGGGCGGCCTCAACTCCCCCTCCCCCCCCCACGTGGATCACCCTGATCCCTCCTCGGCCCCATACATCGGCCCTATCCTCGCACCTATCCTCCCCTTCGGGCAGGACCTCTTCAATTTATACCTCCCGACATGGTTGCTTCTGTTGCTCCCTCGTTCCCCTCAACTCTAGGAAATCTAGCACGTGGTCGAGGCGTGGCCCTCCTTCTAATGGAAATCACAGTAAGGCGGCTCCACCCTGCCTTCCTGCCTTCTCCTCTACCCTCTCCACCTCCTCCACAGGGCTATCGTCATAGACTGATGTTGATCTGGGAGAGGAGGTCTTTGGCCCTACCTCCAACCCTGAGGGTTGAACTGGCCTTGCCCCCCTTGGCGGTGGTTTCCTCCATGGAAACCTCTCCTCGGGCCCTAGTCATGCCGCTCTAGCTGCCTCTAGCCTATCCGATTATTCGGCTCCTAGTGGCCCAATCTCGGTTGCTGCTACTGCTGCTCCTTCTGCTTGGGATCTGCCCTCCTGGACTCCAGCCCCTATCCACCCCCTGTCTCCTTCTCCTCCTCCGCAGTCCACCTAGCTAACTTCTTGGCAAATGCTGGGTTGGAGGCCTCCCCCTCTACTTCCCGGGAAGCCCTCTCCATCAGCTCCTCAAAGGACAGTGGAGGCACCCTATTCAGCTCCATCATAAAGAACCCTTGTTGAAGCCCCAGGGTGAAGGCCACCATGATGGTGTGGCCGTGCATCTCCTAAACCTGGAGGACCTCCTCTTAGAACCTATCCACGTAACTCCCAAGAGTCTCGTTCAGTCCCTACTTGACGAGAAACAGGGACTCTGACTCCCTCTTCCTCTTTGTGGAAGCGGTGAACCTCAGTAAGAACCCCTAGCGTAGGTTCTCGAAACAGTAGATGGAGCTGGCTGGAAGTTGGTGGAACAATCTCTCGCCTTCTCCTTGAGAGTGATGATGAAGAGTCGGTACTTGAAGGCATCCAACATCAGCCTGATCGAAACCATATCCACGAACCATTACATGTGTCGAACTGGGTCGTCATTTCCGGTACAGTAGGACATCTCTGACTCATGAAACCCCTCTGGAACTAGGGTGGATGAGACCAAATCACTCAAAGGGCTCCCGCCACTTATCGGGTGAGTCAGGCGGTCTTGTACCTCCATCTCGATGGGCCTTCCCACATTCACAAAGCCAGGGAACAAGACTAGCCCTGGGAGATCTCGCCCGGGAAGATCTTGTCAACTACCTTCTGTCATTGCCTCCTTCCCAGGCATCCGAACAGGAGCATTCTCTCCCAGTGCTAGGGCTATGGCCACCAGGACTGAGGGTGTCGAGAACTCGTCGCGAGCAATGATTGTGAAAGTTATGAGGTTCTGTATCTCTTGCCGGAAATCCTTAAACATGCTGAGAGTGGGAAGAGGGGGAAGGGGTGGCGAGTCCACCTAGTCAGAACCTTGTCCTTAGCCTCTAGTCATTGAGCTCACTAAGGTTTTTGGTGTTGATCACTCTCCACGCTCACCGCACCAAAATATTGAAACCGAAAACCGGCTTCTGTAGAGTCTAAACCCTCGGGGAAGGGGTGACCACACACTTACTTTACCTAGCAAGCTTGGCTGACAGAAGACTTAGAACTTGAAACTAACCCAAGGCTCCAGCACAAAGGTCCCACTAGACACACAAAATATCTTAGAGTGCTTCCCCTCTTTAGCCTGTGTTGAACAAAGGGCACCTCAGAATGCGCTATAATATAAGATAGTAAGAGAACTGAAAAGCTTGCCTTCTGAGGTACCCCCTTGGGTCTATTTATAGATTTTAAAGTCTGGCCTGCAAATAGCGAGGCTACGTTGTTCTAAACAACTATATGCAGCCAAAAGTGGTCTGCTAACAGCCAAACTCCACTGTTATGGAAGGCTATTTACATCCTTGCAAGGGCATCCAGGCAATTTTACCTCTGGACCTTACTGGGTGAGTGGCCCATGAAGGCGCCACTCGCCTAAAGGGGCGAGTGATGGGTAAGCCAGATACTCGCCTCCATGACACCCCCATTATGGGTGAATGCTATTCTGGAAGGGTCTTGCATCACTCAATGCCTAAGAGCAGAAGGTGTCGACAGGTCTTACTTCACTCAACGCCTAAGAGCAGAAAGCACCGACGGGTGTCGCTTCACTCAATGCCTAAGAGTAGAAGGTGCTGATAGGTCCAGCTTCACTCAATGCCTAAGAGCAGAAGGCGTCGATAGGTCTCGCTTCCCTCAACGCCTAAGAGTAGAAGGTTCCAACAGGTCTCGCTTCACTCCACACCCAAGAGTAGAAGGCACCGACAGGTCCAGCTTCAGGTCTTGAGCCCTCTCGCCCCTAGAGATCCCGCAAAGCACTGATCCTAGAGGGGGGACCCACTCATCGAATACGGGGTTATACAATGCTAGTCGCCAAACATGCCCCCAACACGGCTATTATTCCAGGAGGTCAGCCACCAACGATCCCCAAACCAAATAATGCCTGAAGGCGTCACCAGCTCTAGGGTAATTTACCTGGTGCTGACTTCCTAACTTCTCTTGCATTTATCGATGCGCTCTCCAAGCAAACACCGAAATAAGTTTGTACGTTGATGGAAGTCATCGCTCCAACTAACAGAAAGCTCATTTAGTAGGGAGCATGATACGTGGTCGAGGAAGAGTATGGGCATGGGTGCACCTCATCCCAGACGTGGAACTCCTCGTTAACATTATCTCTCCACTATCCCCATAAATCCCGGCGCATCTCGTACCACCCGGGATCAAACTCCCCAACTTCGATACTTTTGATGGGATAGATGGCCTCGTGGCACACGTCCAACACTTTGCCACCGTCATGAGAATCTATAATGCCTCAGAACCGCATATGTATCGTGTGTTCCCAGCAACTCTAAAAGAAGAGTCTCTCACTTGGTTCCACTCCTTAAAAGAAGGAGAAATCAAGGACTTCACAAAGCTGGCTCAATTTTTCACAAATCGGTTTGTCGCCAACCAACGACTCATGCACCTCACAAGGATCCAACAAACTCAGGGAGAGTCGCTGAAGGATTTCTTCCACTACTTCACAACAGAGGCACAACGGGTCCCAAAAGTTAACCCTGAGCTTCTACACAGCGGCTGAAAGATAGGGATAGATCTTCACTTGCACTAGTTAGAGTTATATCTATATTCTCAGAAAAAAAGTCACAGCACAAAAATAAAGAAAGGAAAGCAAGCAACATAGATGACACAAGGATTATAGTGGTTCCCCTTAACTGGGTACATCCACTCTTCTATCACCCTGGTAGGAATCCACTACAGGTTTTGATCAGGTGACTGCCACCAATGAGCTTTTGATCAGGTGTTCAAAAACCAATCCTCAAGTCTTTTGATCAGGAGACTTGCAACCAAGAATAACTTTTGAAGGGAGTTAAAGAACACTTTATACAGGATGGGAGAGAGAGTGATGTTGTCTTCTCTATCAATAGTCTAAGAGAAGACTTTAGAGGATTTGATGATGTCAAAGCTCCCCCTGAAATATTGAGTTGTTCAGGAAGGTTGGAAGCTTTGCTTCAGGGTGAGTAGGCCTTCAGATTGATGATGTCTCCAGCAAGCTTCTTAGACTGATATTGATTGTGTGTCTCTTTTAAAAGCCTGGAGCAGATGAAGAACTCTGTGAGTATATAGATTGATGCAGAGTTCCTCCTTTTATGTAAAATGGAAAGCCTTCACTGTGTTATTATTCAATGTATGTTCTCTGGTACTCTGTGTTTCTTGTTATTCTCTTCTCTTTTGAACTCAAACAGTTGAATTCATTTATCTTGAAGACGGCAGAAGCATTCCCGAGAGTAGAAGATGCCTTGGGAATTAATCCTGAATTAACTTCTCAAACAGCCCCATCTAATGTTGCCTTTGAACGACTATTTCCTATTAGGAATGTTCAACATTAAATGTTCTGGGCCTTGACAGTAATTAATTCTTCCAACTGTAACTGATTGCACAGAATTCATCGACCGGAGCTTACAGATCGTCGAGCTCAGTTTCTTATTTCGTCGAGCTATCTTGAGTTCAGCGATCGTCGACCTGAGCTTGGAGTTCGTCGAGCTGAGTCCACAGTTCTTCTTTAACTTCTTGACACAGTTTATGTGGAATGTGTCGACACAGGTCCTGTGTGTCGACCCAATTTCTTCTTGTCTCGACATAGTTGTTGTTTTGACAGAAATCTGGAGTGTGTCAACACAAGTCCTGTGTGTCGACATAATTGCTGTCGACAGATGTTCTGTGTGTCGACACAAGTGTTGTGTGTCGACACAATCTGGCTTCTGGTGTCAACGCAATTGTTGTCGATAGATGTTCTGTGTGTCTACACAAGTCCTTTGTGTCGATACAATCTGGCTTCTGGTGTCGACATAATTGCTGTCGATAGATGTTCTGTGTGTCGACACAAGTCCTGTGTGTCGACACAATCTGGCTTCTGGTGTCGACATAATTGCTTGAGTCTCTGGCAGTCTATTGAAGGCTGGTCCATGTGTTGTTGATTCTAAGGACTTGGCCTAGACTTTAGGACACAACCATGACCCTGGCTATACATGATGGGTCAATCTAAACAAACCTAATAGTGATCCTTGCCCAAATCAGAACTAGGGTTCCAACAATCTCCCCCTATTTGGGTGAGGACACTATTTACATAAAAACAAATAAAAATGAAAAGCAAAAATAATCTGCCTGATTTATAAGAATTTTCAGCAGATGTACATAAGTGCTTTTAAAATAAAATAAATAAAATAAAGTTATTTCTGCATCCTTCCAAGCAATCAAATAATCTCCCCCTAATAACTTTTCCTTGCACACATTCCTTGCCCCTAATCTGAGTAGACTTTATAATCTATTAGAAAAAACAGTCTCCCTTTACTGTTGTAGCTTTTCAAACAATCTCTCACTATACAGCCACTGATGTATCCCCTATATTGGCTGAGACTGAAGTCTTTTGGTTACTATCGAATACCACTATTTCTCTTTTGGTCTTTTCCTGAAAAGAGATGTTAGAAGTTTTGGACCCAGATTACATTGGGTCCTGGTTCTCTTTATAATAATTAGAAATAAAAGAATATCCAAGTTGATTTTCATAAGCAAGTGGATGATATTTTCTATGAGGGATTATACACTCAGTAAAAGGATTTGAAAAATGTTGATTATGATTTTGAAATAAGTTAAAATTTCTGCTCTGAAATTTTGAGTTCGACGAATTACGGTCATTTCGTCGAACTCAGTTCGACGAATAGTATTGAGATCCTCGATCTCTCCTCAGAGAACAATGGAAATTGTTTTCTCTGTTCCATTTTCATCGACCTCTGTTCGACGAAACATATTTATTTCGTCGAGCATAGATTCCTGACCAGTTAAGATCGAAATCTTTGTTCATAGTTCGTCGAGCTTTGTTCGACGAATGATGTTGTTTTCGTCGACCTCGGTTTGACGAATTATTTTGAACAAAAAATTTCTGAAGATTTCTAAATTGATTTTATTTATTCTTTTGTAATTCTTTAGTAATTTTTTCATTGTCCTTTAACTTATCTTTTCATTTAATTGATTCTAAATAACTTAGTTGTTCAAGAGCATTCTTTAAATCTTTTTTGAGTGTTATATTTTCAAAGTATACAATATTTAATTTCTCTCTGAGAAGTTTTATTTCCTTCTCAGATTGAATTAAGTCTTTACACAATAATTTAAAATCAGTTTTAAATTCCTCTGATGAAAGATCAAGGGTAGAGATTACCTGATCTTCTGATTCATATTCTGATTCTTCATCAAGATTGCTGCAGGAGGCATTTATTGCCATTAGGCAAAATTCTTTTGCTCTAGACTCTTCTTCATCATCAATTATACAGGATGAAGCTTCAGAGTCACTTCAAGTTTCAGCTTTAAAATTTCTTTCTTTAGTTGATCCTGCAACCATTGTTGTGAGTGAGTCCCACATATCTTTTGCAGATGAACATTCAGCAACTTCCAGAAAATTGTCATCAGATATCGATTGTGCAAGAATGTTCATTGCTTGTACATCAGCAATCTTTAGCCTTTTCTAGGCATTTGTCCATTGAGATGTCATGTCAAAATGGAATTAAAAATGTTTTCATCAATGGATTTCATATAAAACTTAATCCTTATCTTCCATAGTGCAAGCTTATCAAGATTGCACATAGGAGGTCGGGTGCTTGAAAAATCTTCATTTTGTGCCATGATAAACTCTAAAGATGTATAAGATCTATTAGATCATTTTGGTTCAGGTGTTAGCATGTACAACCAAGAAAACCTGCTCTGATACCAATTGAAAGATAGGGATAGATCTTAACTTGCACTAGTTAGAGTTATATCTATATTCTCAGAAAAGAAAATCACAGCACAAAAGTAAAGAACAGAGCAAGCAACACAGAAGATATAAGGATATATAGTGCTTCCCCCTAACTGGGTACATCCACTCTTCTACCACCCTGGTAGGAATCCACTACAGGTTTTGATCAGGTAACTGCCACTAATGAGCTTTTGATCCTGTACTCAAAAACCAAACCTCAAGTCTTTTGATCAGGAGACTTGCAACCAAGAATAACTTTTGAAGGGAGTTAAAGAACCCTTTAAACAGGAGGGGAGAGAGAGTGATGTTGTCTTCTTTGTCAACAGTCTAAGAGAAGACTTTAGTGGATTTGATAATGTCAAAGCTCCCCCTGAAGTATTGAGTTGTTCAGGAAGGTTGGAAGCTTTGCTTCAGGGTGAGTATTCCTTCAGATTGATGATGTCTCCAGCAAGCTTCTTAGACTGATATTGATTGTGTGTCTCTTGAGAAGCCTGGAGCAGATGAAGAACTCTGTGTGTCTTAATTGATGCAGAGTTTCTCCTTTTCTATAAAAATGGAAAGCCTTCACTGTGTTATTTTTCACTGTCTGTTCTCTGGTACTCTGTGCTTCTTGTTATTCTCTTCTCTTTCTAATTCAAACATTTGAATTCATTTATCTTGAAGACGGCAGAAGCATTCCCTAGAGTAGAAGATGCCTTGGGAATTAATCCTGAATTAACTTCTGAAACAATCCCATTTAATGTTGCACTAGTTAGAGTTATATCTATATTCTCAGAAAAGAAAATCACAGCACAAAAGTAAAGAACAGAGCAAGCAACACAGAAGACACAAGGATACATAGTGGTTCCCCCTAACTGGGTACATCCACTCTTCTACCACCCTAGTAGGAATCCACTACAGGTTTTGATCAGGTGACTGCCACCAATGAGCTTTTGATCAGGTGCTCAAAAACCAATCCTCAAGTCCTTTGATCAGGTGACTTGCAACCAGGAATAACTTTTGAAGGGAGTTAAGAACCCATTATACAGTGGGGGAATGAGAGATGATTTTGTCTTCTCTGTCAACAGTCTAAGAGAAGACTTTAGGGGATTTGATGATGTTAAAGCTCCCCCAGAAGTATTGAGTTGTTCAGGAAGGTTGGAAGCTTTGCTTCAGGTTAAGTAGGCCTTCAGATTGATCATGCCTCCAGCAAGCTTCTTAGACTGATATTGATTGTGTGCCTCTTGAGAATCCTGGAGCAGATGAAGAACTTTGTGTGTCTTGATCGATGCAGAGTTTCTCCTTTTCTGTAAAAATGGAAAGCCTTCAATGTGTTATTGTTCACTATCTGTTCCCTAGTACTCTGTGTTTCTTGTTATTCTCTTCTCTGTCGAATTCAAATGTTTGAATTCGAAAGATAAGAGAATAATAAGAAACAGAGAGTACCAGAGAACAGACAGTGAACAATAACACAGTGAAGGCTTTACATTTTACAGAAAAGGAGGAACTCTGTATCAATTTATATACTCACAGAGTTCTTCATCTGCTTTAGGCTTTTAAAAGAGACACACAATCAATATCAGTCTAAGAAGCTTGCTGGAGACATCATCAATCTGAAGGCCTACTCACCCTGAAGCAAAGCTTCCAACCTTCCTGAACAACTAAATATTTTAGGGGGAGCTTTGACATCATCAAATCCACTAAAGTCTTCTCTTAGACTGTTGACAGAGAAGACAACATCACTCTCTCTCCCCTCCTGTATAAAGGGTTCTTTAACTCCCTTCAAAAGTTATTCCTAGTTGCAAGTCTCTTGATCAAAAGACTTGAAGATTGGTTTTTGAGCACCTAATCAAAAGTTCATTGGTGGCAGTCACCTGATCAAAACCTGTAGTGGATTCCTACCAGGGTGGTAGAACAGTGGATGTACCCAGTTAGGGGGACCACTATAATCCTTGTGTCATCTGTGTTGCTTAATTTCCTTTCTTTATTTGTGTGTTGTGATTTTCTTTTCTGAGAATATAGATATAACTCTAACTAGTGCAAGTGAAGATCTATCTCTATCTTCGAATTGGTATCAGAGCGGGTTTTCTTGGTTGTACAGGCTAACACTTGAACCAAAATGATTTGATAGATCTTATACATCTTTAGAGTTTATCATGGCACAAAATAAAGATTTTTCAAGCACCAGACCTCTTATGTGCAATCTTTATAAGCTTGCACTATGGAAGATAAGGAATAGGTTCTATATGAACTCCATTGATGAAAACATTTTTAATTCCATTTTGATAGGACCAACTCAACCTTAAGAAACAACAAGTATCAATGTTGTTCCATCATCTCAATGGATAGATGCCCAGAAAAGGCTGAAGATTGTTGGTGCACAAGCAATGAACATTCTTGCACAATCAATGTCTGATGACATTTTTCTGGAAGTTGCTGAATGTTCATCTGCAAAAGATATGTTGGACTCCCTCACAGCAATGGTTGCAGGATCAGCTAAAGAAAGAAACTTTAAAGCTGAAACCTGGAGTGACTCTAAAGCTTCATCCTCTACAACTGATGATAAAGAAGAGTCAAGAGTAAGAGAGTTCTGCTTAATGGCAATAAATGCCTCTTGCAGCAACCTTGATGAAGAATCAGACTCTGATGAAGAATCAAAATGTGAATCAGAAGAATATCTGGTAATCTCTACCCTTGATCTTTCATCGGAGGAATTTAAAACTAATTTTAAATTATTGTGTAAAGACTTAATTCAATCTGAAAAGGAAAAAAAACTTCTCAGAGAGAAATTAAATATTGTATCCTTTGAAAATATAACACTCAAAAAAGATTTAAAGAATGCTCTTGAACAACTAAGTTATTTAGAATCAATTAAAGGACAAGATAAGTTAAAGGACATTGAACAAATTACTGAATAATTACAAAAGAATAAATCAAATCAATTTAAAAATCTTCAGAAATTTTTTGTTCAAAATAATTCGTCGAACCGAGATCGATGAAAGCAACATCATTCGTCGAACAAAGCTCGACGAACTATGAACAAAGATTTCAATCTTAACTGATCAGGAATCTATGCTCGACGAAATAAATATGTTTCGTCGAACAGAGGTCGACGAAAATGGAACAGAGAAAATAATTTCCATTGTTCTCTGAGCAGAGATCGAGGATCTCAATACAATTCGTCGAACTCAGTTCGGCGAAATGACCGTAATTCGTCGAACTCAAAATTCCAGAGCAGAAATTTTAACTTATTTCAAAATCATAATCAACATTTTACAAATCCTTTTACTGAGTGGATAATCCCTCCTAAGAAATATCATCCACTTGGATACAAGGATCAACCTGTATGCTCTTTCATTTTAAATTATTATTGTGAAAGAAAAATAGGACCCAAGATAATCTGGGTCCAGAACTTCTAACATCTCTTTTCAGGAAAAGACCTATCTTACCACAGAGAAACAGTGGTATTTGATAGTAACCAAAAGACTTCAGTCTCAGCCAATACAGGGGATACATCAGTGGCTGTATAATGAGAGATTGTTTGAAAGGCTACAGCAGTAGAGAGAGACTATTTATTCTAATAGAATATAAAGTCTACTCATATTAGGGGCAAGGAATGTGTGCACGGAAAAGTTATTAGGGGGAGATTATTTGATTTCTTGGAAGGATGCAGAAATAGCTTTATTTTATTTATTTTATTTTAAATGCACCCATGTATATCTGCTGAAAATTCTTATAAATCAGGCAGATTGTTTTTTCTTTGCATTTTTATTTGTTTTTATCTAAATAGTATCCTCACCCAAATAGGAGGAGATTGTTAGAACCCTATTTCTGATTTGGGCAAGGATCACTATTAGGTTTGTTTAGATTGACCCATCATGTATAACCAGGGTCATGGTTGTGTCCTAGAGTCTAGGCCAAGTCTTTATTATCAACATCACATGGACCAGCCTTCAACAGACTGCCAGAGACTCAAGCAATTTTGTCGACACTTCGAAAAGGCTGTGTCGACACTAGAAGCCAGATTATGTCGACACACAGAACATCTGTCGACATTAACTGTGTCAACACCAAAAGCCAGATTTTGTCGACACACAGAACATCTATCGACAGCAATTGTGTCGACACACAGGACTTGTATCGACACACAAAACATCTGTCAACAGCAATTGTGTCGACACACAGGACTTGTATCGACACACTCCAGATTTCTATCAAAACAACAACAGCTATGTCAAGATAAGAAACAATTATGTCGACACACAGGACTTGTGTCGACACATTCCACAGAAGCTGTGTCAAGAAGTTAAAGAAGAACTGTGGACACAGCTCAACGAACTCTAAGCTCAGGTCGACGATCGCTGAACTCAAGATAGATCGACGAAATAAGAAACTGAGCTCGACGATTTGAGAGCTCCGGTCGACGAATTCTGTGCAATCAATTAAAGTGGGCAGAATTAATTACAGTCAATGCCCAGGACATTTAATGTTGAACATTCCTAATAGGAAATAGTCGTTCAAAGGCAACACAAAAGTGTCGATACAAGTACTGTGTGTCGATACAATTGCTGTCAACAGATGTTCTGTATGTCGACACAAGTCCTATGTGTCGACACAATCTGGCTTCTGGTGTCGACACAGTTGACGTTGATAGATGTTCTATGTCGACACAGTCCTGTATGTTGACACAATCTGTCTTCTGGTGTTGACACAGCCTTTCTGAAGTGTCGACATAATTTCTTGAGTCTTTAGCAGTCTAGTGAAGGATGCTCCATGTGATGTTGATTCTAAGGACTTGGTATAGACTCTAGGACACAACCATGACCCTGGTTATACATGATGGGTCAATCTAAACAAAGCTAATAGTGATCCTTGCCCAAATCAGAACTAGGGTTCCAACAGTGGCGCTGCTCATCCACTGCTTTATATATATAAAGATTAAATTAAGTTCTTTAATCAAAAGGGGCAACACTGATTTAAGTTAAATGTGCGACACTATTAATTAAGAGTCCGACGAGTTTATTTTTTGCCTCTGAATAGTCCCACATCGACGTATGAACATGGAGTTTTGACTATATATATTTTTTGAGGCGAGATATGTTAAAAAGCTTTCAAAGGTGGTGAGTTATGGAGCGGGCAGAACATGTAGAGTAGGATGTGGCTTGAGCAGTTGGGCTGAATAGAACCAGACTTTTTAATTAAGATTTTCAATATTTATAGGGGTAAAATGGAACTTCACATTATAGGGTAGGTGTCCTATCAAATTTATAGGTTTAGGCCGCCCCACTTAGGTTTAAGAGGTCTACGAAAAAGTGGAGAGAGATTGTGCGGTTTGATCATACAGCTGATTAAATATCAAGACATATCTGATGGTCATGATGACTTCAATGAGTTTAAAATTCATGACAAAACTATTTGTTTATAGTAATTTAGGTGGTGATTTATATATATATACAAGCAGTCGTGCACGGGGGACCCCGTGCGGGCAACATTCATCGTGGGTGCGACATTTGTCGAGGGGGCGACATTTGTCGTGGGTGCGATATTCATCGAGGGGGCGACATTTGTCGTGGGTGCTACATTCGTCGTGGGGGCGACATTTGTCGAGGCGGCGACATTCATCGTGGGTGCGACATTTGTCGAGGGGGCGACATTCGTCGTGGGTGCGACATTTGTCGAGGGGGCAACATTTGTCGTGGGTGCGACATTTGTCGAGGGGGCAACATTTGTCGTGGATGCGACATTTGTCGAGGGGGCGACATTCGTCGTGAGTGCGACATTTGTCGTAGGAGCGTCATTTTATAGTGTTGTAACATTTGTCGTGGTGGAGACATTCGTCGTGGGGGCGACAGTCAGCAGGGGCGACAGTTATTGCGGGTGCGACATTTGTCGCGGGTGCGACAATTGTCGCGGGGCGATAATTGTTGCAGGGGAGACATTGGTCGTGGGGGAAACATCGATCATGCGCGGCGATATCGTTTGTGATCTCAGATATAGATCGTGGACGGAGGTAATGGTTGTGAAAGCTTTCAAACATGTCTAGAAGAAGTAATACAATGCATAATATATTCATAAAAGTACACTGAATACAAAAACAGAAGAAAAAGTAGTTCTTGAATATTACAAATGTTACATTAATCCACTCAATCTATGTAATTTGGCTCGATGCATGTAATTTTGTGAATATTTCTTTGAATACCACATTTCTAGTGTACACTCCTTCGTGCTCCTCCAATGTACCATTTTTAACCATTACTTTAGTGTTATTTGCAGAAACTCCTCTTGACAATGCCACATACAGTTGTCCATGGCTAAAAACATCATTTGGTAAATATACTCCAACATTTGAAATTGTTTGGCCCTGTGATTTGTTGATGGTTAGAGCATGGCTCAATCGTATTGGGAATTGCTTTCGGGTGAGCTCGAAGGGCATCTTAACATCCTCTGCGCTCTTCAAGGGAATTCGTGGTAGAAATACTTTGTGTCCCCACTCAATACTTCAGCTTCAATAACATTTCTTGAAAAGTTTACACATATAAGCCTTATTCCGTTGCACAACCCAATTTTTGGATCAATATTTCTAAGAAGCATTATCGGTGAACCTTTCTTGAGATTGAGCTCGTGAGGTGGTAGATTCCCCGGATTTATTGAATTTAAGAATTCTGGCAAATATAAATTATGAGTGTCATCTACTACTGAGTCAAAAGAATAGTAAGTTTTGCATTCTCCCGGAAATATTTCAAGACATTTTTCATTTATTTTGTTGACATCTTCATTCAAAGGCGTTATTATGGCTCTGCTTTCCATGTAATTGACATCTGTTGGGGAACCAAGCTCAGGGAATATTGCATCGATCAATATATTTATTGAGCGTTCATCGACCCAAGGTATGACCATGGAGGTTGGAATCTGAATCATATCATTTAGAACGACTGGCTCATCACCGTTACCCACACGCAGTAAGAACTCCGAGAAATGTGGATCGTCGTGAGCTCTCATATTCATTGTTAAGCTAAGAATGCGAACATTCGTCCATAAATACGATTCAACAATGCTTGCGATAATAATTTGAGATTTTGTTCCATTTACGACGACCGGTGTCAGCTGACGGAAATCACCACCAAAGATCATAACCTTACCGCCGAAGGGCTGATTGACGTCAAGGACATCCTTGAAAGATCGATCCACAGCTTCGAATGCCTTTTTATGAATCATTGGGGCCTCATCCCAAATAATTGCCCCGTCTTGTTGTATCAATTCACGCAAATCAGACTGCTTATTAAATCTGCAGGTCGACATTATTTCATATCTGATAGGTATTTTGAACTTCGAATGTGCAGTCCTCCCACCCGGGAGTAGGTTTGTTGCGATCCCTGATGAAGCTGTGGCTAGTATAATGAACCCTTCCTTTCTGAAAGTTGCCAGCAATGCTCGATAAAGGAAAGTTTTTCCCGTACCTCCTGGACCATCCAAGAAGAACATTGTATTTTGTCATTTTCGTATAGATGCACTGATGATGTTGAATGTAGACAACTGTTCTGGATTAAATGAGTTTACTGAATTTAAGTCATCATCAGATATTAAGAATGAATGTTCATGTTCTATTAGGCTAGAGAAGAGGTGCAAACCCTCAAAACCTTCACTTATGGCCGGCAAACCAAAATCTTTTATTGTTTTCTTGTGTTGTTGTAGAATGTCATCTAAATCATGAAGTAACTTATCTTTTTTATAAGTGTTATTTGAAGTGCTGCTTGAAGTGTAATCTTCCGTCATACTGTCAAAATTCTCATCCCACAGATCTTGTACAGATGTCGGTTCACAGTATAACAAAATTGTTGCAAAAAGCCTTCTCAACGAAATTGGCATTCTAAAACATCTTGCTTCAGCCAGGCAATCTCGAATGTTATTGTCCTCTTCAAGAAGTCCGTGTTGCTCTGCAGCCTGTTTAAAGGTTGTACATTGAACACCGCCGATAAACTTTAGATCCTCAAACGATTTTGGACCCTTAACATGATTAAGTAGCAGTCGTAAGTAAAACCTTTCGCCTTCCATTGGGTTGACTGCATATATTCTACCAATAACCTTTTGATTTGATACTCTCGGTATCCACTTGCGCTCGGCAGATAAATATCTGTAATATTTTGGAAGATCTTTATATAAGTATTTCTCACGCTCTTGGTCGTCACTATACAAACGAAAAAATTCAGTTAGCATCGATTTGGAGTTTCTCTCATTTGCAAGACACTTGAAATCGTGTCCCCACTACCGAAGTGAACCTGATGTTGATTTGGTAAATGAATTTGCAATCTCGAAACAGAAGGGTATATCCTCGTCATCTCAAACTTAAATATTTTCCACAATGCCTCTAGTGCACAAACCCAACAACCATCAACGTACTTGCTCACCTCATCATAATTAGGGGCAGGGCGAACTTCAAATGACACGCAATCATGTCCCTTGTAGACATACTTGTACAAATACTTAATACTCTTAATACTACTACATATCTCCACATTGATGTGGCAATCATACCTTAAAAGTGACCACGGGTTGTATGGAACGACCCATCTATTATCCACCACAATGCCACGACCAACTGTAATAGTTCTACTATTATCATTCCGACGTCGATAAACAGGATATGAGTCATTCCCTTGAATAGTATACTCTGCAAAAGACTTAGGATACCCCTTACTGCACACGAAATTCTTCATGCATTGTGCATTCGGTTTAAAGTGACCGCATGGTCCATGTATCATATATTTTAGAACAGCATCATATAAATGGCGATCCGCCTCTTGATTGGGTATCTCAGCGCTAACCAAAGAATCATACTCAACTGGAGTATTTAATTTATCTTTGGCATCAAAAATAACCAGCATATGTACGTGTGGTAGACCTCTCTTTTGAAACTCAATAATGTGAACGTGCGCAACCACCTTTCCAAGGATACCTTTATTGAAGATCTCATCCTTTAAGTTTTCATATTTAGCTCGAAAGATTCTCGTAAGTAGATCTGGACGATCATGCGGAAGTTGTCCTGGATAAAGTTCTTTTTTGATTTCACTCCAATTAGGATTGCATGTCATTATTAAAAATATATCTGATTTGTCGTAGTGTTGTACGATTGACATTGCATCTTGATACCTCTGATACATATCCCGAGGGCTGCCAATGAAGGAAGACGGAAGGATGGTTCGTCGCCCGATATTTCCTAAGCAAACAGAATTATGAAAGAATTAAGAAAGAATAAATGAAAGACGTTAATCAGCAACTGCATATATTAGAACAGTTTGAGAAGCACGAATAAGCAAGTAAATATACCTGCATCATTTTCACCAGCATTTAAGCAATCTTGTAATCCTTGATAAAGCTCCGCACGAATTTTATTTTGATTTAGGCTAATCCATCTGAGTTTTTGAATCTCAATCTTGATGTAATTATCCACAACATATTGTTGAAGCAGTCGTCTTCCGCGAAGAAGTATTGATGAATTATTCGTGCGTATCTGTATTAGGCCACAAAATATACGAAATTAGGAAATTAAAAATCTATTACACGAAGCTCTTAATCAACAGTCGTGAAATTTATAACCTGGAGCAAGTATGCGTAATAGTCACAACAACTAACACGTAACCCCTGTTCCGTCTGTAAAGCTAAATCCCAACCAAAAGTACCGTGCGAGAGCAGGAGTGGGTATTGTAGTGGATCATAAAAACCTGCATACTCCCTGACTGTAGTCAAATGCCCGCTTGTAGAATGGACTTTGATGTCCCTATCGGTAGACTCAGCAAAATCTTCAGCTCCCACCAACACTGCAGCTACTTGAGATGCGGTAGGAAGGATATATTGTCGGTCGGTAGACGGTCGTTCACGAATAAGTAGTTGACACGACTGTAACTGCTGGTGTTAAGCAATTTGTCTAAATGTTATGACATATGGGTTATGTGTATCAAGGATATCTTTGATCTCATTCAATATTTCCGTATCGAGTCCATTATTTTCCGCCAAACGATGTGATGTCTCATGTTCGGTGTCATAGATGAACATTTGTAAAAATCGTGGTCTGTCCCCAGGAGTAGGAAGAAGAGATCCAATTTTGTGATATATAGCCTCATGTGCTCTGAAAGTGTACAAACCCTGGTTGAAAGCTGGAAGTGTTTCGTCAAGTGTAACGCCCATGGATGTGAAAGAGAATACATGGTTGTATGCACGCATATTTTGCCTGAAATGACGCCCTCTTATTGTCTGATCAGTGTAAAGAGCCAACAACTGTGGGGAGACAGGAATGGCAGGTAAAATTACTTTGCCAAGTTTACAGCATAAATTTTTGGTTTCTTTGTGGAATAATCGAGCTACACAGTGAGGGCAAATCGTTGGTTGTGGTAGCTGGAAGACGCGGACGTTGTCGGAGGAATGATAATTTCTTGCAATATTACGACGTCCTGTCCGCGAAGTGGGCGCAGAACTGTCATCCTCAATTTCATTCGATTGATTTGGAGGTTCTTGATGTGTTGGTTGGACTTCCACGGCCGATAGTAAAGTCCTCGTTGAGCGTGATTGTGCTCTCCTTGCATTCAGTGCACTCCGTTGTTCTGTAGTCAATGACCGTCTCCAATTACTAACACGTACTCGGGTCGACTCTCGAGTTTGCTCACCGGTTGCCGCCGAAGTTGAAGGAGGCCCTCTTTTAAATTGAACTGGCCCACCCTGGTTTGGCAATGACGACGACGCATCAGCATGATTTTGGCTGGCCATCTCCAAGTGTCTGCGATGCGATGTAATGAACTCATAAATTATCTATTTTCTTTCAGACTTGTAATCATTTTTTGTGTTTGATGAAGTACCATTTTGTTAAAAGTAAACTAATTTAATTCCATACAAGGTACACGGGGCAATGCCCCTACGGCCAAGTGCGACCGTACCAGGCCCGCGAGGGAAATTATTAATCGCTTAAGAATTAGTATTGATATTAACATTATTTCTAAGAATCATTTATGGTGTGTGCAAAATGAGATCAGGCAGTTAACACATTACTAAGTTCATAGTATAAACTGAACTATCTCAAGCGGTGTGGGGTTTTCCAAGATTGAGTTAGGCAGGATTTAAACTCCGACATTGCTTTGACTAAAAAACAGTTACTTAAAAAGCAAGGAGAAGCATGTAATTTAGCATCTATGTTTTTAGTCGGATTAACACCACATCACTGAAATCAGTGAATAACCCCAAATTTGCAATTAGCACCATCAACAAATGATTAATACTATAGATAGAACAGATTTCAAAACAATTTCAAGGAACAGAGAGTTAAATCAAAATCCAAACTATAAAAAAACATATTGTTCTGATTAAAAATGTTGGAAAATCTGAAACTGATTCAGTTACAGATTTTGGAAAATACAAAAACAATTTTCCTTTGCTAAATGAAAGAAACCTAAGAACATGAAAAAAATGAATGTTCTATATTTGAAATGAAATCCAAAGAAGAGATCAGAAATTCTCACAGGGATGCAGTTCAACGGTTGCGAAGTAAGGGAACAGGCTCTGTGTCTGTAGGCCTAAAATCATGAAAAAATGAGATCAGAAATCATGAAATCCTAAAATCCTCCTAAAAGCCTAAAGTCCTAAAATCCGAAAATCCTAAAATCATCAAATGAGATGATCAAAAAATCCTGTAATTGTAAAATTACATTTCAAACAATTGTAAAATTACATTTCAAACAATTATTTGTGCAAGGTCCTCAAACATCCGCTAAAATCAAACATCCGCACAAATAATTGTTTGGGAAACCCATTTCAAGCAAGGTCCTGAAACTGATTCAGTTACAGATTTTGGAAAATACAAAAACAATTTTCCTTTGCTAAATGAAAGAAACCTAAGAACATGAAAAAAATGAATGTTCTATATTTGAAATGAAATCCAAAGGAGAGATAAGAAATTCTCACATGGATGCAGTTCAACGGTTGCGAAGTAAGGGAACAGGCTCTGTGTCTGCAGGCCTAAAATCATGAAAAAAATGAGATCAGAAATCATGAAATCCTAAAATCCTCCTAAAAGCATTTTGATCGGAGCTGCAAGTGAAGAGGCTCTGCGTGAATACATGAACATGTGCCCCACCTTGCGGCGAGCCATCTCTGATGGATGATCCCCATCAATAATACTCAATTTTGTAGTCTGTAGAAATTTGAAATCATGAAGATCATAATCATATTTTTTTCTAATTGATGATTATATCATGCCAAGTTAAGGGTTAATACGTTGAAGTGGATTTTACAATCAATTTTGATGAACCTGCATTAGTGCAAAGGTGTTATTGTTCTGAAACCCACGGAAAGGAAAGAAGATTACGACTTTGCCTATCAGCTTTAATTGTTTATTTTATTTATTACGTCTTCCATAAAATCTCTTTTCCTGGTTGCATAACATACATTTTCCTGTGCAATTACTATCAGATTATAGAATTATTAAATATTAGTTTACTTCTGTCTCTTTGTTTTAGGAGTCCTTGAAAGATTTTAAGCGTAAATGTCCCGACATTTGAAGCACTTACTCAATTTGGAACAGCTGTGGTGACAACAAAGAACATTGGTCAACTCGAAGCATCATATAGCCTAACATTATGTTGATTATTTTTTATTTCAACATGTTTTCCGTGTTCTTTACATCAACCTTAAATTATCATTCATTTTTTTAAGTTATTTGTCCATGAATGTCTATTCTATCTTAACTTTGTAGAGTTCCTCTGCTAAAATTTTACTTACGTAATTCTATTTATACTGTAGAAAATAGAGCCAAATCTTGTAACATTAAGGCTCAGACACAGAGCCTGTTGCAGAAAAATTTGGAGAGGGGGAAATTGAAAATCACCTGCAGGCTCGCTCGAGTAGTGCCCGGGAGATGGGAAGGAAGAAATCTGAAGAACTGCTTTGATCGGAGCTGCAATGTCTGATCAGGTTGTCCAGTGCGCAGTTTGAGGTCAAATCGTCGCCGGTAAGTGAAGAGGCTAAACCTTGGATCAGAGAAATCCATGAAAAAAAAACCAAGAAATTGCAGAAAAATTTGGAGAGGGGGAAATTGAAACTCACCTGCAGGCTCGCTCGAGTAGTGCACGGGAGATGGGAAGGAAGAAATCTGAAGAAGTGCTTTGATCGGAGCTGCAATGTCTGATCGGGTTGTCCAGTGCGCAGTTTGAGGTCAAATCGTCGCAGGTAAGTGAAGAGGCTAAACCTTGGATCAGAGAAATCCATGAAAAAAAACCAAGAAATCCAAAACCCAAAAACTTAAGATCAACAAATCCTCACCGTGCGCAGTTTGAGGTTAGCGAACGTGAAGAGGCTCTGCGTCGCCGGTAAGTGAAGAGGGTCTGCGTCGCCGGTAAGTGAAGAGGCTCTGCGTCGAGAACGTGTGAGGAGCGAACGTGAAGAGGCTCTACGTCGCCGGTAAGTGAAGAGGCTCTGCGTCGCCGGTAAGTGAAGAGGCTCTGCGTCGAGAACGTGTGAGGAGCGAAGAGAGGGCTGGTTCTGCGAGAGGGGTGGAGGGAGGTGAAGAAATCATTGTAAGCTTTGCGTCGCTGTTGTGCAGGATAATTTTAGTGTAGGGTTTCAGCATCCGAAAATAAAGGATCGAAATGTTGCGGGAGAATCGAAATTTTTAGCGGGAGGATCGAATTTTTTAGCGGGGCAAACAGAAATGACTAAAACCACCCAGAATTTTGAAATTAAAAGAAGAGATGAAGGGGTATTTTGGGTAAGTGAATGTTACACCATGCCTTGAAATGGGTTTCTTTATAGTATAAAGATATATATATATATATATACATATATATAAGCAATTAGTAACATTTTAAAAGATATATTTTGTTGCAGGTCACTAAGTTTTTTTCAGATCCGAAAAATCGGATCGTCTTAGCACGGAATTGTACCGGGTGGGCAAACAGTCAAAGAGAAACAACAGGAAATGACAAGGTTTTTTTTTTGAGGTAGAAAATCTAGAAAGGATGAAAAACCACGTGGTCGGATCTGTGTCGGGCCAAAATACACTATCTCGTTTTAGTTTACATGAGTTAAGTTAATTCATCGAAGGGTGACATACTGCATCTCCGTTACAAGTACAAAGTATGAAAACAATGGAAAAAAATTATGTACTTGGAGCCTGGATAGAAGCGCTTTAGTGAGAAAAATTGTCTCAAGTCCTCAAAACCTCGATAGAAGAACTTATGCTGAGTCAGAGCCTTAATGTGAGCACTCTTGTGGAGAAGAATGTCGTGCCTTGGAAGCCTTGAGATGCCTCTGCACTAGAGAGGGAGCGGAGTGAATTCCGAGCGAAGAAATGACCTAAATCTCACGATCTCACTAGGAAAACCTCAAAGCTCTCTCTAGCCTCTCGCGTTGCTTGTCTTTAAATGAAGGCCTGGAGCAGCTGGGTCTGGGATAACCAGACTTTTAAATTAAGATTTTCAAAAATTTTAGGGGTAAAATGTGTTAGATCCCTAGTAGGATTTGGGCTAGGTTCACTAAACTAGGATTATTGACCCACCTTGTATAGCCAGGGTCATGTCTGTGTCCTAGAGTCTAAGTCATGTCCTTAGAGTCAACACTACATGGACCAGCTAACAATAGACTGGAGAAGACTCAAGACTTAGAGAAAAATCTGAAAGTCCACCTAGTGTCAACTATGTGCACCTATGGGGGGGGGAATAGGTGACGTGTGGTTCTTTTGAGGAATTTACGGATGTACCTGCACAATAAAAACAAAAACCACAGCACACAGAATACACAGCAAATTTATAGTGGTTCCCCGACTTGGGTACATCCACTTTCCCCCTTCGACCTATCTCCCCAACAAGGGACGACTCGGTCACTTCACCAACGGGATTGAAATCCAATCCCTGCACTAACGGAAGGAGCCCTTCTACACGTGAGAGTCAACACTCTCACAAAGCGGGTTGCACCCAACCCTTACAACTCGGAACAAAAGTTCCTTTACAACGAGATGAAAATGTAGAATGTACACGTGATACAAACTTCTTTTGGAGACTACGGTGTTCCTCTTTGTTCGACGACGTGTTCTTGAAGTCGATGAAGAGTCTACGACCTTGGTCTCTCTTGGAGAAGATCTCCCCGGAACCGGCGGCGGCACACGAGCGGCGGCTAGCTTCGGGATCGGCGGCTACGATGAAGAGTGGCTGCAGAACTTGGAGATCTAAACTTCGTAGCGAAGCAAGCTAGGTCTACCAACGGTCACTCTAGGATCAGTCGTCTCGATCGATTCGGACGGGGGAGTTTTTTCCCGGTCAACAAATCGAGAGACAAGAGATCTCCGGATAGACGCGTGAGACACAAGCCTTGCTAAGCTTCTGTCACCGGAGATCAGGAAGAAGAGCGATCAGCAGCGGCGACGACTTGACGCGAGCGGCGGCGGCGGAGCGGAGCGATTTCGCGAATTTAGGGTTACGTCGCCGCTCGTTTTTTCTTTCTCTCTTGTCCGTCATTTACTGTTCAAAATACCCATGTATTTATACTGTAGTATTCTCAAAGATGACCGTTTGTGGGACCCACAAAAGAAATCCCCAAAATCCGGTTCAAACTAATCCAGAAGCAGAATCCGGTTCAGCAGCATTCTGAGAAAACGCCCAGTCAAAATCGGCGAGAATCGCAGACGATTCTCAACGAATTTTACTTTATACATGGGCTGCTTGACCACTGGTTCGGCGGGAATCACAAGTGATTCTCGCCGAATCTTACTTGGCACTATTTTGAGATGGCCAAAAGGAGTCGGCGAGAATCACTGATGATTCTCGTCGACTCGGCGAGAATCACTAGTGATTCTCGCCGATTCGGCGAGAATCACTTGGTGATTCTCGTCGAATTTGCCTTGGACGATTTTTCGTCTTCCACCTAGGAGCTGCTCCTTGATCCTCCATGCTCCTTGTCTTCTCTTGCATATGAATGACCCTGTACTTGAAAGTAAGTGCACTCCAATAGAGAGAGTACACATAGGCCAACACACTGATCTGCTCAACGAGGGATTACGTCGTGCAGACCCGTGTATATTGACCTACTGCACCCTGACATTGGTGTGCACTTAGCGTGGAGAAACTGCAAGTACAACTTGAAAAAGTTTATCAAATACATTGTGAATTCATCTTAGCTTGACAGGGGGCTTCCTCAAATCCAGGTAATCGTGGATACAATACCCAACAATCTCCCCCTATTTGACGAAGCCAAAACCCTACTAGCTAAGATGAATAACACCTATCAAATAATAATTATAGCATTTAAAAATTAAATGTGCAGCACAAGGGAATATATGCAATCAGACCAGGACTTGAGTCATTCACACATTCAAGAATATATATATATATATCAAGAGGAATATATTCACATATAATTCAGAATTGTTCATATGACAGTAATAATCATTAAACGTTCTTAAGACACAGTGACCAGCTATAAAATAATGACTATTTGTCCTTAGCTACGTCACCCTTCAGAGTTTGAGCCAAGTACTTTTTGCTTTGCCTTTCCATGTATTCCTTGGGCTTCGGGTAGTACCTAGGAGGAGCAAATTTGTCTGGATCCTTGTTGTTTCTGTAGAAAATGTTGTGTTTTGCTTCAAATGCTTTGTGCGTTTCCCATTCGTACGGGCTATATGCTTCATTTCGATTGATCTCTCCTCTTTCGTACAGCCGGAAGGTGTCTAAGATGATGTTCCTTGAGACTGGACTCCACCTTTCATTTCTTACATCCTCCTCACTCAGTCTGATCCTCTTTTCAGTTGGTGTCTCCTTGGAGGTCCCTTCCTGAGCTCTCCTCTTGGCCTTGGCTTTTGCTAAAGCCTCCTGGTCAAACATACTCCTCAGCTTAGATTTGGAGATGGCCCTAGCATCAGCTTCATCAGTGAAAATTTCTGCAGCACTTGTACTTACAGCCTCAGCAATATTTACTTCCTCAGCGGCCTTAGAAGTCTCAGGAACCTGAATACCGGCAGGTTGGTCAGGTAGGACGACGCCCAACGTGCCCAGTGCCTGTTGTAGCATCCACCAGCAACTCTCATAGACGTATTTGCTTGATTGGGCAAAGTTTGCATCCATGCTTTCTTGGAGCTCGGCCAGCTTAGCTATATACTCTTTCTCCCCCTTTTTGGCTTCGTCAGCTATGCAGTTGGCATACGAGTGCAGAGAGTCATCAATATGCTTAGTTGTCGTGCTGAATTCAGTGATTAGGGCCTGCTGATTGGCATTTAAAGTGACCATATTGCCATCAAATTTCTGAATATTGTTGGCTACAACGTGTGCGTTCTGATTGACAACAGCCAGAGTATCAGTATTCTTTTTCAAACCGGCCATTAACAATGTGACAGCTTCGCCGGCCGCAGTATACTTTTCTTCGAATTTCTTTTCCATCACATCCAGCTTATGGTTGATTTCCACCATATTCTTCAGCATGAGATCTTCAGAAGTCTTAATCTCTTGCAGCATTGTTTTCTGAGCTTTATCAAAATAGGTTTTAAGCTCATTCATGATACCCTGAATTATGTGTACGGTGTGAATGGCGAGGTCATCGCGTAATGGAATAGCCGGAGGAACTTCTTGGCCTTGCTCTTGCTCGTCAGCTGACGCATCGGTGGAGCTGGATACCAGCACAGTCTCTACAGGAGGAGTGTGGGCGGCCTCTGTAGATTTATTTAACTCCCCCTCCACTGGTGCAGACTTATCAGGAGGAGGTTCAACAGTCTCTGGAGACTCAAGCACTTCATGCCCCTCATTTACCTCATCCTCTCCGTCCTCATCCAAAACTTCATCCATAACAGCAGCTTCTTCCACTTCTTGATTGTTTCTGTTCAGGACCTCCTCATCCTCCAACCCAGGTTCACTTTCTTCATGAACTTCGGCCACCGCATCCCTGGCAACCTGGGCGATGTCAGATATTATATCCATATGAGAGGGTAGAGTCTCCCCCTCGATTCCTGCAGTCATAGTATCAGGAATTTCACCGGGGGAGGCGGCGGGAGATACTTCCTCATGCTCTTCTACAGCAGGCTGCCCGATGCACCGCTCCCATCGATCGAACACAGTAGCATCCATCTTTTTCAAGTAATGGAGAGGTACTCCTTTGCTCATGTCGAATTTGTCTCCGTTGAGCTGGTTGAGATATAGACTGATGATGCGGCCGAAGCTTGGAGTGCCCAGAGTGTCCTTGATCTTTTAGAACAGCAGCTCCCCCCAGTTGAACCTCTTTCGGCAGACCACAGCTATGAGAATTTTGAACATATCTCCGGAGATATGATCATGGGAGCCTGGCTTGCAGATGAGTACTTTTCCGATGACGTCAGATAGGAGCTTCCCTTCTTCATTCATCTCTTTTCTCTTTACTGATCGAGTGCCTCTTGGTAGACCGCAGAACAGGAGGGTTCTGGCTTTGTCCTCGTCCTCCAAATAGTCTTCCTGCTCCGCACTTGAAAGCTGCAGGTAGCGAGTTAGCTTATTGGCAGACATCTTTACTTTAGTCCCAGCCACCTTGCTCTTGATGATGGAGTCTCTGTCTCGGAGCCTTGCGGTAGAGAAGAACTCCAGCACTTCTTTATCTAAAACTTTGCAAGGATGCTCCAATACGAAGGTTAGCCCGGCCTCTTCCAACATGAGAATGATATTTCGGAACTCGTCTGAGGCATGAGAGAATCCAGTGCGAACCAGCTCGCAGCCAGAAATCAATCCTGCAGTCGTCCTTGGAGCCATTGAAGATCTAGAGAGAAGCCCGACTCTAAGCATTAGTGAACATTCAAAAGGAAAGCATCACTTGGGGTTCGGCCTTGGAGCCATTGAGGAGGAGGTTAACTAAGGGCTTACACGCAAGTGAGTTGATGAGCTTCGGGAAGATCTTCGGTGGAGGGAAGAGTATCCCGTGGGGTGCGGCCTTGCTAGAACCTTGCGGTGAGAAGATGGTCACACACAGCAGCGATTCGACGGCGTCGACGAGAGCGTCGGAGGGCTGCGGGTGTCGGCGAGTTCGCGGAAGTGCACGTGCGCGAGTCTTAGGGAGTTCTCTTGCGCGAGGGTCGTCGGGTGTGCTCTTGCGCGAGTCGTGAGGAAGGCGAACAGGCGGAGATTGTGAGCGGAATTATCTTTCGGCGGGATTTATATAAGTCGTCGGGATTCTTAAGGAAGCTGAGCGGTCGGCGAGCTCCTTCGGCGGGATTCGGCGGGATTTGTCTAATTTGGCGAGATATAAATGGGTCGGTGTGATTGCGGAGTATATGTATTGATGTTTTTCTTGACACTTTGGGAAGCATTGCACCATTTTCAAATTCTTCGAGTGTCAAGTTAATGCAAGATTAATAAATACATGTTTATAATAACGACAATCTATTCGGATTTGAGCGAGACTTCTCCAGACACTTTTTGATGTCAATTGTGATTTGTCGAAATTCGCAATGACATATCTTTGTTAACCTTTTATTGATGTGTAATGGTTTGCATGTCTCGAGGTAATCTCTCCTTACAGGTGCACACATAAATGATAAGCATAAGTATACGTATACACAAGGATAAAAAAAATATATATATATATATATATATATATATATATATATATATATATATATATATATATATATTTAATTTGAATGAGGATGCATCATGACACAAGTCCTGGAACTGATCAAAATTACCTGGGATTTGGAGAGTCATCGTCTTAGTCCCACAGGTAGAACATATTAGTAGCTTGAAGTGAGTATGCTCAACAGGTAGTACATCTGTTATTGCGGACGCTTGTTCCAAGTTAGCCTTGACCCACTTACTGTCTAGTTCCCATAGTATTCACGGGGACCTAGACTACCCTGCAAGACAGAATTACTTTACCTTAGGAACCCAAATCATATTGGGTCCTAGGTTTCTATTAGCATAAGCATGCAACTGCCTTCCTTGAGAAAACCTGTCTGGAAGACTGCCTCTGTCCCTATAATGTGGATAAGCCCTTGCTGTGGGCACAGAGATGTTGTGCCAACAGTCAATGGCAAAGTGTCCCACTTTGCCGCAGCACCAACAAGAGTGAATGTTGTATCGTCGTTTTCGACCTGATCTAGTGACTGATGTAGTCACGGTCCTAGGTCTCAAAGGGATAGGGCATGTTCTTGTTGCACAAATTCCTTTTCCATCGAGGCATGATGAAGGGTGGAACGAATGCATGATGTGAGCGTTATGAGGCCGAGAAGGTGGTGCCATTCTTTCAGGCATCTTCCTTGCTGAGGCTCCATGACGCCTGACATCATGACTTCCATTCTCCCTATCCCGTATCCTCGAATGGAGAGAATTCTTCTATGAACTAGGACATGCAGATCCACACTTTGTTGTGGCAGTGGTCGTGAATACAAAGGGCTCAGAATGAGCCTTAGGTATTTCCTCATGGGTGGCCATGACGCCTCTTGCACTATGGACGTTTCCACATGGGGACAATTCACCCTTGCAGTGACCACGATTATTCCTGTGGTCATACCTGAAGGCATGATGAGTTGCCTTCCCGCTTGGAGTGGGAGGTCGGAACACTGTTTCCCCATTTCTCCATCCCTGGATAATCCGGGAGATCCACCCGGTTTCTTGCTTTCTTTTTATAACATCAACTTTGGAAAAGTTGGATACTATACGTTTCTCATTATCTAGACTATTCTCTAGAGCTGAGATCTTAGAGTCCTTGACCTTGTTGGACGCCAATTGGAGAACCAACAAGATCTTCAGTCGAGCAATCTCTCGAGCTTGCTCCTCAGCAAGTAGATTGCTTTCCTGAAGGGCTCTCTTCAGGGAATCAGTATTTTCTGGAGGAGAGCAGTTTCTGTCTTCAGAAAAGTCAAAAGATGTGGGACAGGATGAAGATGATACCTGCTCATCTGGGTTATTGTCATTAGAATCAGTGACCAATGTTTCTTCCTCGTCGGAGCTGCTTTCCTCACTATCTTCTTCAGTCTCTGACAGGGATACTGGATCTCTGATGCAATCCGAAGGATCCTTTCATTCATCTTCAGAAGTGAGGACCCCCACATACGCCTCATCCTCTGATTGACAGCATAGTTCAGCTTTCTCTGACTCCCCCATCAGCTCTGAGATCATCATCCACAGAGATTTAGCCGTTTTACATTTTTCCAACCTGGAGCGAGAGGCACCAGACCAGACATCCATAATAATTTGTCGAATCCTCTGGTCCAGTTGGAAAAATGAGAGTTCCATCTCTGTCATCTCAGCAATGCACATGGGCACTTGGGTCCCCGAGTCGGTGGTCTTCATGGGGATAAATGGACCCTCTTCCAGGATGAGGGATGCTCGTGGATCGATGGCATCCAGGTGAAATAACACTCTCATCCTCCAGATAGGATAATAATCCTTTGTGCATGCAGGGAGTTTGAGTGGCAATACGTCATAATCCAGATCCATGCTTCTGACACTGGTGGCAGGATTCACCTCAAGGTGTTAGCCTTTTTGTTGAGGAACCTCCCTTTGATACCACTTGAAAGTCCACCTAGTGTCAACTATGTGCACCTATGGGGGGGGGAATAGGTGACGTGTGGTTCTTTTGAGGAATTTACGGATGTACCTGCACAATAAAAATAAAAACCACAGCACACAGAATACACAGCAAATTTATAGTGGTTCCCCGACTTGGGTACATCCACTTTCCCCCTTCGACCTATCTCCCCAACAAGGGACGACTCGGTCACTTCACCAACGGGATTGAAATCCAATCCCTGCACTAACGGAAGGAGCCCTTCCACACGTGAGAGTCAACACTCTCACAAAGCGGGTTGCACCCAACCCTTACAACTCGGAACAAAAGTTCCTTTACAACGAGATGAAAATGTAGAATGTACACATGATACAAACTTCTTTTGGAGACTACGGTGTTCCTCTTTGTTCGACGACGTGTTCTTGAAGTCGATGAAGAGTCTACGACCTTGGTCTCTCTTGGAGAAGATCTCCCCGGAACCGGCGGCGGCACACGAGCGGCGGCTAGCTTCGGGATCGGCGGCTACGATGAAGAGTGGCTGCAGAACTTGGAGATCTAAACTTTGTAGCGAAGCAAGCTAGGTCTACCAACGGTCACTCTAGGATCAGTCGTCTCGATCGATTCGGACGGGGGAGTTTTTTCCCGGTCAACAAATCGAGAGACAAGAGATCTCCGGATAGACGCGTGAGACACAAGCCTTGCTAAGCTTCTGTCACCGGAGATCGGGAAGAAGAGCGATCAGCAGCGGCGACGACTTGACGCGAGCGGCGGCGGCGGAGCGGAGCGATTTCGCGAATTTAGGGTTACGTCGCCGCTCGTTTTTCTTTCTCTCTTGTCCGTCATTTACTGTTCAAAATACCCATGTATTTATACTGTAGTATTCTCAAAGATGACCATTTGTGGGACCCACAAAAGAAATCCCCAAAATCCGGTTCAAACTAATCCAGAAGCAGAATCCGGTTCAGCAGCATTCTGAGAAAACGCCCAGTCAAAATCGGCGAGAATCGCAGACGATTCTCGACGAATCGGCGAGAATCACCAAGTGATTCTCGACGATTCGTCGAGAATCGTTTGTGATTCTCGTCGAATCACTTGTCGATTCTCAACGAATTTTACTTTATACATGGGCTGCTTGACCACTGGTTCGGCGGGAATCACAAGTGATTCTCGCCGAATCTTACTTGGCACTATTTTGAGATGGCCAAAAGGAGTCGGCGAGAATCACTGATGATTCTCGTCGACTCGGCGAGAATCACTAGTGATTCTCGCCGATTCGGCGAGAATCACTTGTTGATTCTCGTCGAATTTGCCTTGGACGATTTTTCGTCTTCCACCTAGGAGCTGCTCCTTGATCCTCCATGCTCCTTGTCTTCTCTTGCATATGAATGACCCTGTACTTGAAAGTAAGTGCACTCCAATAGAGAGAGTACACATAGGCCAACACACTGATCTGCTCAACGAGGGATTACGTCGTGCAGACCCGTGTATATTGACCTACTGCACCCTGACATTGGTGTGCACTTAGCGTGGAGAAACTGCAAGTACAACTTGAAAAAGTTTATCAAATACATTGTGAATTCATCTTAGCTTGACAGGGGGCTTCCTCAAATCCAGGTAATCGTGGATACAATACCCAACAAAATCAGTTTCAGGAAAGTGAGTTCGACGTTCGTCAAACTCAGCTCGACAAAAGTCATTCGCAGCTCGACAAACTCAGAGATAATTCGCTTAGTTAAGGTCGACAAACTTAGTTCTCAGGACGACGATTTCTGGATGCTCTAATTCAACATTCCAAGTCCAGAATTATTTCTCTGAACTCCAGTCGACGAATTTAGATTATCAGCTCGACGATCTTAGTGAACAGAATTAGCAAGTGTTTATCAGAAAGTAGTTAGTTGTTCTTAGGTCGACGATCTGGGATCTCAGGTCGACGAATAACAATTATCTAATCGACGAAGATGATTTCTCAGCTCGATGAACTCTGGACTCAGGTCGACGAAATCTGTTCTTTGCTCGACGATTTCTGTGTAGATCCAGACTTGGATTTTTTCCTTCCTTCTGTCCTTATTTTACTGCAATAATTCCTGAGTAATCAATGCTTAATACTCTCTGAATATTACCGTTAGAAGCCACATTGATTATGGCACTCATCAGGATTATTACTTGTCATTTTTCAATGGGACAGCTGTGGAAATCCAATTAATGCAGACATTCTCTCCAGCCGTATTACATTCTCCAGGCCGACAACAATCAATGCATAAAGGAATTGGAAATTCAAAGAAGAAATTCCATTGAATATATAAAAGTGATTTTCTTCCTTCCTCCAAGTAGCAGAGACAACAAGAGAATAATACAGCACTGACCAAAAATAGAGAGACACATAAGAACAAGATACAGCACACAGAGAATATACAAAGCAGCATTCATTCAAATTCTTCTCTGTGCAGAAAAAGAATCTGGTCTTCACCTTGACACTGCTGAAGAAGAAGAAGAACATCCATCCAAATCAAGAGTCTTCTTCATTCTTCACTCTAAGATTCTACAAGGACAACAAATCTTTATCAGTCAAGAAGTTCCTGGATATCTTCTAGTCAAGGCTAAAGATAGAAGACCTACTCACCCTGAAGCAAAGCTCTAATCTTCCTGAACAACTCAATAACTCAGGGGGAGCTTTGATAACATCAAAGATCCACTAGTCTTCTCAGTTGTATTTGAGAAAGAGAAGACACCATAACTCTCTCACCCCCTCACTGTACAAAGGGTTCTTTAACTCCCTTCAAAAGTTATTCATTGGTTGCAAGTCACCTGATCAAAAGACGTGGGTTGGTTTTTGAGCACCTGATGAAAAGCTTATTGGTGGAAGTCACCTGATCAAAACCTGTTAGTGGATTCCTACCAGGGTGGTATAAGAGTGGATGTACCCAGGTTGGGGAACCACTATAAAAATTCTTGTGTTGTCTGGTTTCCCTCTTTCCTTTCTGTTCTTGTTGTGCATGTGCTAGTTAGTTTTGCTGATCCTGTGTTAGTTAGTTTAATTTTGTTGTGCCTGTGGTAGATTAGTTTATCTTAGGTTACTCTTTTACTTACAACAAATTTTGGTATCAAATAGCTGCCCTACTTTGTAGATTTTATTAACAGCAAAAAGGTTTTAAAGAGTTAAAAGATACTCTATTCACCCCCCTAGAGTATATCAGGTCTAACCCTCTCTTTCAATTGGTATCAGAGCAGTGTTTCTTTGGTTGTACAAGTTAACCCTTGAACTAAAAGATCCTATATTAGATCTGCCCTTTTATTTATCTTAGGATTATATTCACAGCATGACACAGAACAAGGATTATGCAAGCACCAGACCTCCAGTGTACAACTTAAATAAGTTTGCCATCTGGAAGGCAAGAATTAAACTATATATGAATTCCATTGATGAGGACATCTACAACTCTATTTTGACAGGTCCTCCTCAACCAACTGCATCTACCTCAACATCAAGCACACATGTTGTTCCACCACCTGAGTGGATAGATGCACAGAAGAAGGCCAAGATTGCTGATGCAAAGATCATGAATATTCTGGCTCAGACTATGTCTGATGATATTTTTTAGAAGGTAGCTGAATGCACATCAGTTAAGGCTATTTGGGACTCTCTCAACCAAATGGTGGCTGGCTCTGCAGATGAGAAGAAATACAAAAGATCAAATTGCATATCCTAGTATGAGAATTTCAAGAAGGATGAGTCAGAATCTGTTGTTGACATGTACAATAGATTGAGCTCAATAATCAATGAGCTGAAAACTTTGGATAAGGACATCACCCTTACTGAAGTAAATGATAAAATTCTCATGTGCTTCCCAAGCTCATGGGATTCCAGGATATGGCCAATCAAGGAGGCTAGGAGCTTTAATGAGATTTCCACAGAATCTCTATTGGGAAAGCTCAAGTCATATGAGCAGCTGATTAAGTCCAGAGAAGCAGCTGAATAAAGGACTCCTCCACCAGTAAGAAAGGAGCACAATATAGCATTCAAGGCTGCTAAAGAGAAAGAAGCTTCAACAGTCAATGAAGAACTAATGAGTCTCTTTGCCAAGAGATTTTACAAAATGGCAAGAAAGTACTTCAGAAGAAAATCATCCAGGCAGGATGATAAGCCAAGGTATGATAAAACCCCTACTAAAGAAGTAGTATGTTTTGGCTGCAGGAAACCTGGACACTTTATCTCAGAGTGCCTAGAGAATCAGAAGAAAGAAATAAGAAGAGAGAAGGACTCCAGAAGACAACAAAGTAGCAGGCCTTCCTCCAGCAAATACAAAAAGAAGGAGAAGGGCTTTGTTGCTGATACCTGGAGTGAGACAGAAGATGAATCCACATCTTCCAGTTCCAGTGAAGAGGAAGAAGAGCCAAGGGCCAAGGAAGTCTGCCTCATGGCTATCAATGCCTCCAACAGTCAATCAGATGACGAAGAATCTGATAATGAAGGAGCTTCAAAATCAGAAGTTGATCAGGTACTTTCATCTTTTGATTATAACTCCGATAGTTTCAAATTTGAATTTAAAACTATGTGAATTGACTTAATTAACTCTGAAAAGGAAATCAAAACACTTAGGGAAAGACTAACCAATCAAGAAAATCTGATTTCTGAAAACACTAAGTTAAAAGATGAACAAATCATTTCTTTAAAAACACAGCTATGTGAGGCTAAGCAACTTGAGGATTCTCTCAATGGAAGAAGCCTTAAGCTGATGGATATTACAAGCACAGTCAATGCTAGATTGAATGGCAAACTGGGCTTGGGTGCATCATCAAGTTTACCCCCTATACTTAAGAAGAACATATTATCCACACCAATAAAATTTGTTTCTGAGAAGGGTAAAGAAAAAGTAGTTAATAACAATTCTAATCAAACTAAAATTACACACAAAATAAGAAAAGAAGAAAGAATAAGAAAAATAATAACCAGAACAATGTTCAGCTGTTTTCGTCGAACTCCGATCGACAAAACATGTACAGTTCGTCGAACTCAAGTCGACGAACTCAGAACGCATATCTATATTATAATAATTCATTGAACTACGATGGACGAAACCAGTATGGTTCGTCGACTAGAGATCGACGATTTTGGGGTTCAGAAAATGACCTCTATCATTCTCTGAATGGAGTTCGACGAACTCATCCCAATTCGTCGAACTCAAGTCGACGAACGTACCAAAATTCATCGAACGCAGATCAACTTAACAGTAACTCAAATTCTTTTAAAACTTATAATCAACCTAGGGAGAATATCAACCCATTCACCAAATGGATAATTCCTCCCAGAAGATATCACCCCTTAGGATACAAAAGCCAACTTGAGTGCTCTTACATTTCCAGCTTTTCTTATGTAAAGAAACAAGGACCCAAGGTGACCTGGGTTAAGAACAACTAATTATTTTCTTTGTAGGTAAAGAGCTGTCCAGATGTTAATCAAAAATGGTATCTGGACAGTGGATGCTCCAAGCATATGACTGGATGCAAGGAAATCCTAATCAACTTCAAGGCAAAGCTGAGTCCAAAAGTGATCTTTGGAGGCTCCAGCTTTCGACAAACTGAAGGCTATGTAGACTTCAACAGTGGAGCTGTCACCTTCAGAAAAGTGGCATATGTCAATGGTCTCAAACATAACCTAATATCCATAAGTCAATTATGTGATGCAGGTTATCAAGTTTGTTTTATCAATTCTAAATGCATTATTTCTTCAAATAATCAAATTATTTTAACAGGGTGTAGACAAGGGAATCTATACTTAGTAAATTTTAATTCTGCTAACTTAGAAATATGTTTATTCAACCAAGTTAGTAATAATAATATCCTTTAGCATAAAAGACTAGGTCATATGAACCTTAAAAATATCTATAATCTATCTAGGGACAACCTTGTCAGAGGATTGCTTTCTGGCCCCTACAAGAAGGAAAGCCTATGCAAGGCTTGTCAAGAAGGCAAGCAAATTAAAAATAGCTTTAAGTCAATTAATAAGAGTGATTCACCTTAGATTTTCTACTTGCTACATATGGACCTCTTTGGACTTGTACAAAGCTTAGGAGGGAAGTCTTACACATTGGTTAATGTAGATGACTTCTCCAGGTTCTCTTTGGTTTTCTTCTTAAGAAACAAGTCAGATAACTTTAAGGTCCTTACAGACTTTCTTAAGGGCATAAGGATTGAGTATTCTACTCCAGTTTCATTGATCAAAAGTGATCATGGTACTGAGTTTGAATCTCTTCCCATACAAAGATTCTGTGCGGAGGAAGGTATCAGGCATTGTTTCTCTGCTCCTAGAACTCCTCAACAAAATGGGGTAGCAGAAAGGAAAAACAGAACACTCATCTAATCTGCAGGAACATTGCTTGCAGATGCACACATACCCCTATCCTTTTGGGCAGAGGCTGTGAGCATAGTAAACTATGTGCTGAATAGAAGTTTGATACACAAACTAAAGGGCAAGGCCCCCTATGAATTAATCAAAAGGAAGCAACCTAAAATTGCTTACCTTAGAATTTTTGGGTGTAGGTGTTTCATTCATAACAATAACAAGAAACACATTAGAAAATTTGAGGTTAAAGCTATAGAGGGAATGTTTTTGGGATATTCCCAAGTTAGCAAAGCTTATAGGGTATTTAATAAATCATCCTTAAAAATAGAAGAATTTTTACATATTTCTTTTGATGAAGCTAACATGTACTATAAGGAGAAGGACTCTTCTACCTCAGATATTTTGCAGGTACCTCATTTGTGTTAGAAATTGGGTAAGTTGAACCTTCCACAAGAGGTTATATCACCTCCTCCTCCACAAGCTGATGATGACAGTGAAGATGAATTTCTGGAAGTGGCTGAACCTACTCCAACAGCAGATATTATTCCACAAGAGGAATTAACTCCACATGATGTTGCTGAACTAACTCCACCTACTGATCTTGTCACACTAAGGGATCACCCTAGATCTCAAGTGATTGGAGACATGTCAGTAGGTGTACAGACAAGGCATCAACTCAACCAAGATGTGATGCATGCATGTTTCCTCTCTTAAGTTGAGCCTCAATCCATAAAAGATGCTGAGCAAGATCCCCACTAGATTATTGCAATGCAAGAGGAACTCAATCAATTTGAAAGATGCAGAGTTTGGGATCTAGTTCCAAGACCCAAATACTACCCAGTCATTGGAACTAAATGGGTATATAAAAACAACCTAGATGCTCAAGGTGTAATTGTGAGAAACAAAGCTAGGCTTGTTGCTCAAGGTTATAGGCAAGAAGAAGGAATAGACTATGACCAAACTTGTGCACCAGTTTCAAGGTTAGAAGCAATCAGGATCTTCCTTGCTTATGCTGTATATAAGAAGTTCAAAGTCTATCAGATGGATGTTAAGAGTGCCTTTCTAAATGGAGCACTTAAAGAGGAGGTTTATGTTGAACAACCTCCAGGTTTTATCTCTCCAACTTATCCTTCATGTCTTTAGATTGCATAAAGCTCTTTATGGTTTAAAGCAAGCTGCAAGAGCATGGTGTAAGACCTTAGCTAGCTTCTTGATAGAGCATAAATTTACTAGAGGCATTGCAGATAAAATATTATTCACTAGGCACCATAATGATCAAATATTGTTGATACAAATTTATGTAGATGACATTATATTTGGGTCTACATATTCCAAACTATACAAGAGATTTGCTGACCTCATGCATTCAAAGTTTGAAATGAGTAGCATGGGTGAGCTCTCCTACGTTCTTAGTCTCCAAGTGAAGCAGCTACCTGATGGCATCTTCATATCCCAGGCTAAGTATGCTAAAAAGCTTATAAAGAAGTTTGGGATGGATGATGCCTCAGCAAAGAAAATACCCATGACCACTAATGTTGTAATAGATTCTGATGAACATGGGAAACTTGTTGATCAGAAATTATATAGGGGCATTTTTGGGTCCCTACTATACCTTACAGCTAGTAAACCTGACATAATGTTTGGTACATGTCTTTGTGCTAGGTTCCAAGTGAACCCTAAAGAATCTCACCTAGTTTTCCTAAAAATAATTTTGAGATATATAAAGAGTTGTCCTTGTCTAGGACTTTGGTATCCTACTGAGTCAGAATTTGAGTTAACTGGATACTCAGATGCTGACTTTGCTAGATGTAGGGTAAATATAAAAAGTACCTCAGGGACATGCCAGTTCCTTGGTATGAGATTAGTGTCATGGTTTAGCAAGAAACAGTCATCTGTGTCTACATCAACTGCTGAAGCAGAATATATTGCAGCTGGCAGTTGCTGTTCCCAGATGCTGTGGATTCAAAACCAACTCCTAGACTATGGGTTCAACTTAAATAATTCAACTCTCTTATGTGATAACACAAGTTCTATATCCATAGCATAGAATCCATTCCATCATAGTAGGACCAAGCATATAGACATTAGGCATCATTTCATAAGAGAGTGTGTAGACAAAAATAAAATTAATCTTGTCTATATCTACAATAATTTACAAAGAGTAGATATTTTCACCAAACCTCTGGATGAAAGAAATCACTTATTCTTTATAAATTAGCTTGGTATGATAAATGGAAAAGACTTAAATTGATTTATGTCTGCAGTCGTCGAATTTTTCAAAGTTCGTCGAACGGAGATCGACGAACTGTGAAAGGTTCTAGAGATAATCGTCGAACGGAGATCGACAAACTCTTTGTGAGTGGAGTTATGTTCGTCGAACGGAGTTCGATGGATCTGCTTCAGAAAATTTTCGTCGAATAGAGCTCGACGAAATATTTTCAAATCTTCAGACTAAGATCGACGAATTTTTTTTAACTACAGAATATTTCATCGACCTCAGATCGAAGAATTCTTTAATTTTCGCTGAACAGAGTTTGTCAATTCATATTCTGAAAAATCTTATATCTAGGTTTTTCTTCGACCTCCGTCTCACGCTTCAGTTCCATTGCACTTGATCTCTTGTGTTTGTTGTAGGTGCACTCATGGCGATTCCCGTAGGAAATCTTGGAGCCATGAAGTTTGATACTGGATTTGATCTAGATTTTGAGTCGTTTCAACACTCGGATCCTATCTTCCTGGATATTCTGAAACTGCTTGAAGATCAGCAGTTGAAGAATCTCATGACCACCAGAATAAAGATAGCCGGTGCAGAGATCAGAGAATGGGTTTACACTTCCTCCTCCACAGATGAGAACACCATGACTGGAATAATATCGGGTAATGAAGTATCTCTTACCCCCACGGTTTTAACATATATTTTTGTATTAGCTAACGGTGCAGAAGAACTGGAGATTGATAGTGAAGAATTTGATGAAATGCTGAATAAAATGGGTTATTCTAGAGCAACACCCAACAAACTGCTGAAGAAACATTTATCTACTGAATATAAGTTTCTAGCAGATGTTGTGGGCAAGGTACTGCAGGGTAGCACACAGCCCATGACTACATCACAGTCATCAATTCCTGGTGATGTGTGCTGTGGTGAACAAGAAGCCTATAAATTGGGCTAAGATTATGTTTGCGTTCATCAGGAAAAAGAACACCAAGAAAGAGGTATGTTTTGGAAGGATTCTGGGAATCTTCCTTCAGGAAAAGGCTGCTGAATCCCTTATCACACCGATCATATTCATTAATGCCTCCACGAGGCTCACTTGAGCCTTCGTTGGCAGGTAGGAGAGGAACATCACCAAGCCATCCAAGGCTTCTTCCTCTTCCTCCAGGCCTTCTGAGAGTACAAGGGCTGCTCCAACCACTCCCCACCCTGCTGAATATGCTCCATCTTCTCTTCCCCCACCTCCAGCCATCCAAAGTCATCCTCAGATGGTACACCAACTCCCCTCACCATTTCACACCACAGTCCACACTTCTACACCTCCATCATCCCCAGTACATCTATTACAAACTCATATTCACTTTCATACCTCACCTCCATCCCAACATGGTACACCAATTCCATCACAACATGGTACACCAATTTCAACACCACATGGTACACCAATTCCATCACCACCCTTATCTCCTCTACCATCACATTTGGCTGACATTCCCATCTCCAATCTGTCATTCCTACCATCATTCAATCTGCTTTCATCCCCTCTTCATACTCCTTCTTCTCCAGATGAACCAATGCAAGACTCTCTCCCTCCTCATCCACCATCATCCTCCATCCACCCCTCAATCACCACTGAGACACCTCCTACATTCCTGCAACTGGACCACTCCATCATTCCACCTCTTCTATCACTTCTCACTCCCCTCCTCAAAACCCTCATAGTAGAGGCTATTTCACCTCTTGCTTCTTCCATCTATTTTCTTGCTGCTCAAATCTCTGCTCTCTCCATCCCTCCTTCTTCAGTCGGGGGCCTAGCTCCAGTGCCCACTGAAACCAGGCAGGGGGAGATACTCTGTGAAGAAGTAGCAGCAGCAGCAGCAGAAGCAGCAGCAGCAATAGTAGAAGAAGCAGTAGCAGTAGCAGAAGTAGAAGCAGCTGATGATTTGATTGATTTAATCAATTTTATTGAATCTGCTATGGATTTGGATAAGACAGTCACAGAGGAAATACTAACTATTGGTGATTACATTATAAATCCCATAGTAGATCTTTTGAATTTGTTGATTATTTTTGATACAGTTCATGTGAACTCTCTTCCACAATACAGCATAAAGCCATCCATGGCTATAGTTCCCTATACCTCCCCAATAAGCCCCAAGGTTGTCATGCAGCTCAAGGCTAGTTTTGCAAACACAGAGACTCCTGTCATTCCATCTCCACCCAGAGCTGATTCCTTCATTGTTTCATCCCCTCCCAGAGTCATTTCTGCTCCAACATTTATTATGGATGATAGCCCCATGCCTGATCTTCATGAGTTGATCATGGCTGATATTGAAGAAGAGAATAAATTAGTTGCTGAAAGCACTGATGTGTATAATTCTCCAGCTCCAGCTCCAGCTCTTCCTCCAGCTCCTCCCCAGGTAGAAAAATTGTTGATATTTGCGGAGGCTTTGAAAGAAATTAATGCTTTATATGATAATCTGAAAGTGTGAGATCTGATATACTCTAGAGGGGGGTGAATAGAGTATTTTGCTTGCTAAAAACTTTTACAACAGTTGTTGTATTCTTATGTGAACAGGGAAGCAAATAATAAAGAGTAAATCTAATCACAGAAACTATCTAATCATAGAGTAACCTAGTCACAAATTACAGCCAGAAATAAAAGAAAAACAAGCAACCAGAAGACACAAGGAGCTATAGTGGTTTCCCAACCAATCTGAGTACATCCACTCTTCTACCACCCTAGGTAGGAATCCACTGCAGGATGAGTTGATCAGGTGTCCTGGGCACCAATAAGCTTTTGATAAGGTGCTCAAAAATCAAATCAGATTTTTTGATCAGGTGTCTTGCCACCAATGAGCTTTTGATAAGGTGCTCAAAAACCACACACAAACTTTTGAAGGGAGTTTGAAAAACCCTTTATAGAGGTGGAGGTGAGAGAGTGATGAAAGTCTTCTTTTCTCAATCACAGTGAGAAGACTATGTGGATTCAGTGATGTTGTCAAAGCTCCCCCTGAGATCTGTAGTTGTTCAGGAAGTGAAGCTTTGTAGTAGGGTGATAGGCCTTCAGAAAATTGATCTCCAGCAAATGATGATTTCAGCAACAGCTGAAATATGAGGTGTCTGGAGTCTTGAATGATGATGGCCTTGAACACTTGAATCAAAAGAGATCTGAATATTTCAGATGATTGATCTCCTTTGGTGATGTGTTCTGTATGAATTCTTGAGACTAAGAATGTCTGCAACTCTTTCTCTTTCTCTTGTGTGATTGATGTTGATGTTGTAAGAGTTGTTGCAGAAGAAGTTTTGCAGAGAATGAATATTGCAGAATATGTGTCTCTCCTTGTTCTTCTTTTTCAGTTCTGAAAAATCTAATCTTTTATTCTCTTGATGTCTGAATAGAAATGATCCACTGTCAAGATAGTTGTTGGCCTGTCATTAAATGACTTCCTTAATTGCTTTTGTCTTCTGGAGGAAAGTCCAACAAAACATTCCTTGAAACTTGCTCCAGAATAAATGAAAACAGCTACAAGATCTCTGAATTAAATGCTGACAATAATTCCACAGCTGTCCAAATTTAAATTTTGAAAAACATTGAACTCTTCAGAAAAACATCGAACTGAGATCCACTATCGTCGAACTGAGCTCAGAGATTTGGACTTTGACAGAAACAGAGATCGTCGATCTGAGCTCAACTATCGTCGAACTGAGCTCAGAGATAGAGAATCAAACTGGAGTCAAGATCGTCGATCTGAACTCGAAGATCGTCGAATGGAGTTCGACGACTTGTTGAAGTTGAGCTCAGCGATCGTCGAATGGAGTTCGACGATCCGTCGAAGTGAGATCAACGATCGTCGATTGGAGTTCGACGATTCGTCGTACTGAGCTCGACGAAATGACTTAGTTTCCAAACTGAAAAACCTTGGTCTTGAGGGCAGCTTCCAAACCTAAGTACTAACCCTTAGACTCAATTCTAATTGACCTTTAGATCTATACAATGAGGTCAAAATAAGTTTCCTAAGAGACATAGTGATCCTGACCCAAATTAGTAATAGGGTGTTCCAACAATCTCCCCCTATTTGGGTTAGGATTACTATTTACAGACATTGAAAAATTAATAATATACACAACAACAATATAACAACAAAACAATGCAGAAACACAGACATAATCTCAGATAGATCAGAAAACAGAATATATTGTCACCTTACAGAATTACTCCTTTTCTTTGCTCTTTATAAGTTTTTTTTCCCTGTTTGGATTAAGAGCTTCTTTCTTTGATCTTCTGTCATCAGCTGCACCTAGAGATATTTGTTGTTTTGGCCTTGGTACTACAGCTTCAGGGTACAGCTTCATGTAGCTTTCAGAATCAAAGAACTTGTTGGGGGAGTATCTTTCCAGTTCCTTTTTCCTTTGTTCAGATAAAGTAGTGATGCTGGAGGTGTCTTTGCCTTGCTCTCTGGCGTTCTTGATCTGGTCCAGAGCAGCTAACTCTTTCATCCTGGCTGTCCAAGAAGTTGGATTGTTCTCTGGATCCTCAAAAGGCACTGGAGGCTCATATCTGTTGGAGGGATTATCTGGAGGAGCTCTGGAGGAGACTAATTCTTTAAGCTTATAAGGAAAGGGACCTGAGGTGGTATCAGATAAACCTGGTCCTTCCCTTGAGTATGGGTGTTGCCTGAAGTAACCTTTGGAATAAACTTGAAGTTCTCTTTGGTTTCCTCTATAGCTTCCTCTCCTTGATTGATAGCCTCTGGATTGGCTTCCCCTATGTTGAGATCTTCCTTGAGGCTGATAGGTGGTTTGACTTCTGGCAGAGGGTTGAACAGCAGAGCTACCACTTGCACCTGCACCAGGTGAAGGAGGAGGAGGAGGAGGATGATGGAACTGAGAGGAACCTTTCTCATACTTCCTCTTCTTCTTCATAGCCTTTAATTGATTCTTGGAGTATTGCATCCAATGTTCTGTTATAGGGCAGTCATGCAGAATGTAATAAGGAATGTCATTTGTGTCTTTGACTTTAGCTGGAGGAACCTTTTTCATTGCCTTGCTTCTTGCTTTTCTTTTCCTTGCTATAGTAGCTAAGGAATCATCATAATCAGTTCTGAACTGATCACTTTCAGAGCTCTGATCATCATAAAGTGCATCAATCCTCTTAAGATAGTCTTTTTGAAGTTATGATTGAGCAGATGAAACAGTAGAGACAGCAGTTGTGGCAGCAACAGCAGAAGGAGGAATGGAAGCAACACTAGCAGAAGAAGTTATAGCAGCAACAGTTGATACAACAGCAACAGGGGCAGCAGCAGATACAGATAAAACACTTTCAGATACAAGAACATCAGCAGGGGCAACATCAGCAGTAACAGCAGGCTCAAAGTCATATGCCTCTGTCTGCATATCCTCAGAAACTAAAACATCAGCCACATCAGAACTAACAGAAACAGCAACATTTGCAGCAGTAGGAGCAGCATCAGTACTTTCAACAGCAACAGAAACAGCAGGGGCAGCAGCAGAAAGGGACTTTATAAAAGAATTAAGGAGACTGGCGTCACAGCTGGAAAAGGGCACAATGGCCTTGGAGAGATCCTCAGATTGCTGTACTGCAGTGCTCTCTGGAAGACAGCTGAAATATATATAATCAAACTCTGATAAAAGGGACCTGAGGTCCACTGAGAAAACTGCAACCTGTGGTGTTGAGGCTTGAGCTGAGGTAATAGCAGCAGCAGGCAATCTAACACCTTCATGAGGCATCTCCCCCTACCTAGATTCAGAGAGAGCTGGATCAAGGCACCCAAAGGAAGGGATTGCCTGAGGAGAAATGATGGAGGAGAGCCTGGCAGATAAGTCTGCAACTGACTTTAAAAGTGGAGCCAAGGAGGTCTCCAACAGAAGTGATAGCTTGGGAGATATCAGCTCATAAAGTCTGTCTGCTAAGGCTGGAATATCTACATGCTCAGTAGGGACTTGAGCAGAGGTAGAGAATGAAGGTGGAGCAGCTGTAGATGTTGGTGGAGAGCTGGTGTATGGGGGAAAGGAAGGTTGAGGTGTGGGGATTGTTGAAATGGAAGATAGGGGAATGGAAATAGAAGGTGTGAAGGAGTGTTGAGCAATGATGTCTTGGAGCAATTGTTGATATGATGTGGATGAAGAGGGTAGATCAGGAGGGGATGAAGGTGAATCATCCATAAAAGAATCATCTATCAGATTGAAGGATGGAATGTGAGATGATGTGTCAAGATCTGGTTGAAGATAGTGATGTAATAGGTGGAAGAGTTCTTCTGTTAGAGGAAGAGTTGGAGAATGGATAGAAGTTGGAGATGTGGTTGAAATTGTGATGGTGGATGAAATTTGAATGGTGGAGGTGACTGGTGGAGATGAAATAAGAGGTGGAGGAGGAGGAGAAGCAGCAGGCAAGTCTTCTGCAGGGGCAGAGACTTGAGGGGAAGAGACTGTAACAGTCCTTGTGCCTAAAGTTGCAGCTGCAGAGGGCCTGCTGGGCTTCACAATCTGTCTGTCCCACTTGACAAACAGGGCACGGGAGAGCCTCTTGGAGGCATTGATGTGCATCCCATTTGATACTAGCAGAGCAGGGCACCTGTTTTGAAGAAACAGCCCTAGTATCCTTCCATAATTTACAAACTTCTTATTTATCTTCTTCTTAATCAGATCAAGGAAAATCTCTCCCCAGTTCAGTTGTTTCTTATCTACAATAACACCCATCAAACATAGCTGATACCTGGAGATGGTATCATGGGCTGAATGCTTGGCCAAAAGCACTTTTCCCACAACATCAGCTAAGAACATGTACTCAACAGCCAAATTCTTTTTCAGCAGCTTGCTAGGGTTTGCATCAGAATGACCCATTCTATCAAGCATAGTAGAAAATTCTTCTCCAGACATGTCAACAGAATCTCTTCCAAAACTTAATCCAAAAATCTCTGTCAGAATAGCAGGTGTAAGAGGTACATGGGTTACAGAAATTGATCCAATCACTGTATTTTGATCCTAGTTGTGGGCAGTATATACCCACTCCTTGATTTCATCAGCAGGCAACTTGATTCTGGTTGACATGATAGCAACAAGCTTTTGTTCCTTGAACAGTTCTAGAATATCTTGGAAAATCTGATCACTGGTATTGAAAGAGTCCATATCTATATCAAATCCTGCATCAAATTTCATGGCGGCTAGGACTGCAACTGAGACGGCCATGGTTTCCTGCAAAAAAATAAACAACCAAACGACCAAGTGTAGAGAGGTTTGCAGGGAAAGAGAAAATTTGCAGAGAGATTGAAAGCGCAAAAGGAGAACGACGGCCGAAAAATGAATTTTATATTAGGGTTCGACGCAGAAAAGGAAAGATCGTTGAACTCAGTTCGACGATCGGGGCTTCTAAAGGAATCTGAAAGGCCTTCAACATCGTCGATCTCCATTCGACGATATTGGAGAGTGTCGAGCTCCGTTCAACGATAGTTCAGAAAACAACATCGTCGAGCGTCGTTCGACGATCGCTGACCTTGAGAGATAGTTGAGCACTATCTGAGAAGCGCTGAACTCTGGTCGACGATTTCGGAAATCGTCGATCTCCGTTCGACGATCGGGGGGAAAATCGTCGAGCGCAGTTCAGAGACCAAAAACACTCTAGACACTAGAAAAATTGAGAAGTTTGCCTAGTCTTGGTCATTTTTAGAGTTTTAAAATCTTGGACATTATTTTAAACTTCCTCCATCTAACATTCCAAACTGATTTAAGAAGAAGGTGTGTTTCTTTTTATCCAAGGGTTTGGTGAAAATATCTCCTCTTTGCAAATCAGTTGGGATATATTGAAGTTCAATTTTATTTTTCTCAACATTATCCCTTAAGAAGTGATGCATAATTTCTATGTATTTTGTCCTACTATGGAGGACTGGATTTTGAGCTATAGAAATAGCACTGGTATTATCACAAAAGATTTTAGACTTCTCTAAGTTGTATCCATAGTCTAGGAGTTGGTTCTGAATCCACAATATTTGTGAACAACAACTACCTGCAGCCATATATTCAGCTTCAGCAGTTGAAGTTGACACAAATGTTTGTTTCTTGCAAAACCAAGAGACAAGTCTGTCACCAAGAAACTAACAAGTTCCACTGGTGCTTTTCCTGTCAATTCTGCATCCAGCATAATCAGCATCAGAAAATCCAGTTAAGTCAAATGCTGAGTCTTTTGGATACTAGAGACCTAGATTTGGACAACTTTTAACATACCTGAGAATCCTTTTTACTAATGTTAGGTGTGACTCTCTAGGGCTCACTTGGAATCTAGCACAGATGCATGTAGCAAACATTATGTTAGGTCTACTAGCTGTAAGGTACAGTAAAGAGCCAATCATTGCTCTATATGTTGTCTGATCAATAGGTTTCCCATGTTCATCAGCATCCAACATAGCATTAGTAGGCATAGGTGTTTTCATACAAGATTCTTCAGACATACCAAATTTCTTAACCAATTCTTTTGCATACTTGATTTGAGAAATAAATATATCTTCAGCATGTTGTTTCACTTGCAACCCTAGAAAGAAGGATAGCTCACCAATGCTACTCATTTCAAATTTAGAATGCATTAGATTGGAGAACCTTCTGCACAAATTTGAATCAGTAGAACCAAAGATAATATCATCTACATAGATTTGTACTAGTAGGGTATGAGCTTATGGGTTCTAATAAAAAGAGTTTGGACTACTCTACCCCTTATAAATTCATTTTTCAGGAGAAAGCATGCTAGGGTCTCATACCATGCTCTAGGAGCTTACTTGAGACCATAAAATGCTTTATTGAATTTAAAAACATAGTCAGGATGGGTTGGAGAGATAAAACCTGGAGGTTGTCTGACATAGACTTCTTCTTTGATGTCTCCATTGAGAAAAGCACTCTTTATGTCCATCTGGTATACTTTGAAGCCTTTGTGTGCTGCATATGCTAAGAAGATTCTAATAGCCTCCAACCTGGCAACTGGTGCAAAAGTCTGGTCATAGTCTATGCCTTCTTCTTGAGAGTACCCTTGAGCAACTAGCCTTGCCTTGTTCCTTACAATTACTCCTTGATCATCCAATTTGTTTCTGAACACCCACTTTGTTCCTAACAATGGAGTGATCCTTAGGCCTTGGTACTAGTTCCCAAACTTTGTTCCTTTCAAATTGATGCAACTCTTCTTACATTGCCATGATCCAGTGTGGATCTTGCTCTGCATCTTGAATGGATTGAGGTTCAATTTGAGATAGGAAGCAAGTGTGCAATATGTTTTGGTTGACCTAATTTCTGGTTTGCACACCAGCTGAGATGTCTCCAATTACTTGGGAAATTGGATGGTCTCTTGATGTTACTAAATCAACAGGGGGTGTTGATTGTTCACCAACCTGTGTTGTTGTTTCCTCTTGTGGTACAACAACTAGCTCTTCAAGAAGTTTCTCTTCAAGGTGTTGATTGTCTTCTTCATCTTCACTGCTTTCATCCTTTTGAGTGATTTGTATTCTGTCCAAGTCTTCAGCAAGAGAATGCACCTGCAAAGGTTCTATGGTAGAAGTATTTTTCTCCTTGAAAGACATGTTAGTTTCATCAAAAGATATGTGAACAGATTCTTCAATTTTAAGTGTTGATTTATTATATACCCTATAAGCTTTACTGATCATGGAGTATCCCAGAAACACTCCTTCATCAGCTTTAGCTTGAAATTTTGCTAAATACTTCTTGTCATTATTGTGTATATAGCAGATAAAACCAAAAATTCTAAAATAATCTATTTTAGGTTTCTTCCCTTTGAGTAATTCATAGGGAGTCTTTCCCTTTAGTTTATGTATTAAACTTCTGTTCAGCACATAGTTGGAGGTGTTCACTACCTCTGCCCAAAAAGATAGAGGAAGGTGAGCATCTGACAACAATATAGTGGAAGATTCAATAAGGGTTTTATTTTTCCTTTCAGCTACCCCATTTTGTTGAGGAGTTCTAGGAGCTGAGAAAGTGTGTCTGATCCCTTCACTCTGACAGAACTCTTGCATAAGAAGAGAATCAAACTCTGTCCCATGATCACTTCTGATCAGGGCAATGTGAGTATTGAACTCAATCTGTATGCATTTGAGAAACTCTGTCAAACACTTAAAGTTATCAGACTTCTTCCTCAGAAAAAACACACATGTGAATCTAGAAAAGTCATCTACAACTACTAAAGTGTAAGATTTCCCTCCTAAGCTTTGTACTGTAATGGGTCCAAACAGATCCATGTGTAACAGATACAAAATCCTAGGTGAATCACTCTTATTAAGTGACTTGAAACTATTTTTAGTTTGCTTGCCTAATTGACAAGCCCTGCAGAGTCCTTCCTTCTTGTAGGGGCCAGAAGGTAGTCCTCTAACAAGGTTGTCCTTGGATAGCCTAGAAATGGTTCTAAGGTTTATATGCCCTATTCTCTTATGTCATAAAACATTAGGTCTACTAACAGAGTTAAACAGGCAAATATCTACATCTGTTGAAAGAAAGTCTACTAAGTTGATATTACCTTTCCTTTTACCTGTCAACACAGTTGTGTTGTCCTCTGACTTGATCTTGCATAAGGCTTTGCTGAAAGTCACCTGGTAGCCTTCATCACATAGCTGATTGATACTGATCAAATTGTGCTTCAGTCCTTCCACATAGGCTACCTTCTTGAATGTGACTGTGCCAATTTGAACTACACCATATCCTTTTGTCAGTCCAAAGTTTGAATCACCAAATATGACTTTGGGTCCAAGCTTGGCTTTAAAGGATGTGAGGTTGTCCTTGTTTCCTGTCATGTGCTTTGAGCACCCACTATCCAAATACCATTGCTGGTTTGATGTTGGATAGGTTTTCACCTGCACATAAAATAATTTACTTGTCTTTGACCCAGTTTACCTTGGGCCTAGGTTGATAACCTTTAAATTCAGAAATAAATGACATCCCTGATTGACTCTTATAACCTTCTCGATGATATCTCCCTGGAGGTATTATCCATTCAGTATAAGGGTTAAATATTTGGGATGAAGGACCCCTAGGATTGGATTTTGATTTACCCTTGAAAGAATTTCCAAAGCTCTGATCTCTGTTCGACGATCGTTGAGCTGCGTTCGACGATCTTTGGTCAGATCATCGAGCTCCGTTCGACGGTCGACTGTGGCACAGTTCAGGAATTAGAGATCGTCGACCTGAGTTCGACGATTTTGCCTGAGATCGTCGATCTGCGTTCGGCGATCGTCTAGCTCCGTTCGACGATTTCTGCTGGAACTTGGTTTTCTTAGGCAGATCAGAATTTTTCCTAGCTACCTCTACAACTCCCTTCCCTTTATTAGAAATAAACTTAATTGGGGTTGTTAGTACTATAGGTTGGCTGGATGAAGCACCCAAGCCCAGTGTACTATTGAATCTAGAGTTCACTGTGCTTGTGATGTCCATTAGCTTAATGCTTCTCCCATTAAGGGATTCTTCAAGCTTTTTGACCTCTGATAGCTCACTTTTCAGTGAATCTATCTGCTCCCTACAGCACTCCAACTCCTTAGAGAGTTTGAGGTTTTCTGATTTTAAGGAACTATGTTCAGACAATTGATTTCTGAGAGAGATAATTTCCTTCTCAGATTTTAATAAGTCGAAGCACAGTGCTTCAAATTCATATTTAAAGTCCTCAGAATTGAAATCAAATGAGTCTATTACCTGGTCTTCTTCAGGTTGAGTCTCTGAGTCTGACTCTGACTCTTCTGCATCTGAATTGTGTTGAGAGGCATTGATTGTCATCATGCAGAACTCCTTCTCTTCAGCATCATCCTCATCATCACTTGAGCTGGATGAAGCTTCTGATTCCTCTTCAGTCTCACTCCAAGATTCAGCAATAAATCCCTTCCTTGTATGTTTGTTCTTGCTTGAGGAGGGTTTGCCATTGCTGTTCTTCTTGTAGTACTTATCTTTTCTTCTTTCTCTCTTATCCTTTCTGTCCTTATTTTTATTCTCTGGATAGTCAGGCACAATGTGGCCTGGTTTCCTGCAACCAAAGCAGACAATTTCTTTATTATTTGATTTATCATACCTTGGCTTGTCATGCTCTTTATATGATCTCTTCCTGAAATCCTTTCTGGCCATCTTATAAAATCTTTTAGCCAGCAGACTAAGCAGCTCATCATTGCCTGGGATTTTGTCTTCAGGCTGATCTTTAGTGGCTTTGAAAGTTATTGTCTTTTCCTTTCTTCTGGCTGGTGAGGCAGCCTTCTGCTCTTCTTCTCTATTTTTGATGAGCAGCTCATAAGACTTGAGCTTGCCCAAGAGAGCTTCTATGGTGATCTCATTCAGACTTCTGGCATCCTTGATTGGCCAGATTCTTGAGTCCCAAGTGCTTGGGAAGCACATTAGGATTTTCTCATTTAGCTCAGTCAATGAGATCTCTTTATCCAGAGTCTTCAGTTCATTGACTATCATACTGAGTCTATTATACATTTCAGCTACTGACTCAGCTTCTCCTTTCTTGAAATTCTCATATTGGGATATGAGATGAGATCTCCTGTCCTTTCTTTTATCAGCTGATCCTGAGACTATCTCAGATAGCTTGTCCCAGATCTCCTTTGCTGAGTTGCATTCAGCTACCTTTTGGAAAATGTCATCAGACATATTCTGGGCTAAGATGTTCATAGCCTTTGCATCTGCAACTTTCCACTTCTTGATCTCTGCATCTGTTCTTGAGGTAGGTGGAACAGCATTTGTGCTTGTGTTATTTGGAGGTCTTGGACACACTGTCAAAACAGAATTAAAAATGTCCTTATCAATAGAATTCATGTAGAGTCTAATCCTTACCTTCCAAAGTGCAAACTTGGATAGATTGCACACTGGAGGTCTGGTGCTAGCATAATCTTTGTTTTGGGCCATGATTTGTGAAGAGATAATTCTATTAACAAAATCAAAATAAGCAGATCTAACTATAGGAATCTTTGGGTTCAGGTGTTAGCCTGTGCAACCACCAAGGTGTGGTATGTTTAACCAACCTGGCTTTGATACCAATTGAAAGTGTGAGTTAGATTTTATATACTCTAGAGGGGGGTGAATAGAGTATGGTGCTTGCTAAAAACTTTTACAACAGTTGTTGTATTCTTATGTGAACAGGGAAGCAAATAATAAAGAGTAAATCTAATCACAGAAACTATCTAATCACAGAGCAACCTAGTCACAAATTACAGCCAGAAACAAAAGAAAAACAAGCAACCAGAAGACACAAGGAGCTATAGTGGTTCCCCAACCAATCTGGGTACATCCACTCTTCTACCACCCTAGGTAGGAATCCACTGCAGGATGAGTTGATCAGGTGTCCTGGGCACCAATGAGCTTTTGATAAGGTGCTCAAAAACCAAACCAGATTTTTTGATCAGGTGTCTTGCCACCAATGAGCTTTTGATAAGGTGCTCAAAAACCACACACAAACTTTTGAAGGGAGTTTGAAAAACCATTTACAGAGGTGAGGGTGAGAGAGTGATGAAAGTCTTCTTTTCTCAATCACAGTGAGAAGACTATGTGGATTCAGTGATATTGTCAAAGCTCCCCCTGAGATCTATAGTTGTTCAGGAAGTGAAGCTTTGCAGTAGGGTGATAGGCCTTCAGAAAATTGATCTCCAGCAAATGATGATTTCAGCAACAGCTGAAATGTGAGATGTCTGGAGTCTTGAATGATGATGGCCTTCAACACTTGAATCAAAAGAGATCTGAATATTTCAGATGATTGATCTCCTTTGGTGATGTGTTATGTATGAATTCTTGAGACTAAGAATGTCTGCAACTCTTTCTCTTTCTCTTGTGTGATTGATGTTGATGTTGTAAGAGTTGTTGCAGAAGAAGTTTTGTAGAGAATGAATATTGCAGAATATATGTCTCTCATTGTTCTTCTTTTTCAGTTCTGAAAAATCTAATCTTTTATTCTCTTGATGTCTAAATTGAAATGATTCACTATCAAGATAGTCGTTGGCCTGTCATTAAATGACTTCCTTAATTGCTTTTATCTTATGGAGGAAAGTCCAACAAAACATTCCTTGATAATTCCTTGAAACTTGCTCCAGAATAAATGAAAACGGCTACACGATCTCTGAATTAAATGCTGACAATAATTCCACAACTGTCCAAATTTGAATTTTGAAAAACATTGAACTCTTCAGAAAAACGTCGAACTGAGCTCCACTATCATCGAACTGAGCTCAGAGATTTGGACTTTGACAGAAACAGAGATCGTCGATCTGAGCTCAACTATCGTCGAACTGAGCTCAGAGATAGAGAATCAAACTGGAGTCAAGATCGTCGATCTGAGCTCGAAGATCGTCGAATGGAGTTCGACGACTTGTTGAAGTTGAGCTCAGCGATCGTCGAATAGAGTTTGACGATCCGTCGAAGTGAGCTCAACGATCGTCCATTGGAGTTCGACGATTCGTCGTATTGAGCTCGACGAAATGACTTAGTTTCCAAACTGAAAAACCTTGGTCTTGAGGGCAGCTTCCAAACCTAAGTACTAACCCTTAGACTCAATTCTAATTGACCTTTAGATCTATACAATGAGGTCAAAACAAGTTTCCTATGAGACATAGTGATCCTGACCCAAAGTAGTAATAGGGTGTTCCAACATAATCCACAAGACTCCTCAGATGATGATGATGAAGAAGATTCAGATGACAGTCCCTCTTCTAAGAAAAATATTTCTAAGAAACGGAAAGCCACTCTAGCTCCTGCTCCAAAGCCAAACCCAACACATGATACTCCATACTATATTCTTCAGAATATTACTCCATACAAGGGCATGCCATCTTGGATGTGGATGTCCAAAAATCAGCAGAAAGAAAGGAAGAAAAGTAGGAAGTATTCACCTCCTCCGCAAAGATACAGGAAAGACCCTCCTCCTCCTCCTCCTCCACCTGCTGCTGGTGCTTCAGGCTCTTCATCTCAGAGGACTACCCAATTTCAAACCTATTAGAGACAGCAGGGTAGATCTTCTTCTTCTGGAAGCAGCCAGCACAAGCACTACTCCTCAGGCAAGCAGCAACATCAACATCAACAGCATCATCTACAACAAACTACGGGACATCAAAAAGCTGAAAGTCCAAAGTGACATGCATCTCCTCCTATTTCATTTGAGGATCCAAAAATAGCTACTACTGCAAGGATGGCCAGGTTCCAAGAATTGGTTAGCCTATCAATGATCAACAAGGCAAAAGCCGAAGGCAAGGATCCCTTTAAATACACAACAATGTCCAAGTATAGGAAGAAAGAACTCAACAGGTTTGCAAAAGCTAACAAATTCTTTAATGTTGATGATTATATGAAATTACATCCAGAAGCTGTGGTTCCAAGAGCTACTTCCCTAAATATTATTAGAGTTGCTGATATGGTCATGTCAAAGACTCAAGCAGCCAATCCAAACAGGGATATCAAATTCACCTAGCCTGGTGATAAAGCTATAGAGGTTAAGCAAAAGGAGCCAAAGCAGAAGAAATGAATTTTAACTATTTAGTCTTTCTGTTGTCTTAAAAATGTTTATTTATTTCCTGATACAAAGCTCGCTGTATATATATATCTGCTGCGAATTTAAAATTTTCCTGCCAGATATATTTTTCTTTCTTTGTAAATATTTTGTGTCTGTGATTAGTGACCTCACCCAAATAGGGGGAGATTGTTGAATTCCTAGTAGGATTTGAGCTAGGTTTACTAAACTAGGATTATTGACCCACCTTGTATAGCCAGGGTCATGTCTGTGTCCTAGAGTTTAGGTCATGTCCTCAGAGTCAACACTGCATGGACCAGCCAACAACAGACTAGAGAAGACTCAAGACTTAGATAAAAATCAGTTTCAGGAAAGTGAGTTCGACGTTCGTCGAACTCAGCTTGATGAAAGTCGTTCTCAGCTCGACGAACTCAGAGACAATTCTCTGAGTTAAGGTCGACGAACTTAGTTCTCAGGTCAACGATTTCTGGATGCTCTACTTCAACATTCCAAGTCCAGAATTATTTCTCTGAACTCCAGTCAACGAAGTTAGATTATCAGCTCGACGATCTTAGTGCACAGAATTGGCAAGTGTGTATCAGAAAGCAATTAGCTGTTCTCAGGTCGACGATCTTGGATCTCAGGTCGACGAATAATAATTATCTGGTCGACGAATACGATTTCTCAGCTCGATGAACTCTGGACTCAGGTTGACGAAATCTGTTTTTTGCTCGACGATTTCTGTGTAGATCCAGACTTGGATTTTTTCCTTCCTTTTGTCCTTATTTTACTGCAGTAATTCCTGAGTAATCAATGCTTAATATTCTCTGAATATTACCGTTAGAATCATCACTAATTATGGCACTCATCAGGATTATTACTTGTCATTTTTCAACGGGACAGTTGGGGAAATCCAATTAATGCAGACATTCTCTCCAGCCATATTATATTCTCCAGGCCGACAGCAATCAATGCAGGAAGGAATTCGAAATTCAAAGAAGAAATTCCATTGAATATATAAAAGTGATTTTCTTTCGTCCTCTAAGTACAAAGACAACAAGTGAATAATACAGCACTGACCAAAAATAGAGACACACAAGAACAAGATACAGCATACAGAGAAGATACACAGCAACATTCATTCAAATTCTTCTCTATGTAGAAAAAGAATCTGGTCTTCACCTTGACACTACTGAAGAAGAAGAAGAACATCCATCCAAATCAAGAGTCTTTTTCATTCTTCACTCTAGGATTCTTCAAGGACAACAAATCTTCATCAGTCAAGAAGTTTTTGGATCTCTTCTGGTCAAGGCTAAAGATAGAAGACCTACTCACCCTAAAGCAAAGCTCTAATCTTCCTGAACAACTCAATAACTCAAGGGGAGCTTTGATAACATCAAAGATCCACTAGTCTTCTCAGTTGTATTTGAGAAAGAGAAGACACCATAACTCTCTCACCCCCTCACTGTACAAAGGGTTCTTTAACTCCCTTCAAAAGTTATTCCTTGGTTGCAAGTCACCTGATCAAAAGACCTGGGTTGGTTTTTAAGCACCTGATCAAAAGCTCATTGGTGGCAGTCACCTGATCAAAACCTGTTAGTGGATTCCTACCAGGGTGGTAGAAGAGTGGATGTACCCAGGTTGGGGAACCACTATAAAAAATTCTTGTGTTGTCCGGTTGCCCTCTTTCCTTTTTTTTCTTGCTGTGCCTGTGCTAGTTAGTTTTGCTGATCCTGTGTTAGTTAGTTTAATTTTGTTGTGTCTGTGGTAGATTAGTTTATCTTAGGTTACTCTTTTACTTCAACAAATTTTGGTATCAAATAGCTGCCCTACTTTATAGATTTTATTAACACCAAAAAGGTTTTATAGAGTTAAACGGTACTCTATTCACCCCCCCCCCCCCCACTCTATAGTATATCAGGTCTAACCCTCTCTTTCAAAATGGTAACTTCATATTATAGGGTAGACATCCTATCAAATTTATAGGTTTAGGTCACCCCCTAGGTTTAATAGACCTAGGAAAAAGTGAAAAGAGAGGGTGCGGTTTGATCATACGGCTGATAAAATATTAAGACAAATATGATTGTCATGATTGCTTCAATGAGTTTAAAATTCATGATAAAACTATTTTTTATAGTGGTTTAGATAGTGGTATATATATATATATATATATATATATATATATATATATATATATATCTTTATTATATAAGTGAATATAGCATTCTTCAAGCAGAACGTACTTTAAATATTAGCCGCACGATTATCAGTGAAAAGTAAATCCTATCCATCCAAGAAGAAGATGGTTGGTGGAGAGAGAGAAATGGAATAAAGGAGAGGGAGAGAGAGGTATAGGGATAAGCAGTGACGCATCGAGCATGGGTGAAACTCGTGCGGAAGCGGGTGATGCCCGTCTGGATGCGATCGAAGGCCGTCGGAGAGCATCGAGCACCGACATAGCTCATGTGAAGATGCCCGTGTGTGTGTGTGTAAATATATATATATATATATATGTGTGTGTGTGTGTGTGTGTGTGTGTACAAGCAGTCGTGCACGGGGGACCCCGTGAGGGCAACATTCATCGTGGGTGCGAAATTTTTCGAGGGGGCGACATTGGTCGAGGGAGCGACATTGGTCGTAGGAGGCGACATTGGTCGGGGAACGTGATATTGCTCGGCGGTGGGGACATTGGTCGGAGGCGGTGACAATGGTCGGGGGCAGGTACACTGGTCGGGGGCAGGGACATTGGTCGGGGGCAGGGACACTGGTCGGGGGTAGGGACATGATGTAGGGATGTCAGAATCGGAGATCTCCACGAAGCTAACGCTCCATCTCCGCTCTACACATCGTAGATCTACCGCACCTACACAACTCCTATCGCCCACAATAGTTTCTCGTCGCAAGAACGCAGCACAAACAACAAAGGAGGAATGGTCGACTCGAAAACGACGATCGGAAATTTGAGTCGGAATATTCCCCAAGAAAACACAAAGGTTGCCACTCCTTTTTGAGAAAAAGACCAAGGCTATAGGCCAAGATCCGCTCAGTAAAATAGGATCCACCCGATTCGGAAATAAAAAGCCTAGCAACGACAATTTCGATCCAAAACTTGCAGCGATTAAATTAACTTTCCGGAGAAAACGATTGTGAAACCACCACAACTAAAGAAGAGAATCACACAAGGGAAAGGGAAGAGATTACCCAACTGGAAAGCTTTCACACACGATAACTGTGGGAGAATCACTCTCTCCACGGATCCACCGGCGTCACACTGAATGGTTTGCAACCTTCTTCCAAGGAGTCGCACCGAAGGAAGCCGCACCGGAGTCGCACCGAACGGATGGAGGGAGCAAGGGGTGGCGGCGGCTTCACACCACACAAGGGGGGGCGGCGGCTTGGAGAGCACTCCTCTTGGCCGAAATTTTCAAGGGAAAATTAGGTTTCAATCTTTCTCTAATTATCTCATAAGAAAGCCTCCTTATATAGGAGTTACAAACAAGCCTTAACCATTCATGATGGAGATGTAATCTCATCCATCTGAATGGCTAAAGGCACACCAATCATTAAAAGTGTTCAAAATTAAAATTACAAACAAGCAACGAATATAAAATTATCACTTAAACATAGGATAATTTTATATTCCAAATATAAAATAGAGTTCAAGAAAAAGAAATAACTAAGGCTAATTCTTTGCAGTGGCTGTAGCACGCCGCGGGCGGAGGTTGTAGCGTAGCCTTCCGTTAGCGTCATCGTGCCGCCTCACGTCCTTGAGTTGTATTGCCTTATCAATCGGATCATCATCAGCATCGTCAACATCGTCTTCAAATGGTGGAGGGGGCACGCCATCAATCCTCCCCCGCTCAAATGCACGCATCTCCATTGCGTGGTCCAAGCGATAGCGGTGAAGGAGAGCGGCATCCAAACTTTACAGCTCCGTCTCGAGTACCCAAGAGTCATCTGAAGGGGGCCGATCACGCCAACGGATGAGAAAGCGTTGGGTGTCGCCATCAGCAGTGGTAACAGGCTCAGCATCAAGTATCATCTCTGGAGTGGAAAACGTCCGTGGAAACCTGGGGAACATATTAGCAGTAGGCAGGAAAGAAGGCAACTTACCATCCGATGATATACTTGTGGGGACCGAAAGAGAGAGATCATCCGTACTACCACTCCCCAACCCATGAGAATTTAGAGTGGGAGAAGAAGACGACAAAGAAATCAACTCTTATGGTGGTGACACAAACATCGTTAAATCTGAAACATTAAAAATAGGGGAGATACCCCAATCAGTAGGCAAGTCCAAAATGAAAGCGTTGTCACCTAACTTCTTAATAATCCGAAAAGGGCCGGCGCGCTTTGCTGCTAACTTTTTAACGGTGTCAGTTGGCAAGCGTTCGGGAACCAAACGGACTAAAACTAGATCGCCAATTTTGAAGTCTGATACTCTCCTATGTAAATTAGTGTGCGCTTGATAAGAGTCGTATTGCGTAGTCAGGGTGGCCCGTATACGTGCGTGTAAATCATGGATGTGCTGGGCGAAGGATTGTGCAAACTGACTTGCCTTGTACGTTGGGGGCAACGACACCAAGTCAAGCGGCACAAGAGCCTTATACCCGTGGACAATCTCATTTGGAGACAGACCCGTAGACCTATTCTTGGAATTATTGTAGGCTAATTGGGCATGGGGAAGGAGAAGATCCCAAGTGCTCTTGTGATCAGTCACAAGGCATCGTAACAAATTTCCTAAGCTCCGATTAACCACTTTCGTCTGCCCATCAGTTTGGGGATGATAGGCGGAGGAAAATAATAATTTTGTTCTCATTAATATCCAAAGAGTCTTCCAAAAATAACTAGTGAATTTTACGTCCATATCTGATACTATGGTCTTTGGCACTCCACGGTGACTAACGACTTCTTTAAAATAAAGTTTAGCGACGTGAGACGCATCGTTTGTCCTACTGCATGGGATGAAATAAGTCATCTTTGAAAACCTATCCACAACTATAAAAATTGAGCCGTGACGGCGTAGGGTAATTAGAATATCGTCAAAGTAGATGACAATGAACTTCCCCATGAATGGATGAAAGACATGTGTCATCATCCGGGAGAAGGTACTAGGGGCATTGGACAACCCAAAGGGCATCACAAGCCATCCGTACAGACCATCCTTTGACTTAAATGCCGTCTTCCACTCGTCGCCCTCTCGTATCCTAATCTGGTGATAGTCACTCCGAAGATCTAATTTGGAGAATACGGTGGCTCCAGACAAGACATCCAACAAATCATCTAGACGGTGGATGGGGAACGTATACTTGATGGTGATTTTGTTGATAGCTCGGCTATCAACGTACATCCTCCATGTACCATCCTTCTTGGGGGCAAGTAGGGTTGGTACAGCACATGGACTCATACTAGTCCTAATAAAACCTTTCTCTAGTAAGCCCTCTATCTGGGACTGCAACTCCAGTTGAGCTGCGGGATGGAGTCGATAATGGGGCTGATTTGGCAAGGAAGACCCCGGGATGAGATCTATCGCATGCTGGATATTCCTAAGCGGGGGTAACGTGGGCGGCAACTCATCCAGGTACACGTCCCTATACTCCTCCAACAGTACTCGTAACTCACTAGGTAACTCATCCAAAATGCTAGAATCGGGCTTCGCACTTAAGAGGACTAGCGCGTACATAATTCCATCAAAGAACGGATCTCTCTCAAACTCTTTCCTACCAACTAGATTCAACGTCTTCCGTTCTACCGGAATAGTGGTGTCCTTAGCCAAGACTACGGGCTCCTTTGGGATGGTCGGCCTCAAAGTGATGGTTTTGCCATTGAATTTGAATTCATAAGTGTTGGCTCTACCAAAATGTGTAACATCACAGTTGTATAGCCAAGGGCGGCGTAACAACACATGACAAGCGTCCATCGGAAGGACATCACACCACACCTCATCAATGTAGGATTTGATTGAGAGTGGGACCAGGCATCGCTTGGTAACTGGTACAGAGATCTTGTTGATCCAAGCGACCTGATATGGGGTCGGGTGTGGTTCCGTGATCAAGGACATACGTGCAACGGCGTTCTCAGATACCACATTCACGCAACTACCACTATCAACATTCAGCTTGCAAAGCTTCTCGCCACTCTTAAAAATCAGAGAAAATATGCTCGTCCTCTTCCAATCATCTAATTGACGAGGCGTGGTCAAGATACAACGCATCACCATAAGGGGGTGATCGTCCTCTAAGACACTAGGGACTCCTTCGGGGTCACTCTCCTCTGCGGCCTCGTATACATAATCGTCAGGGTCGATAGTTGGCTCTAATAAGGCTCGGGTTTTTATCTTTGTTGGGCATTCGTAGGCATAGTGGCCTTGAATGCCGCAAGAGTAACATGTGGTGTTAGCCTTGCTAACCTTCCCTATAGGGACACACTCACTCGCATGATTCTTGGTGTTCCTAGCGGTGATCACGATTGACTTCGACTCGGTGGATTTGAACTTTCCCTTATCAGGGTATGTAGAAGAAGATGCCCCAGTGGTGGACTTGTTTTTCGCATGAGCGTAACGGGAGTGAGCCTTAGAGGCTAGGTGTTTTTCAATGTCCAAGGCGGCATTGAAAGTCGTGTTCAAGTTCGTATGCCCATATCGCAAGAGCTTCCTTTGGATATCGGGGTGAAGGCCTTTTCAAAATCTAGATAAAGTGACTTTGGGGCTCTCCCTAAGGTCACATCGCACCATACGGTCCTTAAGTTCACCCATATATTCGGCTACCGAGTTTGAGCCCTGCCGCAGAGTGGCAAGCTCATCGAACATCTGTGTCCGATGGTACGCGGGAACGTACTGATCGGTCAACAGGTTCTTCATTACTGGCCAACCTATAAGGGGGGCTCCGTGTCCGGTTCCTAATCTTCGCTCCTCATTCAGCTAGAACGTCTTTGCATGACCTGTTAACTTCATCTGAGCAACCTGGACCTTTTGGGGATCCGTCAGGTTGTGCCACTCGAAGTAACACTCCATATCCACAGTCCAGTTAAGGAAGATTTGGGGATCTCCCATGCCATCATAAGTGGGGGCATTTATCTTAATGGCCCTAGTAATATCAAAGTCTCGCTCGGGGCGGTGTCCTCTAGGGGGCACCCATGGGGAGCCCCCATCAGAATCCGAATCAGAATTATGTTGGTGCCGGTTGGGCCGGTCAACATTAACGGGTGGCGGGGGTGGTCTAGCTTGATTTTGTAGGAACTGTGTTAACATGTCCCTAAGCTCCGTTATTTCGTTATGCAGACCTGCTATGGCCTCGGTATTGGGATCCCCACACTCATTCGCAGCCATCCTAGATGTAGACGGGGTCGAATATTCCGATCCGAGCATAGTGCGCATTCAGGTTTAGAAAAATTTTGGAAAGATGATTTTTCCTAGGGCTGTAGCTATGTTGAAAATAAGATATTTATATAGATTCCCAATGTGAATAACACGTAGATCGTTACAAAAAAATATTTTTGACATTTCGCTGAAAAATACAGATTTTAGAGCGCTATTGGCAGACCAGTAAAAAATTTTTTTGTTTTTCTAAAGATCTGATCGACCAACAAGGAACACGGAGAGGATGTTCGCAACGTGAAAGTTGAAACGACCTCCTCTGATACCAAATTGATGTAGGGATGTCGGAATCGGAGATCTCCATGAAGCTAACGCTCTATCTCCGCTCTACACGTCGTAGATCTACCGTACCTACACAGCACCTATCGCCCACAATAGTTTCTCGTCATAAGAACGCAGCACAAACAACAAAGGAGGAATGGTCGACTCGAAAACGACGATCGGAAATTTAAGTCGGAATATTCCCCAAGAAAACACAAAGGTTGCCACTCCTTTTTGAGAACAAGACCAAGGCTATAGGCCAAGATCCGCTCAGGCAAATAGGATCCACCCGATCCGGAAATAAAAAGCCTAGCAACGGCGATTTCGATCCAAAACTTGCAGCGATTAAATTAACTTTCCGGAGAAAACGATTGCGAAACCACCACAACTAAAGAAGAGAATCACACAAGGGAAATGGAAGAGACTACCCAACCGGAAAAGCTTTCACACACGATAACTGTGGGAGAATCACTCTCTCCACGGATCCACCGGCGTCACACCGAATGGTTTGCAACCTTCTTCCAAGGAGTCGCACCGAAGGAAGTCGCGCCGGAGTCGCACCGAACGGATGGAGGGAGCAAGGGGTAGGGGGGGCGGCTTCACACCACACAATGGGGGGGGGCGGCTTCGAGTGCACTCCTCTTGGCCGAAATTTTCAAGGGAAAATTAGGTTTCAATCTTTCTCTAATTATCTCATAAGAAAGCATCCTTATATAGGAGTTACAAACAAGCCTTAACCATTCATGATGGAGATGTAATCTCATCCATCCGAATGGCTAAAGGCACACCAATCATTAAAAGTGTTCAAAATTAAAATAACAAACAAGCAATGAATACAAAATTTTCACTTAAACATAGGATAATTTTATATTCCAAATATGAAATAGAGTTCAAGAAAAAGAAATAACTAAGGCTAATTCTTTGTAGTGGTTGTAGCACGCCGCGGGCGGAGGTTGTAGCGTAGCCTTCCGTTAGTGTCATCGTGTCGCCTCACGTCCTTGAGTTGTATTGTTGTATCAACCGGATCATCATCAGCATCGTCTTCAAATGGTGGAGGAGGGGTCACGCAATCAGGACAGTGGTCGGGAGGGATATTGGTTGGGGGCGGGGACATTGGTCGGGGGAGGAGACATTAGTTGGGGGCGGCGACATTGATCGGGGGGGGAATTGGTCGAGGCAGGAATTGGTCATGGGGGGTGAATAGAGTATGGTGCTTAGAGTATGGTGGTTCCTAACTAATCACAGAACAATCACAGCCAGAAACAAAAATAAAGACAAGCAAGCCAGAAGACACAAGGAGCTATAGTAGTTCCCCTAAACTTGGGTACATTCACTCTTCTACCACCCTAGGTAGGAATCCACTGCAGGATGAGTTGATCAGGTGTCCTGGGCACCAATGAGCTTTTTATAAGGTGCTCAAAAACCAAATCAGATTTTTTGATCAGGTGTCTTGCCACCAATGAGCTTTTGATAAGGTGCTCAAAAACCAAGCACAAACGTTTGAAGGGAGTTTGAAAAACCCTTTACAGAGATGGGGATGAGAGAGTTGAGGAAGTCGTCTCTTTCTCAAAGCAGTTGAGAAGACTATGTGGATTTTGATGTTGTCAAAGCTCCCCCTGATTTCTTGAGATGTTCATGAAATGAAGCTTTGTTGTAGGGTGATAGGCCTTCAGAAATTTGATCTCCAGCAATTGATGATTTCAGCAACAGCTGAAATGTTAAGTGTCTGGAGTCTTGAATGAAGATGGCCTTGAACAAGCTCTTTCTCTTGTGAACAGTTGGTGTTCAGAAAGATGTTGTCCAGAGAATATAGTAGCAGAGAATGTTTTGTTCTTCTTCTTCTTGTTCTGCTTATCTGTGCTGTGTGTATTTGAGAGATTCAAAAAAAAACTTGTGTTTTATTCCCTGGTTGTGAATAGAAAATGATCCTCTGTCAAGAATAGTCGTTAGCCTGTCATTAATTGCATCCTTAATTGCAAATGTCTTCTGGGGGAAAGTCCAAAGAAACATTTCTTGATAATCCCTTGAAACTTGGTCCAGAATAAATGAAAACGGCTAGAAAATCTTCTGAATTAATTGCCGAGAATAACTCCTTAACTGTCCTGAATTTGATTCTTGAAAATCATTCAACTCTTCAGAAAATCGTCGAACTGTGCTCCACTATCGTCGAACTAAGCTCAGCAATTTGGACTTATACAGCAACAGAGATCGTCGATCTGAGCTCAACTATCGTCGAACTGAGCTCAGAGATAGAGAATCAAAACTGGAGTCAAGATCGTCGAACTGAGCTCGCAGATCATCGAATGGAGTTCGACGATTTGTTGAAGTCGAGCTCAGCGATCGTCGAATAGAGTTCGACGATCCGTCGAAGTTGAGCTAGACTATCGTCGATTGGAGTTCGACGATTCGTCGTACTGAGCTCGACGATATGACTTAGTCTCCAAACTGAAAAACCTTGGTCTTGAGGGAAGCTTCCAAACCTAACTACTAACCCTTAGACTCAATTCTAATTGACCTTTAGATCTATACAGTAGGTCAAAAATAGGTTTCCTAAAGACATAGTGATCCTGACCCAAATTAGTAATAGGGTGTTCCAACAGTCTTCAAATGGAGGAGGGGGCACGCCATCAGGACAGTGGTCGGGAGGGATATTGGTCGGGGGCGGGGACATTGGTCAGGGGAGGAGACATTGGTTGGGGGCGGCGACATTGATCGGGGCGGGGAATTGGTCGAGGCAGGGAATTGGTCATGGGCGACGACATTGGTCGAGTGCGAGGACATTGTTCGGGGGCGGGGACATTGGTTCGGGGCGGCGACATTGGTCGGTGCGGGGAATTGGTCGAGACGGGGAATTGGTCGAGTGCGGCGACATTGGTTGGGGGCGAGGACATTGTTCGGGGGAGGGGACATTGGTCGGAGGCGGGGACATTGGTCGAGGGCGGGGACATTGGTCGGGGGCAGGTACATTAGTCGGTGAGGGCGACATTGGTCGGTGAGGGCGATGTTGGTCGGGGGCGGCGACATTGGTTGGGGGCAGGGACATTGGTCGGGGGTGGGGAATTGGTCCCACATGAATTTAAATGTAAGCATGGGTCTTAACAAACACAACATTTAGGAACCGCAAATAGAGCATATCAAATATCAAAATAAATGATTATAAGAAGAAAGGAAATAAAATTGGAGAACAGTAAAGTCACTTATTAAACAATATTGTTGCAAATCTTCAACAACCTCTATGCAATTAAGGATTGTGTTCTTTAACCGAATTTAGGTGTTTCCATAAAAAATAAAATAAATACGCACCTGAAATATGTCACCCAATACTTGGAAGTTATATGGTATGAGTCCTCACCTCCTAAACCTGCAATGCATTATGAAGAAATGTGATGAGATTCTAGCTCAAAATAATTTCAAAGTTGGTTTCCTCAATCAAGATGTGAGCATAGATATTCATTGAGGAGAAAGAAAAGCTCAACGATAAAATCAATTCATGTATGAGCATATAACATTTCAAAAACTAAAGTATAAGAGGAGCAGTACAAAACAATAGTTTGAATATAATCTAAATTTATAAGAACCTCAAGTTGACCCCGATCATAGACTTCAGAAAAATGAAGCACTAAACAATTTGTTTAGCATTACAACATTGCATAGGGGGACAGATGGTGAATTTTTGTCCAAACCCGGCTCGGTTATGACGCTTATAACATTATAAGAACATCAAGTTGTCATTACATCTCTGTCAAACCCCTTTATCATGCATTGGGGAAGCAGATTAAACTCGGCTCTGTTTGGCACGGTGGCGGCGGTGGGATCTAAGGAACTTCATCCACTTTTATGTTCAAACGGATGATGTTTGTTACACAATCCTTAACAAATGATCGTTTAACCCCTGCGTTTACGACCACTACCACCGTGCCAAACGAAGACTCAATCAAGCTGTGAACTTTCTACAAACATGTTGTTCTCCACTTCTCACAGAAATATATCAGAACAACTCATCGAGCATTATATTGATGCAATTCCCTTCTTCCAGAGCTGCCATTAGTCAAAATGATTTAGAAAATGAAAATGATAAAAATTTTCTAGCAATTCCATATCGAAAAGAGACACCAACATCTCTATCAAGTTGATTACTAATCTTTATATAAAGATCATCTGTAAGATCAAAATTGCTGCAAAATTGGAAACTCTCTGTCAAAATTTTAGCAGCATGCAACATTGAAAAAGATGGCACAGAAATTGATAACTCCAGATTTGACATTTTCATTGTTTGGAGAGAACAAAAAAAATGACAATACCTAAGAGTTTGCAGCTCCTCGAGGGCCTGTGGAAGCTTTAAGAAGCTATATTCTGATGACGGCATTGATAGAGAGATGCCTAGAAGCCCGAACCCGAAACTCGCCAGCACTACCAAACCGACGCAACTTCCCACCCTGAGAGCGGAAACTTGGATAACCCTTTCGTCATTGTCGATCCTGATCTCCAGCAATTAGGGTTTTGCAATCAATGGAGAAAATAGAGAATCATACACGGTAAAAAAGGTTTGGGGATCGATTGAGAGAGAATAAGACGGCGGAGGGGAAGAAGGGGGAAGAAAATGATAGGGGTTTATTTTCCCCTCTTCACGCTTCCCAGCTGCTCCGGTTTGTCGTCTTCCTCTTTTAATACGTCTTCGGCAGAGGTGGTAGTGTTGAGGACTTCGAAGAGTGTGAGCGGGAGCGGGAACGACGTCGTGGAGCCAGGAGGGTGCCATCGTAGAAGGTTGTGGTTTAGGGATGATTGATTTCGCGGCGGAGGAGGAATGGTGATGCCCTGAGCGCAGAACTGACGTTGAAATCGCGGTATCGGGATCTTGAGGGGGAGAACAGTTCACGAAAGGATGATTTAAAATCTAAATTAAGTCCTAAGTAAGCCAAAAGACACAAATACCTCTCAATTTAAACACAAAACCTGATTTTATAAGGGCATTTTGGAATTAAAATGTTACATATGATGTAACATAACTCCTTGCTTATCGTGTAAAGATATATATATATATATATATATATATATATATATATATATGTATATATATAGACATATATATATATATACATGTGTATATATATATATATATACATGTGTATATATATATATATATATATATATATACATGTGTATATATATATATATATATACATGTGTATATATATATATATATATATACATGTGTATATATATATATATATATATATATATATATATATATATATATATATATATATATATATATATATATATATATATATATGAGAATGCGTTCAACGGCTTGGCGATGAGATGTCCGAGAAGCATGAATAAAATGACTCACAACTCCCGCAACAAATGAGATGTCAAGTCGAGTAACTGTAAGATAAATCAGCTTCCCCACCAAACGTCGATAGTACTATGGATTTGTAAGCAGTTGGTTAGAATCTGAACCATGTTCGAGCGCAGGAGAGAGAGAGCGGGCTCCCACGAGATAGTTTTTATTGTTTAATATAGTTTTACTATATATACAGCAAAGGAAGCATTTTCCAAGCGATGGGAGACTAAAGTCCCGCACCGCTTGGAAGTCATTCCGATCAGCCGCGATCTATCGTGTCTTAACGGACGGCTTCCAAGAGGTGCGGGACTTTAGTCCTCCACCGCTTAGAAAATGATCCCTTTGCTGTATATATAGCAATCTCTCCTGATATTGGAAAACGATAGCGCGCAAGCAGGATGTCTCGCTCGCACGCCAGAACCTGATCAGACCAGCGTGTGATCGGGCTCCCTGCTTCCTTTTTACTGGTCCGTTTTTAATCCCAGGTGTTGGATTAAATCCAATGGCTAGAAGGAGGTGCGCATATATTTATGAAAAACGCGTTGCGCGTTCCTCCAGCAGCCTGTATATAGACACACACACACACACACACAAACACACACACACACACACACACACACACACACACACACACAGAGATATATATATATACACACGAGCATCTTCGCAGGGGCTACTCCCGTGCTCAATGCTCTCGGGCGGCCTTCGGCCCCATCAGGCAGGCTTAGCCCTCCTGCGCAGGGGATTCGCCCGTGCTTGATGCTTTGGGCGGTCTTTGACCGCATAAAAGTAGGATTCGCCTGCTTCCACTCAATACACCATCTCAGTGCCGCACCCACCACTTGCGACCCCCGGAGCCCTATGATTTTGCTCCGTTGGGCCGCGAGTGGCGGGTGCGGCGCCGAGATGATGGATTGCGTGGAAGCTGGAGAAGCTCGCTTTTATGCCACCGAAGACCACCCAAAGCATCAAGCACGTGCGAAGCCGGTGCGTATGCGGGCGAAGCCCGTGCGCAGTCGGGCGAAGCCCGCCTAATGCGGCCAAAGCCGGCCTGATGCGGCCGAAGCCGGTATGATGCGGCCGAAGCCCTCCTGATGCGGCCGAAGCCCGCCTGATGCGGCCGAAGCCCGCCTGATGCGGCCGAAGCCCGCCTGATGCGGCCGAAGCCCGCCTGATGCGGCCGAAGCCCTCCAGATGCCGCCGAAGCCCGCCTGATGCGGCCGAAGCCCTCCTGATGTGGCTGAAGCCCGCATGATGCGGCCGAAGCCCGACTGATGCGGTCGAAGCCCGTCTGATGCGGTCTGTTAGAAAGTAGCGGAAAGAAGCAAAAAGTAGAGAACAAGCGAATAAACTTTTGAATAATTGAATTTTATTATCCAAAAAAAGATATCATTTACAAAGGTATGACCTCCCTTATATAGAATGGAGGAGATAAGAAGAGAGTATACAAATAATGTGGGACTAAACATTTACAGTACTGAGCGGCTAGAATAATGGAGACCGCACAGGCCGCGCGGTTAGACAGATGGGTTAACCGCTCGGCAACTCCAGCAGGATAGAACAGGCCGCAGAGTTAGACCGATAGACCGCCCGGTTTACAAACCGCTGGATCAGACCGCTAAGCCGCCCGGTCTAATACTTCAACACTCCCCCTCAAGCTGGAGCATAGATATCAATCATGCCCAGCTTGTCACAAATGCGGAAGAAGGAAGTAGAAACCGGCTTGGTGAAGATATCTGCCAACTCTTTGTCAGAGGTGACAAAAGGAGTACAAATCTGTTTCTTCAAAATCTCTTCCCGAATGAAGTGACAGTCAACCTCTATATACTTTGTTCTCTCATGGAAGACCGGATTTCTGGATATGTGTATAGCGGCCTTGTTGTCACAGAACATAGGGAGAGGACAGTCATATACCTCGCCCAGGTCAAGCATGAGAGCCCGCAACCACTTTAACTCACACGTGGTTGACGCCATACTCCGGTATTCTGCTTCGGCACTGGATCTGGAAACAACGGATTGTTTCTTGCTCTTCCAACTCACGAGATTACCTCCAACAAAGGTACAAAAACCTGATGTGGATTTACGATCGCCTTTGTCATCCGCATAACTTGAATCTGAGTAGGCCTCAACCCTCAGATGACCATTCCTCTGAAAGAGTAACCCTCTACCCGGTGCTGCTTTGATATACTCTAAAATCTTCAGGGCGGACTGAAGATGGCACTCCCTGGGAGCTTGCATAAACTGACTGACCTTGCCTACAGCGTAGGCGATGTCGGGTCTAGTCACCGTGAGATAGATGAGTTTGCCTACCAAACGTCCGTACCGTGTGACATCAGATAGAAGAAGCGAATCATCCGTCCATGTTTTGTCTTCTCCAACAGCCATGGGAAAACGAGCTGGTTTGGCACCTGTCAATACTGCTTCTCGTAGAAGATCAAGTGCATACTTCCGTTGAGAGAGAACCAAGGAGTTAAGTTTCCGAGAGATTTCTATCCCCAAAAAGTATTTTGGGGAGCCCATATACTTCGTGACCAAGTGCTGACGGAGGTGCTTCTTCGTCAAGTCCACCCCATCTCGGTCATCGCCAGTAAGGAGAATATCATCCACATATATAGCCAAAACCACCAGTCCCGAGACCGTTTTGCGAATGAATTAGGAGTGATCGGCCGAACTCCTTTGAAAGCCAATGGTAGCCACAATACCACTGAATTTGTCGAACCATGCCCGAGGGCTCTGCTTTAGGCCATAAATGGCCTTCTTCAAATGACAGACACGTGTCTCCCCCTGAGCAACATACCCAGGAGGTTGCTCCATATAGACGTCCTCCTGAAGATCGCCATAGAGAAAGGCATTCTTCATATCAAGCTGGGAAATAGCCCAAGCCCGGTTAACAGCCACAGAAAAGAGAACCCGGATGGTGCTGAGGCGAGCAACCGGAGAGAAGGTATCAAAATAATCAACGCCATAAGTCTGAGTAAAGCCCTTGGCCACCAGCCGGGCTTTGTAGCGATCCACAGTACCGTCGGGGCGAAACTTCACAACGAAGACCCAGCGACAGCCAACCACATCAGTGCCCACGGGAGGAGGAACCAGGGTCCAGGTACCCCGTTGAGTAAGAGTAGCCATATCCTCATCCATGGCAGACTTCCAATGAGGGAGAGCGAGAGCCTCCTGGTAGGTACGGGGAGTAGAAGTAGCAGAGATAGCCAAGGCAAAACACATGCGAGAAGGAGAAAGCTGATCATAGGAAACAACAGCCGTGAGCGGGTGTTGAGTACACGCCCGCACCCCTTTGCGAAGGGCAATGGGAACATCCAGGTCAACGGGAGCGTCGGCGACGGGAGCGTCAGCGACCGGAGCGTCCGTGGCGGAGAAGGCTGGCCCGGGACTAGAGAGAGACGGCAGCGGAGAGGATGGTGGAGGGGTGGGTGGAGAGACGGACTGGGAAGGAGTGGGTGGAGGAGGAGACGAAGGTGGGAAAACGTGGAGAGGTGTGGAAGGAACGGAGATATCCGAAGGAAGAGAAGGAAGAGAAGCGGGAGGAGAGAAATAGGAAGCATTTTCGAAAAAAGTCACATCGGCGGAGACAAACTGCTTGTGGAGAAGGGGGTCAAAGCAGCAATAGCCTTTTTGAGTGGTAGAGTACCCCAAAAAGACACACTTGGTGGAACGGGGGGAAAGCTTGTCGCGGGTAGCGGAGGGAGCGTGAACAAAGGCCGTACAGCCAAAGACACGGAGAGGAAGAGGAAAAGGTTCCTGGTGGGGGTAGAGAAGGGAGAAGGGAGTCTGGCCGTGGAGAACCGTGGAGGGAAGGCGATTGATGAGATAGCAGGCGAGGAGCACAACGTAGCCCCAGTAGGAGCGAGGGACGTGCATCTGCGTAATGAGAGTACGCGCAACATCAAGCAGGTGACGGTTTTTACGCTCCGCCACCCCATTCTGCTGGGAGGTGTAAACACAAGTCGTTTGATGAAGGAGACCATGTTTGTGAAAGAACGCGGAGAACTCATGAGTGAGATACTCCTTGGCATTATCAGAACGTAAGACTTTAATAGAAATATCAAATTGAGTTTTAATCATAAAGTAAAATGATTGCCAAACAGAAAATAGTTCAGAGTGATCTTTTAATAAATACACCCAGGTACATCGAGTAAAATCATCGATAAAAGTGACAAAATAGGAATTGCCCCGACCAACTGTGAGGGTAGGAGCAGGACCCCATACATCAGAATGAATAAGATCAAAAATGCGAGAGGAGCCACGGCCTTGCTTCGGTGGGAAGGAGGAGCGATGATGTTTGTCAAGCTGACACACATCACAGTTGAGCGGAGAACTGGTAGGAGGTAAGTGGGGCAGAAGCTGATGAATAAGCCGAGGAGGAGGATGTCCAAGACAAAGATGCCACTGAAGGAGATCGGTGGAGGAGGAGTAGGCAGAGAGAGCGGAAACATCGTCGAGGAAGTAGAGGCCGCCGCTCTCAGTCCCAGTAGCAATCGTCCGCTGGGTCCTCGGGTCCTGAAAAGAACAAGTAGTAGGAGTGAATAAGACGGAGCACTGAAGTTGCCGGCATAAAGTAGTAACAGATAACAAATTACACGGGAACTTCGGGACATAGAGGGTATCCTCCAAGCAAAGCGATGGAGTGAGTTGAACCATGCCCGTCCCATGAACCGGGGACGGGGAACCATCCGCCACACGAACTGGGGGTAAGCGGTCATGGGTCTCAAGACGGGAAAAGCAATGAGGGTTGCCCGTCATATGATTGGTGGCACCGGAGTCAATCAACCATTTACCTTGGGTAACGACGTGGGCACTACCTGACGTCGTGGCCACAGAGGCAGACGGCCTAGAAGAGGCGGAGGCCGAAGAAGGAGCATCACCGGAAGGGCGAAGACGAGGATGTTTCTGCCAGCAGCGGTTAACAGTATGGCCAGTACGACCACAGTGAGAGCAGAGGAACCGGGAGGAATCCCGTCCGCCAGAGGAGCCACGGCCACTAGGGCCCCCCCCCCCCCCCCCCCCCCCCCCCCCCCGCTGAGCCTGGTGAGCAAAGGAGTCCGGGGAAGGGGGGGAGGCCAACAGAGGCCGCTGGAGGAGCGAAGTAACAGCGGCAATGCGAGTCGCAGTGGCATCCAAAGTAGGAGATTCCGCCTCACCCAAGATCTGCTGGCGGATCATATCATAAGAGTCAGGAAGACGAAGAAGATAACAAACAACCAGGAGTTCCTGGAAGTGTTTGTGTTGTTCGGCCAAGTCCGCGAAGAAGGGGCGATTCTGGAGGATTTCAGCACCAAGAGCCTGAACCTGCTGATAAGCCGCAGCCGGTGACATGGAAGGGCGGGCGAAGAGGTCCGCATAGAGAGTATAAATGCGGGACGTCTGGCCCCCCTTAGAATAGAGAGCAGCGAGGTGAAGCCAGGCGGCCTTGACCGTCTCATCATGGCGAATGACGGGAAGGCACTCATCAGAGAGGCTGTTGGCCAGCCAGGTGCGAACAAGAGCATCACTCGCATCCCAGTCATCAAACTCAGGAGAGGTGCGAGGAGGAGGGTCATCGGTGAGGTGATGACGCTTGCGTTGAGAACGAAGGAGAAAGGTGAAAGAAACGCTCCAATCGGGATAGTTGGAGCCAACAAGCTTGGAAAGGGTGCCAAGGTTGCCTGAAGGAGGAGGAGGAGGAGCTGCAGGAGTAGTGGTGAGACCGGAGGTAGTCATGGAACCAGGCAAGCAGAAGAAGCCGCGCGAACAGGAGCGGTTAGGAAACAGAAGAAGTCGCGCGAACAGCAGCGGCTAGAAAGAGGTCAAAGGCACAGCGGGGAAGAGGTCGCGCGGACTGAAAAGGCCGAGCGAACAGAAGAGAGGAGAAGAGCAGGTGACCGCGACCAAGATGCGGGTAAGAAAGGTACAACCCGCACGGTCAGGAAGATCACAGCAGCTGCTAGAGAGCGGTCAAAAGGCACAGCGGGGAAGAGGTCGCGCGGACTGAAAAGGCCTAGCGAACAGAAGATAGGAGAAGAGCAGGTGACCGCGACCAAGATGCGGGTGAGAAAGGAACAACCCGTACGGTCAGGCAGATCACAGCAGCAAACCGCGAGTAAAGAGACAACACACGCGGACAGATCGCAACGACTAGGAAGTCGGAGCGGCAGGAAAGAACAAGGAGTGCGGCGACAAGAAACAGGTCGCTGCGATAAAGAGCAGTAGGAGAAGAGAACCAAGAAGAAGCAAGCTGCGCGAACAGGGCAGCGAACAGACACAAGCCGCGCGGATAGAAACAATCCGCGCGGAAAGAAGAGAAGGCAAGCCACGAAACAAGTCGCAGAACGCGGAAAACAAGCTGCGAACAACAGAGGGCACACAGAATCAGGAGGAAATGACCGTGTCCTCTGATACCATGTTAGAAAGTAGCGGAAAGAAGCAAAAAGTAGAGAACAAGCGAATAAACTTTTGAATAATTGAATTTTATTATCCAAAAAAAGATATCATTTACAAAGGTATGACCTCCCTTATATAGAATGGAGGAGATAATAAGAGAGTATACAAACAATGTGGGACTAAACATTTACAGTACTGAGCGGCTAGAATAATGGAGACCGCACAGGCCGCGCGGTTAGACAGATGGGTTAACCGCTCGGCAACTCCAGCAGGATAGAACAGGCCGCAGAGGTAGACCGATAGACCGCCCGGTTTACAAACCGCTGGATCAGACCGCTAAGCCGCTCGGTCTACAAACCGCTGGATCAGACCGCTAAGCCGCCCGGTCTAATACTTCAACACGGTCGAAGCCCGCCCTATAGCTTCGATCACGGGCGTAGCCCATGCGAAGATGCTCGTATTTATATAATCAATTAGTAACATTTTAAAATATATATATTGTTGCAGGTCACCCGGTTCTTCTAGGTTCAGAAAATTGGACCGCCTTATCTCGGAATTGGATCGGGCGCACAAATAGTCAAAGGAGAAACAATAGTAAATGACGAAACTTTTTTGATGTTGAAACCCCGGAAATGGTGAAAACCCGCGTGACCGGATTCTTGCCGTGCTAAAATCCACTATCTCGTTGGAGTTTACAAGAGTTAAGTTAATGCCTCGATGGTGGTAGACCGTCTCTCTGTTACAAGTACAGAGTATGAAAATAATGGAAAAGAAACTAAGTATTTGGAACCTGGATAGAAGCGCTCTTGTGAGAAAAAACGTCAAGTACTCAGAACCTCGATAGAAGCACTCATGCTGAGTCGGAGCATTGATGAGAGCGTGTAACACCCCTGTTTTGTAAGAGGGTCAGTCTGTAGTTCTGGAAATTTTTTGGGTTTCTGGCAGGAGGCACACGGCCTGCGACACGGCCGTGTCGCAGGGTGTGTCGAGGCTGTGTCGACACTCGACCCAAGTGTCGACACTTTCGCTCGACGATGTGTCGAGAGTAGGGCACACGGCCTGCTACACGGGCGTGTCGCAGGGCGTGTTGAGGCCGTGTCGACACTCGGCCCAAGTGTCGACACTTTCGCTCGACGATGTGTCGAGAGTAGGGCACACGGCCTGCGACACGGGCGTGTCGCAGGGCGTGTCGACACTCGGCCCAAGTGTCGACACTTTAGCTCGACAATGTGTCGAGAGTAGGGCACACGGCCTGCAACACGGGCATGTCGCAGGGCGTGTCGAGGCCGTGTCGACACTCAGCCCAAGTGTCGACACTTTCGCTCGACGAGTGTCGATACTGGGGTACACGGCCTGTGACACGGGCGTGCCACAGGGCGTGTCCCGCTTGGTCGACGATCTTCGCTCGATGTTTTTCCTCGGTGTCGACACAAAGCCTATCGACGGGTGTCGAGACTTGGCACACGGCTTGGGACACGGGCGTGTCCCAGGCCGTGTCACCTCTCGGATTGGTTTCAGGGCCGTGTCGATGGAGGCACAAGGATGGCCACACGGCCGTGTCACTGGGGACACGGGCGTGTCGGATTGAACACGGGCGTGTCGGTGCCCGTGTACTGTTCCAGGCGCGTCGATTTGAGACGGCGAATGAGGCACACGGCCCTGGACACGGGCGTGTGCCAGGCCGTGTTCGGCCCAGATCTTTTATTTTCCAGGCGGATCGTGGCCATTCTTTCCCAGATTTCAGGATCTAACGGTTCAGGACTGTTCTTGGGGAGTTAAGTCCGAGAATAGGGTTGAAAACCCTCATTATTCTCCAAGCTTTCTCTTGCTAAAGATCTAGAGAGAAGTGAGAACAATGAAGAAGGAGAAGGAGAGTTTGGGCTGTAGGAGGGGTTTCGGTGCTCCAAATCACGAGCCGAGTCCGGATCCGTGAAGCTTAGATCGTTGCGAAGATTTTCATCCGGCCATTTTGCCATGGCAAGGAAGAGGAGTCGGAAGGTAACGACACCTCTCCTCTCGGTCTTAGGATGCATGTCTTAGCATCATTTATTTTCTTTCTTTCTAGTTTTTGGGCACCAAACTCTCAAATGAGAGGGGTTTTGGTTTGCCAAGGTTCAAGAGGAACCTCCGGGTTGATTGAGTCCGTCCCCGGCATATTTCTTGTGCATTAGAGATTCGCTCCGTTAGTGGATTAGGCATGGTGGGTGAAGCCGTTGTCGCGACCGTTAGTCCGACTCGGTGATGTTGCATAAAAATGCTAAGGATTCGTAGAGATTCCATTGCGGCAAGATGTCGTTTGTGATGTGGTGATGTTTTCCCCTTTTTCTCGAGTGAGTACGTGTAGTCGGAACCGGACAAGGTTACCTCCTCGCGGCGGTAGATGTTTTCCTTGGTGGACAAGGTTAGCTCCGCGCGAGTTGGAGATGTTTTCCTTGGTGCGCGGAAACGCTGCAGTACAAATGAGGGACTAGGGTAGATTTGTCTTGGTTTGTGTTGTGCCAAGGCGTGGCTAGGTCTCCGTGGTCGGCTGGCTATCCCGTGACGTTCACGTCATGTGTGGAGAGTTTCCCGGCAAGACTAGTCCCCTTCTGTGTGACTGACGAGAATGCCAAGCATGGGGACAAACCCGGGCAGTGAGGCCATGAGAGGGTGGGGTCCGGCAAGGCTTCTTAGAATCGGTCAGTTTTGTGTTTGTTGGAATCCTGACATGAGACGTCAGAGCTTGTAGGCAAGCCCGGGGTTTGAGACCTTGAGCGGGTGGGGACTTGACAAGAATTCCATTAGGCGGCCTGTGAGCCGTTGGGGGAAATGGTGACCCCCCTTTGTTTGCGGCTTTATGCCAATGGGGAATCAATGAGAACCCATATGATGTGATGATGTGCTAGATGCATACGAGTTAGGGTGCCTTGGGTGAAACCCGGGTTATTGCATACATGATTGCATAAGTAGGCCCTTTTTATATTATGCTCAACCAGTAGAGAACATGTATGATGTATGTGACATCCAAGCCTGTTTTCCATAGTTGTTTTTCTTGCTTATGATTATTGCCTACGAAGTGCTAACTTGCAGGTTGGAGGGGTACCCCGGGGTCCGTTAGGGGCGGCCGGGAGGAGATGTGTTGTTGCACAGTTTGAGGTCAGCCTTTGCTGACCCACGTTACTAATAATTTTTTCAGGGCAAGGATCGCATACAGGAGCTAGCTCGCCGGCCAGAAAGGCCTAAGCCTCATGAAGTGTTTTTCTCTTTTTGTAGCCCTACTTATGAGTTGTTATGTTTGAGACTCTTGTTGTCCGGCTTGCATGCCGAGGTAGACTAGGAGTGCTGAGCACATTCATGATTGATGTATTATTTTCTTTTGGACACTTGATGTAAGGCCTTAAGGCCATTTGTTTTACTCTTTAGTGGTGGATAACTTCTAGTTCTGTTCTGTTTCCGCTGTGTTGTGCAAAGAGTTTTGAGTGTGGGTAGTTATATCAACTTTTAATACTAAAGATGTGGCGTCCGTATGTTGTGGTTGCCCCGGCCGGACCCATATTATACGTTCATTACAGGGGAGGTGTTACAATTTGGTATCAGAGGGAGGTTAGCTTCAAGGTCAAAGCGTAGAGAAGTTATCCAAATAAGAGTAACGCGGGACCATGAGTGTCCTTATGTTTAAGTCTTGAGATTTGAGACTAAATCCTTGTTTCTTGTTTCTTGAAGAGTGCAAGCAACGAGGCGGGAACGTCGAGAGCAAGAGAAGAGCTTTCGGCGAGCAGTGCTACTGCTCCAGGTCTTTTGAGCACGGGCGTAAACCCGGCCGACTTCTGCCGCATGCTTGCAGAAGCAATGGTGGCAGCTCAGGCTGCAGCAGCAGCTCAGGTGGCAACCCCTGCCACACCGGACACGGCGACTGCCGTGCCAGGCGGAGAGGCCAGGCGAGTGGAGCCTTTGGCGGAAAGGGCGGTGGTCGGACATGGAGACCGACACATGAAGTACTTCCTGAGTTTCCTTCCCCCGTCATTCAAAGGAGTGGGTACGCCAACGGATGCGGAGGACTGGTGGGTTCGCATTCAGGAGCTTCTAAGGGCGGCAGAGACGCCAGAGGAAAAGAAAGCTGAGTATGCGGCTTTCATGTTGGAAGGAGATGCCAAGTTATGGTGGGTGAGCCATAGCGGCCGCCAGTTCCCGGGACGCACTCCGTCGGTGGAAGAGTTTGGGGATGCTTTCCTAAAGAGGTATATTCCAGTTTCTACACGTTTGGCCCTTTAGAGGCAGTTTCTGCATTTAATGCAGCGAGACAAGACAGTAGATGAGTACGTGCAGGAGTTCACCCGGTTGGGTCGTTACACGGGAACGACTATGGCAGATGATGTAGAGAGGGATAACCTCTTCTACCAGGGGCTGAGGGAGAATTTGAGACAACCCCTCATCTCCATGAAGAGAGCCGGATTCAATGAACTAGTTGAGGCTGCCAGGATTTTGGAAAGTGATTTGGAGCGAACCCAACGCCGTAAGGGTTTTACTCCCAAGCAAGGGGAAGGGAAGCCTTCCCAATCTCATGGAAAGTCTGAAGGGAGTAGGTGGAGGAAGAAGCCTCACACTTCCAGATCTGGTGAGAAGAGCAATTGGAGGCCTGGGGGTTCTCACTCTAGGGGACCGCCGACGTGCTACAACTGCGGTAAGGTGGGGCACATAGCTCGTGTTTGTCCCCAAGGAGGAGCGGGGCAAGAGGCAAAGCAGGAGCAGACTGTGCGCTCCGGCCCCAGTGCTGCAGAGAAAGGAAAGATGGCGGAGTCGAGCGCTTCTCGGTTCCAACTGGTGCAACCAAGGGCCTACAACCTTGGACAGCAAGAAGCGATCCGCCAGACTGATGTGGTGACAGGTATGAAGAAAATTTAAGTTTAAATTTTGTGCTTCATCCTTTTAGACTTTTGTGTGATGTCTATGTTGTAGGCTTCGTGTTAGTTTCTGGATACCCCGCTAGGGTATTGTTTGATACGGGAGCATCGCACTCCTTTCCGGCGGAGAGCTTCATCCGGAGAATAGGAGTTGAGTCTTTCTCGGCGGACGCGGAGTTGAAAGTGCGCATGCCCAATGGGTCATCCATAACCACCGGGGTCAAAGGGCGCATCTGTTGGGAGCTAGATGGAGTTGACTTTGTTTTGGTAGCGGCGATTTTGCCATTGGTGGAGTTCGATGTCATCTTGGGCATAGACTGGCTCGCAGAGCAGCGCGCCAGTATTGATTGCCTTTCTAAGGTGGTGACCTTAAGGAGAAAAGGGCAGACATAAGTCAAATTTGAGGGCCTTTGTGGAGTGGCCTATTCCCTGATTTCGGCCAGGCAGTTGGTGCGGGCAGTTAACCAGGGTGGTGTAGCGCTTGTAGCGGTATTGGAGGTTCGTCTCTCCCAGCTGTCTATTGCTGAAGTGCCCGTAGTGGCAGAGTTCAAGGATGTGTTTCCGGAAGAACTTCCTGGAGCGCCTCCTCGGAGGGAGATCGATTTATCGATCGAGTTAGTGCCGGAGGCTAGGCTGGTGTCACGTCCTCCGTTTAGGATGGCACCAAAGGAGTTGGCTGAACTTAAAGTACAGTTGTAGGAATTGTTGGAGCAAGGGTATATCAGACCCAGTTCTTCACCGTGGAGTGCGCCGGTGTTGTTTGTAAAGAAGAAATACGGTAGCATGCGGCTATGCATTGACTACCGAGAGCTGAATAAATTGACCGTCAAGAATAAGTATCTGATTCCTCGGATAGATGACTTGTTCGACCAATTGGTAGGGTCAGTGGTGTATTCAAAATTGGACTTGAAGTCAGGCTATTATCAGTTGCGAATTCAGGATGAGGACATACCCAAGACTGCCTTTGGTACAAGGTATGGACACTTTGAGTTTACGGTGATGCCGTTCGGGCTGACGAACGCACCATCTGTGTTCATGGATCTTATGAATCGGGTATTTCGGGAATACTTGGATTCTTTTGTGGTTGTCTTTATTGATGACATTTTGGTGTATTCCAAATCGCAAGTGGAGCATGAGACCCACTTGAGAGTGGTTCTGCAAGTGTTGAGGGAGAATGAGTTGTATGCAAAATTCTCCAAATGCGAGTTCTGGTTGGAGAAGGTGGCATTTTTGGGTCACGTGATTAGTGGGGAAGGGGTGGCAGTGGACCCAACAAAAGTTGAAGCCATTAGAGATTGGCCGGTTTTGAGGACCGTGGCGGAGGTCCGAAGTTTTCTTGGACTAGCCGGGTATTACAGAAGGTTCGTGGAGAATTTTTCGCAGATAGCTCTACCACTCACCTCACTCACACGTAAAGATCATAAGTTTGTGTGGACTCAAGAGTGTAGCCAAGCATTTGAGGCACTGAAGGAGAGACTAATGGCGGCTCCAATCCTAAGTCTACCGCAAGGGACCGAGGGATTTCAGATCTTCAGTGACGCATCACGATGCGGCTTGGGTTGCGTTTTGGTGCAACATGGGAAGGTGATAGCTTTTGGGTCTAGACAGTTGAAGCCTCATGAGAGGAATTACCCCGTCCACGACTTGGAGTTGGCGGCGGTAATTTTTGCGTTGAAAATATGGCTGCATTATGTTTATGGTGCAAAGGTGGAGATCTTCACGGATCACAAAAGCTTGAAGTATCTCTTGGATCAAAAGGACTTGAACATGCGGCAACGCAGGTGGGTTGAGTTTCTTGGAGACTATGAAGTGGCAATTCAGTATACGCCAGGTAAAGCCAATGTGGTGGCTGATGCCTTGAGTAGGAAGTACTCGGGACAAGGGAATTGGATCGAAGCTCATGATGAGCGGTTGGTGCGGGAATGGGAGTCCCTTGGTTTGGAATGTGTTGCAAGAGGCAAGTCCAGCGAGGCTCGGTTGAACTGGATTGAGGTGCAGAACGACTTGTCCGATCGCATTCGGGAAGCGACTCGGTTGGATGTGGAGTTTCAACCTTTTGTGTTGGAGGCTCAAACGGGCGAGAGCAGCGCCTGGGAGATGATTGATGGGATTCTGAGGAAGGACGAAAGGGTTTGTATACCACAGTTCGGCAAACTCCGTGAGGAGTTGATGTTTGAGGCTCACTTCACAAAGTACTCCATTCACCCGGGTAGTACAAAGATGTACTTGGATATGAAGAAATCCTTTTGGTGGCCGGGGCTGAAGCGGGACGTAGCTTTGTACGTGAATCGTTGCCAAACTTGTGCCTTAGTGAAGGCCGAATGTCAGAAGCCGGGCGGGTTCCTGAAGCCCCTTCCAATCCCTGAATGTAAATTTGATGACATCTCCATGGACTTTGTCCATGGTTTGCCTAGATCGCAGCAGGGTAATGATGCTATTTGGGTGATCGTAGATCGCCTAACCAAGGTGGCTCACTTTATCCCAAACCGAAAAGAGGACAGCGTGGAGAAGCTGGTGGAGTTGTATGTTCGCAACATTGTGCGACTGCACAGAATTCCTAAGAGCATAGTCAGTGATCGAGATGGACGGTTTACGTCCAAGGACTGGAGATTGGTTCAGAAGAGCTTGGGCACGAAGCTAAAGTTCAGTACAGCGTTCCATCCTCAAACTGATGGGCAAACGGAGAGAACGAACCGTACCATGGAGGATATGCTGAGAATGTGTGTTCTTGACTTCAGCAAAAAGTGGGAGGATCACCTCTTCATGGTGGAATTCGCGTACAACAACAGTTTTCAAGCAAGTATAAAAATGGCGCCATACGAAGCTTTGTATGGGAGGCGGTGTCGAACACCAATGTCTTGGGCAGAGGCGGGAGACAACAAAATTTTGGGAAAAGAGGTGGTAGTGGACGCTTGTGAGTTGGTACGTACCATTCAAGAGCGTATGAAGGTGGCGCAAGACCGACAAGCAAAATACTTTAATGCTCGTCACCGGAAGTTGGAGTTTGCGGTAGGTGATTGGGTCTATTTGAAGATCAAACCGTTCAAAGGAGTCTCACGGATTCGCTGACTCAAGAAGTTGAGTCCAAGGTTTTTGGGGCCTTTTGAAGTTATTGAACGGGTGGGAGAAGCAGCCTATCGGTTGGCGTTGTCCGCGGAGCTGAGTGGGTTGCATGACGTATTCCACGTCTCCGTTTTGAGGAAAGCCTTGGTGGAGGCTAGCGTGTTGATTGGGCCGGCATCGGTGCCGATTGAGGAAGACTTGAGGACGCGAGTCCTCCCAATTGCTATAGAGGATTTGGAGACTCGGCAGTTGCGGAGTAAAGAAGTTAAACTCGTGAAAGTTCATTGGGACAACTGTGGTCGTGAGGAGTTCTCTTGGGAGCGAGAACAGGCCATGCTAGAAGATTATCCGGAACTCTTCTTGTCAGGTACAATTTAAGTTTTGTACCCTTTTGATTTGAAATTTCGGGACGAAATTCTGTTAAGTGGGGGAGAGTTGTAACACCCTAGTTTTGCAAGAGGGTCAGTCTGTAGTTCTGAAAATTTTTGGGGTTTCTAGCAGGAGGCACACGGCCTGCGACGCGGGCGTGTCGCAGGGCGTGTCGAGGCTGTATCGACACTCGGCCCAAGTGTCGACACTTTCGCTCGACGATGTGTCGAGAGTAGGGCACACGGCCTGCGACACGGGCGTGTCGCAGGGCGTGTCGAGGCCGTGTCGACACTCGGCCCAAGTGTCGACACTTTCGCTCGACGATATGTCGAGAGTAGGGCACACGGCCTGCGACACGGGCGTGTCGCAGGGCATGTCGAGGCTGTGTCAACACTCGGCCCAAGTGTCGACACTTTCGCTCGACAATGTGTCGAGAGAAGGGCACACGGCCTACGACACGGGCGTGTCGCAGGGCATGTCGAGGCCGTGTCGACACTCGGCCCCAGTGTCGACACTTTCGCTCGACGAGTGTCGAGACTGGGGTACACGGCCTGTGACACGGGCGTGTCACAGGGCGTGTCCTGCTTGGTCGACGATCTTCGCTCGACGTTTTTCCGCGGTGTCGACACAAAGCCTATCGACGGGTGTCGAGACTTGGCACACGGCTTGGGACACGGGCGTGTCCCAGGCCGTGTCACCTCTCGGGTTGGTTTCGGGGCCGTGTCGATGGAGGCACACGGTTGGCCACACGGCCGTGTCACTGGGGACACGGGCGTATCAGATTGAACACGGGCGTGTCGGTGCCCGTGTGCTGTTCCAGGCGCGTCGATTTGAGACGGCGAATGAGGCACGCGGCCCTGGACACGGGCGTGTGCCAGGCCGTGTTCGGCCCAGGTCTTTTATTTTCCAGGCGGATCGTGGTCATTCTTTCCCAGATTTCAGGATCTGACAGTTCAGGACTGTTCTTGGGGAGTTAAGTCCGAAAATAGGGTTGAAAACCCTCATTCTTCTTCAAGCTTTCTCTTGCTAAAGATCTAGAGAGAAGTGAGAACAAGGAAGAAGGAGAAGGAGAGTTTGGGCTGTAGGAGGGGTTTCGGTGCTCCAAATCGCGAGCCGAGTCCGGATCCGTGAAGCTTAGATCGTTGCGAAGATTTTCATCCGGCCATTTTGCCATGGCAAGGAAGAGGAGTCGGAAGGTAACGGCACCTCTCCTCTCGTTCTTAGGATGTATGTCTTAGCATCATTTATTTTCTTTCTTTCTAGATTTTAGGCACCAAACTCTCAAATGAGAGGGGTTTTGGTTTGCCAAGGTTCAAGAGGAACCTCCGGGTTGATTGAGTCCATCCCCGGCATATTTCTTGTGCATTAGAGATCTGCTCCGTTAGTGGATTAGGCATGGTGGGTGAAGCCGTTGTCGCGACCGTTAGTCCGACTCGGTGATGTTGCATAAAAACGCTAAGGATTCGTAGAGATTCCATTGCGGCAAGATGTCGTTTGTGATGTGGTGATGTTTTCCCCTTTTTCTCGAGTGAGTACGTGTAGTCGGAACCGGACAAGGTTAGCTCCTCGCGGCGGTAGATGTTTTCCTTGGTGGACAAGGTTAGCTCTGCGCGAGTTGGAGATGTTTTCCTTGGTGCGCGGAAACGCTGCAGTACAAATGAGGGACTAGAGTGGATTTGTCTTGGTTTGTGTTGTGTCAAGGCGTGGGTAGGTCTCCGTGGTCGGCTGGCTATCCCGTGACGTTCACGTCAGGTGTGGAGAGTGTACCGGCGAGACTAGTCCCCTTCTGTGTGACTGACGAGAATGTCAAGCATGGGGACAAACTCGGGCAGTGAGGACATGAGCGGGTGGGGTCCGGCAAGGCTTCTTAGAATCGGTCAGTTTTGTGTTTGTTGGAATCCTGACATGAGACGTCAGAGCTTGTAGGCAAGCCCGGGGTTTGAGACCTTGAGCGGGTGGGGCCTTGACAAGAATTCCATGAGGCGGCCTGAGAGCCGTTGGGGGAAATGGTGACCCCCCTTTTTTTGCGGCTTTATGCCAATGGGGAATCAATGAGAACCCATATGATGTGATGATGTACTAGATGCATACGAGTTAGGGTGCCTTGGGTGAAACCCGGGTTATTGCATACATGATTGCATAAGTAGGCCCTTTTTATATTATGCTCAACCCGTAGAGAACATGTATGATGTATGTGACATCCAAGCCTGTTTTCCATAGTTGTTTTTCTTGCTTATGATTATTGCCTACGAAGTGCTAACTTGCAGGTTGGAGGGGTACCCCGGGGTCCGTTAGGGGCGGCCGGGAGGAGATGTTTTGTTGCACAGTTTGAGGTCAGCCTTTGCTGACCCACGTTACTAATAATTTTTTCAGGGCGAGGATCGCATGCAGGAGCTAGCTCGCCGGCCAGAAAGGCCTAAGCCTCATGAAGTGTTTTTCTCGTTTTGTAGCCCTACTTATGAGTTGTTATGTTTGAGACTCTTGTTGTCCGACTTGCATGCCGAGGTAGACTAGGAGTGCTGAGCACATTCATGATTAATGTATTATTTTATTTTGGACACTTGATGTAAGGCCTTAAGGCCATTTGTTTTACTCTTTAGTGGTGGATAACTTCTAGTTCTGTTCTGTTTTCGCTGTGTTGTGCAAAGAGTTTTGAGTGTGGGTAGCTATATCAACTTTTAATACTAAAGCTGTGGCGTCCGTATGTTGTGGGGCCCCGGCCGGACCCATATTATACGTTCATTACAGGGAGGTGTTACAGAGCGCTCCCGTGGAGAAGAATGTCGTTGCTTGGAAGCCTTGAGATGCCTCCGCACTAGAGAGGGATCAGAGCGGAGCAAATTCCAAGCGATGAAACGATCTAAATTTCACCTTCTCATCGGAAAATCTCAGAGCTCTCTCTAGCCGCTCGGGCTGCTTGTCTTTAAATGAAGGCCTGAAGGCCTTTTTGTAGTTTTCTGAAAGGATATATTGGTAATCGCCGGGGCGAAATTTGTGCTGGCAAATGACGTCGCTTCGTTATGGTCATCTGGATCACCAATTTAAAAGCAAAGAAAAAATTACTCCCGGGGCGGCCCGGGCAAGGTGTCCGACGGTGGCGGCAACAACAGTTGCCAGCACGCGCGCGCCCATGGATGTGCACTTCTTTCTTGCTCTGACATTCTGAGTTTGCGTGTGCGGTGCGCGTCTCCTTGCGCAGGACTTTGGCCTCTTTTAACGAGGTCCTTACGTACGGCTCACTTTATTGGGACGCCTTTTTTGCGTGCCTTGGTTGATGAACTACAGTTTGGTTCGGTAACCTCTAGGGGGATTAATCCCATCATATATAATTTCATTAACCATAATACACATACACAAATATCTTCACAAAGGTTACACCTATGTTTAATGCTCTTGGACAATCTTTGACCACATCAATTCGGGCTTCACGCACATAAAGCTTGTGCTCTGCACTACGTATAGGCAGGTTGCCACCGAATCCAAGCGAGATGCCCCCTCATATTCGCAATATGTGTTAATATTTTTTTGACTTTTATTTATTGAAGTATGTCTCACCCCTCTCCTCTCTCTCTCTCCTACCTTTCTCTATCTACACACTCTTCGCAATTTTTTGCCACCCTCTCTCAATCGGTTCGGGATCTCCTGGAGTTCTTACGGGGAATTGCATGGTGAAGTTCGATCCAACGCGCGAGAACGATTCATCTCGCCAAGGCTACGACAAGATGAATCCAAGCGGTAAAATACAAAAAATAAACAGTAAATAATAATAACAATAATAATATTAACAGAAAATCTCGCGCGTTGGATTTCAATATAATGTGCGAGTTGGATCAAACTCCACGCTGAAGTTGTCCGTACAAACTCGAGTGGATCCAAATCTCTCTCCCCATCTCAATGTACTATTTCCGCCCAGTTCTTCAACACCCCTTGTCTAGCCTTTATTTTTTTAATTAATAATATTAAATGATGCATGCCTCTCCCTCTCTCTCCTCCTTTATTTCTCTCATCATGTGTCATGGATGCGATGCTCTCCCTCTCTCTCTCCTGCTTCTACAAGCTCATATTTTTCACTCTATTTTTGAAGTTACTTTGTGTTTGCTTCATTTGGTGAAAATTTAGGTATTCCGTGCTTCTTCGATGTCCGTGCATATCGAAGTTTTAGGATTGTGCCGGGTATTGTACCGTGGAGAAGTGAGTATCGATTGAAAACTTTGTGAGAAGGTGGTGAAACATCTTTAGAGCAACATTCAAAAGTCATACCTAAACCCTATTTCTCACGCTAATGTTTTACAAAATTTTATTTCATGCAATTTTAATTACTATTGTTTTGGTTTCAAAATTTTTTAAAAAATACATTTTTATTATTTATTTCAAAATTTTAAATAAAATTATCATATAAGTAAATAATTTCTAACAAAATTAATAAACAATAAATTAAATGTAAAAAATTTAATATAAATAAAATAAAGCAAAAATATAAATGTAAGAGATAAATCTAACACAATAAAAACGTTAAAAATATGGAAAAATAAAGATTATTTTGTCATTCATTAGATTCCACAAATAATTTTTGAGTCTGATAGCAGTACCAAAGTAAGGAGCGCGATTTGCGATCTTATCATTGGATCAACCCTGCTCACCATCCGATTTAGCATGTCCTCGTCTTTTTTTCTTTTCTTCATTTATTGCTGGTGATCAGATCTAAAATCAAACGGTCATCCCAACTCGCCCTCCTTCTGAAAATGCTACACGGACCCAAAAATTGTTCCCGTTTGACATGGTGGCGGTCGTAAACGCATGGGTAAATCGACATTCATTAATGATCGCCTAATAAATATCATCTGTTTGACACTGTAGCGGCAGTTATGATTTATGAACATGAGGATTAAATTATCATTCGTTAACGCCCACATAAAGAACTTCATCCACTTTTATATTCAAACAGATGATATTTATTAGGTGATCCTTAACGAATGACGATTTAACTCATTTGTTTACCACCGCCAATACCATGTCAAACAAATAATTTTTGGGAGTGCTACTCGCTCCCAAAGGAAGGAGCGCGGGTAGCGATCTCGCCGTCCAATTGAGTTTCAAAATTTTTATTTTTTTTATTTCAGAGAGCTCACCAACGTTGGATATGTGAGATCAACAAGTTAAATTTCACCCGCTCTTAAAAAGGAATTTCACTGTAGATGGAAGTAGAGAAGACGGGGAGGGGAGTCTGGACAGAGAACTGCCTTATTGAGCTGAAAATTATGAACCGGGGCCCATGCTTCAATTCCTCCCTTGATAATTCACAGTAAACAACAGTTGGTAGTAGTAAAGCTTATCTGGCGTGCGCATCTGGATTTGCGGAATAAGCACCTTGGTAAACGCAAAAGAGAGCGTGTATGAATGGGATTCCACTACTACTTCCCAAATCCATAACACAGATTTCACTATATAAACCCCCCTTCATTATCAGGCCTTCTGTGAATTCTTATTATCAAGACGCCAATCTTACTTCTTCATCTCCCTCTCTCTCTAACTCCACCTCCCTCTACTTAACCCCCTTCTCTCTCTCTCTCTGACCAATCCTCTCTCTCTCTTCTCCCTCTCTATCAAGATAAGAGTCTCTCTCTCTCTCTCGGAAGAAGACATCATAAGGATATAGTTATGATATTTGGTGGATGTCTTCTCTTCGTCTTGCTACTTACTTTTCAAGCATGGGCACAAATTCATGAACATGACTTCCGCGTAAGTAATTTTTGAGTGCTTGTATTCAACACTTTCATATACAGTATGTTAAGGAGATTCTCAAACTTTACGGTATGTGTTGAGTGCGCCACGTGGAATAGACGGTGATGTTTGACCGTGTGTTGTGACTCACTAAAAGGGACGGTGATGTCTGAGCGTGCAGTGTGTTGCGACTCGCTAAAAGGAACGGTTTAGTTCCACACTGTCTAACGTGCTCGTTGGTCCTGGGAGTATAAGCGGGGTAGCTACTCCCCTAATTGCGTGATTTTGAAAAGTGACGCCACAATGCTTTACAGTATGAACAAATTTTCTGGTGCTTTGCTTGCATATGGAACATGGTGTGCATAGTGCATCTCCGCCGTCTATCAAGTTGTGTTTAAGTTTGATGGAAGACGTAGATTTTTTGTGCGCAGTATGTGTTGAGGCCGAGGATCGAACCCGAGACTTTCTTGATAAGGAGTTTTCAAACCACTCCTCATCACCAACTGAGCTGTAGCTCAGTTGGGTGTCAAGCTTCCGCTTAGGAGCTTGGTAAAGGAGGTCTCAGGTTCTATCCCGTGCCTCAACAACCTACCTGGAAATTTATTATGCGTGATCTGAGTTCATGTACCCGACGAGGGTCCCACACTCGCCCAGAAAATTTGGTTGGGGATGTTCTTAGTCATTCGATTGCAGTCGGCCACGGATGGTGTCTGCCCCTCTAAAATGGGCTTACGGTGATTTATAACAGTATGCCTTATGGAATACCCTACCCAGTTCCCAATACTTTGCAATACAATCAGTCTAGGAAAGGAAGACTTTTTTTAATTAATTTCCAAAGCTACAACTTCTTCTTAACTAAATCCCTAATAAGTCAACGCATTCTTGATCTTCAAGCATCTTTGCTGCTGTGCTTTAGAACGCAAACTTCACCGTTACTTCACACATATTTTGCACGGCAACAATTGCAACCATTGTCATGGTAAAAAAATAAAAACTAATTTTAAATCTTAACGGGGATGTAGTTTTAGGAAAAGGTGGAGCATTTGTACACCATTAATATATGCCAACTTTCATTTGCCCTTATCAATTAAGTGTATGAAGTCATAGATTGTTTACTTGTAGATGGATAATAGAAATGTTCAATTATGAGCCTATTGATTGCATACTAATGGATTACTTGAGGATAATAAACATTTTTTAGAATGGAATAAATTCAACACACACACACATACACAATGAAGATATTCACTTATGATGTAATCCAGTCGAGCATCAAGTCAATTACAATCATTTGATTTAACTTAAATCACATTTTACCATCTAATTACTTTCAATGTTTTACTAGAGCTCATACACGTATTATGATATGGTGTCCTAGCCGGCCTTATATTAAGGTGTAAGGCCCATAAATTTATTGAAAATGAGAATTCATATGACCCAGTGACGGGACTAGAATTTTAATGTCGCCCAGACACAATTAATTGTAACATACATTTCTTTGTTAAAAATACTATTTTTTTTTACTATTTCTGCAATCCAAATTATCTCCAAAGGATCCAAAGGAAATAAAGTGAGATAAACTAGTGAAAAAGTGAAAGAGGAAGCCACCATGTTTATATAGAAGGAAGCCTAAAACAACCTCAACTTAATTTCATTCACAATTAACCACAACAAAAGTAGAAGGGTGCAAATTAAAAAACTGCTTCATTGAGTTTAGGATTTCAGCCAACAATTAACAACCTTAACTTAATGTCATTCACATGCTCAATGTTCCCAACGTCAAAAATTGGGCAAGAAGTAGAAGATGACGAAAGAAAGGGGAGAAGAAAGTGGAGAGGGTATAATAAGATACTCCAAGCCCAATTTCTTAAAGCACCAATCCGATCCATCTCAATACCAAAGAAGAATAAGAAGATAAAGGTATACGAAATAGAGAGTAAAGTAATCATAAAAAGATAAGCTATAAACTCAAAAAACGGAAATCAAAGAAGGTTGAAGGCTAATAAGGTAAACAATACCTTGTCACGGTTGTTAGCTCTCAGTCTCTGCAACTGGCTGGAAATCAGACAAGGATGCTCAAACCTCGTCAAGATAAGAGAAGAGAAAATACAGACTTGGAACTTGGAAGGGAGAAAGGTGTCAAAACAACATAACTCCAACCTCATCAGTTGTCCCTAGAAACTTTTGTTGCCCTCTGCACAAAGGATCTCGCCCATATCGTAGTCGTAGTCTGGGACTCTCGAACAACACAAGTGAAAAACGGCGATGAAATTTCTCCACGGCTCGCACAAAAGAGGAAATGAGGTACAAAAGATGCCCTAGGTGCTATTATGGGGAAAACAAGTTTGGATACTTGCCTCTTTCATTAATTAATAAAGCTTAAAATAAACACTATCAATTATTTTACATTTAATGCATATATTATCATGCATACATGTTAAATCAACTTTAATAAAATTAATAAATTAAAAGATAGCTTCTCAAAAATATCACTGATCCTAGGATAAAATAGGTTTATCATGCATATCTTTCTTATAAAGATAGCATACTATAATAGGTTTAGAAGTTCTACTAAGTTTTTTTAATTTATGAATATTTTTCATCGTTATTTTTAATATAAGAATAAAATATAACCAGATAAATCGACTAACATATATGACAATTTTGAATGTTGCACCAAAAACAAATTTTCCATTATAATGATAATAGTGAAAGATGAGAGGAGGAGGGTGAGAGATTATTGTTGAAAATAACATTTGTGATAAATATGATTTTTAAGTACATTCAGGTCGTATTAAAGTTATATTAAACTCACATATTAAAATCATTTTTTGTTTGCTTCCAGGAACCAATTATTAAGCTAAATGGGTATAATTATGAGACTCCTAATTAATGTTTATCTTCTACAATTAATCACGTATTTATTATGCTAATTTGTCGCGCGCAGATCCAAGAGACTTCATACACACGTCTTTGCAGCACCAAAAACATTCTTACAGTCAACGGACAGTTTCCGGGGCCAACAATATATGCTCGGAATGGAGACACCGTCATTGTTAGGGTTCTTAACCAAGCTGATTACAACATCACCATTCACTGGTATGAGTACAAAACAGGTTTTAATTACGGCTCCGTTTGGGACGGTGGCGACGGTCGTAAACGCATGAGTTAAACCGTCATTCGTCAAGGATCACCTAACAAACATCATCCTTTTGAACATAAAAATTGATGAAGTTTCTTAAATGGGCATTAACAGATGACAATTTAACCCTCATCTTCCTGACCGTCACCATGTTTCCAAACGGAGCCTACAAGTATCCCTGACGCCGGCTATATAACATGGTAAATCACTGATGTCATGAGCTAAATCTTGATAGGCATGGAGTAGACCAGCATAGAAACCCGTGGTCCGATGGACCCGAGTACATCACTCAATGCCCGATACAACCCGGCGCTAACTTTACCTACAGGCTTTCGCTCACCGACAAAGAAGGCACCATCTGGTGGCACGCGCACAGCGACTGGGATCGTGCAACTGTCCATGGAATCATCATCGTCCACCCAAAAATTGGCACCAACTTTCCTTACCCCAAACCATATAAGGAGATTCCCATAATATTAGGTACGCATTGCCTAATTATAAGCTTGAAATATGGGATTTTAACATTTTGCATTTCAAAAATTTAAAATCAGCACTTTGTATCTCTCAATTGCCGATTTCTTTGCGCACACATGCCAAAATTTCATAGGTGTTTATGTCTGGAGTACACCAAAAATGCTCATTCAAGCATTTTTAAGCCCCTGCAGCACCACCACCAACAATTATGGATACAAAGTGTCAAAATGATCATTTTTTGGCGCTGCCTGAAACTAAATACAAAATTTGTTCATGAATGTTTATGTCCGGGCAACACAAAAATTGTTCATGTGTTTTTAGGTCCCAGCAGCACAAGCAATTCTCGATACAAAGTGCCAAAATGATTATTTTTTGCAAAGCCAACAACTAAATACCCTACAAACTTTAGTCCGGAGGTGCAGTACCAAAAATTAATAATTGGAGAGTGTAAAGTGCTATTTTTAAAGATTCCAGCTGCAAAATATCAAACTCTCATGTTTGAAAGGTACAAAATGCCAAAAAGCTCATTTATAATCTATCTAACTTTGCTTATTTATGATATAACATAAAGGCGAGTGGTGGAAGGCCAACGTGAGCGAAGTCATCGCCCAAGCCCTACAAACCGGAGGGGACCCCAATATCTCCGATGCCTACACCATCAACGGCCAACCCGGAGATCTGTACCCATGTTCAAAAGCCACTACATTCACAGCCAAAGTAGAGTACGGAAAGACCTACCTTCTCAGAATTCTCAACGCTGCCATTAACAACGAGCTCTTCTTGGCCATAGCTGGTCACCGGCTAACTTTGGTCGGCACCGACGCCAGCTACACAAAACCATACACCACTGATTTCATCATGATAACTCCGGGTCAAACCATGGACCTTCTTCTCAACGCCAATGCTAGAAAAGGCGGCCGCTACTACTTTGCAGCCAGCCCTTACTCGGCCGCCGTCGGCGTCTCTTTCGACAACACCACCACCACCGCCATTCTCGAATACGTCTCTCCCGGCCGCCGCCGTAATTCAACGCCGGCATTACCTTCCCTTCCAGCCTTTAACGACACCAACGCAGCCACTAATTTCACCGCCGGTTTGCGGTCACTTGCAAGCAAAGGTCATCCGGTTGACGTCCCGCAAGCCATAACCGAGCGAATCATCATCACCGTGGCCGTTAACCTTCTCACATGCGACCCAGGGAGGACCTGCGGCGGGCCTAACGGCGACAGACTTTCTGCTAGTCTAAACAACATGAGTTTCGCCACGCCGTCAATTGACGTATTGGATGCCTATTATAGGAATATAAGTGGGGTGTTTGGGACGGCGTTCCCAAGCGAGCCTCCGTTGAAGTATAACTTCACCGGCGATAATCTGCCGGGGTTTCTTTTGTTTCCGAGGAGGGCGGCGGAGGTGAGGGTTGTGAAGTATAACGCCAGTTTGGAGATTGTGTTTCAGGGGACGAATCTTCTCGCCGGAGAGAACCATCCGATGCACCTCCACGGGTTCAATTTTTATGTGGTGGGAAGAGGTTTTGGGAATTTTGACAAAAAGAAGGATCCCTCAACGTACAATCTTGTTGACCCTCCGTATGAAAATACGGTCGGAGTTCCGAAAAACGGTTGGGCCGCCATCCGGTTCAGGGCTCAGAATCCAGGTAATTTATTTCTTAAGCCAGCCTTTGTTTTTTAATATTTGCTGATTAATTTTTGCACCGTTACAAAAATTAGCTGATTATTTTTTATACATTTTCAATAATGAGTGACGGGTACTGGGCTGAGGGGCTGTGCCCCTACGGCTAATTGTGACTGTATGTTAATTGTGAAATTGGTGTGCCAGACCCTTAGGCCTAGGGTGCAAACTAGTCGAGTTTGATAAAATTTTTAAGCTCGCGCTTTTCATTTCGAGCTCGAATTCGACGAGCTCATTTATCCCAGCTCGAGCTCGAGCTCGAGCTCAATGCCAACTTATCGAGCTCTAATTTTGAGCTTGCGAGGTTTTTAGCTCATGAGCTTTATTTTATTATTATTATTAATGTATAAATAAAAAACTCACGAGCTCATGAACAACACTATATGAGCTTAAGTTTTTTTCGAGCCTGCACATCATGTTTTCGCGCCGGCTCAATTCAACTTTACCTGCAACATCTATATAATAACACCACCGAAATAGTAAAAAGATAATTTCATATATTAAACTTGCAGGTGACCCAAATGTGGAAAAAGACAAATACAACCAAAGCAATGGGGACTCACTAAACTGAACAATAGTATTTCCTACATTTTCATTGATTTGGAATAACAGCCTTTCCCATGACAATATGGCCCAATAAGGCTACGACTAAAAAAAGCAACAACTATTTTATTTCATAATATATATATATATAATAACTTTTCAATTAAAAATAATTGATAAAATTGTATTACTATTATATCGGATAATGTTTTTAAATATGATATGGTGAGCAACACGAGCCACGTCATGCACGTGCATTGGCCCCTCTTATTAGAAAATGAAGAAAGTATGATCTGCCAAGATGTGTTTTTCTCTCACTGTAATCATGACAAGTCATATATATGGGCGCCCTGCTATCCGCATCTCAGTTTTTGCTAGTCGTATTGTAGTTTCTTTTAATTTTCATGTTGAACAATTTTCTTAAAAATGCATGTACAAAACATATTTTGAAAATATGTCCAAGTTTTGCATCTTTTGGAAATAAGTCTTGTACATGCATTTTAAGGAAAGTGTTCAACACGAAAGTTGTAGATCTCGTCGAGATCTACAACTTTCGTGTTGAACACTTTTCCTAAAAATGCATGTACAAAAAGTATTTCTAAAAAATGTAAAAAATTAGAAAAAAGTACGATGCGACTAGCTAAAACTGCGGTGCGGATAGCAGTCTCCTATATTATATTCATTATACAAAAGATAGTGATCCGCTGTTTTGAGCTGTGTCTATTTGTTCATCCGACGGTCAAGCTGAAGATTTAAACGATTTTCAATAGGATAGACTTTATAATTTTATTAGTGGTGCAAATATGCAACGTAAAGAAATTAATAAATAATAATAAAATAATAGACCCATTGGATGGATGAAGTTTCTTGGGCGGTCTATTTGAGTTAGGCTCCATTGGATGAGACTTATTTTCACCGGTCAAGCGCTTATGTCCGGTTCATGGGGTCATAACTGCTTGACCGATGAAAATAAATTCCCGTGTAACATATATATGATTGTGGCGTTTTTGATGGTCGCACAAAGAGGGCCTTAAGGCTCGGTTTGGCACTGTGCTTGCGATCATGAAAATAAGGGACTTAAGACTCCGTTTGTCATTCGTTAACGCCCACCTGAGGAACTTCATCCACTTTTATGTTCAAATAGATGATATTTGTTAGGCGGTCCTTATCGAATGACGGTTTAATCCATGCGTTTGCTGTCGTCGCCATTGTGCCAAACGGACACTAAGGCCCTGTTTTGGAGGTTTTTTTGTTTTTTCCGTTTTCTAAAAATCGTCACCATCCTTTATATTGTGTTTGTTTTAGGGACATGTGACTTTCTAAAAAGACAAAAAAATTCTTTTTGAATGAGCTATGTTTTTCACTGATAGAGAAAACAAACATAATATTATGAACGGTGATGTTTTACAGAAAACTGAAAGGAGGAAAAAAGCCCTTTCAAACGGGATGTGCTTGATATTGGTTATAGTTAAGTTTTAATTAAATTCGAGTTGGTTATTTTTTGTCTCAGGTGTTTGGTTCTTGCACTGCCATCTGGATCGACATCTCAGCTGGGGAATGGACACGGTGTTCATAGTTCGGAACGGCAAGAGCTCCGGCGAGAAGTTACTGCCCCCACCGCCGGACATGCCTCCATGTTGAAATATTTTTCCTGATGATTTCTACTCTAGCTTGTTACAAGTAGATGAGACATGTGGCAATCAAATATTACATATATAATAATGCCCTAAGATTTATTTTTCTTATGGTTTTTAGGCTCATCTATTTAATAATAATAATTATTATTTTCTATAATAGTAATGTATTCTTGGCAGCTACTACTGATCATTGCATCAATACACTGTACTGTTTTAAATTATTGGACTGATATGTCTGGGAGCACTGTATTTGGGCAATCAAGCACACTACATGGGAAAATTTTTCCCTACGGGTAACGCAGGAAGGAGTCCTGCCGAAATAAATAGCCGGGGCCCACCTTTTTACTTTTCGAAATTACTGTTTTTCCCTAACCCTTCGCAACCCTTCGCCGCTCTTGCTCCCGACTCCGCTCCCCGACCTTCGCCGCGCCTCCTGCTCCCGCCGCTCCTCCTCCAGCCGCTCCGTCGTTTACTCGAGCTCCCGCAGATCGCGAGACTCTTTCTCTGGAACAGTCTACCTGCATAGTCTCTCACGCTCAGAAGATTTGGAGCACTGAAACCCTAACCTGAAGAAGAAGGTCCACGAAAAGTAGTGTAATGTGTATAAAATTTTTCATTTTGCTGTACTTCAATCCGAATTTGTATGTCAACCATGTTTATTGCAGTCGCATTTGTATGACAAATATGTTTGCAGTCGCATTTATCCGTTTGCAGTTGTTGTTTAGGGTTGTGCACTAAATTATGTTGGTTGCGGTTGCATTGCTAGTTGATTGAAGTTGTATTGTTTTGTGGTTTCCTGTTTGCAGTTGTTTCTCCTGAGAACTAGTGTACAAAATGTATGTCATTCTTGTTGATTGCAGTCGCATTTTTAGGGTAAATATGTTTGCAGTTGTATTTATCTGTTTTGCTAGTGCTTGTTATGGGTAATGCGCTAAATTAGGTTGGTTGCAGTTGCATTGCTAGTTGGTTGCAGTTGTTTTTCTTTTTTTTGGTTTCCTGTTTGCAGTTGGTTACCCTGAGAATTAGTGTAATATGTTTGCAGTTGCATTACCTGCATATGCTTGTTTGCAGCTGCATTACATGAATTTTACTGTTGAGTTTGCAGTTGCATTAACAGTTTATTCCCGTAGAGCTTGCAGTTGCATTACCTCCATATTTCTGTATTGTTTCCAGTTGCATTATAAGTGTACTCCCGTACATTTTCCAGTTGAATTTTCCATATATGCTGATTTATATGCAGTTTCCTTACCTGCATATTCCTGTATAGTTTGCACTAGGATTATTTTGCTTATTTTTTCTTTGTTTTCAGCTAAAATGCCTGGAAGTAGGTACTTGTCATCCCGTTGCTCATCCAAGTCATTCACTGCGCACGTTACCCCCCTGGTGAATATTTTGTCTGAAGACTCTAAAGAAGCCTTACGCCTGGCTTGCATTTTCCCACTGCTGATGATGCCTGGGATTCCACAGAACATACCACTGTTGTATGTTCTTCTCAGGTTATATAATAGGGATAAGCAAGCGTTCCTTACAGGTAACTACTACATGAAACTTACCGTCAATGAGGTCGCACTCGTATTGGGCCTCCCAAATTCTGGAGTTCCATTTAAGTTCACTCGGAGTCCCCTCCTAGACCTCACACACAAGTGCCTCAATGAAAAATTAAGTGAAGTTACCGAGGAGGAGTGGTCCCCTGCATTGGAGGAGAGAAGGATCTCCCTTATAGTTAAATATCTATTATGCATGTTCTTTTTCCCCTTAAGAATTTGAAGGTCCCGGCTTGCCTCGATGCCATAAAAGATATTCAGGATTTTGTGAAGTACAACTGGCCGCAGGCAATCCATGGCTTCCTGCATAGCCAGTTTGATGGATTGAGCAAAATCTGCGAAGTAAGGGGGGCAGGGGAGAACATCGGGTATTTGGAGGGCTGCTCCACCGTGTTGCTGGTATGAAAGCGTTTTGCGTTTTTATTTACCTTTAATTTTATTTTTTTATGTTGCCAACTTCGTATGTGTTTTTGTAAAGGTGTGGTTATACGAGCACACGAAGATTCAGCCACCACTGGTCGAGGCAGCACGGCCCCGCATATATCGGTGGTCTCCCACTCTTAGCTACAGTGCTAAATTCTGCCTCGAAGTAGAACGCAACCTCAGGCGAAGAAAATATGTATGTGTTCTCATTTATGATTTATGCTAAATCTAGGTATTAATATGTAAATGTTAAAGTAATATTCTGGTCTTTTATCTTGAATCTTTACATAGGTTATCACCACCTTTGCTAATGTTGGTGATGACGAGCTGTCATTGCTTGGAGTTGAGGAACTGGAGTCCGATTTTGAGAAAGTGCCGGAAAAGAAGGAGAAGAGAAAGAGGGACGTGAAGGTGGACTCTCTTGGCTATGAGAGTGAGAAAGAGAAGAAAATGAAAAATAAGAAGCAAGAGCAGGAACTATTGAAGAAGATTATGTCGGAGATAAAGAAGGAGAGGAGAGGCATGGAAGCCCGGCTCAAATCTTATATTAAATCGGAGGTGCAGGGTTTAAAGACCTTTTGCGAGTCTTTATTCCTGAAATTTCAAGCAGGACTAAAGCCTACTCATACTTCATCACCACCGCCGCATTCACCACCCTCACCTCATTCACCCATCATGACATCTGTATCCCCTACACCGTTGTCGCAACCCGCTTCCACTCTCAAGTGCACATTAGTGTCTCCCACACAGATTCGCTCGCAAGAGTTAGTTAGTAGGACCCCAAGGAAGGGTTTTCTACGGGCCAAGACCGTTTCTAGACGGACCTTTCAGAAGGGCCAAATCATTGAATATGAGTCGTATTACCCGGGACGGCTCCATGTGGCAGATAAAACAAGAAAAACCCTTGATTCAGTGTTAAGCAAATCGGTTGATAGGTAATTTTTTATGTTTATGACACAGTATTTTTTTTCCTGAACATTATTATTTTCATGCATTTTTGACTATGATGTCCATTATTTGGTGGTCTTTAACAGGAATATGCTGATTATTGAATGCGGGAATATTTCAATGAGTAGAGGTGATCTGGATGACCTTCTAGGGGTTGGTTGGGTGATGGATTCGCATTTGAATGCGTACGCCATGGTCCTCGGAGCCCATAGGAAAAAAACCCCGATCTAGTTCGAAGTTTCCTTTATGTGTCGCCCAACCACGCCGTGCGTTACTTGAATATATACTATTATCTTTAAGTTTTACTACGTACTTATTTATAAAACATTATCGGTTTTGCAGTACTACAAGCAGAGCAAGGCGAGGAACTACCAAGCTCTGATAGCCCACATTACCCCCGAGTCGGTTGAGGCTTCAGATTTAGTTCTCATGCCGTGTCATCTTGGGAGTCATTGGGCTTTGCTAGTAGGCTGGTTGAAGGAACAAAGGTGGGAGTACCTCGATTCCCTTCCAAGTAGCCTGCACCATTCTGGTGTACGCGCAAATGTACGTTTAACCGGCTATGATTTATTCCTTTGGCTTATTTTATAACATTGTGCACTTCTAATTATTTTTTTTCATGTCATGTAGCTAAAAGCCCTTCAAGAAGATGCACTCCATGCATTTCCTGAAGGATTCATTGATTGGCCAGTGGTGGACGCAAGGAAATCACCACAACAAAGCAATAGCTACGATTGTGGGGTGTTCGTTATAAAGTACATGGAGGTGGTAACGTCGTTCGAAGACGTCACTTGGCAGGATCACCAAGGATGGCAAGCAGACATGGCCAGATTTCGGGCCGAAATCGCCGCTCAAATTTGCCAAACATTTGCAAGACATATTGCGGACAAGATGGCTCCATGTTAACATTATTGTGCAACATATTTTTTGTGGTTGGGATAACATTATTGATGCTGTGATTTCCTCCAGGTTAGATGATGTGAACTATTATTATATTAGTCTAATGTGAACATATTATCTTAGGCGTCCCAAGAGAACACTGCCTACATTCAGGGGAAGGAGAAGATCTCCCTGCAGAAGTTCTCATCACTGCCCAATAACCCTAAACCTGACTATTATAAATGTTTGAATGTGGCTAATTTTGGAATTTTGGTACTCTTATTCTGCTGAAATAAGAGCTTCAAGATGCACTAGGTTGCTGTTAATTGATCCACTATGAAGGTGGAGGCTGAGCCCAATATCACGTTTAAATATAATGCTTTAGTACTCTTAGTTTAGTACTCTTATTGTGCTGAAATAAGAGATTCAAGATGTATCAGGTTTGCTGTTAATTGATCCATTATCAAGATGCAGGTTGGGCCCAATATCACGTTTAAATATAATGATTAGTACTCTTATTCTGCTGAAATAAGAGCTTCAGTTTGCACCAGCCTGTTTATATTTACATGTTGTTTATGGAATAGTAATTAATATGTATTGGTTTATTTGTAATGTTAGAACCAGGTTTGAATGGATATCAGTCATCCACTTTAATAAAACATTATATTTAAAAATCAATTTTAATATATATCATATATTGTTATTTATAATAGCAATTTTCATTACATGGGAGTTAAGTGTGACTGAAATCATAAAGTTAGGAAAAATTAAAGACTGAAATCATGAAGTTGGGAAAAGCTAGGGACTGAAATCCTGAAGCAAAAATGTTTGGTATTAAAATCTTAAAGAGGTTTAAAGTTAGGGATTGAAATACATATTTAGCCTATATTTTAAAATCAATGTAGGAGGTGGCTTACACTGGAATGATTTTTAGGAGCGGGTAGTGTTCCTTCTTTTGGGAGTAGGTGAAAGCGAAGCCATCAATCCTTAAATCCAACGTCAATTATTTTTATATAAAAAAAAGAGAAAAAACACGCTTCGGGACGCCATTGAACATAGATACATTGAACGTGCATTTGAATTGTCTAGAATTGTTTTTCTCTACATACACCAAACTTCATTACATATGGGGCTTAAACACATTCGGGACGCCAGGAAAATCAAATGACAAATCAAAAAACTATCCTCGTTGATATCCATTTGTGCATCGGCCGTGGCAGGATGCTGATTTTGGGACGATATATTGAGAAAATCTATCTCACGCACATCACTCGAAGCCTCCCCTACAAATGTGGGCTTTGATTTAACTGTGGCATTTTTCTCTGAAAATGATAAGCAAAAAATAGAATTGAGTTAAACAAACAACAACAATAGGAAAATTATTTGAATGTTGAAAGAAATACTTGGTTTTTGGTTCTTGTTTCCCAATGTCCCTTCAAACGTGCATTTGAAATTCCTTTTGGTTTCTTCTTGGCCGGATCCTTAATGAGTGGAGTGCTTATTTCCTTCTGACCGTCAGTGTACCCTTGCTTTTCCTTTTCTTCCGCCGCCACCATGTCGTCAACCTCCTTACCCAACTCATTTAATACCGTCAGGACCCTTGCCCTTGCAGGTTGGCAGTTCCCCATACGGTTTGCGAGGTGATACGAATAACGCACCAAATGATTTCGAAATACCAAATTGGAGTCACATTGTAACATGCATGGGGTATTTGGTAGGTATATATTTTTTTGGCGTTTTGAGAAATCGTTTAAGCAAGTATTGGTTCGAAACTTGCCGGACATTTTTCATATTGTATATCCTTAGTATATGCTTGCATAGTATGCCCCGCGTCTCGAAACCTCTGCATGAACATTGAGATTCATTGGAATCGGAATGCAAGTTCACAAACCATCGTTTGTCTTCTTCAGAACCGTCACATTTCTTCATTACATAGAGAGAATGATTTTCGTCATATCTAGTCTCATCAACAACGCAAACGCCAACGGCTCCCTCCATGTACGCTTTCTCAAAAATACTAAACATTTTGCGTGTGTAAAATTTGGAAGCATGACGGAGTAAACAACTATTAAACTTTAAGCATACCGTCCCTTGATTGCCTCTAAAATCTTCGTCACGCTCGGCTCTACGCCAAGAGCCGACCATTTTCTCCAACCGTGGAAACACTCCACTAGTGTACTCGTGCTCTTTGAACATCCGTGCATGCAATTGTTCGCCGATTCGCTGCGTTGTGTTGATAATATACCCAAATCCAATACATCTTTGTTGAACGCCGTTGACCACTTTCTTCTAACTTGATGCAGATCTCCTAACCATTTGTTATCTTCTAGAGATCCCTTCGAAACCATCTCATTCCAATGCCTATCGAACTCAATCTCGCTGTCACACTTACTTAAACATTGATAAAAAAGTGCACGGACACTTTTGTCTTTATTGAAGCAAGGTACTTTGGAGGGGGCCTTCTTCGAGATATGCCACTGGCATAGGCGGTGACGACTCTGCGTAAGTACTCTACCAATCGCTACGAACATTGCCTGATCTTGATCCGTGAATATAGTCGTTGGTTGTTTGCCTCCGACAAATTTTAAAATGTTTCAAACACCCAAACAAAGGATTCAATGGTCTCTTCAGCGATGAAAGCGCCGCCAATAAAAATATTCTGCCATTGATTGTTGACTGCGATTAATGGAGCACAAGCCAAATTATACTTGTTCAATTTATAGGTTGTATCAAATATAATAACATCCTCATAGCAGTCATAATCTATTTTACTATGCCCGTCCATCCAAAAGAAGCTTGTTAACCTGTTTAGTTCATCCGTACGAACATCGAACGAAAACATGTTGTCCTCCAAATGCTTTCCCTGGAGTATCTTCAAAAGACTAAGTGAATCACCGCTCTCTATCAAGGCCTTTCTTTCCCGCTGCAAAAAGTTATAGGCATCAGATTTGGAGAACCCAACATTCTCCACCCCTCCAACTTCATTGGATAAAAAGTTGTATGCATGAACAGTTCTAACCCCAGCATCTGTCAAATTTTTCATAAGATTACCCTGCATGTTTGAAATGCTACGGTGCGATCTCAACAAATGCTGCTCCTTCTCGGTGGCAAGGGGATGGTTGTGCTCCTCAACGAACTTCGACACTGTCCAATTTCTACCTTCTTGGTCTGCGGAAAAAAATATACATGCCAGACAACCTGTTCGTGTCTCCAATTTTCGATACTTTTTTGGAGACGGACCGACACTTCGAAAACCGGTTTTGGAGCAACTGTACTCCCGAGATCTAATAATCCGAGTGTGCGTCCAGTAGGTTATGTGTTGTTTTCGGACACTAAAACCTGTGCAATGAGCATACTGACAATACATAGCGTAGGCCTCGTCCTCTGAATGAACTACTGGAAACACCACAGGGTTTTTTGGGACCTGACAATTTTCGAAGGAATGCAGTTGAAAACTGTGCTGATGGTAAAAAAAAATGCAGTTACAATCATCAAAGAAATGCAGTTGCATTAACTTACAGTTACCTCTTCTACAACAACATTACCGGAACCCTGACTACTTGTTGCTCCCACTTCAGACATTTTTGGGACCTGACATTTTTCGAAGGAATGCAGTTGAAAAATGTGCTGATATTCAAAAAATGCAGTTACAATCATCAAAGAAATGCAGTTGCATTAACTTACCCCAGCATCTTCTACAACAACACTACCAGAAGCCTGACTACTTGTTGCTCCCACTTCAGACATTTTCGCCTACAACTTTCCCGAAAAATACAGAGACATAAGAGAAATCTGATGAAGTTTATAATGATAGGGTAAGCACTAAATCACAATACCTGGACTGAAATGTTCTGAAAAAATGTAGGGAGCACGAACATGGGCAAAGAAGGAGAAGGAGCTGCGAGTTGCAGGAGAACTAGGGGCGGCGAGCGGCGAGCGGCGAGTTGCCGAAGTTCACTGATTTTTGGTCGATAGTTTTAGCTCCCGCAGATGCTCAGAAGGGGAGAAGCGGGGTGGAGGGAAAAACAATAATTTCAGAAAGTAAAAAGGTGGGCCCCGGGCTATTTATTTCCGCAGGACTCCTTCCTGCGTTACCCGTAGGGAAAAATTTTCCCACTACATGACCCCACTATCTCATTCTTGAGTACTGCAGGGGTGAGGGATGCAGTATATTTTTGCCAGCGGGCGTCTGGGTCGACCAATGAGGAGCCATCAAAGGAGGTGGGGCCCAAATAATTTTGACTTCTCATTAGTCCCGGACACTGCCCAGGACCCAGACCCAAGAAAAAAATCGAAGGATGCGATGCGTATTGAGTAGGATAAACCTCAGCAACAACAACAAAAGTCTCGATAGGAATGCGGAGGGGCCAAAAAATCTAGTTGATGAAAATGTTTTGATTGTGATTGAAGAAACAAAAATGTTTTTTTATTATGTATTGTGATTTATTTGTGTTTGTTATTATGTGATGTCCAAAAAATCTAGTTGACGAAAATATTTTCAAATTCGAAGTTGACTTGAGCATGCATTTTCAAACCGATAATGCATTTGGTTCGAAGGATTTGATTGAATGGGCTAAAGTGTTGTGCAATTGACACCTGCCCGCGAGTACGGAACTCGTCGCGGACAATAGCAACGAAAGCAAAAATTTTTGAGCAAATAATGACGCGCACCAATCCAACAGTTCGAGTTTCCAAAACACAGAAAAAACACACAGACGACAAGAGATATACGTGATTCGGAGTTAATCTCCTACATCCACGGGGAGAGCGCGCCGGATCCACTAATCGAAAAATAATCCGATTACAACACAGACACTCAACTATCCTCAACGGATCGACACTAACCTAAAATAGGAAATAAAGAACAACAAGAAACAAAGAGAGAGGGAAGAAAACTCCCCTATGCCAGTCGCAAAACTGGTCAATCGGAGCCTGGATCTGAATCTGATCTTCGCCTCTGCCACGCGTCGCTGCCCTCCGGCCAAGAAAGTCGCTAACCTCTTCAAGATGAAGGAACCGCAGCCTTATGCCCTCTTTTACCGCCGGAGCCGTCGGAGATGGAAACCTGCACCCGCCGCTGCCGTGGATCTCCCCTCTCCTTCACCGGAGATAGAGCCGATGCCGCTGCCGTGCACTAGATCGGAACTCCGATCAATCTTCCGCCGCTCCTCTGATCGCTGCTGTCGTCGGAGAAAGAACCGCCGGCCCAAGATTGGGCCCTATGCCCGCCAGAGAAGAAACCCCAGGAACCGTCGGCCGTCGCCGGAGAAGAACCACCCGAAGCCGATCGTCGCCGGAGAAGAAGCGTCCGATGCCCGACGCCACCACTTCTCCCTCCCGATGTCGCTGCCGGATCTTCTCCCGAAGCCGAACCCGATCGCAAGATCGGGATTCCGAAGCCGCCGCTAGGTCGATGCCGCTCCCGATCGCTGCCGCCGCGCCCTCTTCCTCCTTGCCGCCGGAGAAGAAGAGCCAAGATCCTCTGACCGTCGCCGGAGAAGGAAGCCCGCCGCTCGCCTCTTCTTCTTTCTCCCGTATGGATCTCCTCTTCTTCTTTCTCCCGATCGGGAGTCACCCGATGTCGCCGCTTTTTCTCCGCTCTCTTCCGCTCGATTAGGTTAAGATGTAAGATTTTATCGGGGGTATGCAACTCTCTGTGCAAACCTATATATATAATATATATAGCAAGAAAAAACTGTACCGGTCCAGTTGGACCGGTCCAGTTTTGGAGCATCACAATAACAATCTCCACCTTGATGCTCCACGAACACAAATACCGCCAAAAACACGCAGACCCCTACTGGCGACTACAAGCCCCCTCTCCCTGGGGCCGGCACGATCAACATGCATCAGTCTGAGTGAAGTCAAACTTGACTCGCCTCACTGATTTCTCCCGCATGCTCGCAACGCATTCCTCCGTAGGAATCTCCCGCAACATCACGCCTCCACCTCGAGCGAACTCCCTCAACTCCCGGTGACACACGTCGACGTGCTTCGTCCTTGCACGATAGACCGGGTCTACTGCAAGACGAATCGCACTCGAACTCTCACTGTGCAACTCCACCTTCTCCTGAGTGATCCTAAGTTCCTCGATGAGACCTCTAAGCCTGATGGTTCCTCTCGCGGTGTCTGGGTACTCCTGAGATGACTCTCTACCCGTCTCCTCTACGACTGCGCAGATTCTACCTCCGCCAAGGTCCTCTCTCCGTGCACACGCCCTTGCCACGAATCCTGCCCCGCTCCTCCGCTGGTCCTTCCTAGCTTTTCGCTGAGAACGGTCTCTGCTCTCTAAAGCTCTATCGAAGGAATCGCGATCTGAGGAGATCGCCTGAAATGCATATGCTACCGTATCCTGTAGCTCGAGAGACGGTCTGAGCTCTCTCCTCGCATCTCCCCTGGCAATCGTGGTGCCAATCAGTCTATAGAGCGATCCGGAACGCTCTCCTCTCAAGACTGTCTGTGCGCCTCTCCTGACCTCCAAATATCCGCTGCTACTGGTATAAGAATACCCGGCAGCCTCCAGAATGCCTAGAGAAAGCAAGCTCTTCCTCAACTCGGGCACATACCGAACGTCGGTGAGGGTCCTTACCACTCCATCAAACATCCTAATCCTGATGCTCCCGACTCCAGAAATCTCGCACTCTGACCGATTCCCCATCCGAACACGACCACCTCCACTTTGCCTAATACTGGAGAACCATTCAATGTTCGGGCACATGTGGAACGAACATCCTGTATCCATGATCCAGGAATCTGTGATCCCGACTACCACGTCGCGGCTTTGTGAAACGTGCAGAACGTCATCATCACTCACGCACTCGGATGCCACTGCAGCCTGCTGAGGCACAGATCCTTTGCCCTTGAGTTTCCTCACTGGGCAGTTGGCCTTCCAATGCCCCTCCTCCTTGCAGTAGTAACACCTACCCCTGGACCTAGGTCAATCATCCTCCTTGCCTCCCCCTCTCGATCTCCCTTGGGATGGGTCTCTGCTCTTCACGAGCAGACCCTCGCTCGCACTCGATCCGGAACAGCTCCTTTTCTCGTTAGAGAGAAGCATCGTCACCACTTCCTCCATCTTAAGGGTATCCTTCCCATACAACATGGTGGTGACTAAATGATCGAACGACCTCGGGAGTGAGGACAAGAGGAGAAGAGCCTGGTCTTCCTCCTCGACCTTCACATCTATACTCCGCAACTGGGATATCAGCTTGTTGAACACATTCATATGGTCCAACAACTGCGTTCCCTCGGACATCCTCAAGCTGTGCAACTGCTTCTTCACGTACAGCTTGTTCGTGAGCGACCTGGACATGTAGAGCTCCTCGAGCTTCCTCCACAAGTCCACCGTAGTTTCCGCCTCGATAACGTTGTACATGACCTCGTCTGCCAAACACAGTTATATGGTGCTGATGGCCTTGAGGTCCAGCTCATACCACTCGTCGTCGTCTTTCACCTTAGCCTTCTCCTTTCCAAGGAGTGCCTTGTGAAGACCCTGCTGAACGAGTACGGCCTTTATGCGCTTTTGCCAAAGACCGAAATCGATCCGCCCATCGTATTTTGGAACCTCAAATTTGGCCGCCATTGAATTTGCTCACTGGTCCGAAGGTCAAACCTGGCTCTGATACCAATTGTTGTGCAATTGGCACCTGCCCGCGAGTACGGAAATCGTCGCGGACAATAGCAACGGAAGCAAAAAATCTTTGAGCAAATAATGGCGCGCACCAATCCAAAAGTTCGAGTTTCCAAAACATAGAAAAAAACACACAGACGACAAGAGATATACGTGGTTCGGAGTTAAGCTCCTACATCCACGGGGAGAGCGCGCCGGACCCACTAATCGAAAAATAATCCGATTACAACACAGACACTAAACGATCCTCAACGGATCGACACTAACCTAAAATAGGAAATAAAGAACAACAAGAAACCAAGAGAGAGGGAAGAAAACTCCCCTATGCCAGCCGCAAAACTGGTCAATCGGAGCCTGGATCTGAATCGGATCTTCGCCTCTGCCACACGTCGCTGCCCTCCGGCCAAGAAAGCCGCGGCCCTCTTCAAGATGAAGGAACCGCAGCCTTATGCCCTCTTTCACCGCCGGAGTTGCCGCCGCCGCTGGATCGCCGGAGCCGTCAGAGATGAAAACCTGCACCCGCCGCTGCCGTGGATCTCCCCTCTCCTTCACCGGAGATGGAGCTGATGCCGCTGCCGTGCACTAGATCGGAACTCCGATCAATCTTCCGCCGCTCCTCTGATCGCTGCTGTCGCCGGAGAAAGAACCGCCGGCCCAAGATTGGGCCCTATGCCCGCCGGAGAAGAAACCCCAGGAACCGCCGGCCGTCGCCGAAGAAGAACCACCCGAAGCCGATCGTCGCCGGAGAAGAAGCGTTCGATGCCCGACGCCACCACTTCTCCCTCCCGATGTCGCTGCCGGATCTTCTCCCGAAGCCAAACCCGATCGCAAGATCGGGATTCCGAAGCTGCCGCTAGGTCGATGCCGCTCCCGATCGCTGCCGTCGCGCCCTCTTCCTCCTTGCCGCCGGAGAAGAAGAGCCAAGATCCTCCGACCGTCGCCGGAGAAGGAAGCCCGCCGCTCGCCTCTTCTTCTTTCTCACGTCTGGATCTCCTCTTCTTCTTTCTCCCGATCGGGAGTCACCCGATGCCGCCGCTTTTTCTCCGCTCTCTTCCGCTCGATTAGGTTAGGATGTAAGATTTTATCGGGGGTATGCAACTCTCTGTGCAAACCTATATATATAATATATATAGCAAGAAAAAACTGTACCGGTCCAGTTGGACCGGTCCATTTTTGGAGCATCATAATAACACTAAAGGTGTTAACAAAAGTCTGGGCTACATCCTTACTATCAAAACATCCGATAAAATTGTTGGTCGCCTCGCATCCCGTGTAGTTCTTGGTAGTGATAGAGATGAGTGCAATAGCGAAAATAGTCCAAAGTTTGACGTTCTTTTCATTACATTCCGCTATGCTGGAGGTGCCACTCATGGTTTGCATGAAATTTTTGAATCAAAATCAATTCATTCAATTGATATTAAGTGAGGAAAGTCCAATAGCGCACATCGTTCCATCCTGAATGAGGTACCATGAAACAGTAGTCGAAGATTGAGAAATATACTACAAATCAAGGATTGCAACTTCTCAACCTAACACTTGATGCACTATGTTAATGGAGTTGGAGGAGATAGCATGAGGATGGTTTGTATTCTCATAATTTTTATATTATGGTACAATTTTTAATATAGAATTGTTTAATATTTTTTGCTTTGTTTTTAGTAGGTATTACGTAAGTAGGAGATTGAGAAATATACTACAAATCAAGATTGCAACTTCTCAACCTAACACTTGATGCACTATGTTAATGGAGTTGGAGGAGATAGCATGAGGATGGTTTGTATTCTCATAATTTTTATATTATGGTACAATTTTTAATATAGAATTGTTTAACATTTTTTGCGTTGTTTTTAGTAGGTATTACGTTTGCAAGGCTTTCATAATGGAGAGGTCAACAGGATCAAACATTTATATGCACAACTATATATATATTCATATAGGGGAAGTATCTTGTGCGGGCGTACAAGCGTACGGAGAAGACTCAAGAGGCTTCAAATCAAAAAGTGTTCAACATGAAAGTTGTAGATCTCAGTAAGACGAACAATCTTCATGTAGATCACTTTTTAATTTGGAGCATTCTTGACCTTTGATTTGGGCCTCAAAATATGGGACTGCGAGAGTGCTACGGCAAAAACTGCAGTGCAAATAAAAGAATTGCTTGCAGATAGACAATCACTTAGGCTTCATTTGTTTCGGCGGTGGCGGGTCGATCCGGCGGGTGGAAACGGAGTGTTCGAATTGGAGGGGGAGGTGGCTTCTCCAAACAAAACTTTTTGGGGAGTTTCTCAAGCCGGGCGGGTGGAAACGGAGCAAACGCCGCCGGAGGTTCATTTGTTTACCCGCCTTCCGATGGTGTTTGCCCCAAACGGAGCGGCAAAACGAAAAACCAAATAGAGCTTTAAAATAGCGCTTGCTAACATCGGCGAGTTCTAATAGCAAAAATAATAGTGCTAATAATAGAGTCCTAAAAAAATATTGTGAAATGTATAATGACACAGATTAGAAATTATTGTGATGGAAATTATGTATATATATGGTAAGAAATAAAGTGCTTGATTCTTCAACACATTATCAAACAAAACAGTTAGAAATCATAAACACCGAGGCATTCATAAATCATTGAGAACAATTAGAAAACTTAAATAATTATTCTTGAAGTGTCTCTTCTTTCTTCTTCAAAGTGGTTGGAGCAAAGCTTGTCCAAAGGAATCAACCATGCAAAAGATTTTTTTAGGGAAGTGCTTGTGCGGTGGGACGGATTAGTCCGTATATGGCAGAGCCACGGAAACCTCATTTGGTGGCAACTAAAAGATTTCTGAAGTATGTCAAGTCTACCTCAAAGATGAGTCTCTTTTATAAGAGAGACACGAGCTTCAGTCTACACGAGTATACAAATGCTGATTATGGAGGAGATACAGATGATCAGAAGTCGAAGTCTGGCTGCGTCTTCTTCACAGGAACAATAGTTAGTTCTTGGTGTAGAAAGAAGCAGGTTTCGGTGTCTGTCTCCACTACAGATGCAGAATACAAGGCCATAGTCGTGACTGCTCAGGAAGAATTCTGGCTCATGAGATTAGTGGATGACATCCATGAGGAGCTGCGAAGTACTACTCTGATTTGCGGTGACAATGAGAGTGATATTAAACTGGTCGACAATCCAGTTTGTCACGCGCAGACAAAACACATCGAGATCGAGCATCACTTCGTTCGGGAAAAGGTGCTGGAGGGGTTTCTGATGATTGAACATGTGCGGAGTGAGAATAATATTGCATACATCTTCACGAAGCCACTGTCGAAGGGACCATTTATTGGGTTACGAGGATTGCTCGGGCTGATTTTCACTTCTCATTTCAAGGGAGAGTGTTGAAATTGTTGAAGTGGGAGAATAAGTGGAGTTGGGCGGTCTGACTAGGCAGACGACACAAACCGCAGTGTCCGTAGCAGCCCGGCGGACAGATTTGGCGACCTTCCTTTGGCCGGTGGCGGTGATTTCTTGCGGTCTGGTGCAATAAGCATCCTTGGTAATCCAGACGGTTAGGGTTGGCTAACCGAGGGAGTGGCAGACTCATCTGTAGTTCGCCGAGTCTGGTATAGTTATTGGTGCAGACACTTCTAGAGCTCGTCGGTGTCCGGCAGGTTCCTGTGCTTGCACTGTGGTTGTTAGACCGTGGTGGTTGGCATAGTTGCGTGGACTGGTTTGCCTGGAGGTCGTGCTGTCTGATGGAGCAGTCTGCAAGATTGGCGGACTGATGTTGTTCGACTTAGGAGCAGTCTTGTTTAGGTGGCATGGTTTGTTTGGAGACTGTAATGCTTGCTCATGTGGACTTGGTCTTATTTGACTAAGTCCAGCTTTGTTGCCTAGCCCACCGAGGTCGCCTATGGTGCGGACTGGTTCTTGAGCTCGCCAAGCTCGACAAGTTGGCGACATGGTCGTTGACGCGGGCCGATGCTTTACGCAGACTGAAGCTGTTGTTGGGTATGGGATCAATAATGACCTTGATTTGAAGAAGTGTCCCGTGAATTAAGATAAATTGAGTTTGTATTTGATGTTGTTTCTTTAGTCATGTGCTTGCGGGGTTTATTGCTAAGTATAAACCAATGTCAGGTTACCGTGGGTCATGAAACACAAGACTATATAATGTAATCTCTCATTATGTAGGCCAATGTGCTGACTCACGTGTGATCTCTCTATTGGATTGTACCTCTATTATAAGTACATTAAAAGGATCAATGGAGGACAAGCTGTTGTATTCAGAAGAAATGAAATTTTTCATAAGTAAAATTCGTTGAGTATAATAGTGGATACTCGTCGAATTCGTCGAGTATACTTATGAATACTCGTCGAATTTGTCGAGTATACTTATGAATACTCGTCGAATTCATCATGTATGCCTACTATCACTCGTCGAATTCATCGTGTTTACTTAGAGAATCTTTTTAGTGATCTTGGAAATCAGTTAAGAAAATTCCGTCGAGTATCCTCAAGCATACTCGTCGAATTCATTGAGTGTACCTATTGACACTCGTCAAATTCGTCGAATATACCAGTCGATACACGTCGAATTCGTCGCGACTCACCGGAAAAGCGTTGAGTTCTCGAATCCACTTTTCTGGATTTGTCTAAGTGAAATTCGCCGGATATCGAAGTTGTTCGTCAAGTATACTAATGGTTACTCGATGATACTCGACAAATAGAATTAGTGTAATTTTTCCGATTTTCTTCCTGACGGGTTCTCTGGTTCAAGCCGACGGCCATGTACAGTACACGTGGACTTTTCGTTTAGGAGAGATTTTTTCTAGCTGTTAGAAGAAGGAATCCTATAAATACCAAGTGTCAATTCATTCAACCCTAATTGCTATTCCGCAATTCAAATCGTGAAAAGGCCATTCGTTCTCTATCGTATGTACAACCTTTGGAAATTGATTTCGCGACCTAACTTCGCATGATCAACGATTCCTTCAAGTTTTGATTCGACAGATCTCTTCTCAAGTGTTCTCAAATGAAAGTTTATATTTGCCTACCTAAATCACCTAGAGGGGGTGAATATGTGAGATGTGCGTCTTTTTGCGGAATAAAAATTTCAAACCAAATCACAGAACTAACTACCAATCAATCACAAACGAGGCAAGATTTATAGTGGTTCCTCAAGCTTGGGTACATTCACTTTCCCTCACCGATCTAGCAATACACTAGACTTGGCTACTCTACTATCTTGGATTAAAAATCAATCCAACCCTCGGAACAATGTTCTTACAATCTCGATCCACAAAACGGATCTACACTCGAAAGATAAAGCTTCCTACAATCTCGGAGACAAAAGCTCCTACATTCGGAGAAATTTCTCCTACAAGAATGAAATAAATTGTATAGAAATACAAACAGTGATCCCTTTTTCAGATCTGCAATAGTCGGCCAGAAATTTCTTCTTCTATGCTTTGCGGCTTTATCAGAATGATGAAGAGAAATCTCGGTAAGATTGGATCTGAAACTTCTTGGCTTCACACGATCGATTGAATCGGAAGATTGAGGAGTTGAGCAAATCTCAATCTAGAAACCCTTCTTGATCTGAATCCTCAAAAGATGAAACCCTAGCCGGTCGGGAATCAGCGACGGCGACGGCGGCGGTTTTCGTTTCTTGGAGAGAGAAAGAGGAAACTTAAGCGGCTGCAAAATTTTCTTAGAATAATCAACTTAGGATAAAGATTGTTAGGGTTTGTTAGTTTAGATAAGACCTTTTATAGGATCAGAAAAGTTTAGACATAATTGAGTCATTGTGAGAGACACGTGGACCAATCACGTCAAAGTTCATTAAGAGAACCATTATTCTGGACTTAATGAATTTTCGGAAAAGTCGAAGAAAAATACCCGAGATAAAAAATTTACTCGAGTAGGTAGAAGATGACTACTCGAGTATATGAGAAGAACTACTCGAGAGGGAATGAGATAATTACTCGAGTACATGGACTCAACTACTCGAGTAAGTAAGAAGAAAAGGAATCAGCTACTCGAGTAACAAAAATAACATACTCGAGTACTTGAGTACTTATACGAGAGGTGGAGAAGATTATTCGAGTATAAGAAATACTACTCGAGTATATAAGAATGAACTACTCGAGACAAATAGAACTACTCGAGTATATGGAGATCACTACTCTTGTAATTCACTTAGAAAAATTTTCTGGAATGGAATTCTGGACTGCACGAGTATAAACACTGGACTACTCGAGTAGTAGATGAACTACTCGAGTACATGACTTAGACTACTCGAGTACATGACTTAGACTACTCGAGTAAGTGAGAACTACACGAGAGTTAGAATTCAACTACTCGAGACAGAAGATAAAACTACTCGAGTACTATACTGTACTACTCGATTATTTTACTTAGAAAACTTTGTAGAAGAAAATTTCTGTAAACCCGAGAGGTGAAAGGAAACTACTCGAGTATTTGTCTTAACTACTCGAGAGCCATAATTGGATTACTCGGGATATATCTTAACTACTTGAGTAAGAGTATTATTACTCGAGTAAGAACTCCGCATTTTACTCGAGTAAATATAGAACTACTCGAGTATAATACTTAGGAAATTTTCTTGACAGAATTTTCTCTTCTTCTAAGATGAGACCAGCATCAAGTCTTTTCACTTATTCCTAGAGCTTGAATATGAAGTGTATCCCAATAGAGAGGCTACACATTAGTCAACACTTTGGAACACACAATGATGGATTACATTGTATGGTCCTGTGTTTGGTGACCCAATGTAGACTGACATTGGTATACACTTCCCATAAGATTCCTGCAAACACATAACTCAAACCAAGAATCAAATACAACTTAATTCATCTTAGTTCAAGGATGACTTCATCAAATCTGGGTTAGTATAGATACAATACCCAACAATATCCCCCTATTTATTGAACTCAGAACCCTTTACACTAATGTGAATTATGGACATAAAAAGAATGTTAAGTATATAAACCAGAGTAGGCAAGCAAAGGACTCTGAAAAAGATAATAAGATCAAAAACTTAGAATTATATAAGTGTGAATATCCAAAAATGTCATTATCAACAAAAATCATTTCCACAACTCATAAGTCTTTTTGACTAGTTCTGATGATGTTGTCTGTCCTGTTTCTCCTGTTGTCTTCTTTGATAGCTGTAAGACTTTGGATAATACTTGGGGGGTCTTGGAGGAGCAGCAGGATTGTTTCTTCCAAATTCTCTGTCATATAATCTTCTCTTGGTCATTGATTTCTCATATAACTCCCATTCATGGGAACTATAATGTATATTCTTGCTCTCATGGTAGTCCATAACAAGTTTTACTGTATCCAGGATGAGGGACTTAGAAGTGGGAGACCATATCTCAGCAAATTCTGGAGCTTTTCTTTTCTTAGGATCAGAGACTGGAATGGACTTGCTGGCAGAAGGACCTTCACCATACTTTCTTTTCCTTCTAGAAGTTTGGATCTTAGGAGGAGCATGAATGAAGATATCTGTAGGATCATCTTCCCAACCCTGAGTGTAGGAATCAGGAGGAGCAACAGAGTCACCAGGCCTAGGAGAGAAGGTGGGTTGAGGAGCTTGAACAGGAGCATCAATAGCTAATGGATTCAGATGATGAGGAATGATATTAGGATCAGCAGCAAATTCAGGAAGGATCTGGTTGTGCATCCAGACAGTAGTGTCATATGTATAAAATTTGACACTCTGAATCTATGCTAGGACATCATCATGAATTGCTTTCACTTTGACTTTCCAAAGCTCTTGTATGGCAGCATCTGATTTTTCTAAATACTCTTTCACCAATTTCTCCCCTTTTTTGACTTCAACAGATAGCTTAGAGATTGCATCTTCTTTGAAAGTACCAACCTCTTCACAGATTTTCATCTTTGTGGCTTCAGCTCTTTTGTCCATCTCAATTTTATTATGAGCAAGGATGACACCTTGCTCCATCATTTGACCAACACTAGTGATAGTGCGGTCTAGAGCCTTCCCACCAATTTGGAAAAGGTGTTTGAGCTGATCTGTATTATGTTGAATTTCAGCGAATCCTCTGCTCATCTCAGTTTCTAGAGCAGTGACCTTATCAGTAACAGCTTGTAATGAGGTGTCAAAGTAAGTTCTCTGTGTAACATCCCATTTCCAACTAGACCCCTAAGAGTGGTTTTGGCCATGACTAGGTCATGACAAAACCCTGGGAAGCCAGAAATGGGCCAAGAGATAGGAGGCCAAAGTAGGGATCACCATGGTCTGCAGATAGTAGAATTCTGAACAATAGTTTAGGATGACAATGGGGCTTCACCATGACCCCAAGACCCTACCACAACACTCCCAAACATTTTGGGAGACCCATTAGAGCCAAAAGGACCCATTAGGGCCAACCCAAGGGGCCCAGTTGACCAAGGTCAACCCTAGCCCTGAATAGGTCAACCTAGCCCACTTAGGGCCAATAGACCCACTCCTAGTCTAGAGGACCCCACCCATGCCCTCCTAACCCTAAAGTGGGATCAATGGGTCACTAAGGACACATTGGGGTCAGCCCTAGAGGCCAGGTTGACCCAAGTCAACTCAAGCCCCTAATCTGGTCAAAGTATCCTTACTAAGGGTATGTGACCTCCAAAGTGCAGTGTAACCCCACATAACCCTACCTAGACCCTAAGGGAAGTCAATGGGTCACCAAGGATCCATAGGGGTGGACCCTAATGGTCATGTTGACCCAAGTCAACTCTAGCCCTAAAATGGTCAAAGTGACCTTACCAAGGGTCAAGTGACCTTTAAGGTGCCAAGTCAACCCTACCCAACCCTACATAGACCTTAGGGGAGGCCAATGAATCACCCAGGACCCAATGGGGTCAACCTAGATGGTCAAATTGGCCAAGTCAACCCTCATTGAGGGTCAAGTCAACTTAGCCCAAAAAGGGCTAACCCAAGCTCAAGCCACTTCTCCCTTAGGCTAAACCCATTCCCATGATCATCATAATCCAGTGGGCTGCCTTTAGCTTGTGGGGTTGACTAGTCAACCAGAGGTGACTAGGAGAGAGAAGGAGCTCCTCTCCATGATAATGGAGGAGAGAGAAATGAGGAAGGAGAAGGGGGAAGTGAGAGGCCGGCCAAGGGAGACTAACAGCCACCCATTATGGCTGCAATCAACTCCTCTAGGGGAGAGGAGTTGATTCCAGCCGTTTCCCGGCCACCAAGGGGTGGGTTCAGCCCCCCCTCCACACAACCCGAGCCACTCCATTAATGGAGATAATGGCCATTGAAGAACCAGCCTCTCCCCTCCCCCAATTGCCATTTAAACACCATCAGGAAGCCGAGGGGATCATTTTGGAGCACTTACCTGGAGGAGACGAGCCCTTCCACTGTGCAGTTGCAGAAGCCGAGCGCCACCGCCGTCGCCAATGGCATCCCGCCGCTCCTCTCGCATCCAGGCCGCCAGGAAGGTCCTCCTCCTCTCCTTAACTCGCGGGTAGATCCTAGGAATCCTTAGGCTTGAGTTTCGGGCTCAATTGAGCCCGATCGAATCCGGGATTTCTCCTGGTTTCGGCAAGAAAAATTCTTGCTTAATCCGCCGGAAAACGCCTCTCCGGCGGCGGAGCCGCCGTCTGACGATAGCCACCACCTCGACGGAGGTGTTGGTGGCGGTGGCCGGCCGGGGAAGGGGCTGGATTGCCGGCGGCAGAGCTTGGAAATCGCTCCAGGCAGAACCAATCCCAGCCGTTGGCTCAGTGGGGACGATGACCAGATGCCGTCGATCTGCGCCAAGATTCGTGCGGCATCAGATCAAATACTATAGGAATTAAATAAAAATTATTTCATTTCTGTCACACTGGATGTATTTAATGTAATTAATGTTTAAAATACTTAGGGACCCTGAATGGAAATTTGCCCAACATGAACATTGTAGCTTAGGGTGTCTAGTTTGCAGCAAAAATTGTTTGGACCTTTTGGGACATTGGATAGACCAGGGCACCCATTTTGGTGGGACATACCCTTAGGGCTAGGCAGTCACTAAAATGAGTGCCCACTCTTCACCCCAAGCCCAAATTGGCTGAAATTTTGGCAGAGAGTCTATCCTAGATATACCTAGGGCCTGCCAAATAATGGGAATTTTTGGGGAAAATATTTCTATAGTTTTGGTAAAAATTTAATAGTCATTAGATAAATTAAATAGGTGCCCTAAACACATCCAAACCCTCCCAAATTTTGGTGAGTGGTCCCTGGGCTCCAATTAGGTTCCTGTATAAAATTTCATTTAGATTGCATGTGTTTTGAATAGGTTTTGACCCAACCCTATTTATACCCTATGAAGGGCATTTTGGTCAAAAGTTGCACTTTTGGTTTTGAGTGACCAAATCACCTCAACAGAGGCTGCAATTTTGGCCACAGATATAATTTGACTTTTTACACTCACTTATGGAGTTTGGAGTGGATTGGACTGGGGTAGCCCTAGAATGTTAGGGTAGGCCCTTTAGGGTAAATTTCTAGGGTTTGAAGAAATTGGGGTCAAAAGACCTTGGATGGACTTGAAACTTGGGAATGATGTCCATAGGGTTACTATGGTCCTGTGGTTAAAATTTTAGGGCATTTGGAAGACTTAAGACCCCTTAAATCCATAACCCTAGTTTAGGGCACTAGCTTTGAAACCATAAGATCTAATACCAAAACTATCTGAAAAGGCCTGAGATTTTGAATGGGTAGTTGCTTAGGGCATACATGTCTCTGGAAATTTTATAATAAATTTTGGATGAATATTTTTGGTACTTTATTCACAAAGTCATATTTTATAATTTCCACTTAAGAATTTTTGCAGAGAACTATACTTGTTTAAACTTGATAAAACTTAGCAAAGGGGCTTATAGTCATGATACCCATCTCTGTAAATTTTTATGAAATTTGTGAAGAATGATATTTAGTAGTTGCTTCTTTAATTATTTAATTCCATGGAACCTTGGGAAATTTAATAATGACTTTTAGATTGTCTGAAAAATTCTAATTTCTTCATCATGATGTTTCTAGTTCCCTGTGAAGCCCTAGTAAGTTTTACATAATTATTGGAGACATATATGTGGCACTTCCTTCATTATATTTGATTTTAGGAATTATTTTAATAAATCCTTTAGAGGTCAAGAACTATCTGGAAAATTATGAAAATTGGCAACCAATGATATTTCTCTGTTATTTAGTGAATACAAATTTTAGGAGGCCATTACCTGAGAAAATCTTATGGTTCATGTTCAAATTGACTATGGCCTAGTTTTTGAGGAAAATTCAATAAATAGTAGATTAATTGGGAAAAATATGATTTTCTGAATTTAGTCTATATTTATCATAATAGACCTCTGATAATTATCATGAGGGTACTGGATGAGTATTTCATGTACTTCCCTTTTTACGGGTCACGTAGCTTAAGTGGTCTGCATATAGCAAAACTGCAGGATTTCATTTGGATATGAATTAGGGCACGTATGATGGGTCTTGATGGTTTGCTGTAAGGACAAGTGGAATGGGCTGCATCTTTGGAAGATGAGTGAGTAGGGTGTGGTTTTGTCTAGGGTTTAAAGGCGTTCGGGTCCGACGAAAGATCGTCCTACCCAAGGAGAGTTGGAGTCAAATCACCCTAGGATTAGCGTATCGAAACATGAGAAAATAATGGGTAAGGGGATCAACCAATAATAAAATAAGTACCTTGCGAAAGGGAACGCTGGGCGTAATCCCAACACAGTTCCTAGTGCCCCTTGAGAGCCCTTCACAGGGAATACCGGGGGCAGTCCTGGGTTAACGTAAACTGTTTAACAAGCTGAAAAGAGTAACTTAGTAATTAGGGTTGCACATTTCACAGACACTGATGGCACGGGATGTTAGCTGGGAGCTTCGGCTCGATTGTTTGTGACGGACGTGTTGGTCCGGGGAGCTTCGGCTCGGGTTTTGATCACGCTAAATTTGCATGTGCATAAAAGGAAAGTAAATTAAGGTGGTGGGTCTTCGGTATTGGAGGGTCGATGCACCGACGCCAATACGTCGACTCGGCAAGTGTGGTTAGCACTTCGCCAACAGAAGTCCGGTGCGCCAGCCGGCAAGAGTACGCAGGAGTCCGCTTCGTGCACCAAGCGTTGAGGCGTACGATAGGTCTGACCGGTAGTGCTTTACTGGTTTAGAGGTGGGCGAGGCCCAACCCACCGCTTCCGTCTGCCACTACGGAGGTATCCTGGGAGGTTACGGCTCCAGAAAGGGGGAACTAAAGGTCTGTGTGCACAGAGTCGGGTGTGTGCGTTGCACTTGCATGATCCATCATACCCACTTGCATGTCATAGCATAATCGTTACCTTAAACCTTGACACCTAAAGTATAAGTGGAATGGGACGCTTATACTTTAGGACCTGCAAAACGACCCCTTAGTCTATAAGCTTGTGTGGGCAAGTTTATAAATTAAGGTTAATTTTGATATATTTAGTTACTGCTGTTTGACCACCGACACCCCAACGTATAAATCGGTATGGGACTTTTTATACGATGGGAGCCTTGCAAGAGACCCCTTGGCTTATGTGTTTTTCCACATAAGTGAAGGTTACATTTCAGCTTACATTTTATTGTCTTTATATGCTATAGAACTTGCTAGAATAGGACCGCTGCCATCTGCTTTTGATATTCTCCACCTTCAAGTCCTCCCCTTTCTTCCTCTCCGCTCGGTGCCTAGGAGCCGTGGGGGAAGGGGTGGGGGATGATAGGACTTAGTCTTTTAGACTAACGGTTTCGAACCGCATCATTTAGGGGATCGTGGAGACCAGCATGGAGGAGCAGCCCCAGAGACCGGTGCGCTTGGAGGTGGGGCAGTCTAGCTCCGGAGTTCATACAGCCGGGACTGTGAGTCTCGACCCTGAGTAGTTTTTCAGCTTTTGCTTCCGCATGAGTGATTTTGTAGTGAGGATATGTTGTACCGGGCATAAGCCCGTATTTTGCTACTCTGATGTTATCTTCTGTGGACACTCCCTTCGTGGAGTTATATTTATATATGTCATGTGATTCTCTGTGGACAGATAGTTTTTCATTTTACTTCATTATGCTACTTTTATGTGATCGAATTGGCCGGCAGAATCGGCGCCTTGTGGTGATGACCCTTCAGGGCGTGAAGGAGTCACCGCAAAACGGCGGTTCTGGGCCTAAGACCCCGGTGTCAAAAAGGAAAAAAAAGGGGGTCTTACAAGTGGTATCAGAGCCGAACCTCGATCAAAAAGTAGCCGTCCACAACCCTGGGTCACCCCCGCGCGGGTTTAGTTTGGGGACAAACTAAGCAGCGGAAGCAGTGGTGTGCCCATACAGGGGAAATCACATGTAAGTTGTCCACTTTCATTAGGCATTGAGTCGATTGTCTACTAATGTACTTCATTTTGCAGCCCCCAGCTCAGCCCACCCCACAAGGTGGAGCTCAGCAGACTCCAGACATTGCACCACCTCCCATGGTCCCCACACCTTTCCTCCAGTCAGACATGGGGCAGACCCTTACAGCTATCCTTGAGGCCTTCCGAGCTCAGCAAGCCCCAGTCCAGCAGCCAAACCCAGGGGCCAACTGGATGAGCACCTTCCGAGGACTCTCTCCCCATCTTACTTGGGGACGGAGTCGGCAGTACGGACAGAGGAGTGGCTGGATGTGATGTACGAGATGTTGACTGGGATACGATGCCCTTGGGAGGAGAGGGTGGCCCTAGTGGTATCTTGCTTGGAGTCACATGCCAAGCGGTGGTGGAAGACGCTGTTGGACACGACCTTTGCGGATAGAGAGATTGCAGAAATCACCTGGGAAGAATTCAGGGCCACGCTGCTGGAGCACTTTGTTCCTCAGTCGGCCAGGGACGAGTTGGAGGAGCGTTTCTTGCAGCTGAGGCAGGGCACCAGGACAGTGGTGGAGTACCACCGAGAGTTCGATCATTTGGCCCGATATGCGGGCTCTTATCAGCTGGATGAAGCAGGGTACGTCAAGAGGTTTTATAAGGGCCTAAAAGAGGAGTTGAGAGAGGCTTTGCTTTTTGTCTCTGACGGGCCCATCTCCCGGATTTTAGAGATGGCGAAGAGGATTGAGGCCGACTGGCACACCACTCGGGGCCGGAAACGGCAAACGGAGGACCAGGGCCGGAGGGCCCGAAATGATCAGCGGCGAGGCATCGTACCAGATGGAAGAAGGGCAGAGGAGCAGCCTCGTCAGGAGTTAAGGCAGGAGCCGAGAGAGCAGGTGGTCTTGGCCCCTCAACCTCTCCAGGTCCAGGAGATGCAGAGACCCCGGGGTATGGCGTATCCCCCGCCGGAGTGCTTCCACTGTCACCAGGTGGGACACCTCCGGAGAGATTGCCCTATGAGGGGGGCACCACCTCCAGCACCACGGGGTGGCCCACCGGCCCAGCATTTCGGAGGCCGAGGACGCGGCCGAGGACGTGGTTACCAGGGAGGCGACCGCAGGCAGAATGGGGAGCAGATTTACGCTCTGGACTTAGCACAGCCCCGGAACCCGGACAGGGTTATTGCAGGTATGAGAGTAATCTTAATTTTTGGAATTATTCCTTGCTCGCATTAAGCGTTGATAGAACTACTACACAACCTAGGTTAGAAAACCTTACACTAGAATTTCTTTCAAACTGATTTAGGAATGGTGATGGTGTGCGGCAAGCCTGCCCACACCCTGTTCGACACGGGGGCATCGCACAACTTTGTGTCGGAGGATTTCGTCAAGGACCTGGATCAGATTCGTTGTTATACGGGACTACCCAGGAGGGTGCGCCTCCCCAATGGGATGGAGATCCAGTCCACAGAAAAGTGCCTCCTGGAGGTTACCATAGACGGGTTGACACTCGAGGCCCCGGCGACGATCCTGAGGATGCCGGACTTCGACCTCGTCTTGGGCATGACATGGCTTGTCTGGAACCATGCCCAGATTGATTGCCCGGCAGGGAGGGTCGTGCTCAGCCACAGCGATACTTATGCAACGTTCGAAGGTACTACACCGGTCTCCCGTCGCTTGCTTTCATCTATTCAGGCCATTAAGGCTCATATGCAAGGGGACGAGGTATATCAAGTATTGTTCGAGATGACTGAGGAGAAGGACCTGATTGCTAACATTCCGGTGGTTCGTGACTACGCCGACATTTTTCCGGATAAGCTGCCAGGACTACCTCCGCATAGGGAAAAGGACTTCCAGATTCAGTTGGTACCAGGGGCTAAGCCGGTATCCAAGGCCCCTTATCGGATGGCCCCGAAGGAATTGGCGGAGTTTCGGACACAGTTGCAGGAGCTGGTGGAAGCAGGATTTGTTAGGCCGAGTTCCTCATCATGGGGAGCTCCTGTCCTATTCGTGAAGAAGAAGGACGGTACTTTACGCCTGTGCATCGACTATCGAGCACTAAACAGGCTGACCGTCCGAAATACCTATCCGCTCCCCAGGATAGACGAGTTGTTCGATCAGCTGGAGGGAGCCCATTATTTTTCGAAGCTGGACTTGAGGTCAGGCTATTACCAGCTGCGGATCCAGGAGGAGGATATTCCGAAGACGGCCTTTAGTAGCCGATATGGATTGTATGAGTTCATCGTGATGCCCTTCGGGCTCACGAATGCTCCGTCAGCGTTTATGAGCCTCATGAACCGGGTCTTCGAGGCTTATTTGGATGTGTTCGTCATAGTGTTCATAGACGACATCCTTATCTATTCTAAGACGGAGGAGGAGCACACACGACATCTAGCATTGACCCTGGAGAGACTGCGGGAGCATCATCTTTATGCGAAGTTCAGTAAGTGTCAGTTCTGGCTGAAGGAGGTGGCTTTCTTAGGTCACATTATCAGCGGAGCCGGGCTGGCAGTGGACCCGGCAAAGATTCGAGCTATTTCGGAGTGGCCGCAGCTGAAAACAGCCACTGACGTACGGAGTTTTCTAGGACTTGCCGGTTACTACCGGAAGTTCGTAGAGGGATTCTCTCGAATCGCCCTCCCGCTCACATCCTTGACGAAGAAGGAGGCACCGTTCGTGTGGACCCCGCAGTGCCAGACAGCTTTCCAGGAGCTGAAGGATCGGCTGACCTCGGCTCCCATTCTCACTCTCCCCTCGGGGAGGGAGGGATTTCAGGTCTACACCGACGCATCATATCAGGGGATGGGAGCGGTGCTGATGCAGAACGGACACGTCATAGCTTATGCCTCCCGCCAGCTGAAGACCCATGAGAAGAACTACCCAGTACATGACCTTGAGATGGGGGCAGTTGTATTCGCACTGAAGATATGGCGGCACTACCTTTATGGAGTCCACTGTGATATATATTCCGATCATAAGAACCTTAAGTACGTGGACACGCAGAAGGAACTGAACATCAGGCAAAGGCGGTGGGTGGAGTTCCTATCTGACTATCAGTATGAGATGCACTATCACCCGGGGAAGGCAAACGTGGTAGCAGATGCACTGAGTCGGAGAGCCGCCACAACAGGAGCAGAGCCTCAGTTGATGTCTATGGAGCTGCTGCAGAGACTAGAGGACATGCACATTACTCTGGTATCGTCTGATGATCCTGAGCTCTATGAGGAGTACTTGGCCGCGATAGGCATTACCGATGACATCAGAGACCGGGTCAGAGAGGGACAGAGGCAGGATGCCAAGTTGGAACCCATCTTCCAAGCTCTGAAGGCAGGCACTGCAGGAGATTACACACTGAGGGACGATCTGGTGTGCTTCAGAGGACGGGTGTATATACCGGAGGGAGGCCAGATCCGGGAGGATATTATGATGGAGGCGCACTGCAGCCGGTATTCTGTACACCCGGGGATCACAAAGATGACGGCTGATTTGAAGAAGACGATGTACTGGCCGGGCATGAAGAAGGATGTCTCACACTTCGTGACCCATTGTGAGGCATGTCAGCTAGTGAAGGCAGAGTGCAGGAACCCCGCAGGATTATTGCAGCCACTCCCGGTGCCGGAGTGGAAGTTTGATGACATAGCCATGGACTTCATACATGGGCTTCCCCGGTCTCGGACAGGGAATGACTCGATCTGGGTAATCGTCGATCGGTTGACCAAGGTGGCTCGATTCATACCGATCAGGAAGGATGATTCAGTAGGAATACTGGTGCGGAAGTTGTGGAGCAGTTCATTCGTTATCATGGTGTGCCCAGGACGATAGTGTCGGATCGGGATGGCAGGTTCACCTCCAGGGAGTGGAGGTCCGTGCAAGCTTACTTAGGCACGCGATTGACTTTCAGCACTGCATTCCACCCCCAGACAGACGGGCAGACAGAACGCACCAACCGGACGCTGGAGGACCTTTTGAGGCTATGCATCTTAGATCGCGGGGAACCGTGGGAGAAACTCTCACCCCTTGTCGAGTTCTCCTATAACAACAGCCACCAGTCCAGCATCAGGATGGCGCCTTACGAAGCCTTGTACGGGAGGAGATGCCGGACCCCACTCTCATGGGTGCAGAACGAAGATCCGAAGGTATTGGGGTCAGAGTTTGTTGAAGACACCGAGGCACAAGTGAGGCTGATCAGAGACAGGATGCTCGAGGCGCAGAGTAGACAGGCCAAGTATTATGACGCCCGACATCGGCAGGTGGAGTTCCAGGTGGGGGACCGGGTGTTTCTGAAGATCCGGCCCATGCATGGAGTTTCACGGGTGCGTGGTCGGAGGAAGAAGCTCAGCCCTAGGTACATGGGCCCTTACAGGATCCTGGAGCGGATCGGACCCCTAGCCTACCGGCTGGAGTTACCACCAGAGCTAGAAGCGCTGCACGACGTCTTCCACATTTCTTCTTTGAGGAGGGCTCTACTACGCCCGGAGCAGCAGATTCTGACCACCGAAGGGCCGGTAGCTTCAGACCGGTCGGTCCATTTGGAGCCTGTGAGGATCGACGACCGAGGAGTGCGGGTCTTGCGACGCAAGAAGGTCCCTCTAGTCAAGGTCCTGTGGAGGAACCACGGCCAGGAGGAGCATACCTGGGAGCCACAGGACCTGATGCGACAAAGATACCCCGAGTTATTCAGTCAGGTACACCTCTCAGACCCCTCAAGATGTTAATTTATTTTTCCTGCTTTAAGTATACTAAGGGCTGCTCTAGGTAGATAGGGGCTTATCTTTGTTTATTGGGGGCTTAACTTTGTTTATTGGGATTTTGGTTCGCCGTTTGGGCGAAAGGGGTCTTAGATCTAAGTTTTCCCTTAAATCAAATTTAACAAACAAGGAGTCATAATGGGATGTTACAAGACTCTTTCCTTCGGTAATAAGACCCGTAGGTCCGACCTTGATTTCGGGGACGAAATCTTTGTTTTGTTTATTGGGATTTGTAACATCCCATTTCCAACTAGACCCCTAAGAGTGGTTTTGGCCATGACTAGGTCATGACAAAATCCTGGGAAGCCAGAAATGGGCCAAGAGATAGGAGGCCAAGGTAGGGATCACCATGGTCTGCAGATAGTAGAATTCTGAACAATAGTTTAGGATGACAATGGGGCTTCACCATGACCCCAAGACCCTACCACAACACTCCCAAACATTTTGGGAGACCCATTAGAGCCAAAAGGACCCATTAGGGCCAACCCAAGGGGCCCAGTTGACCAAGGTCAACCCTAGCCCTGAATAGGTCAACCTAGCCCACTTAGGGCCAATAGACCCACTCCTAGTCTAGAGGACCCCACCCATGCCCTCCTAACCCTAAAGTGGGATCAATGGGTCACTAAGGACACATTGGGGTCAGCCCTAGAGGCCAGGTTGACCCAAGTCAACTCAAGCCCTAATCTGGTCAAAGTATCCTTACTAAGGGTATGTGACCTCCAAAGTGCAGTGTAACCCCACATAACCCTACGTAGACCCTAAGGGAAGTCAATGGGTCACCAAGGATCCATAGGGGTGGACCCTAATGGTCATGTTGACCCAAGTCAACTCTAGCCCTAAAATGGTCAAAGTGACCTTACCAAGGGTCAAGTGACCTTTAAGGTGCCAAGTCAACCCTACCCAACCCTACATAGACCTTAGGGGAGGCCAATGAATCACCCAGGACCCAATGGGGTCAACCTAGATGGTCAAATTGGCCAAGTCAACCCTCATTGAGGGTCAAGTCAACTTAGCCCAAAAAGGGCTAACCCAAGCTCAAGCCACTTCTCCCTTAGGCTAAACCCATTCCATGATCATCATAATCCAGTGGGCTGCCTTTAGCTTGTGGGGTTGACTAGTCAACCAGAGGTGACTAGGAGAGAGAAGGAGCTCCTCTCCATGATAATGGAGGAGAGAGAAATGAGGAAGGAGAAGGGGAAGTGAGAGGCCGGCCAAGGGAGACTAACAGCCACCCATTATGGCTGCAATCAACTCCTCTAGGGGAGAGGAGTTGATTCCAGCCGTTTCCCGGCCACCAAGGGGTGGGTTCAGCCCCCCCTCCACACAACCCGAGCCACTCCATTAATGGAGATAATGGCCATTGAAGAACCAGCCTCTCCCCTCCCCCAATTGCCATTTAAACACCATCAGGAAGCCGAGGGGATCATTTTGGAGCACTTACCTGGAGGAGACGAGCCCTTCCACTGTGCAGTTGCAGAAGCCGAGCGCCGCCGCCGTCGCCAATGGCATCCCGCCGCTCCTCTCGCATCCAGGCCGCCAGGAAGGTCCTCCTCCTCTCCTTAACTCGCGGGTAGATCCTAGGAATCCTTAGGCTTGAGTTTCGGGCTCAATTGAGCCCGATCGAATCCGGGATTTCTCCTGGTTTCGGCAAGAAAAATTCTTGCTTAATCCGCCGGAAAATGCCTCTCCGGCGGCGGAGCCGCCGTCTGACGATAGCCACCACCTCGACGGAGGTGTTGGTGGCGGTGGCCGGCCGGGGAAGGGGCTGGATTGCCGGCGGCAGAGCTTGGAAATCGCTCCAGGCAGAACCAATCCCAGCCGTTGGCTCAGTGGGGACGATGACCAGATGCCGTCGATCTGCGCCAAGATTCGTGCGGCATCAGATCAAATACTATAGGAATTAAATAAAAATTATTTCATTTCTGTCACACTGGATGTATTTAATGTAATTAATGTTTAAAAATACTTAGGGACCCTGAATGGAAATTTGCCCAACATGAACATTGTAGCTTAGGGTGTCTAGTTTGTAGCAAAAATTGTTTGGACACTTTTGGGACACTGGATAGACCAGGGCACCCATTTTGGTGGGACATACCCTTAGGGCTAGGCAGTCACTAAAATGAGTGCCCACTCTTCACCCCAAGCCCAAATTGGCTGAAATTTTGGCAGAGAGTCTATCCTAGACATACCTAGGGCCTGCCAAAAAATGGGAATTTTTGGGGAAAATATTTCTATAGTTTTGGTAAAAATTTAATAAGTCATTAGATAAATTAAATAGGTGCCCTAAACACATCCAAACCCTCCCAAATTTTGGTGAGTGGTCCCTGGGCTCCAATTAGGTTCCTGTATAAAATTTCATTTAGATTGGATGTGTTTTGAATAGGTTTTGACCCAACCCTATTTATACCCTATGAAGGGCATTTTGGTCAAAAGTTGCACTTTTGGTTTTGAGTGACCAAATCACCTCAACAGAGGCTGAAATTTTGGCCACAGATATAATTTGACTTTTTACACTCACTTATGGAGTTTGGAGTGGATTGGACTAGGGTAGCCCTAGAATGTTAGGGTAGGCCCTTTAGGGTAAATTTCTAGGGTTTGAAGAAATTGGGGTCAAAGACCTTGGATGGACTTGAAACTTGGGAATGATGTCCATAAGGTTACTATGGTCCTGTGGTTAAAACTTTAGGGCATTTGGAAGAATTAAGACCCCTTAAATCCATAACCCTAGTTTAGGGCACTAGCTTTGAAACCATAAGATCTAATACCAAAACTATCTGAAAAGGCCTGAGATTTTGAATGGGTAGTTGCTTAGGGCATACATGTCTCTGGAAATTTTATAATAAATTTTGGATGAATATGTTTGGTACTTTATTCACAAAGTCATATTTTATAATTTCCACTTAAGAATTTTTGCAGAGAACTATACTTGTTTAAACTTGATAAAACTTAGCAAAGGGGCTTATAGTCATGATACCCATCTCTGTAAATTTTTATGAAATTTTTGAAGAATGATATTTAGTAGTTGCTTCTTTAATTATTTAATTCCATGGAACCTTGGGAAATTTAATAATGACTTTTAGATTGTCTGAAAAATTCTAATTTCTTCATCATGATGTTTCTAGTTCCCTGTGAAGCCCTAGTAATTTTTACATAATTATTGGAGACATATATGTGGCACTTCCTTCATTATATTTGATTTTAGGAATTATTTTAATAAATCTTTTAGAGGTCAAGAACTATCTGGAAAATTATGAAAATTGGCAACCAATGATATTTCTCTGTTATTTAGTGAATACAAATTTTAGGAGGCCATTACCTGAGAAAATCTTATGGTTCATGTTCAAATTGACTATGGCCTAGTTTTTGAGGAAAATTCAATAAATAGTAGATTAATTGGGAAAAATATGATTTTCTGAATTTAGTCTATATTTATCATAATAGACCTCTGATAATTATCATGAGGGTACTGGATGAGTATTTCATGTACTTCCCTTTTTACGGGTCACGTAGCTTAAGTGGTCTGCATATAGCAAAACTGCAGGATTTCATTTGGATATGAATTAGGGCACGTATGATGGGTCTTGATGGTTTGCTGTAAGGACAAGTGGAATGGGCTGCATCTTTGGAAGATGAGTGAGTAGGGTGTGGTTTTGTCTAGGGTTTAAAGGCGTTCGGGTCCGACGAAAGATCGTCCTACCCAAGGAGAGTTGGAGTCAAATCACCCTAGGATTAGCGTATCGAAACATGAGAAAATAATGGGTAAGGGGATCAACCAATAATAAAATAAGTACCTTGCGAAAGGGAACGCTGGGCGTAATCCCAACACAGTTCCTAGTGCCCCTTGAGAGCCCTTCACAGGGAATACCGGGGGCAGTCCTGGGTTAACGTAAACTGTTTAACAAGCTGAAAAGAGTAACTTAGTAATTAGGGTTGCACATTTCACAGACACTGATGGCACGGGATGTTAGCTGGGAGCTTCGGCTCGATTGTTTGTGACGGACGTGTTGGTCCGGGGAGCTTCGGCTCGGGTTTTGATCACGCTAAATTTGCATGTGCATAAAAGGAAAGTAAATTAAGGTGGTGGGTCTTCGGTATTGGAGGGTCGATGCACCGACGCCAATACGTCGACTCGGCAAGTGTGGTTAGCACTTCGCCAACAGAAGTCCGGTGCGCCAGCCGGCAAGAGTACGCAGGAGTCCGCTTCGTGCACCAAGCGTTGAGGCGTACGATAGGTCTGACCGGTAGTGCTTTACTGGTTTAGAAGTGGGCGAGGCCCAACCCACCGCTTCCGTCTGCCACTACGGAGGTATCCTGGGAGGTTACGGCTCCAGAAAGGGGGAACTAAAGGTCTGTGTGCACAGAGTCGGGTGTGTGCGTTGCACTTGCATGATCCATCATACCCACTTGCATGTCATAGCATAATCGTTACCTTAAACCTTGACACCTAAAGTATAAGTGGAATGAGACGCTTATACTTTAGGACCTGCAAAACGACCCCTTAGTCTATAAGCTTGTGTGGGCAAGTTTATAAATTAAGGTTAATTTTGATATATTTAGTTACTGCTGTTTGACCACCGACACCCCAACGTATAAATCGGTATGGGACTTTTTATACGATGGGAGCCTTGCAAGAGACCCCTTGGCTTATGTGTTTTTCCACATAAGTGAAGGTTACATTTCAGCTTACATTTTATTGTCTTTATATGCTATAGAACTTGCTAGAATAGGACCGCTGCCATCTGCTTTTGATATTCTCCACCTTCAAGTCCTCCCCTTTCTTCCTCTCCGCTCGGTGCCTAGGAGCCGTGGGGGAAGGGGTGGGGGATGATAGGACTTAGTCTTTTAGACTAACGGTTTCGAACCGCATCATTTAGGGGATCGTGGAGACCAGCATGGAGGAGCAGCCCCAGAGACCGGTGCGCTTGGAGGTGGGGCAGTCTAGCTCCGGAGTTCATACAGCCGGGACTGTGAGTCTCGACCCTGAGTAGTTTTTCAGCTTTTGCTTCCGCATGAGTGATTTTGTAGTGAGGATATGTTGTACCGGGCATAAGCCCGTATTTTGCTACTCTGATGTTATCTTCTGTGGACACTCCCTTCGTGGACTTATATTTATATATGTCATGTGAATCTCTGTGGACAGATAGTTTTTCATTTTACTTCATTATGCTACTTTTATGTGATCGAATTGGCCGGCAGAATCGGCGCCTTGTGGTGATGACCCTTCAGGGCGTGAAGGAGTCACCGCAAAACGGCGGTTCTGGGCCTAAGACCCCGGTGTCAAAAAGGAAAAAAAAAGGGGGTCTTACACTCTGTTCTTGAAGTAGAAGGGCAATCTGAGTCATCAAATCAGTAGGAGGGGCAGCAGCTGGAGAAGCACTGGAAGAGGCGACTGGAGGAGGAGCTTTCTAAGGAGCTAGTTCTGTAAGTGTGACAGAGCTTTGAGCTCTTGTAGTAGGAATCATGGCATCCCCTGCATCAGTGATTGTGGGGATGGAGAAGTTCAAGTTCCTTAGAGGGGCTTCAACTGCCTCAGGTGATGCCTCATCTGAAATAAGATGGCTTCTGTTTGCTCTTTGTGAGCATCAGGTGATTTAGCTGGAGACTTTGCTGGAGATGGAGATTGTGCTGGAGGGGATTCTGGTGGTATTGTAGTTGTGGGTTCCTTTGGAGAGGAAGGAGGAGGAGGAGGTAAATCTGCTGTCAATTCTGCTATCATCTCATTGATGACAGCTTCTGTGTAGAGGAGTGATTCTTGAAGTTATTGATCTGAGGGTATCTCTGCTGGAGTTAGAGGAGGTGGAGGAGATACTTCTGGAGGAGTAGGAATCCTTGCTGGAACAGAGGAAGCAGGCTCCCCATCAAAAGGTGCACCAGAGAAGCTAGGGACCTGAGATGGAGAGGGAGATCGGGTCCTGTCCTCTGAGTCTAGAACTTCAGTAACCTTAGCATCTTGAGAAGGATTCTTCAACTTGAGCTCCCATCTTTGAATGGAGGAGATGGAGACCTTCTTCATGTGGTGAAGGATACTGCCTTTAGAGATGTTGAAGGTTTCAGGGTCTATCTCATGAAGGATTAGAGAAATTATCCTTGCATAATTGGGAGATTTAATGCTCTCCTAAATTTTATTTAGGATGAGTAAGCCAAACTGAAAGTTTTTTCTACAGACTATGGCTTGCATCATTTCAAAGAAATATAGAGGGATATCTCTTATGGAGTTTGTCTTGCACAGAAGAACTTTTCCTATAATATCAACCAATAGTTTACCTTCTGCATTCATGTCATCCCTTCTAATGGATTTTGCATCAGCAGAAATTCCACAAAATAAGCAAGTTCTGGCATATTCTTCATCACCCAGAAAATCATCTGCATCTAAAACTGGCAGCCAAAGAAGTTGAGAAACAGAGGTTAGAGTAAGTTTGATCTTTATATCTCTGACTTTGGATTTTAGAACTGTCCCGTGGCGCTTCACTTTGACATTTCTGAAAAATTCTGCAACGTTGGGGAAGAGGATTCGACATTATTCTTGGAGAACGAAGGTTAATCCGACGGTGTCGAGCAAAATCATGAGATTGTGGAAGTCATCGGATAGTTCTGCAATCCCGGCGGTGACCAATTCCGAACCAACGCCAATTTTAGAGGAGGCGGCCATGATTCAGAAATCTTGGAGATGCAGAAACCCTAGACAATGTCGACGGGGTGAAGGAAATCGCGTGGCTCTACAACTGATGGAGGAATGCGAAGAGGCAGTCGGGAACTCGAGAGTGCGGAAATGATTTCGTGTAGGACAATTCCGAATTTTCGTATTTATATAACCCTAGTTTTAGGTCTAATTAATCAAAAGTGAATGAATTAAACCATAGAAGAGGCGGCATAAGCCTTGGTTTGCGCATAAAAAAAATTTTAATGAAGACTCGACATATACGCGAATAGATATATCTAGAATTACTCGAGTAGGTATACAGAAGTACTCGAGTATGTGAGTGAGGTACTCGAGTAGGTATAAAGAAGTACTCGAGCAGATGTAGAGAAGTACTCGAGTAGTTGAGTGAGGTACTCGAGTATGTGAAGTAGACTACTCGAGTAGGTCAATCTGCTACCCGAGTAGGTCATGTAGACTACTCGAGTATGTCATTCTACTACTCGAGTAGGTCCTATCCTTACTCGAGTAGGCTATAACTTACTCGAGTCAAAGAGTTAAACTTTTGTAAAATCCCAATATTTTACTAACCTTTGAACCTTGAACCTTATTGAAAATCCAGCTTCTCTCATCTTCTTTGTTAAGCATCCCAAGTTCTGTTTTGAAGAACGAGAATTTGGTCTCGTCCAGCGGCTTCGTAAAAATGTCTGCAATTTGCCTATCTGTAGAGACATATTGAAGGTCTATGTCCCCATGCTCCACATGCTCACGGATGAAGTGATACCTTAGCTCTATATGCTTTGTCCGGCTGTGCGAGACTGGGTTGTTGGCTATTGCTATTGTGCTGGAAGAGTCGCAAAATAATGGAATCTTTTCAAACTTCATGTTGTAGTCCTCAAACTGATTCTTTATCCAAATTAACTGCGCACAAGCAACTGCCTGCAGAGATGTACTCTGACTCAGCCGTTGAAATTGCAACACAATTTTGCTTCGTGCTACTCCAGGAGATAAGTCTTCTTCCAAAGAATTGACATGTCCTGGAAGTGCTTTTCCTGTCGTCTTTGCTCCCTGCAAAATCTACATCTGAAAAACCTATTAGTTCGCTGTCATTACTTCTTGGGTAAGATTCCTTAGAGTTTGGTGTACCTTTAAGGTATCTCAAAATCCACTTTGCAACAACGTAGTAAGATTCCTTAGAGTTTACCTAAAATCTAGCACAAACACATGTTGAGAACATTATGTCAGGTCTACTTGCTGTAAGGTAGAGCAAGGATCCAATTATGCTTCTGTACTTGGTTTCATCAAAAGGTTTCCCTTTTTCATCCTTGTCTAGAGACATAGTTGAACCCATTGGAGTCCTTATCGAGGTTGCGTTCTCCATTCCGAATTTCTTAATCAGCTCTTTGGTGAACTTGGTCCGTGAGATGAAAATTCCATCTTCATACTATTTCACTTGAAGCCCTAAGAAATACTTCAACTCGCCCATACTGCTCATTTCAAACTTCCTTTGCATAAGTTTAGAAAACTTCTTGCAGAGGTTGTCATCAGTAGAGCCAAAAATAATGCCGTCGACATAGATTTGCACTAGTAAAATATTGCCTTTAATTTCCCTAAGAAATAATTTTTTATCTATCTTTCCCCTTGTGAACTTGTTCTCAAGTAGAAAGCTAGACAACATCTCATACTAAGCTCGAGGAGCTTGTTTCAGACCATATAACGCTTTATGCAGTAAGTAAACATAATCAGGAAAGTTAGAATCAACGAAACTTCAGATGAGTTGCTTTGTCTTCGGACGGTTCATCCAAGCTAATTTCTTTCAGCTTTGCACCTGCATCTTCAATAAGCACACTAGAAGAGTTGCTTTGCAGCAAACTCGTCTCATCAAATACAACATGTATCGATTCTTCTACGACCAGGGTTTTTCTATTAAATATCATGTATGCCTTACTATGGCTACTATAACCTACAAAAATACCTTCAAAACTCTTTTCGCTAAACTTAGTAGTATGATACTTGTCATTGTTGAACACAAAGCATTTACAGCCAAAGATTCTAAAATATGAGACTGTCGGTTCCCTTCCCTTCAGAAGTTCGTAAGGTGTATTATCGTGGTTTTTGTTTATGAGGGCTCGATTTTGCACGTGGCATGCAGTGTTGACGGCTTCAGCCCAAAAGTACTCCGGAAGTGAAGCATCACTCAACATGGTCTTGCAGGCTTCTATGAGTGTTCTTTTCCTTCTCTCGGCCACTCCATTCTGTTGTGGAGTACGATGAGAGGAAAACTCATGAAAAATACCTAAGCTTTCACAAAATTCTGTCAAGGCCCCAGACTTTAATTCTGTTCCATTGTCACTTCTGATTTTGACTATGGAGCAGTTGTGCTCATTCTGAACTTGCCTGACAAAATTAGTAAAGATGTCGAAGGTATCTGACTTGTGTTTCAGAAAGAACACCCACGAAAAGCGCGATTAATCATCAACAATTACTAACGTATAATCCTTACCTCCCAAACTTTTAATTTGTAGTGGACCAAATAAGTCCATATGCAGTAGATGAAGACATCTATTAGAGTCCTTGCCAATAACGCTTTTAAAGGTAGCCCTTGTTTGCTTGCCTTTTACACATGCATAACAAGTTCTATCTTTGACGTACTTGACATTTGGGGCATCACGTACTAAGTTCATTGAAAATAATTTATTAATAGTTTTGTAATTAATATGTGTTAGTCTCTTGTGTCATTGGTCACCAAGAGATGCACTATCTTTTGCTAAAAAGCACACTGGTGTCGAAGAATCTATACAAATGAAATTTAAGCAAAATATGTTTCTGCTTCGAGTGCCGGATAGAATCGTTTGCATATTGTCAACAGATTTTATCAAGCACTTATCAGCATGAAACTCAACTATGTATCCTCTATCGCAGAGTTGGCTTATGCTTATAAGATTATGTTCCAAACCTTCAACGTAAGCCACATCTGAGAATGATACATTACCGTTCGTAACCATACCGTAGCCTTTAGTGATTCCACAGTCTGAACCTCCAAAGATGACCTTCGATCCGTTCATGACTGGAGTAAAATTCTGAATTAGGCTTCTTGTCCCGGTCATATGCCGAGAGTATCCACTGTCCAAATACCAGATTGGCGTTTTAGTGGCCTTTGGACATACCTGCAATCACAATCTGTTTGCCTTAAGAACGCAAATACGTTTGGGTCCTTGGTCTCGGGTTAGAACACTCCCCTTATGAATATTAGCATTAGGAGTGGTCTTCCTCATATTGACAACATGTGGGGTTGCAGCATTTCTGGGATTAAACCAGCAATCAAAGGCAAAGTGACCAGTTCTGCCACAATACCAACAGTCAAATCTGTTGTATCTTTGAATTATATTCTCCTGCTTGACCTTTTGGAATTGTGGTCTAGCAGGGGCAGCATTCTTGGAGGAAGAAGCTTCATGATGATGACAATCACATGTTTTCTTCTCCTTTTCTGGCTTTTCTATAACAGACTTTACCTTTGGTGCCTTCTTGAAGTTATGGTCATGATTGAAAGGGCCATAACTCTGAAGAATGACTTCTTCATAAGGTGCCTTAAAGACACTTTCACCAAAGTTTCTGGGTCGAGTCCATCCTTGATAACGGGACTTTGGCTCTACATAGGTAGGCCTAGCAGATTGTCCGTAAGATGAGTTGAGATCAAACTCGTTTGAAGGAAATATAACCTTTTTGAACGAGGTCTGATCTTGAGGGGCTTTCCCCTTCTCTTTGGCTAAGACCTTTTTGGCGGCCTTATTCTTCCGTTGAGCCTTGTTTCTCCTAGAAGACTTAGTAGGAGCTTCTTCATGGCCTAGTCCAGCACCCTTGGCTTTAGCTGAGAATTCAACAATGAATGGAAGAACAGTCTTAGGCTTTGAGAAACTTTCAACAAGTTTCTTTTCAGCAGCGAGTTGTTCTTCCAACTCTTTGATGATTTTCTCTTTAAGGTCAAGACGCTCAAGAGTTTTGTTATATTCTTCAATAGCATTATTGAAGTTCTCTTCGCGCGAGTCAGTCTTTGCGACTTTCTCTCTCAAGAATCTGCTCTCTTTAGCTTTGAGAGACTTTATCTCCTTAGCCTGAGTTTTCATGACTCGGCGACATTTGTCGTAAGCCATGATCAACTCCTTATACTGGGACATGAGTTCAGACTCATCGTCAGAGGAGCTGTCCTCACGATCATGTTCAGAAACTTCAGAATCTGAAAGAGGCGTGTGAGAGTTTACCTTCCCAGAGAACTGAGGCTCTTGTTCGTCATCTGTTTGAGCCATAAGCCCAAAATAGGCTTCTTCTTCACTCGACTCAAATGAGTCAGAGTCATTAAGAGTGTTGGCCTTTTTGGCCATTAAGCTATTCTCTGTCCTCTTCTTGTTGTACGGGGGCTTCTTTTCCTCTCTTCTACCACCCTCCTTATTCTTGTGAGGGCAGTCGACGATGACGTGTCCTGGCTTATTACAACAATAACAAATAATGTCAGTAGAAACATGTTTGTTCTATTTAGAATTATACCTGTCATGGCTACTTGAGCCTTTTCGTTGACGATCACCATCATATCGTGATCTTCTATATGAGGCATCCTTGCCTTTCCATTGCTTCTTCTTGTTCAAGAATTTCTTGAACTGTCGTGAGAGTAGTGAGAACTCTCCTTCTGATAGCTCAGAGCCTGAGGTGCTTGGCTCCGAGATTTCTTCTTCACTAACTTCTTATGCTGGGGTAGGAAGGACAACCTTTGTCTTCTTAGAGGTGACTGCCTTTAAAGCAACATACTTCTCTTTGAATGCAGACCTACTCTTCTCCTCATTAGCCTTTCTGGTATTGAGTTGAAGCTCATATGGCATAAGCTTCACGAAGAGATTCTGAGGATCTGTCTCAGCTAGTTTCCCAAACTCCCTTATGACACAGACCTTGTTATCTCATTCCTTAGTTAGGGATCTCAAGAACTTATCATTTAATTCTCCATTAGTGAAGACTCTGCCATAGACCCTTAGCCCATTCACTATCTTGAAGAAATTCTTAAAGGTGTCAGCAATGATATCTTTTTTTCCTTGTCGGAAAGCTTCATACTTCTAATTAAAAAGGGATCTTCTATCATCCCTCACTTCTTCGGGACCTTCCATTAAGGTAACTAGTGACTGCCACATCTCCTTCGCAGACTGACAATGAATCATGTTGTGCAGCATTAAATCATCGACTGCACTTGCTATAATATTTTTTGCCTTTTTGTATAATGAAACAAGTGTAATCTCATCCTTATCTATATCCATAAGTTTCTTTGGGACTTTCTTAGTTGGATCTATAGTGGAGATTGTCATTGGAATGTAAGGACCTTCTTCAACTATCATGAAGATCCTTGGATCCACAGCTTCCATAAAGAACTTGATTCTCTCTTTCCACATGGCAAGATCAAGGTGTTAACCTTTTAACGATCAACCTCGCTCTGATACCAATTTAAAGTTTATAGTTGCCTACCTAAATTACCTAGAGGGGGGTGAATAGGTGAGATGTGCGTCTTTTTACGGAATAAAAATTTCAAACCAAAGCGCAGAACTAACTACCAATCAATCACAGACGAGGCAAGATTTATAGTGGTTACCCAACCTTGGGTACATCTACTTTCCCTCACCGATCTAGAAATACACTAGACTCGGCTACTCCACTATCTCAGATTGAAAATCAATCCTACCCTCGGAACAATGTTCCTACAATCTCGATCCACAAAACGGATCTACACTCAGAAGATAAAGCTTCCTACAATCTCGGAGACAAAAGCTCCTACACTCGGAGAAATTTCTCCTACAAGAATGAAATAAATTGTATAGAAATACAAACTATGATCCCTTTTTCAGATCTGCAACAGTCGGCCAGAAATTTCTTCTTCCAGGCTTTGCGGTTTTATCAGAATGATGAAGAGAAATCTCGGCAAGATTGGATCTGAAACTTCTTGGCTTCACACGATCGATCGAATCAGAATATTGAGGAGTTGAGCAAATCTCGATCTGGAAACCCTTCTTGATCTGAATCCTCAAAAGATGAAACCCTAGCCGGTCGGGAATCAGTGACGGCGACGACGGCAGTTTTCGTTTCTTGGAGAGAGAAAGAGGAAACAGAAGCGGCTGCAAAATTTTCTTAGAATAATCTACTTAGGATAAAGATTGTTAGAGTTTGTCGGTTTAGACAAGACCTTTTATAGGATCAGAAAAGTTTAGACATAATTGAGTCATTGTGAGAGACACGTGGACCAATCACGTCAAAGTTCATTAAGAGAACCGTTATTCTGGACTTAATGAATTTTCGGAAAAGTCGAAGAATAATACTCGAGATATAAAAATTTACTCGAGTACATGCAACACTACTCGAGTAGGTAGAAGATGACTACTCAAGTATATGAGAAGAACTACTCGAGAGAGAATGAGATAATTACTCGAGTACATGGAGTCAACTAAATAAGAAGAAAAGGAATCAGCTACTCGAGTAACAAAAATAACATACTCGAGTACTTGAGTACTTATACGAGAGGTGGAGAAGATTATTCGAGTATAAGAAATACTACTTCAGTATATAAGAATGAACGACTCGAGACAAATAAAACTACTCGAGTATATGGAGATGACTACTCGAGTAATTCACTTAGAGAAATTTTCTAGAATGGAATTCTGGACTGCACGAGTATAAACACTGGACTACTCGAGTAGTAGATGAACTACTCGAGTACATGACTTAGACTACTCGAGTACATGACTTAGACTACTCGAGTAAGTGAGAACTACATGAGAGTCAGAATTCAACTACTCGAGACAGAAGATAAAACTACTCGAGTACTATACAGTACTACTCGATTATTTAACTTAGAAAACTTTTGAGAAGAAAATTTCTGTAAACCCGAGAGGTGAAAGGAAACTACTTGATTAGTTGTCTTAACTACTCGAGAGCCATAATTGGACTACTCGGGATATATCTTAACTACTTGAGTAAGAGTATTATTACTCGAGTAAGAACTCAACATTTTACTTGAGTAAATATAGAACTACTCGAGTATAATACTTAGGAAATTTTCTTGACAGAATTTTCTCTTCTTCTAAGGTGAGACCAACAACAAGTCTTTTCACTTAGTCCTAGAGCTTGAATATGAAGTGTATCACAATAGAGAGGCTACACATGAGTCAACACTTTGGAACACACAATGATGGATTACATTGTATGGTCCTGTGTTTGGTGACCCATTGTAGACTGACATTGGTCTACACTTCCCATAAGATTCCTACAAACACATAACTCAAACCAAGCATCAAATACAACTTAATTCATCTTAGTTCAAGGATGACTTCATCAAATCTGGGTTAGTATGGATACAATACCCAACATCAAAGCCTTCGGATCTCGTCAGATCAAAGTTTTCAGATCAAGCTCTCAAGATTAACTTCAATTCTTCTTCTTCTATAAGCTCTCAAGTTTTCATTCTAAGGAAGAAGAAGATTGAACATTTTCAGATCTGAAGAAATAGATTGGTTTTCAATCTAAGTGTTATATAAAGCTTTTTTGTACTTTTGTAGAAAGTTTTCACTTCTGAGGTGTAGATCCTTGTGCTAGGATGGAGTTGTAGGAGAATTTGTTCTCCGAGAGTATGAGAGGTTGTTCTTCAAAAAGTAGGAGTGTTGACTCTGAGTTGTAAGATTTGTTTAAATCTGAGAAAGGTGAAGTAACCAAATCTAGACCTTCGTGGTAGATACATGAGGTGGGACAGTGAACGTATCCAAATCGGGGAACCACTATAAATTCATGTGTTGTGTTGTGTTTGTTCCGTGTCCTTGCTATAATTTTTAATCTGCTATAAGACGCAGAACTCACCTATTCACCCCACTCTAGGTTATTTAGGTAGACAACTAGATACTTTCAATTGATATCAGAGGGGTGTTTTTCATTATAAGGTTAACACCTTGAACAAGATCTCTATCTAGTAGTCAGTGCACAAGTTTTCTTCAATGGAAAGAAGCAAGGACATATACTTATTAGAGCTTCCAGTGTGTACAAAGGAGAACTTTTCTATGTGAAAGGAAAGAGACAGATTATTTATGGAAACGGCTGATCCCAGGATCTTTCAGATTGTAGAAGAAGGACCTCACATTTCTACTCAACCTTCTGCTTTGAATCCAACTGTGATGATTCCTAAAAAGATGATGAACCTAACTAAAGATGAGAGTTTTCTTCAATGGAAAGAAGCAAGGACATATACTTATTGAAGCTTCCAGTGTGTACAAAGGAGAACTTTTCTATGTGAAAGGAAAGAGTCAGATTATTTATGGAAACGGCTGATCCCAGGATCTTTCAGATTGTAGAAGAAGGACCTCACATTTCTGTCACAACCTGCATTTTCTCCGAATTTAGGAAGTATAAGAGTTTGACAAAACACGCGTCATGATGCCACGTCGAATAGGGGATAACTGTCGATGCTCAGGCGAACACCATCTAACTAGACTATGAAAATTCATAAGTTTAATGATTTGAAAATCAGATATATTTTTAAAGGCCGTATCCCTCGGCTCGGTGGATCACCTAGTCCATAGTTTAAAAACTATACTTATACGCAGTGGAAAATATTTTATATATTTTTTTGACATCCTATGAGAGTGCATAAGTGACACCCGAGGTCAACTTATACTATGCAAGACTCTAGATTTATATGATATTATAAGTAGGAAAAAAACGATCTTTTTACGTTACTTGAAAAGTAGTGTATGAGATTTATAAAACATGCTGATCATGAGATTTACTTATTTTAGTATTTTTAAATTTTTAAAATAACTAGCAACCTACCATAAAACTTCCTAAGAGCAAGTAGACTATCTCCAGAAAGGTAGCAGTAAAAGAAACATATCTAGTATCATAAGGTAAAACTACCAGTGGGCGCCAACAAACAGACACGAACCCACTGACAAGCATGTATGTCTGTAAGAAAAACAGAAAACCTACCTCACAACAGCAAGAGAAAGATCCCTACAACTCAAGGGATTGTTGAAGTTGGTGACCGGGCGGTCTGGCGGTTTGTCTTGGCGGGTTGAAGACCGCGCGGTCTGGCGGTTTGTCTCAGTCGGCTTGGAGACCGGGCGGTCTGGCGGTCTTCCCTGGCAGTCTCTCTTCCTCTCTGGTGGTAGCCGTGCGGTTAGCCCTGCTGTCTAACCGCGCGGCTTGTGCGGTTTGTTTTGTATAGTCCGCTTGTCCTGTAAATTATAGTCCCACATCTCTTATTTGTATTCTCTCATCTCTCCTCCATTCTATATAAAGGAGGGCATACCTTTGTAATAGATACCTTTTTTGGATAATAAAATTTCAATTATTCAAAAGTTTATTCGCTTGTTCTCTACTTTTCGCTTCTTTTCTCTACTTTCTAACATGGTATCAGAGGACACGGTCATTTCCTCCTGATTCTGTGCGCCCTCTGTTGTTCGCGGCTTGTTTTCAGCATTCTGCGACTTGCTTCGCGACTTGGCTTCTCTCTGTCCGCGCGGCTTGTTTCTATCCGCGCGGCTTGTTTCTTTCCGCTGCCCTGTTCGCGCGGCTTGCTTCTTCTTCTCTTCTCCTACTGATCTTTGTCGCGGCGACCTGTTTCCTTGTCGCCGCGCTCCTTGCTCTTTCCTCCCGCTCCGACTTCCTAGTCGTTGCGGTCTGTCCCTCTCCGCGTGTGTTGTCTCTCTACTCGCGGCTTGCTGCTGTGATCTGCCTGACCGTGCGGGTTGTTCCTTTATCACCCGCATCTTGGTCGCGGTCACCTGCTCTTCTCTTCTCTTCTGTTCGCTCGGTCTTCTCAGTCCGCGCGACCTCTTCCCCGCTGGACCTTTGCCTGCTTTTTCGCCGCTTTCTTCTTGTTGCCTTCTACCCGCTCCTGCTTGCTAGTCGCCTCGGCCTCATCTTTGGCCGCGCGACTTGTTCTCCTCTGTTCGCCCGACTTTTTCAGGTCGTGCGACTTCTTTCCCTCTGCTTTGCTCGGCTTCTTGGAAGCGGCCTTTCTAGCCGCCCGACCTATTTTCTGGTCGCCCGGCTTGGTGCTCTATTCTCTTCTCGCGGCTTGTTCTTCTCGTAGCGGTTTGCTACTCTCTTGCTTCCATGGCTTTCCTCTCCTCCAGCCCGTCAGCCTCCGTGGTCACCTCTTCTGGTAGTGCTCATGTTGTGACTCGCGGACGATGGCTCATCGACTCTGGTGCAACAAGTCATATGACAGGCAACCCTCAATTTTTCTCTCTTCTTGAAACACAGGCTCAGTTTCCCCCAGTCATTGTCGCTGATGGATCTCCCTCCCCGGTCCATGGGACGGGCATGGTTCAAGTCACTCCGTCTCTCTGCTTGGCTGATACCCTCTATGTGCCCAAGTTTCCGTGCAATTTATTATCGGTTACTTCTTTATGCAAGCAACTACAGTGTTCTGTCACATTCACCCCTACCTCTTGTGCTTTTCAGGATCCGGACTCCCAACGGACGATTGCTACCGGGACTTAGAGTGGTGGCCTCTACTTCCTTGACAACGTTTCTGCTCTATCCGTCTTCTCCTCCTCCTCTACAGATCTTCTCCAATGGCATCTTCGCCTTGGTCATGCTCCTCCCCGCATTCTACGACAACTCCTGCCGCACCTCCCTCCTCATCATCCTCCTCTAAACTGTGATGCATGTCAACTTGGCAAACATCACTGCTCCTCCTTCCCACCAACGCAGCGTCGGGGCTCCTCCCATCCGTTCGACCTCGTTCACTCTGACATATGGGGTCCCGCTCCTACCCTCACCATCGGTCGGGGCAGTTCCTATTTTGTCACCTTCATTGATGATTTCTCTCGATCTACGTGGGTATATCTTCTTAAAGATCGCTCCGAGTTATTCTCTGTTTGGACCTCCTTTTATTCGATGGTTAAAACTCAGTTCGCTACGTCTATTAAAATCCTTCGTTCTGACAATGCTCAAGAGTATCTTAGCCACGACTTCTCCTCCTTTTGCACTCACCATGGTGTTATTCGTCAAACCAGCTGTGTCTACACTTCCCAACAAAATGGGGTGGCGGAACGCAAAAACCGTCACCTCCTTGATGTCGCTCGCACTATGATGAATCAAATGCATGTTCCTCGCTCCTATTGGGGCTATGCTGTCCTTCTCTCCTGCTATCTCATCAATCACCTTCCCTCCACCGTTCTCCACGGTGCTACCCCCTTCTCCATTCTTTATCCGGACAAGGATCCCTTTCCTCTTCCTCTACACATCTTTGGGTGCACCGCTTTTGTGCACTCTCCCGCTGCCACCCGTGATAAACTCTCACCCCGTGCCACCAAATGTGTCTTTCTGGGCTATTCTCCCACTCAGAAAGGCTATTGTTGCTTTGACCCTGTTACCCGCAAGCAATTTGTCTCTGCGGATGTCACCTTCTTTGCCAATGCCTCTTACTTCTCTCCCGCTTCCTCTTCTCCTCCTCCTGCTCCTCCTTCTCATACCAACCCATCCCTTCCCTCTGCTCCCACTGAGGTTCCGTCCTCTCCACCCACTCCACCGCCTTCCCCATCCTCCTCATCTCCACCCTCTACTCCGCTTTCTCCCTCCACTCCGCTGCCATCTCTCTCTACTCCCGGGCCAGCTCTCTCCACCACGGATACTCCGGATACTGAGGCACCTGCTGACCTGGATCTCCCGATTGCTCTTCGCAAAGGGGTTCGGGCTTGTACACACCATCCTCTTGCTGCGGTTGTTTCCTACGATCGCCTTACCCCTGCTCGCCGAGCCTTTGCCCTGGCTATCTCGGCCACTACCACACCCCGTTCCTACCAGGAGGCCCTTACTATTCCTCACTGGAAAGTTACTATGGATGAGGAGATTGCTACTCTCACTGAACGGGGTACCTGGACCCTTGTTCCGCCTCCTTTCGGCACCGATGTTGTTGGTTGTCGCTGGGTCTTCGTGGTGAAGTTTCTCCCGGATGGCAGTGTGGATCGTTATAAGGCTCGCCTGGTTGCCAAGGGTTTTACCCAAACTTATGGGGTTGATTACTTTGACACTTTCTCGCCCGTGGCTCGCCTCAGCACTATTCGGGTTCTTCTCTCTGTAGCTATCAACAGGGATTGGACTATCTCACAGCTAGATGTTAAGAATGCCTTCCTCTATGGAGATCTGCAGGAAGCTGTTTACATGGAGCAACCTCCTGGGTATGTTGCTCAGGGGGAGACACGGGTATGCCGGCTAAAGAAGGCTATCTATGGCCTCAAGCAGAGTCCTCGTTCCTGGTTTGACAAGTTCAGTGGCATTGTTGCGGCCATTGGTTTTACACGAAGCTCAGCAGATCACTCCTTGTTTGTTCGGAAAACCGCCTCTGGTCTTGTTGTTCTTGCGGTTTAAGTTGATGACATTCTTCTTACTGGCGATGACCAGGATGGGATACTGATGACCAAGAAACACCTTCGTCAACATCTGGTTACAAAGGATATGGGCTCCCCGAAATACTTTCTGGGGATTGAAATCTCTAGAAAGCCCAACTCCATGGTCCTTTCACAACGGAAGTATGCTCTTGATCTTTTAAAGGATGCAGGACTCACTGGTGCTAAACCTGCACGTTGTCCTATGGCTGCTGGAGAAGACAAAACTTGGACAGATGACTCACCTCTTCTCTCTGATCTTACGAGATACCGGCGTCTGGTGGGCAAGCTCATATATCTCACGGTAACCAGACCCGACATCTCCTATGCTGTTGGCAAGGTGAGCCAGTTCATGCAAGCTCCGAGGGAGTGTCATCTACAATCTGCTCTGAGGATATTAGAGTATATTAAAGCTGCTCCAGGGAAAGGACTCCTATTTCAGAAGAATGGTCACCTAAGGGTTGAAGCTTACTCTGATTCAAGCTATGCAGATGACAAAGGGGACCGCAAATCGACTTCAGGTTTCTGCACATTTGTTGGAGGCAATCTTGTGAGTTGGAAGAACAAGAAACAGTCTGTCGTTTCCAGGTCTAGTGCAGAGGCTGAATATCGTAGCATGGCATCGACTACATGTGAGTTGAAGTGGTTGCGGGCTCTCATGCTTGACTTAGGAGAGGTTTACAACTATCCTCTTCCTATGTTCTGTGACAATAAGGCCGCGATACATATTTCCAAAAATCCGGTCTTTCATGAGAGAACAAAACACATAGAAGTCGACTGTCATTTTATTCGAGAAGAAATATTGAAGAAACAGATTTACACTCCATTTGTCACGTCCGACAACGAGTTGGCAGACGTCTTCACCAAGCCAGTGTCCGCTTCCTTTTTCCACATCTGTGACAAGCTGGGCATGATCGATATATATGCTCCAGCTTGAGGGGGAGTGTTGAAGTTGGTGACCGGGCGGTCTGGCGGTTTGTCTTGGCGGGTTGAAGACCGCGCGGTCTGGCGGTTTGTCTCAGTCGGCTTGGAGACCGGGCGGTCTGGCGGTCTTCCCTGGCAGTCTCTCTTCCTCTCAGGTGGTAGCCGTGCGGTTAGCCCTGCTGTCTAACCGCGCGGCTTGTGCGGTTTGTTTTGTATAGTCTGCTTGTCCTGTAAATTATAGTCCCACATCTCTTATTTGTATTCTCTCATCTCTCCTCCATTCTATATAAAGGAGGGCATACCTTTGTAATAGATACCTTTTTTGGATAATAAAATTTCAATTATTCAAAAGTTTATTCGCTTGTTCTCTACTTTTCGCTTCTTTTCTCTACTTTCTAACAGGGATCACCAACAACACCACAGCAAATCTAGCCGTCTACCCGGCTACTAATCAGAACCTGAGGCATTCAGAAAAGAAAATAACACGTCAGCAAGTAAAACAAGGAAATCGGAATTAGGGCATTAAATCAAAATGGAACAAAGAGAGTAAGTAATCATGACAGTAAAAGCAAACACCGTCCAAAGTAAGCAAAAGTACACCAAGTACCAGGCAACAACACCAAGCCCTGCTCAAATCCTGCAGAGACTACAAGGCTAAAGACAAGGAAAACTTGCCATAATATGCTACATTCTACCAGGAAGAAACACCTGACAATCCTAATTTGTGAGGAATGACAGTAGTAAATCAACATGGACCTGAGTTGGTGACCAAAAATAGTCCCCCAAACAAAACAGTTCCAAATAAAATAAAATTTCACTATGTCGGCACAAAACCACCACAAACCCAGTGTTGAGATTATATTAGCCAGCAGGACACGTGTGTGTGGGACCGCATGTTTGGGCTTTCCCCATCGCGTTCCAGGTCTGGGTGTTGACCCCGGTGGGCCCCCTTGTGTGGCGGAATATCCCCGCGGTCCTGTGGAAACCATAAACCCTAAACCCTAAACCTCCGTCTGATCCATGTGGAAACCACCCGTCACCACACATCTTCCCAAAACCCCGAGGTAGTGGTAAGGGGGGACGGGGGTACATGAACACAAAGGATCGCCTGCTGCAGGCGATGTGGGACTAACCCCAACCACAGGACCGCGGGGATATTCCGCCACACAAGGGGGCCCACCGGGGTCAACACCCAGACCTGGAACACGATGGGGAAATCCCAAACATGCGGTCCCACACACACGTGTCCTGCTGGCTAATATAATCTCAACACACCCCCGCAGCAAGACAACCTGGCTCTGATATCATGTGGAAACCACCCGTCACCACACATCTTCCCAAAACCCCGAGGTAGTGGTAAGGGGGGACGGGGGTACATGAACACAAAGGATCGCCTGCTGCAGGCGATGTGGGACTAACACCAACCACAGGACCGCGGGGATATTCCGCCACACAAGGGGGCCCACCGGGGTCAACACCCAGACCTGGAACGTGATGGGGAAAGCCCAAACATGCGGTCCCACACACACGTGTCCTGCTGGCTAATATAATCTCAACACACCCCCGCAGTAGGACAACCTGGCTCTGATACTGATGTAGGGGTGACCGTGATTTGTGCCCGAATACGCTAACGGAAAATATTATCACAAGACATAAAACCAAAGGGAAGGGCTCCGACCAAAAACGAGCGAAAAGGGGTCGGGTTTGCTCCCAAATCCGAAAGAGAAAATTGCCGGACTTGATACAACGTCCTTAGGACCTACCTCTCCAACAAGCACACAACTCACCGCACCTACACAAGCATCTATTGTACCAACTTTAGCCGTTTCAACGCAGCAATAATTTATTTTCGGAGCGGCGGAAAACTTCAATAGGCGGTCGAGTTCGAGTTGTGATTAACTCCCTTGTTAACACCAAAATGTGCCAATCTTGGAGGGCAAGTCAAGGCTAGGCCAAGTCTCGCTCTCGCAACGGATCTACCCAATCCGGATCACAAGAGGTTCAATAACAACGAAATCGAAATCGGAATTTGCAAGCGACGTATTTAAAAATCACGGAAGAAACGGTTTGCAAAAACCTCCACAAAATCTAAAGCAAGAATCTCTAAGAGGAAGAAGTTACCCAACCAAGAACAACAATCACACAAGATAAGGTGGGAGAATCACTCTCTCCACGGATCCACCGGCTTCACACCGAATGGGCTGCAACCTTCTTCCTTGGAGTCGCACCGAAAGGAAGCCACTCCGGAGTTGCACCGAACGGGGATGGAGGAGGCAAGGCTTGGCGTCACACCAAGGGGGGGGGGGGGGGGTCTAATGGACTCTCTCCATGGTGGCCGAATTCTTCAAAGGGGGGGTTTTAGGTTTTCTTTTCATTCCATTACTCATCATAATAGCCTCCTTTAAATAGGAGTTACAAAAGAGATCCAACCGTCCATGATGGAGATGAAATCTCATCCATCCGGGCGGTTACAAACACATAATAGCCTCCTTTAAATAGGAGTTACAAAAGAGATCCAACCGTCCATAATGGAGATGAAATCTCATCCATACGGGCGGTTACATACACACCAAAATGTTTGCAGAAAATAATTAAAGATTACAAGTCACAAATGAATATAAAATTATTAACCAAGATTGGAATAATTTTATATTCGCACATAAAATAATAAAGCATGACAAATTAATTAAAATAGTCATCAAGTGAGGGTAGCACGGCGCAGGCGGAGGTTGTAGCGGCGTCGTCCGTTAGCGTCATCACGGCTCCGAAGGTCTTTATGTTGTAGAGCCTCGGCAACTGGATCGTCATCAAGTAGTGGCGGAGGGGCAGCGGCATCAATCCTCCCCCACTCAAAATCACGTATCTCCGATGCGTGGTCCGAGAGATAGCGGCGGAGAAGCTCGGCATCCAAACGTTGAAGCTCTGTCGCAAGTACCCATGAATCATCTGAAGGGGGGCGGTCACGCCAACGGATGAGGAAGCGGTAGGTAGCACCATCAGGAGTGGTAAGTGGCTCAGCAGCAAGTATCATATCTGGAGTGAGAAATGTCTTTGGAAACCTGGGAAACATGTCAGCAGTAGGGAAAAAAGAAGGCAACGTACCATCCGATGTTATACCTGCGGGGACCGAAAGAGAGAGATCATCCGAACTACCACTCCCCAACCCAATAGAAATTTTAGTGGAGGGAGAAGACGACAAAGAATTCAACTCAGGTGGAGGAGAAACAAACGACGTCAAATCCGAGACATTAAAAATAGGGGAGATACCCCAATCAGCTGGCAAATCCAACACGAAAGCGTTGTCACCTAGTTTCTTTATAATTCGAAAAGGGCCGGCGCGCTTTGGTGCCAACTTTTTAACGGTGCCAGATGGCAAGCGTTCGGGAACTAACCGGACTAGGACCAAATCGCCGACGTTGAAGTGTGACACCCTCCTATGTAGATTAGCGTGCGACTGATAAGACTCGTATTGAGCAGTCAAGGTAGCTCGTATACGTGCATGTAGGTCATGAATATGTTGGGCGAAGGATTGTGCAAATTGACTTGTCTTGTATGTTGGGGGCAAAGGAACCAAGTCAAGAGGCACAGGGGCCTTGTACCCGTGAACTATCTCATTTGGAGACAGACTAGTGGACCGGTTTTTGGAATTATTATAAGCCAACTCGGCGTGGGGAAGAAGAAGATCCCACGTACCTTTGTGATCGCTCACTAGGCATCTAAGGAGGCTTCCTAGGCTCCGATTGACTACCTCTGTTTGCCCATCGGTCTGAGGGTGATAGGCTGAGGAAAACAATAACTTGGTACCCATCAAGACCCAAAGTGTCTTCCAAAAATAGCTCGTATACTTAACATCTCTATCAGAGACTATTGTCTTCGGCACTCCCCGGTGACTAACTACTTCCTTAAAATATAATTTGGCAATGTGAGATGCGTCGTTGGTTCTAGCGCAAGGAATAAAATATGCCATTTTAGAGAATCTATCCACCACTACAAAAATAGAATCGTGACGGCGTAAGGTGGTGGGTAGGCCTAGAACAAAATCCATACTCACGTCTTCCCATGGCGTGGAAGGGATAGACAGGGGCGTATATAATCCTACATTGGTCTTGGCGCCCTTGGATACCTGACAGGTACGACAACTACTAACTACCCTTCCCACCATTGCCTTAAGTTTTGGCCAATAGAATTTCTCCTCAACTAACGTAATGGTCTTATCCCTACCGAAATGACCACTCAACCCTCCACTATGCAATTCCCAGATGATATGAAGGCGTAGCGATGACTGCGGGATACATAACTTCCCATGTCTAAATAGGTAGCCATCCTTAATGACGAACGCAGATATAATCGTGGGGGAGCTATCTTGGGCAGACAAATATGCATCCTGAAAGTCTGGACATGTGGCGTACTCGTCCTTGATTCGCTCGAATCCTACCACGTTAACCTCCATAGTGGTGAGTAACAGGGTCAGGCGACTAAGAGCATCCGCGACTCGATTGTCAGCTCCTTTAAGGTGTTTGAGGTCAAAAGTGTAACCCTGTAGGAAAGATACCCACTTAGCGTGTCGCGGGCTGATTTTATGTTGGCCATTGATGAACCGCAGTGCCTCGTGATCAGAGAGGATCACAAACTCCTTAGAGAGGAGATAGTGCCTCCAATGGTGCAGACATCTAATGACGGCATAAAACTCCCTATCGTAATTCGAGTAATTCAATTTGGCGCCCGCTAACTTCTCACTAAAATAACTCACAGGGTGCCCTTCCTGACTCAAGACACCTCCTATTCCTACGCCAGAAGCGTCACACGTAAGCTCAAAGACCTTATTGAAGTCAGGTAGATGTAGGACAGGTGCCTCAGTCATAAGTTCCTTAATGCGTTGGAAAGCAGTAGCGGCGGACCTTGTCCAGGTGAACTCACCTTTCTTCATGCAATCACTAATGGGGGCCATAATGCTACTAAAGTCTTTAATAAAACGGCGGTAAAAAGTAGCTAACCCATGGAAACTTCGCACCTCTCGTAATGTGGTCGGTTCGGGCCAATCCATCATGACCTTAACCTTATTAGGGTCAACTCTAATGCCATTCGAACCGACTATATAGCCTAAGAATTCCACTTCAGTGACATAGAATGTGCATTTCTTGAGATTAAGGTATAAGGTTTCCTTCCGCAGGGTGGAAAGAACCGATCTCATGTGGGAGACGTGCTCAGCAGTGGTGGTACTAAAGACTAAAATGTCATCAAAATAGACGACCACAAACTTCCCCATGTAAGGCTGAAAGACATGGGTCATCATCCGGGAGAAGGTACTGGGGGCGTTGGATAGCCCAAAGGGCATCACAAGCCACTCGTATAACCCATCCTTGGACTTAAATGCTGTCTTCCACTCGTCCCCCTCACGGATCCTGATCTGGTGATAGCCACTCCGCAAATCTAACTTTGAAAAAATGGTGGCGCCAGATAAGACATCTAGGAGGTCATCTAATCGCGGAATAGAAAATCTATATTTGATGGTAATCTTGTTGATGGCACGACTATCAACACACATTCTCCACGTACCATCCTTCTTGGGGGCAAGAAGGGCCGGTACCGCACATGGACTCATACTAGTCCTAATGAACCCCTTTTTCATCAAATCCTCGATCTGGGTCTGTAACTCCTTATGGGCGGCGGGGTGAAGCCTATAGTGGGGCTGGTTCGGTAAGGAGGAGCCGGGGATAAGGTCTATAACATGCTGTATATTCCTAAGCGGTGGTAATACCGAAGGCAGCTCATCCGGGTACACGTCCTTATACTCATCCAACAATTCCCGTAACTCTCTAGGCAACTCATCCAATGCTCTCGTATCCCCTTTCGCACTCATAAGAACTAGAGCGTACATCATCCCGTCAAGAAAGGGATCCTTCACAAACTCTTTTCTTCCCACGAGACTCAACGTTTTCCTCTCGACTGGAACAGTGGTGTCCTTAGCCAAAGCTACTGGCTCTTTCGGGACGGTCGGTCTCAACATAATGACCTTGCCATTGAATTTAAACTCATATGTGTTGGCCCTTCCAAAGTGTGTCACGTCACGGTCGTAAAGCCAAGGGCGGACCAATAACACGTGACAAGCGTCCATTGGAAGGACATCGCACCACACCTCGTCAGTATAGGATTTGATCGAGAGAGGTACAAGGCAACGCTTGGTGACCGGGACGGTAACTTTATTAATCCAGGCTACCTGATAGGGAGCCGGGTGGGGCTGCGTAGTCAAGGACATACGTGTAACGGCATTCTCAGAGATGACGTTTACACAACTGCCACTATCAATGATCAACTTGCACAACTTCTCGCCACTCTTAAAGATCAGGGAAAATATACTAGTCCTTTTCCAGTCATCTAACGGACGAGGGGTGGTCAAGATACAACGCATCACCATAACGGGGTGTTCGTCCTCTAAATCGCTTGGGACCCCTTCTGGGTCACTCTCCTCAGCAGCCTCATAAACGAAATCAGCTAGGTCGGTAGTCAACTCTAGAAGGGCTATGGCTTTAGTCTTCGTTGGGCATTCAAAGGCATAGTGGCCTTGAATGCCGCAAGAGTAACAAGTAGTGTTAGCCTTGCTAACCTTCCCTATAGGGACACGCTCACTCGCAGGATTCTTGCCGTTCCTAGCAGTAATCACGGCAGACTCTGACTCGGCAGACCGAAACTTCCCTTTATCCTGATATGTGGAGGAAGAGGCTCCAGCTGTGGACTTTCCCTTCGCATGGGAATACCGGGAGTGAGCCTTAGAGGCTAAGTGCTTTTCGATGTCGAGGGCGACATTAAATGTCGTGTTCAGATCCGTATGACCATATCGTAAGAGCTTCCGCTGAATATCGGGATAAAGCCCCTTACGAAATCTGGATAGGGTGACCTCGGGGATCTCCCTCAAATCACAACGCACCATACGGTCCTTCAGTTCTCCCATATACCCAGCTACCGAATTGGAGCCCTGCCATAGAGTGGCAAGCTCGTCGAACATCTGTGTCCGATGGTACGCGGGAACGTACTGATCGGTCAACAAGTTCTTCATCACGGCCCAACCAATAAGTGGGACCCCGTTCCCGGTTCCTAGCCTACGCTCTTCATTCAGCCAATAAGTTTTGGCACGTCCCGTTAGCTTCATCCTGGCAACTTGGACCTTTTGATGGTCCGTAAGGGTGTGCCAATCGAAGTAGCACTCCATATCCACCACCCAAGTAAGGAAGATCTGGGGATCTCCCATGCCATCATAAGTGGGGGCGTCGATCTTAATGGCCCCAGTGATATCGTAAGCACGATCGTGGCGGTGTTCTCGAGGGGGCACTTGGGGAGAGTCCTCATCGGAATCCGACTCAGGAGTTTGTTGGCGCCGGTTGGGCTGCTCAACAATAATGGGTGGCGGGGGTGGCCTTGCTTGATTTTGCAGGATCTGTGCCAACATGTTTCTAAGCTCCGTCATTTCGTTACGTAGCCCTGCTATGGCCTCAGTGTTGGGATCGCCATGCTCGTTCGCAGCCATCCTAGACGTAGACGGTGTCGCGTACTCAGATCCGTGCCTAGTGCGCATTCAGGTCTAGGAAATTTTAGAAAGGTGATTTTTCCTAGGGCTGTAGCTATACTGAAAATAAGATATTTTTATATTTTCCCGATGTGAGGAACACGTGGATCGTTAAAATTTTTTTTTTTGAAATTTTGCTGAAAAATAAAGATTTCAGCCCGCTATTGGCAGACCACAGAAAATAAATTTTTTTGATTTTTTTTTAGATCCGATCGGGCAACAAGAAACGTAGAGAGGATGTTTGCAACGTGGGAGTTGAAACGACCGCCCTCTGATACCAAATTGATGTAGGGGTGACCGTGATTCGTGCCCGAATACGCTAACGGAAAATATTATCACAAGACATAAAACCAAAGGGAAGGGCTCCGACCAAAAACGAGCGAAAAGGGGTCGGGTTTGCTCCCAAATCCGAAAGAGAAAATTGCCGGACTCGATACAACGTCCTTAGGACCTACCTCTCCAACAAGCACACAACTCACCACACCTACACAAGCATCTATTGTACCAACTTTAGCCGTTTCAACGCAGCAATAATTTATTTTCGGAGCGGCGGAAAACTTCAATAGGCGGTCGAGTTCGAGTTGTGATTAACTCCCTTGTTAACACCAAAAATGTGCCAATCTTGGAGGGCAAGTCAAGGCTAGGCCAAGTCTCGCTCTCGCAACGGATCTACCCAATCCGGATCACAAGAGGTTCAATAACAACGAAATCGAAATCGGAATTTGCAAGCGACGTATTTAAAAATCACGGAAGAAACGGTTTGCAAAAACCTCCACAAAATCTAAAGCAAGAATCTCTAAGAGGAAGAAGTTACCCAACCAAGAACAACAATCACACAAGATAAGGTGGGAGAATCACTCTCTCCACAGATCCACCGGCTTCACACCGAATGGGCTGCAACCTTCTTCCTTGGAGTCGCACCGAAAGGAAGCCACGCCGGAGTCGCACCGAACGGGGATGGAGGAGGCAAGGCTTGGCGTCACACCAAAGGGGGGGGGGGGGGGGGGGCGGCTAATGGACTCTCTCCATGGTGGCCGAATTCTTCAAAGGGGGGGTTTTAGGTTTTCTTTTCATTCCATTACTCATCATAATAGCCTCCTTTAAATAGGAGTTACAAAAGAGATCCAACCGTCCATGATGGAGATGAAATCTCATCCATCTGGGCGGTTACAAACACATAATAGCCTCCTTTAAATAGGAGTTACAAAAGAGATCCAACCGTCCATAATGAAGATGAAATCTCATCCATACGGGCGGTTACATACACACCAAAATGTTTGCAGAAAATAATTAAAGATAACAAGTCACAAATGAATATAAAATTATTAACCAAGATTGGAATAATTTTATATTCGCACATAAAATAATAAAGCATGACAAATTAATTAAAATAGTCATCAAGTGAGGGTAGCACGGCGCGGGCGGAGGTTGTAGCGGCGTCGTCCGTTAGCGTCATCACGGCTCCGAAGGTCTTTATGTTGTAGAGCCTCGGCAACTGGATCGTCATCAAGTAGTGGCGGAGGGGCAATGGTATCAGATACCATGTGGAAACCACCCGTCACCACACATCTTCCCAAAACCCCGAGGTAGTGGTAAGGGGGGGCGGGGGTACATGAACACAAAGGATCGCCTGCTGTAGGCGATGTGGGACTAACCCCAACCACAGGACCGCAGGGATATTCCGCCACACAAGGGGGCCCACCAGGGTCAACACCCAGACCTGGAACGCGATGGGGAAAGCCCAAACATGCGGTCCCACACACACGTGTCTTGCTGGCTAATATAATCTCAACACCCAGCCCGTACCTGGGATAAAAAAGGTGGCGGCCACAGCAATACCCAGCCCGTACCTGGGACTAAAAATTAGCGGCCACGACTCGCACACAAAACATCCCGCTCCTTTAGAGCGTCAAAATACCACTACCTGCCATAACCCACGATTCGGCCCTCAAAACAAAGGAAGAACGAAAGGCCGACAAGACATCCCCCCTAGGAGGTATTCACTCGGGAAGAAGAAAAAACTGAGAAGAAATAAATCTCAGCCTACAGGAAAAAAAAACGATCACTATTACAGGAATCGTCGAACGCAGCTCGACGATTTTCGTTGAATCACATGACACGGGAAATCATCGAACTCCATTCAACGATATGCCTTTTGTCGATCACCGGTCACGGGAAAAGTTGTCGAAAGCCATTCGACGATTTTCCTTAACCGTAGGCCACAGGAAATCGTCGAACTCCGTTCGACGATTTTGCGTTAAACGCAGACCACAGGAAATCGTCTAATACAGGCCACGGAAAATATCGTCAAACGTTGTTCGATGATTTTCCTTTCGTCGAACAAAGGTCACGGGAAATATCGTCGAACGCCGTTCGACGGTTTCTCTTACGCCGAACACTGGTCACTAGAGAATCGTCGAACTCCGTTCGACGATTTTCGTCGGACCCAAAAATAAGGCACATCGTCGAGCTCAGCTCGACGATAATCGTCGAACCCAGATCGACGATTTTCGTCGAACTAGCTGCATTTAATGCACAGAAGTCCTGTACCTCCAACTTCGTTTTTGTCCAATCTCTTTAGCCTAATCCAATCCTATTACTCGTAATTTAAGTAGGAAAACCCACCGTTACTAGATCTAGGGTTGATAGGATAATTTCTAGCCAAACCGAGATTAACAGGGAACAATTTGAATGATTAACATGGAGCAATTTGATAAAAACAAAGAAGACTACAACACTCTAGCCGAAGGTTTGAATTTCAGAACCTGAGAGAATGTAAACAGAAACATAAAGGGGCATTATGGTTTAAGATTCACATGCTTTTTGACGGAAAAACAGAGTAAAATATCAATCTCTTGAAACAAGAAAAATTATAGCAAATATGACCATGAATAGGAGAAGAAAACTTGGCAAGGGCAAGAGCACCACTTGCCTTAAATACCAGCGATTTATCTTGCACAGCCCTTCCTCTCTCGGCTCCAGCCGCAACAGCACCTAACAAGATTCTAAAGTTTTAATGGCGGAGAAAGATCAAACCAGAAATTCTGAGACCCCTAGAAAACCACAAAAATTGAATCTCTTACCGTAGGAATGAAGGTCTAGGCGAGAGCACTCCAAATCCGCTTTCGGAATCGAATTCCGTCCACTAACGCTCCCAGAATCGGCGTCTGAAGGGGAGCAGGGTTGGCGGTTTTTCTTCCTCTCGAACAGGCGACAGTTATACTCTCACGGGAAGGAGACGATGAAAGGACTCGTTTTTGTCTAAGGCTTTATATATATATATACATGGACACGTCCTTTCAGACTTACTGCCACCTAAAAGCCATTCATTTCAAACTTTATGATGAATTATATACATCCATTATTATTAACACAACAAAACGACACGAAAACCGAACCATCTCGGAATCCAACGAAATTCACACCGTAGCTAAACACCCACGCTACGAACGCAACGGCGAAGTCAGAATCAACTTTCGACGACCAAAACTCGGGTTATCACTACCCGAAGCCAAAATACAAGCATCCCCCGAGAGGCTTCACCGGTCACCAAAACAGACCCGGCTTGCTAGGGGATCTTGCCAAAAAGGCTACCAATAACCACACAAGAAACAAAAAGAGCTAAGACCACGCTCTAACAAACGACACCTGTCGGAAACGCGTCAACGTAATGCCAAATGAGAATTAAATAATCGCAGAAAAAATCGGGGGCGTTACACATTTCTACTCAACCATCTGCTTTGAATCCAACTGTGATGATTCCTAAAAAGATGATGAACCTAACCAAAGATGAGATTGCTCTCATCTTCTTGGAAAAGAAGGCCAAAAATATAATTGTGAGTGCAGTAGATGACTCAATGTTGTAAAACCTTTTTCACTACAAATCTGTCAAGAAAATGTGAGATTCTCTGGTTGTCTGATGGAAGGTACTGAAAAAGTAAGAGATGATCAAAGATCTTTACCCAATCAGGAGTATGAGGCCTTCAAACAAGACTCGAAGGATACCATTGCTGACAATTATGAAAATTTTTTCAAGACCTTTAATGGTTTGAGAAACTATTACCAGTCATTCACTAATGGTGAACTGAACGATAAATTCTTATGATTCCTGACGAAAGAATGGGACACTAAGGTCATGGCCATTAAAGAATTTGGAAAGTTACCCGACACTAATCCTCAAAATTTATTCGGGAAGCTCCTATCTTATGAACTGCAAATGATTACAAGGAATAAAGAGGAGCAAAACAGTAAGACTTCAAGAAAAGAGAATCTATATCACTGAAGGCCGAAGGGTCAAAGAAATCTAAAGCTGTGTCACCAGCAAGGACACAGACTTTTGATGTTCATGAAGATTATGAGTCAAGTACCTCGGGCTATGAAATGTCTGATAGAGAGTTCTCACTAATCTCCAAGCAATTCAAAAGAATGCTTAGCAAAAGGAGACAAATGAAAAATCTATCCTTCTCCTCTGACTATAGAGGGTCACATCATGATGGTGATCGTTCTAAGAAAAGCCACAACAAAGATGACAGGTACAAATCTAAAACTAACAAACATTCTTATTTTGATATTATTTGTTATTGTTGTAATAAGCCAGGGCACGCGATCATAAAGTGTCCGTATAAAAAGAAGGAATGATTTAAGAGAGAAGAGAAGATATCCTTCAAGAATAAGAGGAGGGAATAAAAGAGCTTTGTCGCAAAGATGTCAAAGACTCTTAGCGACAATGACTTAAGTGAGTCAAGCTCAGATAATGAAGAAGTCTACTTCGGGATCATGACTCACTCAGATGAGGAAATAGGCGACTTCCAATACAACGGGAAGGTAAACTTGCACACCATGCTATCTGAATCAGAAACATCATCTAATAGTCATGAAAACTCCTCTTCTGAGGAAGATGATTTTGGCTTGTTGGCTTAGTATCAAGTATTTTTGAAAGCCTTTGACAAATGTCATAAGGTGGTCAAAAAGTAATCAAAAGAGATTGCTTCTCTCAAGGCAGTGGAATCAAGTCTGAGTGAGGAAATTGGAGAATTGACTCCTCTCAGAGATGAAGTTCACTTCATGAAAGAGGAATTAAAATACTCAGTTGAGCTACTAAGTTAGAAGGAGAAATTCCTAGATAAACTAGAAGAAAAGCTTTTGGTTGAGAGGGAACTGGTTGAAAACTACTCCAAGCCAAAGGCTATTTTTCCACTCATTTATGAATTTTTTGCTCTTAAAAAGGGTAGTGGTCTAGGCCATGTAGCTGAGAAAGGTAAGGCTGTAAGAGAGCCACTGCAAAAGGCAAAGGGAAGGCACCTCAAAGTCAACTATATTTTAAGAAGGTAATATTTCCTATAAATCAATAGGACTTTGAGACGTCCTTTGACCACTTTGCAAGGCCAACTTATGTGGAGCCTAAAAAGAATTACGAAGGATGGACCCATCCCCGAGACTTTGGTACGAGAGCTTTCAAGGCACCTTATGAAGAGGTAACTCTTAAAAATTATGGTCCCTATGTTCATGGACCAAGTATCAAGAAAGAACCCAAAGACAAAACTGTTGTTCCTAAGGCTAAGGAGACATTGAAGCCTTGTGTTTACTGCACTCACGAGGCTTCCACCTCTAAGTCTATTGCTACTTTTAGAACTCCCATTCAGAAGGTAAAGCAGGAATATAAAAAGACGATATCATATGTTTGACTGTTGGTGTTGCTGTAAGATTGGTCATTTTGTCACAGATTGTTGGTTTTATCCAGTTAAATATGAAACTCCTCGAGTAAACGTTGCGAGTTCGACCACTCAAAATGTTAATATTCCTAGTGGTCTTAAGTTAACCAGGAACCAAGGACCCAAATCGGTTTGGGTTCTTAAGGGTAAGTGATTTATGAATGCAGGTATGTCCAAAGGTCAACAAAACTCTAATTTGGTATTTGGATAGTGGATGCTCTTGACATATGACCGGGATAAGAAGTCTACTTCTAGAATACACCCTAGTTGAGGACGACACATAAGTCATCTTCGGCCGTTCAGATAGGGGAGTAACTGTAACATACCTCAAACAAATAGACCCCGAGGATTTTGTTTTGCCATGACTAGGTCATGACAAAACCATCAAAAGCTCAAAGGACCAAGTGAACAAACGCCAAGGTGAAAATCACCTTGGTCTGCCTATAGTTCATGCTCAACATTTAGACCTAAGTGTTGAAGTACTAGACCGGGCGGCCTTGCGGTCTTGTCTGGCGGTTTGTTGACCGAGCGGTCTGGCGGTCTCCTCTGGTGCTTGGAGACCGGGCGGTCTATCGGACTCACATTGCAGCTTGTTCTTATCCTGCTGGAGTTGCCGTGCGGTTAACCCATCTGTCTAACCGCGCGGCCTGTGCGGTCTCCTTTATTTCTAGCCGCTCAGCCCTGTACAAGTTTAGTCCCACATTGTTTGTTTATACTCTCTCAATCTCCTCCATTGTATATAAGGGAGGTCATACCTTTGTAAATGATACCATTTTTGGATAATAAAATTTCAATTATTCAAAAGTCTATCCGTTTGTTCTTGCATGTTCGCTACTCTTTACATGGTATCAGAGGACACGGTCTTTTCCTCCTGATTGTGTGCACTCTCTGATTCTCGCAGCTTGTTTTCTGCTTTACGCGACCTGTCTTCGTGGCTTGCCTTCTCTTCTGTCCGCTGCCCTGTTCGCGCAGCTTGTTTCTCCTTGGTTCTTTGCCTCTCCGGCTTCCTAGTCGTTGCGGCCTGTTTCTGTTCTCCCGGTTTGCGACTTGTTGTTGTCGCTGCTTCTTGCTTCCTCTTCTCTTCTGTTCGCTCGGCCTTTTCAGTCCGCGCGACCTCTTACCCACTGTGCCTTTGATTGCTTCCTAGCCGCTTGTGTTCGCGCGGCTTCTTCCTTTTTATCCGCTGCGGTTTCGCGCGAGTTGCTCCTCCCGCGGCTTCGCTTCTTCTTGCGCGGTTTCTTGCTGTGTTCTATGACTACTTCCGGTCTCACCACCCCCATTATCTCCACCACTCCTGCAGCTCCCTCTCCACCTCCTCCTTCGGGCAACCTTGGCACCCTTTCTAAGCTTGTTGGCTCCAACTATCCCGATTGGAGCGTTTCTTTCACCTTTCTTCTTCGCTCTCAGCGCAAGCGTCATCACCTCACCGATGACCCTCCTCCTCGTACCTCTCTTGAGTTTTATGACAGGGATGCGAGTGATGCTCTTGTCCGCACGTGGCTGGCCAACAACCTTTCTGATGAGTGCCTTCCCATCATTCGCCATGATGAGATGGTCAAGGCCGCCTGGCTTCACCTCGCTGCTCTCTATTCGAAGGGGGGACAAACGTCCCACATTTATACTCTCTATGCGGACCTCTTAGCCCGCCCTTCCATATCTCCTGCTGCGGCTTATCAGCAGGTTCAGGCTCTTGGTGTTGAAATCCTCCAGAATCGCCCCTTCTCCGTGGACTTGGCTGAACAGCACAAACACTTCAAGGAACTCCTGGTTGTTTGTTATCTTCTCCGTCTTCCCGATTCCTATGATCTGATCCGCCAACAGATCCTTGGTGAGGCGGAATCTCCTACTTTGGATGCCACCGCGGCTCGCATTGCCGCTGTTACTTCGCTGCTCCAGCGGCCTCTGTTGGCCTCACCCCCTTCCCAGGACTCCTTTGCTCACCAAGCTCAGAGGGGGGGACCTAGTGGCCGCGGCCACTCCGGCGGACGTGGTTCATCCCGGTTCCTCTGCTCTCACTGTGGTCGTACCAGCCATTCTGTTGACCGCTGCTGGCAGAAACATCCTCATCTTCGCCCTTCCGGTGATGCTCCTTCTTCGGCCTCCGCCTCTTCTCGGCCGTCTGCCTCTGTGGCCACGACGTCAGGTAGTGCCCACGTCGTTACCCAAGGTAAATGGCTGATTGACTCCGGTGTTACAAATCATATGACTGGCAACCCTCATTGCTTCTCCCGTCTTGAGACACATGACCGCTTACCCCCAGTTCGTGTAGCGGATGGTTCACCGTCCCCGGTTCATGGGACAGGCATGGTTCAACTCACCCCATCTCTTTGCTTGGAGGACACTCTCTATGTCCCGAATTTCCCGTGCAATTTATTATCTGTTACTACTTTATGCCGGCAACTTCAGTGCTCCGTCTTATTCACTCCAACTACTTGTTCTTTTCAGGACCCGAGGACCCAGTGGACGATTGCTACTGGGACTGAGAGCGGCGACCTCTACTTCCTCGACGATGTTTCCACTCTGTCCGCCTACTCCTCTTCTACAGATCTCCTTCAATGGCATCTTCGCCTTGGACATCCTCCTCCTCGGATTCTTCGACAGCTTCTGCCCCACTTACCTCCTACCAGTTCTCCGCTCAACTGTGATGCGTGTCAGCTTGGCAAACATTATCGCTCCTCCTTCCCTCCGAAGCAAGGCCGTGGCTCCTCTCGCCCGTTTGATCTTATTCATTCTGATGTCTGGGGTCCGGCTCCTACCCTCACTGTTGGTCGGGGTAGTTCCTATTTTGTCACTTTTATAGATGATTTTTCACGATGTACCTGGGTGTATCTATTAAAAGATCGCTCTGAACTCTTTTCTGTTTGGCAATCATTTTATTTTATGATTCATAATCAGTTTGACATTTCTATTAAAGTTTTAAGTTCTGATAATGCCAAGGAATATCTTAATCATGAGTTCTCCTCTTTCTTTCACCAACATGGTCTTCTTCATCAAACTACTTGTGTTTACACCTCCCAGCAGAATGGGGGTGGCGGAGCGTAAAAACCGTCACCTGCTTGATGTTGCTCGTACTCTAATGACGCAGATGCACGTACCTCGCTCCTACTGGGGCTACGCTGTGCTCCTCGCCTGCTATCTCATCAATCGCCTTCCCACCACAGTTCTCCACGGCCAGACCCCCTTCTCCATTCTCTACCCCCACAAGGAACCTTTTCCTCTCCCTCTCTGTGTCTTTGGTTGTACGGCCTTTGTTCACACTCCCTCCGCTACCCGCGACAAGCTTTCCCCCCGTTCTACCAAGTGTGTCTTTTTGGGGTACTCTACCACTCAAAAAGGCTATTACTGTTTTGACCCCCTTCTCTGCAAGTAGTTTGTCTCCGCAGATGTGATATTTTTCGAGAATGCTTCCTACTTCTCTCCTACCTCCTCTCTTCCTTCTGATCTCTCCGTTCCCTCCACCCCTCTCGATGTCTTCCCACCTCCGTCTCCTCCTCCACCGTCTCCTTCCCAGTCCGTCTCCCCACCCACCCCTCCACCTTCCTCTCCGCCGCCGTCTCTCTCTAGTCCCGGGCCAGCCTTCTCCGCCACGGACGCTCCAGGCGCTGACGAACCCGTCGACCTGGATCTTCCCATTACTCTTCGCAAAGGGGTGCGGGCATGTACTCAAGACCCTCTTGCGGCAGTTGTTTCCTATGATCGGCTTTCTCCTTCTCGCAGGTGTTTTGCCTTGGCTATCTCCGCTACTTTTACTCCCCGCACCTACCAGGAGGCTCTTGCTCTCCCTCATTGGAAGTCTGTCATGGATGAGGAGATGGCTACTCTTACTGAAAGGGGTACCTGGACCCTTGTTCCTCCTCCCGTGGGCACTGATGTGGTTGGCTGTCGCTGGGTCTTCATTGTGAAATATCGCCCCGACGGCACTGTGGATTGCTACAAGGCCCGGCTGGTGGCCAAGGGCTTCACTCAGACTTATGACATTGATTACTTTGATACTTTTCTCCGGTTGCTCGCCTCAGCACCATCCGGGTTCTTCTCTCTGTGGCTGTTAACCAGGATTGGGCTATTTCCCAGCTTGATGTGAAGAATGCCTTTCTCTATGGCGATCTTCAGGAGGACGTCTACATTGGAGCAACCTCCTGGGTATGTTGCTCAGGGGGAGACACACGTATGTCATTTGAAGAAGGCCATTTATGGCCTAAAGTAGAGCCCTCGGGCGTGGTTCGACAAATTCAGTGGCATTGTGGCTACCATCGGCTTTACAAGGAGTTCGGCCGATCACTCCTTATTTATTCGCAAAACGGCCTCGGGACTGGTGGTTTTGGCAGTATATGTGGATGATATTCTTCTTACTGGCGATGATCGAGATGGGGTGGACTTGACGAAGAAGCACCTCCGTCAACACTTGGTCACGAAGGATATGGGCTCCCCGAAATACTTCTTGGGGATAGAAATCTCTCGGAAACTTGACTCGTTGGATCTCTCCCAACGGAAGTATGCCCTTGATCTTCTACAAGAAGCAGGATTGACAGGTGCCAAACCGGCTCGGTTTCCCTTGGCTATTGGAGAAGATAAAATGTGGACGGATGACTCGCCTCTTCTATCTGATGTCACAAGGTACAGACATTTGGTAGGCAAACTCATCTATCTCACGGTGACTAGACCCGACATCGCCTATGCTGTAGGCAAGGTCAGTCAGTTTATGCAAGCTCCCAGGGAGTGCCATCTTCAGTCTGCCCTGAAGATTTTAGAGTATATCAGAGCAGCACCAGGCAAAGGGCTAATCTTTCAGAAGAATGGTCATCTGAGGGTTGAGGCCTACTCAGATTCAAGTTACGCGAATGACAAAGGCGATCGTAAATCCACATCAGGTTTTTGTACCTTTGTTGGAGGAAATCTTGTGAGTTGGAAGAGCAAGAAACAGTCTGTTGTCTCCAGATCCAGTGTAGAAGCCGAATACCGGAGTATGGCATCAACCACGTGTGAGTTAAAGTGGTTGCGGGCTCTCATGCTTGACCTGGGCGAGGTATATGACTATCCTCTTCCTATATTCTGTGACAACAAGGCTGCTATATACATATCCAGAAATCCGGTCTTCCATGAGAGAACAAAGCATATAGAGGTTGACTGTCACTTCATTCGGGAAGAGATTTTGAAGAAACAGATTTGTACTCCGTTTGTCACCTCTGACAAGGAATTGACAGATATCTTCACCAACCCGGTCTCTACTTCCTTCTTCCACATTTGTGACAAGCTGGGCATGATTAATATCTATGCTCCAGCTTGAGGGGGAGTGTTGAAGTACTAGACCGGGCGGCCTTGCGGTCTTGTCTGGCAGTTTGTTGACCGAGCGGTCTGACGGTCTCCTCTGGTGCTTGGAGACCGGGCGGTCTATCAGACTCACATTGCGGCTTGTTCTTATCCTGCTGGAGTTGCCGTGCGGTTAACCCATCTGTCTAACCGCGCGGCCTGTGCGGTCTCCTTTATTTCTAGCTGCTCAGCCCTGTACATGTAGTCCCACATTATTTGTTTATACTCTCTCAATCTCCTCCATTCTATATAAGGGAGGTCATACCTTTGTAAATGATACCTTTTTTGGATAATAAAATTTCAATTATTCAAAAGTCTATCCGTTTGTTCTTGCATGTTCGCTACTCTTTACACTAAGGTTTGACTTTAAGGCTACACCTTGATCCCATGACCCTACCACAACACCCCTAACACCTTCAGTAGTCCATAGGGCCATTAAGGACCCACTGTAGGCAGTCAAAGTGGTTAAGTTGACCTAAGTCAACCCTAACCCTAAATGGGTCAAACTAGCTTACTTAGGGTCAATTGACCTTCCCCTAGCCAAGTGGACCCCACCCAAGCCTTCCTAACCCTAAAGTGAGGTCAATGGGCCACCAAGGACCCATTGGGGTCAACCAAAGAGTTTAGGTCGACCAAAGTCAACCCTAGCCCTAATTTGGTCAAAGTACCCTTCCTAAGGGCAGGTGAACTCCAAAGTGCCAAGTCAACCCTACCCAACCCTACCTAGACCTTAGGGGAGGCCAATGGGTCACCAAGGACCCATTGATGACAACTTAAAAGGTCAAATTGACTAGGTCAATCCTAGTCAAGGATAGGTCAAAATCAACCCAAATGGGCTAACCCAAGCTCAAGCCCCCTTTCATTTGGGCTAACCAACTCTTAATCTTATGATGATATGAATTAGTGGACTGCAAATAGCCTAAAAGGGGTTGACCAAGTCAGCCTTGATGACTAGGAGAGAGGAAACTTCATTTTCTCCCTTTAATGGAGGAGAGAGAAAATGAAGGGAGGGGGCCATTCATGGCTAGGGAGGCCAAGAGCCCTCTCCTCATGCTGGAACCATCTCCCCTAGTCAGTTAAGAGGAGGCCAAGGGTTTTCCCGTCCATGGAAGAGGCTATGAGAGGAGAACCACCATGACCGAGCCAAGCTTTCAATGGCCATTAATGGCCATTGATGACTTGGCCTCTCCCCTCCCTAACTGAGGCTTTAAATACCATCAGTGGGCAGAGAGGAGTTTTCCCCACCATTTACCTGAAGAGTTCGAGCCCTTCCACTGTATAGTTGCAGATACCCGAGTGGCGCCACCACCACTAATGGTTTCCCGGCGATCGACGCGCCTCCAGGCCGCAAGCAAGGTCCTCCCCTCCTCCTTTCTCTATGGGTAGATCATAACAATCATTAGGGTTAAGAATCAGGCTCAATTGAGCCCGATCGGGAAGGGAGTTTTCCTGGTTTTTCCGCAAAAATGAACCAGTCAGGATCGCCGGAATCCGCCCCTCCGACGGCTGTGCCGCCTCCTGGCGATAGCCACCACCTCAACGGAGGTGGTGGTGGCGGTGGCCGGCCGGGGAGGTGGTCGGATGGCCGGCGGTGGCTGTTGGAAGTTGCTGCAGGCGGGCTGGATCATGGCCGTCGGCTAGAGGAGGAAGACGATCCAGCCACCCTTGGATCCTGCTTTAAGATTAGTGCTAGAGTTAAATTAAACTATAGGATATTTTCATGATATTTAATTTTTGACACACATTATCTATTTAATGTTTAAATTATTAAAAATACCTAGATGCTAATTTAGAGAAAATGGTCAACATATAATTTGTAGCCCTATGTGTCTACTTTAATGTAAAATTAGTTTGAACCAATTTGGTTGCTTGGTTTTGTTGGGAACCATGTCCACAGTAACCCAGATTTGATGAAGTCACCCTGGAACTAAGATGAATTAGGTTGTATTTGATGCTTTGTTTGAGTTATGTGTTTGCAGGACTCCAATGGGAAGTGTAGACCAATGTCAGTCTACAATGGGTCACCAAACACAGGACCACACAGTGTAATCCATCATTGTGTGTTCCAAAGTGCTGACTCATGTGTAGTCTCTCTATTAGGATACACTTCATATTCAAGCTATAGGACTGTGTAAAGACTTGGTGCTGATTCCCTTCTAGTAGAAGAAGAAAATTGCTGACATGAATTTTTCTAAGTATTTCTCTCGAGTAGGTCCTTAACTACTCAAGTAGATTGCTTGAGATATACTAGAGTGAAACTTCTACATACTCGAGTAAGAAAATTTTTCCTCTCGTGAAGTTAAGTAAAACACTCGAGTAGTTCATTGACATACTCGATTAGCTTACTTAACTACTCGAGTAGATCATTCTTCCTACTCGAGTTGCCCAGAATTCAGGTTCCAAACTTTTCTAAGTAAAACACTCGAGTAGTCCAAGTCATATACTCGAGTAGCTCATTCTCTCTCGAGTAGTTCATACTCGAGTAGTATATTCTTCCTGTTCCAGATTCTGTTCTCCCAGAATTTGTTTCTAAGTCATTTACTCGAGTAGGTACTTTATATACTCGAGTAAGTCTCGACACAGTGTCGAGTAACAATCTTCTCTGTGTCGAGTAGTTAAGATATACTCGAGTAAGTCTTTCATATACTCGAGATAATTTTCTTCCTCTCGAGTAGTTCAATCTGACTACTCGAGTAGTTATTTTTCCCGTGTGCAGAATATCTCTAAGTGTTTATCTCGAGTAGTTCCTCTAACCACTCGAGTAGTTCAATTCTGCCTACTCGAGTAGTATAACTTGTACTCGAGTAGCTCTACTCCCTCCCGAGAAACTTTTCTTTATACTCGAGTAGATCGTCTAAAGTACTCGAGTAGTTGGCTATATGCACTCGAGTAGTTTTTTTCTACATACTCGAGTAATCATGATTTATATACCCGAGTAAAATCTCTTTGGTTTCTCGAGTAGTCCTTGACCTACTCGAGTAGTTTTATACCAACTCGTGTATATGACTTCATTTTCTCTGAAATTTCTTCTAAGTACAGATTTGACATAATTTCAAATTCCGTGACATGATTGGTCCACGTGTCCGTCATTAAAACCAATTATGACCGTTATTAGTACTCCTATAAAAGGTCTTGTCTAATCGACAAACCCTAATGAGAAAACAGATCTTTCAAGAAGAAAATTCCTCTGAGTTTTGCAGCCGTCGCTTTCCAAAATAATCGCTATTTCCTCTCTCTCTCTCTTCACGAAATGAAAGCCGCCGCCGCCTCTGTTCTTCTCCGGCAAAGGTTTCGATCTTCAGAGGAAATAGACAGAAAAAGCTCTCCAGATCGAGATCGATTTTCACATACTCATCTTCTGTCCGATCGTGAAAGCAAGGAGTTCAGATCTACTGTTGCCGAGAATCATTCTTCAACTTTTCTGATAAAGCCGAACGCCAAGAAGAAGATTCCAATCCTTGTTTCATTTTCAGATCTGAACCATACAATATTACTGTTTGTATTTCTTCAATACTTGTACTTTATTTCTGTAGGAGAAATTTTCTCCGAGTGTAGGAGTTTTTCACTCCGAGTTTGTAGGAAGGTGTTTCTTCCGAGTTGTAGATCCAGTTGGATTGGATTGAGATTGTAGGAACTTTGTTCCGAGGGTAGGATTGTTTTTCAATCCAAGATAGTGGAGTAGCCGAGTCTAGTTCGTTACTAGATCGGTGAGGGAAAGTGGATGTACCCAAGATCGGGGAACCACTATAAATCTTGTCTCGTCTGTGATATTTTAGTAGATAGATCTGTGCTGTGTTCTAAGTTTTTTTATTCCGCAAAAGACGCACAACTCACCTATTCACCCCCTCTAGGTGATTTAGGTTGACAACTATTATCTTTCAATTGGTATCAAAGCCAGGTTGATCAGCAAAAGGTTAACACCTTGATCAGGTCCTGCAAATAGTTGTCATTTGAGATCTATCTATCATGGACAAGGCAAAGGATTTCACCAAGCTTCCCCTGTGCAACAAGAACAACTTTCCCATGTGGAAAGAAAGGATCAAATTTTTTATGGAAGCTGTGGATCTGAGGATCTTCATGATAGTTGAAGAAGGTCCTTATGTACCTATGACTGTCTCCACTATAGACCCTACCAAGAAGGTTCCAAAGAAGCTGATGGATTTAGACAAGGACGAGATTGCACTTGTCTCATTGGACAAGAAAGCTAAAAAACATTATAGCAAGTGCAGTTGATGACTAAATGCTGCAAAACTTAATCCACTGCCAATCTGCAAAAGAGATGTGGTAGTCCTTGGTTACCTTGATGGAAGGTACAGAAGAAGTGAGGGATGATCGGAGATCCCTCCTCAATCAGAAGTATGAAGCCTTCCGACAGGGAAGAAAAGAGACCATTACTGATACATTTGAGAACTTTTTTAAGATAGTGAATGGTCTAAGAGTGTATGGCAGAGTATTCACTAATGGAGAACTGAATGATAAGTTCCTGAGATCCCTGACCAAAGAATGGGACAATAAGGTCTGTGCCATCAGGGAGTTTGGGAAGCTGGCTGAGACAGACCCACAAAATCTCTTCGGGAAGCTTATGTCATATGAGCTTCAACTCAACACCAGGAAAGCTGAAGAAGATAAGAGAAGGTCTGCTCGCAAAGAAAAGTATGTTGCTCTAAAAGCAGACACCTCCAGAAGGACAAAGGCTGCCTCCCCTACTCCAGCTCCAGAGATTAGTGAAGAAGAAGAAACTTCAGAGCCAAGCACCTCAGGCTCTGAGCTATCAGAAGGAGAGTTCTCTCTGCTCTCACGTCAGTTCAAGAAATTCTTGAACAAGAAAAAGCAATGAAAAGGCAAGGATGCCTCCTATAGAAGATCACGACATGATGGTGATCGACAAAGAAAAGGCTCAAGCAGCCATGACAGGTACAATACTAAACAAAACAAATATGCTTCGACTGACATCATTTGCTATTATTGTAATAAGCCAGGTCACGTGATCGCCAACTTCCCTCATAAGAAGAAGGAGAGTGGTAGAAGAGATGAGAAGAAATCCTCACACAATAAGAAGAGGAAAGAGAAGAGCCTCATAGCCAAAAAGAGCACGACTCTCATCGACTCCGACTCATCTGAGTCAAGTGAAGAAGAAGAAGCGTATTTTGGGCAAATGGCTCAAACAGATGATGATCAAGAGTCCCAGTTCACTGGGAAGGTAAACTTTCATACCCCTCTTTCAGATTCTGAAGTCTCTGAGCATGATTGTGAGGATAGCTCCTCTGACGATGAGTCAGAGCTAATGGCCCAGTACAAGGAGTTAATCATGGCTTACAACAAATGTCATCGAGTCGTGAAGACTCAGGCTAAAGAGATCAAATCTCTAAAAACCGAAGAGGGCATCTTGAGAGAGAAAGTCGCAAAGAATGACTCCCTCGAAGAAAACTTCAATAATGCTATTGAAGAATATAACAAGGCTCTTGTGCACCTTGACCTTAAAGAGAAGATCATCAAAGAATTGGAAGCCCAACTTGCGGCCGAAAAGAAACTTGTTGAGAGTTTCTCGACACCCAAAACAATTCTTCCATTCATTGCTGAATTCTCAGCAAAGGCCAAGGGAGCTGGACTAGGCCATGAAGAAGCTCCTAGTAAATCCTTTAGGAGAAACAAGAATCAACGGAAGAATAAGGCCGCCAAAAAGGCCTTAGCCAAAGAGAAAGGGAAAGCCCCTCAAGATCAAAATACATTCAAGAAAGTCATCTTTCCATCAAATGAGTTTGATTTTGACTCATCCTACAGGCACTTTGCCAGGCCTACCTATGTAGAGCCAAAGTCCCGCTATCAAGGATGGACTCGACCCAGAGACTTTGGCGAAAGTGTCTTTAAGGCTCCTTATGAAGAAGTTATTCTTCAGAGCTATGGCCCTTTCAATCATGGGCATAACTTCAAGAAGGCACCAAAGACAAAGCCTGTTGTAGAGAAGCCCATAAAGGAAAAGAAGCCATGTGATTGCCATCATCATGAGGCATCTTCCTCCAAGAATGCTGCCCCTGCTAGACCACAATTCCAAAAGGTCAAGCAGGAGATCATGAAGCAAAGGTACAACAGATTTGACTGTTGGTGATGTGGCAAGGTAGGTCACTTCGCCATAGATTGCTGGTTCAATTCCAGAAATGCTGCAACCCCTCATGTCAGCAATATGAGAAAGACCGCTCATAATGCTAACATTCGTAGGGGGAGTACTCTAACCCGAGACCAATGACCCAAATGTGTTTGGGTTCCTAAGGCAAACTGATTATGATTGCAGGTATGTCCAAAGGCCAACAAAACGCCTATCTGGTACTTGGACAGCGGATGCTCTCGACATATGACCGGGACTAGAAGCCTCATTCAGAACTTTACCCCAGTCGTGAATGGACCAAAGGTCATCTTTGGAGGTTCAGACCGTGGAATCACTAGAGGCTATGGCATGATTACTAACGGCAATGTATCCTTCTCGGATGTGGCCTATGTCGAAGGATTGGAACACAATCTCATTAGCATAAGCCAACACTGTGATAAAGGATACATAGTTGAATTCCATGCTGATAAGTGCTTGATAAAATCCGTTGACAATATGGAAACGATTCTATCCGGCACTCGAAGCAGGAATATTTTCTGTTTAAACTTCATTTGTATAAATTCCTCTACACCAGTGTGTCTTTTAGCAAAAGATAGTGCGTCTCTTGGTGACCAATGACACAAGAGACTAGCACATATTAATTTCAAAACTATTAATAAATTATTTTCAATGAACTTAGTACGTGATGCCCCAAATGTCAAATGCGTCAAAATAGACCTTGTCATGCATGCGTAAAAGGCAAGCAAATAAGGGCTACCTTTAAAAGCATTATTGGCAAAGACTCTAACAGATGTCTCCATCTATTGCACATGGACTTGTTTGGTCCACTGCAAATTAGAAGTTTGGGAGGTAAGGATTATACGTTGGTAATTGTTGATGATTACTCGTGCTTTGCGTGGGTGTTCTTTTTGAAACACAAGTCAGATACCTTCGACATCTTTACTAATTCTATCAGGCAAGTCCAGAATGAATACAACTGCTCCATAGTCAAAATCAGAAGTGACAACGGAACCGAGTTCAAATCTGGGGCCATGACAGAATTCTGTGAAAGCTTAGGTATCTTTCATGAGTTTTCCTCTCCTCATACTCCACAACAGAATGGAGTGGCTGAGAGAAGAAACAGAACACTCATAGAGGCCTGCAGGACCATGTTGAGTGATGCTTCACTACCGGAGTACTTCTGGGCTGAAGCCGTCAACACTGCATGCCACGTGCAAAATCGAGCACTCATAAACAAAGATCACGATAAGACACCTTACGAACTTCTAAAAGGCAGAAAACCAACAGTCTCATACTTTAGAATCTTTGGCTGTTAATGCTTCGTACTCAACAATGGTAAGTATCATACCACCAAGTTCAGCGAAAAGAGTTTTGAAGGTATTTTTGTAGGTTATAGTATCCATAGTAAGGCATATAGAATATTTAATAGAAAAACCCTGGTGGTAGAAGAATCGATACATGTTGTATTTGATGAGACAAGCTTGCTGCAAAGCAATCTGTCTAGTGTGCTCATTGAAGATGCAAGTGAAAAGCTGAAAGAAACTAACTTGGATGAACCGTCCGAAGACAGAGGCAAAAAGCTCATCAAGATCACCACTCCAAATCATATTGGGGAGGATGATGATCAAAATGAAGAAGTCATCCAAGATGAAGAAATCACTCCAGTGATTGAAGATAATCCAGATGCAAGAACTTCAGAGCTCAGACATCTAAAGGATCACCCCATGGACCAGATCATAGGAGATCTCCAGGACGGTGTCAGAACTCGAAGAGGTACAACTAATAAGAATTTATATTTGAGTTTTCTCTCACAGGTTGAACCAAAGAAGTTTGAAGAAGCAAACTCAAACGCATCGTGGATAATGACAATGGAAGAAGAGCTAAATCAGTTCAAGCGCTGCAATGTGTGGAAGCTTGTTCCAAGACCCAAAGGAAAGAACATCATTGGGACAAAATGGGTCTATAGGAACAAGATGGACAAAGACGGGACGATCATAAAGAACAAGGCCAGACTCGTCGCTAAAGTCTATCGTCAAGAAGAAGGAATCAACTTCGACCAGCCATATGCTCCAGTGGCAAGGCTGGAGGCAATAAGGTTGTTCCTAGCATATGCTGCTTTCAAAGGCTTCACCGTCTATCAGATGGACGTGAAGTCTGCCTTCCTAAATGGTAACATAAAGGAGGAAGTGTATGTGAAACAACCTCTAGATTTTGTTGATCCTAACTTTCCTGATTATGTCTATTTCCTGCACAAGGCTCTATATGGTCTGAAACAAGCTACTCGAGCTTGGTATGAGACGCTGTCTAGCTTTCTACTTGAGAACAAGTTCTCAAGGGGAAAGATAGATAAGACATTATTTCTTAGAGAAATTAAAGGCAAGATTTTGCTAGTGCAAATCTATGTCGACGACATTATCTTTGACTCTACAGACAACAACCTCTGCAAAAAGTTCTCAAAACTTATGCAAGGGAAGTTCGAAATGAGCAGTATGGGCGAGCTGAAGTATTTCTTAGGGCTTCAGGTAAAATAATCTGAAGATGGAATTTTCATCTCCCAGACCAAGTTCACCAAAGAGCTAATTAAGAAATTCGTAATGAAGAACACAACCTCTATGAGGACTCCAATGGGCTCAACTATGTCTCTAGACAAGGATGAAAAAGGGAAACCTTTTGATGAAACCAAGTACAGAAGCATAATTGGATCCTTGCTCTACCTTACTGCCAGTAGACCTGACATAATGTTCTCAACATGTGTCTGTGCTAGATTTCAGGTGAACTCTAAGGAATCTCACTACGCTGCTGCAAAGCGGATTTTGAGATACCTTAAAGGTACACCAAATCTTGGCTTATGGTACCCAAGAAGTAATGACAGCGAACTAATTGGTTTTTCAGATGTAGATTTTGCAGGTAGCAAAGACGACAGGAAAAGCACTTCAGGGACTTGCCAATTCTTTTGAAGAAGGCTAATCTCCTGAAGTAGTAAGAAGCAGAACTGTGTCGCAATCTCAATGACCGAGTCAGAGTACATCTCTGCAGGTAGCTGTTGCGCACAGTTACTTTGGATAAGGAATCAGTTCGAAGATTACAACATGAAGTTCAAGAATGTCCCACTGTTTTGCGACTCCTCCATCGCAATTGCAATAACCAACAATCCAGTCTCGCACAGCCGGACTATTGAAACCGGAATCCGGCCTCCTGTGGAGTTCGACCCTTGGGGAAGGGGTGATCTCGCGCCTACTTTGCTCCTGCAAGAAAAACAACAGAGGGGACAAGGAAAAACAGACCCAAGGGCTCGGCAGGGAGGTCCCACCACAAACCCGGAAGATCTCAGAGCGCTTCTGTCACAACCCGCATTTCCTCAACGAGTACCTCGTATCAGAGCAAGAGGAACTACGGGTTATGATGCCACGTCGTGCAGGGGATAACTGCACACGTTCAGGCAACCCTTGACGCTTACTTTGTGAATTCAAGTTCAACAGTTATATGTAAGAAAATTAGTTCATTTGCTGGCCGTATCCCTCGGCCTTAGGTATCAAAACACATTGTTACGCGGCGGAAATCCTTGGTTTATTTATAATGAGCTCCTATATGCAGCCTATAGTGATATTATTATAAGAAATCCTCTTTGTTTACGTTATTTGAAAATACCCTAGGGAATTAGCTAATTTAGCATAGGACAAACAAGAGGACTTATCATACTTTAAATCAGGAAGAACAAATAAGCATAGGGGAATTGAAAGAGCATGATAAAGCTAGTGAGGAAGGATCCAAAACAAGAACAAGAAGTTCATGAATCTTGAAAGAGAAACTAACTAATTGGTTTGCACAATTAAAAATCAAGAAAGGAGATTGGCAAGGGTGAAGAACACCGCTTGCCTGAACCGAGACGATGCCGCGACGGCTGATTCTCTTTTTCCTGGCCTTGCTTGCTCCCTTGCTCCCTTGCTTTCTCTTGGAGAATGAAGAAGAAGAAGAAGATGAAGATGAAAAACAAAATGAGAAAGCCAATCTCTGTTTCGGACTTATGTTACCCAGAACAGAGCTGAACCGTTCGATGCAGGATCAAGGAAATGAACGGCACAAAAAAATTGGAAAAGTCGATTTTCGGGCCGGTCACGCCCTGTGTCACGCCCGTGACATAGGGCGTGTACCATAAGCGGCGCCGAAAGGCGGCAAATTCCAGCTTATCCACACGGTACACGACCGGGTACACGTCCGTGACGGGTCGGTCACGCCCGTGACCTAGGGCGTGTAACCCGTGTCTCGACACCTCGTCGACAAAAAGTGTCGACACTCGACCCAGCATGACACGCCCTGTGACACGCCCGTGTCACAGGCCGTGTCCCCTCTCTCGACGACTCGCCACTCGATACTCGACGCTCGATACTCGACGATCGACACTCGACACTCGACGAAGCGGGACACGGCCCGTGACACGCCCGTGTCACGGGGCGTGTACCCCATTCGTCGAGCTCAACTCGACGCAAGAAAAATCGTCGAGTCAAGGAGGTCACGCCCAGGTCACGGCCTGGGTCACGCCCGTGACGGGGGGCGTGTCTCGCACAAAAACGACCATTTTTCCCCTTTTGTGAAAAATGTTCCTGGGACGTCCTAGACCATTTTTGCCTTAAGCACTTTTTACCCTTTTTTTTGTTTCCTGAACCAGCAACTTAGTTTGAGCAACATTCCCCGGGCGCGAAAACGTGCAGGCATTCCCTAAGAGGCCTCACCGAGTCCCTTATTTGGACTACGGTTTGCTGGGGAATCGTGCAACTCGGCAACCAAAACAGCCACTCGCATGCCCGCGGGAAAAACCATGCTCAACTACAATCAAAGCCAATGTAACGCCCATCATGCGTACGTAATAAAAATCCGGGGCGTTACAGCTTCCCCTCCTTAGCCAGAAGACGAGCTAAGGTACCCTCAGAAAGCACTCAAAAACTGGAGCTGGGAGGCACCGGAAGCATGCTCTCTGGGGTACCCCTTGGGTCTTATTTATAGCTTTTGAAATCTGGACTGCCAATAACCAAAAGAACTGACCTGAAATTACCAGAAAACCCTTGGTTGGGTCTGCCAACAGCCAAACTCCGCTGTTTTGAAGGGCTATGGGCAGACCAGCGGGGGGCAAAACAGTAAAAAGTACCTCAAATATCCGGGCGAGCTGGGGAGTTCTGGCCACCTCGGCATGTGCTGCTCGCCTACCGCTGCTGAGATCCACTGCGAGGACGCGAGTTGCGTGCCGCTCGGCGAATGCCGAGCTCGGGGTCGCCGACGTCGATCTCCAGTCGACGGATGCCGAGCTCGGGCTCACCCTCTTTTCTGTCGAGCTCGCATATTGTCCTTAGCCCGGTTTGCCTGGCCCCTGGTGACCTTGCTCGCCGGACACGGGGTTGTACACAATCCCCGCTCTTTTCGAGCTTGTCAAGGCTCGGAAAGAAACATCCAACCCTGAGTGTGCGGCGAGCACTGGTTGGCGAGCTGGAGGGAATCTTCTGGTGGGGGCCACCTGTGGCTATATATATGTGCACCTGTCCAGCTGCCTGGCTCTTGCCATTCCTGCTGCCTTGCCAAGATGCCTCTTCCCAAGGAGATTCAAGAGCGCATAGACCGAGCTCGCCAGGCCTCCGCGACTCGCGTTGCCGCTCTGATAGCGGTACCCGCGAAAGCTCCCCAAACCGATCCTGCCGAGCCCAGTTCCAAGAAGTCAAAGACGTTCCCTGACGCGGCCGAGCCCATTTTCCACGACCTGAGGGCCACCCTGGCTTGCGAGACAGGCTCTTCCACCCGAACCATTCTAGAGAAGGATAGGGAGATCGTCGTGGTCGGCGACGACCTGGACGGCCAACCAGATGGCGAGGGAGGCGCGCCGCGGGAGCCCGCGCCGCGAGGCGAGGTCACGCTCGCCACCTCGCGATTATCGGCACCGGACAGCCATCCCCGGGATCCGCCGCTTCTCTTCGGGATCCTACCTGTGAGCTCGCAGAGGCCGAATTCGCCTGCGGGTTCCCCCCCACCTCGCCAAATTGACGCGGCCGCGGGGGAGGGTCTGGGGAACATTCCCACCCGGGGGTTCGAGCTCATCTCGCCGGGGGCTCGCGGCCCTGGTCGCGGGAAGGATCTGAGGTTCATCCCTCCCCGCATCTCTTTTGAACCGCCGAGCTCTTCAGGTCAACCTCGCTTGACACCTTGCTCCATAAGTTTTTGCTCTTTTTGCTAATACCTGTCTTTACAGCTCTTCCCAGTCAATCGGCTGCCGAGGAATCCTCGCGGGCAGCCCACTACTCTCCCCTCCCCTCCCCGAGCTCGCTGGACTCTTACTTGGGTCCTGAGGTGGATCAAGGCGAGTTGACGAGGAGGGAGGTCAAGCTCCTCAAGAAGCTGGTGTGCGGGCTGCGCGAGGTGCAGGGGGTCAACGAGACGCTTCAGCGCGACTACGCGCGTCTCGCCGACGAGGTGCGCCGCGGCCAAGCTGGCGAGCTGATGTCCCCCTCCAGGCTCCTGGACGAGATAGACGACGGTCTCTCGGTGGCGCAAAGAAATTCCGGAAGGATTCGCGAGTTGTTCCGAGCGCGGCAGCCTGGGGGGCGGGGGTCGCGAGGCCGGGGTAGGTAAGTCAGCGGGCTCCTTTGTCGAGCCGATCGGCACTCGCATCCCGATGCCCCCCTGCTTGCGTGCCCAGCTTCTTTGAATCCCGAACTTTTATGTCTGTAATGAATAAATCTTAGAACATTCTCAATCATATTACTGAATAAAATGCCGCGATGTTCGACTTAGCCTTGGTCGGGATGTGCCGGAAGTCGGCGAGCTGGGGTGGCGAGTTGGGGGTGGCGAGCTGGGGCGGCAAGCTGAGTTGATTTGACGACCCTCACCAGATTCCTTTTCCTATAAATAGCCCCCCTCACCTACCCCCGTACTGCCTTTATTGCTTTGCTTTCCTTTCTTTACTTTCTTCTTTCCCTGCTCGCATCGTGCTTTTCCTCTGCGATCATGGGCAAGACCAACCCGGATGCTGACGGCCGCTCTAAGTGCGCGCAACACTTCGCAGACTATTGCTTCTTCGACGGCCACACCAGCGAGGAGGAGCTCGCGGAATTCAAGGCCGCGTATGTGCCGCCGGGCTTTGAGGCACGCAGGCCGGGGCCGGGCGAGTCCATCAACACGTTCTACGAGAACGAGCTCGCCTTCCCCATCTCGCACTTCGAGGTGGGGCTGCGACTTCCCTTGTGGCCGGAGATCCGGCAAATCCTGAAGTACTACGGGGCCGTCCCCGCGCAGCTGAACTCCAATGCCATCGCAATGATGGTGGCGTTCGCGAGCTACCTCCGGCGGGAGAGGATCGAGTTCAACCTGACGGTGTTTAGGAAGCTCTTCTCTTACAAGGCGACAACGGACGGGGTCGCGTACTTCGGCGGCTCCTTGATCAAAGTTCGCGAGATCGCGAACAAGTACCATACCTGGATGACCAAGATCGCCTTCGTCACGGGCGATCTCGACAACATCCCCTACTCGCCGCAACAAAAAGGCGAGGAGGTGTACCGCCCACCGGCCGTGTCCGGCAACGACGCCGAGCTCCACAAATTCTTTCTTCACAAATATTTCGAGGTCGCCTTCCTGCGGAGGGTCCTCGACGCGCTCCCCCCGGTTCTGCCCGGCGAAGGTATACTCTCCTCATCTTGCCGAGCTCGCCTACTCGCCGAACTCGGCACATCATCATATCTGAATTCCTAACCTTTCGAAGTGTTTTCCTGCAGGGGAGCGAATAATCCCCGCGAACCCGCCGTTCGCGGATCCGGGGCTCCACACCGACCCTCTTGCTCGCGAGAGGGCGGCGACACTGGCTTGCCGAGATGAGGCGGCCCTCTCGCAGCCCTCTTCTAGCAAGAGGCGTCCTGAGGGCACGGGATCGAACCCGCCATCCGGCCACCGCCAGTTAAAGAAGATGCGGAGGGCCCTTCTGGCTCAGCGGGGGCAACAACAACAGCCCAGCCCCAAGTACATCAGTTCGTCGGCGACCCCTCCTGACGCGTCGCCGGAGAGCCCGCTGAAGGAAATAACCAGCAAGGGGCGGAAAAGTGGCGAGGACCCCTCTTCCACGGCGGCGGTCTCTCCTCCTCCAACGACGAAGCGGACTGCCCGCGAGCGCGCGCCGCCGAAGCAACATCCCCTCTTCAACTTCGGCACGCGCTGGAAGGATTCGGTGGGCGAGCCCATGCTGCAGTGGGACGAGCTCGCTCATCGAGTCTCCGTCTCCACTCTTCATCCCTCCTGGCACGACCGCGAGCCTGCCACTGGACAGGCCTACTGAAAGTCCACCTAGTGTCAACTACCTTCACCTATGGGGGGGGGGAATAGGTGACGTGCAGCGTTTTTGCGGAATTAAAATTGTACCTGCACACGAAAATAAAACAACACAGCAAACAGAGTACACAAGCTATTTATAGTGGTTCCCCGATTTGGGTACATCCACTTTCCCCCTTCGACCTATCTCCCAACAAGGGACAACACGGTCTCTTCACCAACAGGATTGAAATCCAATCCTTGCACTATCGGAAGGAGCCCTTCCACACGTAGGAGTCAACACTCCCACAACACGGGTTGCACCCAACCCTTACAACTAGGAACCTACGTTCCTTTACAACAAAAATAAACTAGAATGTACAAGAAATACAAACTACGTTTGAAGACTAAGGTGTCCCTCTTCGTTCGATGAAAGTCACGAAGAGTCCACAACCCTAGATCTCACTTGGAAGATAATCTCCCCGAAACCGGCGGCGGCAAGAAGGGCGGCGGCTTGATTCTCGGGATCGGCGGCGACAACGGTGTGCGGCTGCTGTACTTTGGAGATTCAGACTTCGTAGCAAAGCTAGCTAGGTCTTCCAACGGTCACACTAGGATCGATCATCTCGATCGATTCGGACGGGGAAGGTTTTCCCGATCAACAAATCAAGAGAGAAAGGATCTCTGGTTAGACGCGTGAGACTTTAAGCTTGGCTAAGCTTCTGTCGCCGGAAGATCTGGAAGCAACCACGATCAAAAAGCGGCGACCAACTAGCACGAGCGGCGATGGCGGCGACGGAGCAGTTTCGCGATTTTAGGTCAAGATCGTCGCTCGGCTTCTTTCTGTTTTTTGTACTGTTCAAAGATACACGTGTATTTATACACAAGTATACTCCTAAATGACCGTTGCGGGTCCCACCAGAAGAAACCCTCAATCCGGTTCAAAACAGTGCCAGCGGCAAAGTCCGGTCCAGCGGTTTCCAGAAAATCGCCCAAGTCAAAATCGGCGAGAATCGAAGCTGATTCTCGTCGAATCGGCGAGAATCAAAGGTGATTCTCGTCGATTCTGCGAGAATCAAAGATGATTCTCGTCGATGTTGACTTGATTGCACACTCTGATTAAGCCGCGGTCAGCCAGTGATTCTCGCCGTCGGCGAGAATCAGCCAGTGATTCTCGCCGATTCGGCGAGAATCACTAGTGATTCTCTCCGAATCGGCGAGAATCACTTGGTGATTCTCGTCGATTATTACTTAGCATCAGAGTTGCTCGCTTTGAAGTAGCTAGATCGAGTCGGCGAGAATCAGCCAATGATTCTCGACGATTCGGCGAGAATCAAAGATGATTCTCGCCGAATCGGCGAGAATCACTTGGTGATTCTCGTCGATTTATACTTAGACGATTTTTCGTCTTTCCACCCATGAGGTGCTCCTTGACCCATCCTTGCTCCTTGTCTACTCTTGCCTTGACACGGCCCTGTACTTGAAAATAAGTACACTCCAATAGAGAGAGTACACGTAGGCCAACACACTGATCTGCTCAACGAGGGTTTATGTCGTGCAGACCCGTGTATATTGACCTACTGCACCCTGACATTGGTGTGCACTTAGCGTGGAATAACTGCAAGCACAACTTGAAAGATTTTATCAAATACATTGTGAATTCATCTTAGCTTGACAGGTGGCTTCCTCAAATCCAGGTAATTGTGGATACAATACCCAACAATCTCCCCCTATTTGACGAAGCCAAAATCCTACTAGCTAAAGATGAATACCACCAACCAGATAATATATACAACATAGAGAATATAAAGATGGCGGCACAAGAAAATATAGGCACACAAATCAAGGCTTGAGTCAATCATAAATTCATATACATATATATATATATATATATATATATATATATATATATATATATATATATAAATATAATCAGGATTGTTCATATATCAATAAGACAAGACAAAAGTGTTCAAGAGACAATGATAATCTATGAATTTATGTCTATGGATTTTTGGCTAGGTCATCCTTATGTTTCTGAGCCAAAAACTTCTTTCTTTGCCTTTTAACATATTCCTTGGGCTTTGGATAGTATCTGGGTGGTGGAGCTTAATCTACCGCAGTGTTGGTCCTGAAGAAGATGCTTCGTTTAGCTTCATACGTCTTGTGCCGCTCCCACTCATGTTGGCTGTATACGTCGTTTCGATTGATTTCTCCTTTTTCTTGTAGCCAGAATGTGTCCAAGATGATACTCTTTGAAACTGGACTCCACTTTTCGTTTCTTACTTCCTCCTCCTTCAATCTGATTCTCTTTTCAGCTTGTGTTTCCTTGGATGTCCCTTCTTGAGATTTTCTCTTGTCTCTGGCTTTTGCTAGGGCTCCTTGGTCAAACATTGCCATCAGTTTTGTCTTGGAGGTGGCCCTAGCAGCATCAGCTTCACTTAAGGGAACTTCTGCAGCACTTACTCCCTCAGCAGCCGTAGTATTCTCAGGAGCATGAATACCCGCAGGATTTTCAGGCAAATCGACGCCTAACGCCTGTTGGAGCATCCACCAGCAACTGTCATAGACATATTGGTTTGACTGTTCAAAGTTTTTGATCATGATTTCCCGAAGCTCAGCCATCTTAGCTATATATTCTTTCTCCCCCTTTTTGGCTTCGACTGCAATGGAGTTTGCATAAGAATGTAGTGACTCATCAATATGCTTTGTAGTCCTCGAGAATTCAGTGACCAAGGCTTGTTGATTGGTGTTGAGAGTTACCATATTGCCATCAAACTTTTGACTGTTATTTGCTACGACATGAGCATTCTGATTTACGATTGCGAGAGTATCAGTGTTCCTTTTTAATCTGTCCATAATAAGAGTGACAGCTTGGCCGGCCGCAGTATACTTATCTTCAAACTTCTTTTCCATCACATCCAGTTTGTGATTGATCTCCACCATGTTCTGGAGCATGAGATTCTCTGATTTCTTAATTCTTTTCAACATTTTGTTTTGAGCTTTCTCAAAGGATGCTTTAAGCTCATCCACTATACCCTGAATGACATTCACGATGTGATTGGCTAGATCATCTCGTAGTGGAAGATCCTGAGGCACTCCTTGGCCTTGCTCTTCAGCAGATGCACCTATAGAGCTGGACACGAGCACAGTCTCTAAGGGGGGAATGCTTGCGGCCTCTGTAGATTTCTCGGACTCCCCCTCCACTGTTGCACCAATGATCTCAGGAACGATCTCAGGAGCGTGCTTGTCAGATGGAACTTCAGTGATATCCTGAGTCTCCAAAGCTTCCTGTCCCTCATTGCCTTCTTCCTCACCTTCATCATCCATGAGATCATTCTCATCAGCATCATCTTCCAACCCTTCGTCAGCAGTCTCCTCTACAGCACCTCCGGCTCCTAGATCGTTCAGGTTCAGGGCCTCCTCATTCTCCAGCACAGCTTCACTTTCTTCTTGTATATCCGCCACTGCATCTCTGGCTATCTGGGAGATGTCAGATACGATATTAGCATCAGTGGGTAGAGGCTCCCCCTCAATTCCTGCAGTCAAAGCATCAGGAATTTCACTGGGGATAACTAAGGAATCAGCCACAGTTTCGTCCTCGGCTGGAGATACTTCCTGTTGTTCTACCACGGCAGCCTGCCCAACTGTGGGAACTATAGCCCATGAATTTGCCTTCGAAGCATTTTTCACCAAATTTAGTACGCGGGTACTTCCCATTATTCAGTACATAGCATCGACAACCAAAGATCCTTAAGTAGGACATGGTTGGTTTCCTGCCTCTCAATAGCTCATAAGGCGTCTTACGATGATGCCTGTTGATCAATGCTCGGTTTTGTACATGACAAGCTGTATTGACAGCCTCTGCCCAGAAGTATTCTGGGAGAGAGGCGTCTTTCAACATTGTCGTGCAGGCTTCAATGAGAGTTCTATTTCTCCTCTCCGCAACTCCATTTTGCTGATGAGTGCGCGGGGAGGAAAACTCATGAAATATACCTTGTTCTTCACAAAACTCTGTCATAGCACCAGATTCGAATTCTGTTCCATGGTCACTTCTGATTTTGACCACTGAGTAGTTAAATTCGTTCTGAACCTGCTTGACAAAACTAGTGAAGATGTCAAACGTATCTGACTTTCGTTTTAAGAAGAACACCCAAGTAAACCGAGAATGATCATCAACTATCACGAGTGTATAGGACTTGCCTCCCAAGCTATGAACTTGCATTGGACCAAACAAGTCCATATGTAGAAGATAAAGGCACCGGGAAGAGTCTTTGTCTGCAATGCTCTTAAAGGTAGCCCGAGTCTGTTTGCCCATCTGGCATGCAGGACAGGGGCTATCTTTGATGCACTTGATAGCGGGAGCATCCCTTACTAAGTTTTTAGAAAACAGCATACTAATTGTTTTGAAATTAATATGTGCCAATCTCTTGTGCCATTATTCACAAAGAGATGCACTGCCTGTTGCCACAAGGCATACGGGGGTAGATGAATCTAAACTGAGAAAATCTAAGCAGAAGATATTTCTGCTCCTAATGCCTGATAATACCGTCTCAGAAGAGGTACGTGAAATTATCAGACATTTATCCTTGCAGAACTTAACGTCATAACCTTTGTCACATAACTGACTTACACTGATCAGGTTATGGTTTAACCCTTCAACATAAGCCACGTCGGTGATAGAGATTATACCGTTGGAAATCATACCGTAACCTCTGGTGACTCCTCGATGTGACCCTCCAAAGATGACTTTGGGTCCATTCTCGACTGGAGTGTAATCACGCAGCAGGCTTCTTGTCCCAGTCATGTGCCGGGAGCATCCACTGTCCAAGTACCAGATTGGAGTTTTGGTGGCCTTTGGACATTACTGCAAAACAAAATTAATTTCCCTTAGGAACCCAATCGAACTTGGGTCCTAGATTCCTGGTTAGCATACTCCCCCTCGGTTGGTTAACCTTACGAGTGGTCGGCCTCGCAGTGCTAACATAGGGAGACTCGTTATACCTCGGGTTAAACCAACAATCCACGGCAAAGTGACCGACTTTGCCACAACACCAACAGTCAAATCTGTTGTACCTCTTCCTAGGCTCTTATCTTACCCTGGGAATGGTGGGTACAACCGGGGCCTTGGATCTGGAGATGGAGGCCTCATGGTGATAGCAGTCACATGAGTTCTTCACCTTCTGTTGCTTCAGTATAACAGGCTTGACTCTTGGTGCCTGCTGTCCATTATGGCCGCTAGAAAATTGACCATAATTTCCCATGTGGATTTCCTCATAAGGTGCCTTGAAGGCACTCTCACCGAAGTTGCGGGGAAAGGTCCAACCATATATCGACTCTTTGGCTTTGCAACCGAGGGCCGGAAATGATGACCAAAGGTTGATTCAAAGTCATGTTGGTTGCATGGAAAGCTAGGCTTTCTGAACGCAACAGGACTGAGCGGAGCCTTTCCCTTTTCAGCAGCAGAGGCCTTCTTGGCATCCTTGTTCTTCCTCTGGTTCCTGTTTCTCCTGGATGAGGAACCAGATACCCCTACATGCCCCAAGCCAGCTCCTTTGGCCTGAGCCGAGAAGGTATCAACAACTGGAAGAACTATTTTTGGCATAGAGAAGCTCTTGACGATCTTCCTTTCTGCCGCAAGCTGTTCTTCCAACTTGTTGACTTCCTCCTGCTTAAGATCAAGGAGCTTAAGAGACTTTGAGTGCTTTGAAGTCAGGTCTAGGTGCTCCTGTCGGAGAGAGATCAAACTGGTGATCTCTTCCCTTAGGGAGACACTCTCACCCTTAAGGAATTTCAGTTCCTTTTTCTCAGCCTTCAATCTCTTACGGTACTCCTCGAAAGTGTTGAGCAGAAGCTCATACTTCTCGAGGAGCTCCGCTTCACGGGCCGAAAGGCTATCCTCTGGGTCATCATCCTGAGACTCAGGATCAGAGTCAGAGTCGAAGAGAGGGGTGTGAGCTTTTACCTTCCCAGTAAATGGGGGGCATTCTCCTTCTGAGTCGGAGCGACCCACCAGCCCGAAGTAGGCTTCCTCATCATCACTTGAGTCTGAGGAATCAGACTCACTCAGTGTCTTTGGCCTTTTGGCGATGTAGCTCCGCTCTTTCTTCTTATCGCTAGAGGATTTGTGCTCCTCTCCTTTCCCTTTTTCTCTCTTGCCTTGGTAGCAGTCGGCCACGACGTGTCCCGGCTTATTGCATCCAAAACAAATAATGTCAGAGGAGCGAAGTTTGTTCGGTTTAGAAGCATACCTGTCAGAAGAATAATTTTTCTTTCTATTCCTGGAGGAGGAGCCGTCTCTCTTTCTTTGATTCCTCATCTTGAGGAACTTCTTGAATTCTCGGGTGATGAGGGAGAAATCCTCCTCAGACAGCTCTGAACTGGAGGAGCATGGCTCGGAGTCCTCCTCCTCATCCTTCTTCTTGGCACGGTATGACACGACACCCTTGCCCTTCCTGGAGTGAATGACTTTTAGGGCCACAGTTTTTTCCTTGGCTGCAGCCTTCTCTGCTTCTTCTTCTGCTTTCCTGGTGTTCAGTTGAAGCTCATAGGACATCAACTTCCCAAACAGAATTTGCGGATCTGTTTCAGCAAGTCTGCCAGACTCTCGGATGGCGCAGATCTTTGTGTCCCATTCCTTAGTAAGGGACCTAAGGAATTTATCATTAAGTTCACCATTAGTGAACACTCTTCCATATCCTTTGAGGGCATTGACAATCTTGAGAAAGTTCTCGAAGGTGACTCCGATCTCTTCCTTAGGCCCTTGTCTGAAGGCCTCATATTTCTGGTTCAAAAGGGATCTCCGATCATCCCTCACTTCATCAGTGCCCTCCATTAGGATAATCAGGCAGTGCCAGATCTCCTTTGCTGTCCTGCAGTTGCAGAAGTTCTGCATCATTGAGTCATCGACCACGCTGACCAGAATGTTCTGTGCCTTCTTGCCGAGTCCCACCAGCACCATCTCGTCCTTGTCCATTTCAGAAATTTTCTTTGGCACTTTCTGGGTAGGATCAATGGTGGAGGCCTTAGTGGGAACATAAGGTCCCTCCTCCACGATCATGAAGAGTCTAGGATCAACTGCTTCCTTGTAGAACCTGATCCTTTCCTTCCAGATAGGAAAGTTGAGCCTGGTGCACACTGGGATCTTGCCTGTGAACTTGAGCCCGTCCATAGTAGATGTTTGCCTTCTTCTTGACACTAGCGACAGGATTCTGCTCAAGGTGTTAACCTTTTTGATGAGCAACCTCCCTCTGATACCACTTGAAAGTCCACCTAGTGTCAGCTACCTTCACCTATGGGGGGGGGGGGGGGGAATAGGTGACGTGCAGCGTTTTTGCGGAATTAAAATTGTACCTGCACACGAAAATAAAACAGCACAGCAAACAGAGTACACAAGCTATTTATATTGGTTCCCCGATTTGGGTACATCCACTTTCCCCCTTCGACCTATCTCCCAACAAGGGACGACTCAGTCTCTTCACCAACAGGATTGAAATCCAATCCTTGCACTATTGGAAGGAGCCATTCCACACGTAGGAGTCAACACTCCCACAACACGGGTTGCACCTAACCCTTACAACTAGGAACCTACGTTCCTTTACAACAAAAATAAACTAGAATGTACAAGAAATACAAACTACGTTTGAAGACTAAGGTGTCCCTCTTCGTTCGATGAAAGTCACGAAGAGTCCACAACCCTAGTTCTCACTTGGAGAGAATCTCCCCGAAACCGGCGGCGGCAAGAAGGGCGGCAGCTTGATTCTCGGGATCGGTGGCGACAACGGTGTGCGGCTGCTGTACTTTGGAGATTCAGACTTCGTAGCAAAGCTAGCTAGGTCTTCCAACGGTCACACTAGGATCGATCGTCTCGATCGATTCAGACGGGGAAGGTTTTCCCGATCAACAAATCAAGAGACAAAGGATCCCTGGTTAGACGCGTGAGACTCTAAGCTTGGATAAGCTTCTGTCGCCGGAAGATCTGGAAGCAACCACGATCAAAAAGCGGCGACCAACTAGCACGAGCGGCGACGGCGGCGGCGGAGCAGTTTCGCGATTTTAGGTCAAGATCGTCGCTCGGCTTCTTTCTGTTTTTTATACTGTTCAAAGATACGCGTGTATTTATACAAAAGTATACTCCTAAATGACCGTTGCGGGTCCCACCAGAAGAAACCCTCAATCCGGTTCAAAATAGTGCCAGCGGCAAAGTCCGGTCCAGCGGTTTCCAGAAAATCGCCCAAGTCAAAATCGGCGAGAATCGAAGGTGATTCTCGTCGAATCGGCGAGAATCAAAGGTGATTCTCGTCAATTCGGCGAGAATCAAAGATGATTCTCGTCGATGTTGACTTGATTGCACACTCTGATTAAGCCGGGTCGAGTCGGCGAGAATCAGCCAGTGATTCTCGACGATTCGGCGAGAATCAGCCAGTGATTCTCGCCGAATCGGCGAGAATCACTTGGTGATTCTCGTCGATTATTACTTAGCATCAGAGTTGCTCGCTTTGAAGTAGCTGGATCGAGTCGGCGAGAATCAGCCAATGAATCTCGACAATTTGGCGAGAATCAAAGATGATTCTCGCCGAATCGGCGAGATTCACTTGGTGATTCTCGTCGATTTATACTTAGACGATTTTTCGTCTTTCCACCCATGAGGTGCTCCTTGACCCATCCTTGCTCCTTGTCTACTCTTGCCTTGACACAGCCCTGTACTTGAAAATAAGTACACTCCAATAGAGATAGTACACGTAGGCCAACACACTGATCTGCTCAACGAGGGATTACGTCGTGCAGACCCGTGTATATTGACCTACTGCACCCTGACATTGGTGTGCACTTAGCGTAGAATAACTGCAAGCACAACTTGAAAGATTTTATCAAATACATTGTGAATTCATCTTAGCTTGACAGGTGGCTTCCTCAAATCCAGGTAATTGTGGATACAATACCCAACACCTACGCCCTCGGCTTTGGCCTATATGACCGGGAGGACGCCGAGGCCTACAAGAAGACGACCCTCCGGCAGCTCGACCATGAGGGTCTGCAGTCCCACCTGCGGACCCTGGAGCTGCACCACATGCTAGCGCGTCGCAGCTTCGCCCTCAGCCACCAACTCAAAAGGGCTGAGCAGGCTCGCGACCTCGCCAAGGACAAGGTCATTGACCAGGCGAGGCGGCTCGGCATAGCGGAGGGACTACTCGCCCAAGCCACCAGCGGGTTGGTAAGCGTCAAACGCTGCTCCTCTCTTTTACTTAGAAAACTTTTGTCCTGCTGCTAAATACCCCCCCCCCCCCTTTTGTTCAGGATGCCAAGGGGGCGGGCGAGCTTCAAGCTCGCAACGCTGAGCTGGGGGAGGAGGTCGGCCGGCTTTCCGCACAACTGGCCGCGGATGCCGACGCTGCAGGGGAGCTCCAGGCCCGCAACGCTGAGCAGGGGGAGGAGATCGGCCGGCTGCGCGCACGCCTTGCCGAGCTGGAGGGCGCGAACGCAAAGCTGAAGGGGGAGAACCAGCACCTCCTTGGCGAGGTGCGCCGCCAGGCCGAGATCTTCTTCCCGCCCCACGACATCGATCCTACCTTCCCCTACAAAAGCCCGCGGATCTTTGGCGAGGCCGACCTCGCCGAGAGACTGCGGATCAACTCCATCCAAGCCGCCGAGTGCACCCTCCAGATGATGAAAGATTCTGCGGTGCTAGTGGAGGGATGCGAGGGGATCTCGGCTCGGGACCTGATGCCGAGCATGTTTCCGGCGACGCCGCCCAGTGAGAAGGAAGACAGCCTGGACGCTATGTTCGGGAAGAGCTTCCAGAATCCTTCGGGTGACGGCGGGGATCAGTCCGGCGGAGGGGGCGAGGCCTGAGGGTGGCTAGTACTTTTGTGTTCTTTTTTTCCTTTTTCTTTGTTCACTCGCCGAGGCGAGCCCCCCTTGTAACTATTTTTTGCATATAATGAAAGTTTTTTGATCATACCGGTTTCACTTCCTTTCCTTTCTTTACTGTGCTTGTTGCGCTCTGAATTTATGCGAGTGTTTCTCCCCGCGACTTCGCCGAGACAGGTTCCGCGAGTAGAGCGGTTATGAGAGCGCGCCTGCGAGTGGACGCGTCTTGAGTATTTGCCGACCCCCAAACGATTCGGGGGTGAGTTGCTCTCCGCCCTTGTCACGCTACCCTTACTCGCACGCGATCCATCCAGGTTGAGCCCGAAAACAGGAGAAAAATTTCTCCAAGTCCAATGGCCAAAGGGGGCGAGGTGCCCCGGATCTATTTGCTCATCCTTGGCGAGCCCCGGGCTCGCATCCCGCTCGTTGATGCCGAGCCAGGGTTGGCGGGTGCACACTCGCTCATGCCGAGTCCCCCAGCCTGGCTTTCTTGCTAAATCCTGTCGAGCTGAGCTTGCCGAGCCCGAGCTCGCCCTTGGCAGAACCTTTCTCTCCCTTTGCTCCACGACACTGAGGCCTTGACCCATACCTGATGACTTCGAGTCCGACACCATCGAGTGACTTCCAGCCCTGTCAGCTTGGTGAGAGCCTGACAGCGGGATCTGCTCGAGGCCAAGGATGACAACGAGTGACTTCCAGCCCTGCCAGCTAGGTGAGAGCCTGGCAGCGGGATCTGCTCGGTGTCCACTATTAACACCATCGAGTGACTTCCAGCCCTGTCAGCTAAGTGAGAGCCTGACAGCGGGATCTGCTCGAGGCTAAGGATGACACCGAGTGACTTCCAGCCCTGCCAGCTAGGTGAGAGCCTGGCAGCGGGATCTGCTCGGGGTCCACTACTAACCTCATCGAGTGACTTCCAGCCCTGTCAGCTAGGTGGGAGCCTGACAGCGGGATCTGCTCGAGGCCAAGGATGACACCGAGTGACTTCCAGCCCTGCCAGCTAGGTGAGAGCCTGGCAGCGGGATCTGCTCGGGGTCCACTACTCATACCATCGAGTGACTTCCAGCCCTGTCATCTAGGTGGGAGCCTGACAGCGGGATCTGCTCGAGGCTAAGGATGACACCGAATGACTTCCAGCCCTGCCAGCTAGGTGAGAGCCTGGCAGTGGGATCTGCTCGGGGTCCGCTACTCACACCATCGAGTGACTTCCAGCCCTGTCAGCTAGGTGGGAGCCTGACAGCGGGATCTGCTCGAGGCTAAGGATGACACCGAGTGACTTCCAGCCCTGCCAGCTAGGTGAGAGCCTGGCAGCGGGATCCGCTCGGGGTCCACTACTAATACCATCGAGTGACTTCTAGCCCTGCCAGCTAGGTGGGAGCCTGACAGCGGGATCTGCTCGAGGCCAAGGATGACACCGAGTGACTTCCAGCCCTGCCAGCTAGGTGAGAGCCTGGCAGCGGGATCTGCTCGGGGTCCAAAATACATTACATTCCATTATGCAGGCTAGTTATGATAATATCAGAGAGTTGAAGGAATTTATTATAATCAAAGTGCTGCTTACATGCTTCAGGGGAAAAATCGTTTCAGGTCGTCACCACTCCAGGTGAGACTCAGGGACTCGCCCTCTACATTTTGGAGTCGATAGCCCCCTGACCCCAAGGCTACCTTTAAAATGAATGGTCCCTCCCAGCTGGGATTGAGCTTCCCTACGGATGCTGACCTCCCCGTTGCATCTACTTTCTTCAGCACCAAGTCCCCTTCCACGAACTGCTTGACCCTGACATGCTTGTCAAAGTACTTGGCCATTCTTCTTTTCACCTCCCCCTGCCGGATAGCGGAAAGGTCTCTCACCTCTTCCACCATGTCGAGGGAGAGCCTCAGTCCCTCCTCATTCTCTGCTTGACATTCCTCACGGCCTTCTTTTGCTGCCACGACTCGCGGTGTTTGGACTTCGAATTCTATGGGGAGCACTGCCTCACACCCGTGGGAGAGTTTGAAGGGGGTCTCTCCCGTAGCTTTGTTGGGGGTGGTTCTTAGGGCCCAAAGAACCGCAGGAAGCTACTCCACCCAGCTCCCTTTCAAATTCTCCACCTTCTTCTTGAGGAGGTTGACAATGACCTTGTTTGCGGCCTCCACCTGCCCGTTACTCCTGGGGTGATGGACCAAGGAGAACCTGAGATCAATCCCAAGTTGCTCGCAGAAGCTGGTGAACTCGGCACTGGCGAACTGGGGCCCATTGTCCGTGACTATGGCCTGGGGCAGCCCATGGCGACAGATGATCTCCCCCCAAACAAAATTCCTGATCACCTGGGAGGTCACCTTGGCCAACGCCTTCACCTCCATCCACTTTGAGAAGTAGTCAATCATCACTAGGAGGAACCTTCTCTGGCCGCTGGCTTGGGGGAACGACACAACCAAATCCATTCCCCAAATTGCGAAGGGCCATGGGGCTGTGATGCTTCTGAGTCGCTGGGCTGGTTGCAGCTGGAGAGGGGCAAATAGCTGGCACTTATGACATCTTTTTGCGAACTCGGCGGCGTCTCGGCCCAGGGTGGGCCAGAAATACCCTTGTCTGACTATCCTCCCCTCCAGGGTCCGACTCCCGGAGTGACTTCCACATTCCCCGGAGTGGACTTCCTCCAAGATTCTTCGTGCTTCCCCCTCGGTCACGCAGCGGTCTAGCATCCATGAGAGGGTCTTCCGGTATAGCTGCCCGTCCTGGAGGAGGTAATAGGCTGACTTGTGCCTCAGTTTCATCTTATCTACCCCCTCCGGATACTCTCCTGTGGAGAGGAAAACCACCACTGGGTCCATCCACGAAGCTTGTTGATCGATTTCCATGAGCTCTCCTTCCTCGATGGAGGGGTGGAACAGGTTGGTGATGGTACCCCCCACCTGGGGACCATGCTTTGCCAGCTGATCTGCTTGTTCATTCTCTGCCCTTGGTACGTGCCAGATGGAGAAGGTTTGAAAAGTGCCAATGACCCCCTTCATCTTGGCCAAGTACGATCGCAGGGTGGGTTCCTTCGCCTCGAACTCTCCGTTAATCTGAGAAGCCACTACCATGGAGTCAGTAAGGACCTCCACATCTGATACCCCCAGCTCCCTGGCAAGGCGCAGCCCCGCTATCACGGCCTCGTACTCGGCCTAGTTGTTGGTAATGGGAAAGTGCACCACCACCGTCTGCTCGATTCGGGTCCCTTGAGGGCTTTCTAGGATCACCCCTACTCCTAGGGAATGCCTTCCCGAGGCACCATCCACCCTCACCTTCCAAGGGGTCGCGGGGGTGAGCTCTTCCTCCGCCACTTCAACCACGTAGTCGGCCAGGAAGTCGGCCATCGCCTGAGCTTTGATTGAGAGCCGCAGGACGAAGGAGACGTCGAACTCGCTCAGCTCCACAGACTACTTGGCCAACCTGCCTGAATGCTCCACCCCCTCGAAGATGTTGCGGAGGGGTTGGTCGGTCACCACTCGGATTGAGTGTGCTTGGAAGTAAGGTCGTAGCCTCCGAGCCGAGATGATCAGTGCGAAGGCTAGCTTTTCCAGAATCGGATACCTGAGCTCGGCCTTCCTCAGGACCCGGCTCACGTAATAAATTAAGAGCTGTCTCTTCCCTTCTTCACGAACCAAGACGGAGCTCAAGGCCTCAGCACCGACCCCAAGATACAAGAACAGGTCCTCCCCTTCCTTCGGCCCTTGGAGCAGCGGGGCCTTATCAACTGCACTTTGAGGGCCTGGAAAGCCTCCTCACACTCCTTGGACCATTCAAACCTCTGACCACCCCTTAGCGTTTTGAAGAAGGGGGAGCACTTTTCTCCTGCCCGAGAAAGGAAACGACTTAGCCCTGCTAGCTTCCCTGTTAGCCGTTGGACCTCCTTAGCGTTCCGCGGAGATCCCAATTCCAAGATTGCCCGGACCTTATCTGGATTCAGCTCGACCCCCGCGGGGGTGAGGAGGTGCCCCAAGAACTTCCCCCTGCTGGCCCCAAAGACACATTTTAGAGGGTTCAATCGCATCTTGTACTTGCGCAGGGTGGCGAAGGTATCCTCCAAGTCCCGGAGGTGGGAGTCCACATCCCGGCTTTTGATCATGAGGTCATCTACATACACATCCAAATTCCTTCCCCTTTGCTCCTTAAAGACCATATCCATCATCTTCTGGTAGGTCGCCCCAGCGTTCTTCAGCCCGAAGGGCATCATCTTGTAGCAGTAGCATCCATCCCCCGTGATGAACGAGACATCCTTGATGTCCGGGTGGTGCATCCTGATCTGATGGTAACCTGAAAAAGCATCCAAAAAACTCATTACAGAAAAACCGACGGCTGAGTCAACCAGCACGGTGATCCGAGGCAAAGGATAACAGTCCTTAGGACAAGCTTTATTAAGTAAGGAAAAGTCGATACACATCCTCCATCGGCCATCCCCTTTTTTAACCATAACCACGTTGGAGACCCAGCCGGGGTACTGAATTTCAGACACGAAGCCGGCCTTGAGGAGTTTCACCACCTCCTCCCTGATGGGCTCCGCCAGCTTGTCCGCAGTGGACCTCTTTTTCTGTTGAACGGGGCGTGTTCCCGGGTCCAGGTTGAGGCAGTGGCAAGCCACATCCGCGTCAACCCCCGACATCTCCGCGGCGTTCCAGGCGAAGATGTCCATGTTCTTCTAGATGCACTCCAGCATCCTGCCCTGGTCCTTCGGGGTCAGCCCCCCGCTGACGCGGATCTTCTCCATCCTTCCTCCTCGGGTGAGCACCTCCAGCTCCACCACCTCCTCTGCTGCCTCCAGCCTGGATTGCTCCCCCCATCCCTCGGCACCCCCTTCCTCCGGAACGGGGACCTCTACCTCCATCTCTCCTCCCGCGGCCCTCCCTTCGGCCACATCCTCCAGATCTCCTCCTGCCGCCTTCTCTGCGCAGTCCTTCACTCCCAGCTCCTCCCCTCCTGCTTCCTGCTCGACCTCCTCCATCCTTCGCCCCATCTCCTCGGCTCCCTCCTGCCAGGAGATGGTGTTTACCGCGGTGACGTAACATTCCCGCGCCACCTTTGGATCCCCCCTAACCCTGACCTGCACCGCCTCAGCGTTGAACTTCAAGCACTGATGGAAGGATGAGGGGACGCAGCGGAAGGCGCTGATCAGGGGCCTCCCGAAGATGGCGCTATAGCTGCTGGGGGCGTCCACAATGACGAACTTGTAGTTTCGGGACTTCCCCCCAAGGTGACATGGAGGCCAACTCCTCCCTCTACTTCCTTCCTTTCTCCTGAAAACCCGAACAAGGGGCCATCTGAGGCCAGCACCCTCTTTGCCTCCTCTCTCATCACATCGAACGCCTTTTTGAAGACGACGTTGACGGAACTCCCGTTGTCCACGAGGATCCGAGAGATGGTGAAATTCTCGATGGCCGCCCTGATGACTAGCGCATCACAGAATGGATTCTCGTGGTCTGGCATATCGCTCTTGGAGAAAGTGATCCTCTCCTCCGGGGGTGGGGTTTGGGACGTGGAGGCGACGCTCCACTGATACATGGTGTGGAGACTTACCTTGCGGGAAGCCTCAATCCCCACCCCCCCGTGGATCACTCCGATCCCTCCTCGGGTCCCCACATCCACCCGGTCTTCGCACCGATCCTCCTCCGGCCGAGGCAGGACCTCCTCAATTCTCACTTCCTGCCGCCCCTGCTGCTGCTGCTGCTGCTACTCCCTATTCCCCCTCATCTCGAGGAACTCCGGACAGGTTGCCGTGGCATGCCCCTCTTCCTGATGGAAGTCACAATAGGGCAGCTCCACCCTTACCTCTCTTCTTCTTCTCCTCCATGCTCCCCTCCTTGCTCCCAGGGCTATGGCCATGGCCTCTTCTTGATCGGGGAGTCGGGGTCTCTGGCCCTGCCTCCAGCCCGGGGGGTGGAACTGGTCTTGCCTCCCCTGGTGGTGGTCCCTTCCGTAGTACCCTCTCTGTGCCCCCTGTCCTTGCCACTCAGGCCTCCATCCTAGCCGCCGGTCGGGCTCCTGACGCCCCCACCTCGGCTGCTGCTGCCCTTGGAGCTGCCTCTGCTCCCTCTGCCTGGGCTCCCCTCTTCTCTCCTCCTGTGCTTTTCCTCCTCTCGACTCTTTCTCTTCCTCTGTGGCCCACCTCGCCAACTTCCTTGCAAATTCTGGGTTTGACGCCTCCCCGTCGACCTCTCTCGCCGCCCTCTCCATCAACTCTTCGTAGGAGAAGGGGGAAATCTCTTCAGCTCCATTCGGAAGAAACCCTGTTGCAGGCCCAGGGTAAAAGCCATCATCAGACTATGGCCCGGCATCTCCTGGACTTGAGTAACTTTGAAAGGCAACTAGGTCTGATATACTCTAGAGGGGGGTGAATAGAGTATATGGTGCTTTAAAAACTTTTACAAGCTTTTACAACTATTGTTGTAATGTGTGTGAGCAGGGAAGCAAAATTAAATCTAATCACAGTACTAAGATAAGCAAAAACTAAGCACAGACAAATCAAGGCCAGAAACAAAAATGAAAGCAAGCAGAACCAGAAGACACAAGGAAATATAGTGGTTCCCCAAACTTGGGTACATCCACTCTTCTACCACCCTAGGTAGGAATCCACTGCAGGATGAGTTGATCAGGTGTCCTGGGCACCAATGAGCTTTTGATAAGGTGCTCAAAAACCAAAGCAGATTTTTTGATCAGGTGTCTTGCCACCAATGAGCTTTTGACAAGGTGCTCAAAAACCAGGTTCAAACTTTTGAAGGGAGTTTGAAAAACCCTTTACAGAGTGGGGGTGAGAGAGTGATGGAAGTCTTCTCTTTCTCAAACAACTGAGAAGACTATGTGGATTGATGTCAAAGCTCCCCCTAAATCCTTGAAATCTTCAGGAAGAAAAGCTTTGCTTGAGGGTGATAGGCCTTCAAATATTGAACTCCAGCAATGGATGATTTCAGCAATGGCTGAAAAGTTGAGTGTCTGGAGTCTTGAAATGATGTTGGCCTTGAACACTTTGAAAGCTGAAGAGATCTGAAGATTTGAAAACTAGATCTCCTTGGATGAGTGTTCTTCAGAATTCTTTTTGACAGAAGATTTTTGAGTATTTTTCTGTAATCTATATTGTGTGTGCTCTGTTATGAGAGATTCAAAAATCCTGTCTTTTATTCTCTGGTACAGAATAGAATATCATTCTCTGTCAAGGATAGCCGTTGGTCTGCATTGAATGCATCCTTAATTGCATAAACTCTTCTGGAGGAAAGTCCACAGAATTATTCCTTGAAAAATCCCTTGAAACTTGGTCCAGAATTAAATGAAAACGGCTAGCAAATCTCTGAATTAATTGCAGAATAACTCCTAACTGATTTGAATTTGAATTCTGGAAGTTATCTGAAATCGTCGAACTGAGCTCTGCTATCGTCGATCTGAGCTCAGCGATCAGGAAATCTTAAGCAGCAAAAAAATCGTCGATCTGAGCTCAAAGATCGTCGAACTGAGCTCAGAGATAAAGATCCAAGGCAGAGTCAAAATCGTCGACCTGAGCTCACTGATCGTCGAATGGAGTTCGACGATGTTATGAAGTTGAGCTCAGCGATCGTCGAATGGAGTTCGACGATCTGTCAAAGTTGAGCTAGACGATCGTCGACCGGAGTTCGACGAATCGTCGTGCTGAGTTCGACGATCAGACTTAGTCTCCAGACAAAAAAACTTGGTCTTCAGGGCAGCTTCCAAACCTAGACTTCTAACCCTTAGACTTAATTCTAATTGACCTATTAAGCTATACAGAAGGTCAAGCAAAGGTTCCTAGAGACATAGTGATCCTGACCCAAATTAGTAATAGGGTGTTCCAACAATCTCCCCCTATTTGGGTTAGGATTACTATTTACAGACTTTGGAAAAATTTAAATAACAACATACAAGTATATAAACATAAAAACAGCAGCTAGACAAGCAGAAACACAGAGATATATATATATCATCCAGATAATCAGAATTCACAGAAACTGCACCTTACAATGTCACTTCTTCTCTGTGCCTTTAACCATTTTGATTTCTCTGTTAGGATTTAGGGCTTCTTTGTTGGACCTGGTGTCATCTGCTGCACCCAAATAAGTTTGCTTTGTAGGCCTGGGAACCACAGCAGCAGGATGCAACTCCATGTATCTGTCAGCATCAAAGAATTTACTGGAGCCATATCTGTCTAATTCTTTCTGTCTTTGTTCTGACATTGTAGAAATGTTGGAAGAATCTAATCCTTGTTCTTTGGCCTTCTTAATCTGATCCAGTGCAGCCAATTCCTTCATCCTGGCAGTCCAAGCAGCTGGATTCTTTTCAGGGTCCTCAAATGGTACAGGTGGCTCATACCTGTTGGAAGAATTGTCTTGAGGAGGCCTGGCAGACACTGTCTCTTTTAGCTTGTAGGGGAAAGGACCAAAAGTACTATCAGCAGGATTATGTCCTCCCCTAGAATATGGGTGCTGCCTGGAATACCCTTTGGAATAAACCTGAATATCTCTTTGATTACCCCTGTATCCTCCTCTCTTAGAATATGAACCCCTAGATTGGCTTTCCCTTTGGTAGGATCTGGCATGAGGTTGATAGGGAGCCTGGCTTCTAGCTGGGGGTTGACTTGCAGAGCTTCCACCTGCACCTGCATCAGGAGGAGGTGGTGGAGGAGGATGAGGGTGCTAGAATTGGGAAGAGCCCTTCTCATATTTTCCCTTTTTCTTCATGGCTTTCAGCTGGTTTTTGGAATACTGCATCCAATGCTCAGTAATTTGGCAGTTATGAAGGATGTAGTATGGAATGTCATTATTATCCTTAACTTTAGCAGGAGGAACCCTTTTCATTGCCTTGCTCCTTGCCTTCCTTTTCTTGGCAATGGTAGCAGATGAGTCATCAGAGTCTGTTTTAAACTCATCAGATTCAGAACTCTGGTCATCATATATAGCATCTATTTTCTTCATAAGATCTTTCTTTAGCTGAACAGCAGCAGATACAGGAGGTGAAGCAGGAACAACAACAGCAGCAGATACTGGACTGGTGATAACAGCAGCAACTGTCTCACTATCATCAGCAGAAATTTCACTAACAGCAGAAACAACATCAAAAACTGCAGCAGGCTCAAAAACAGTGGCCTCTGACATCAGAAGATCCTTGGATATTGGCTCATCAGAAATAGTTGGAATTGCAGCAGCAGCAAGAATATCTACAACAGCAGCATCAATATTTTCAGCAGCAAAGTCAGTCCTTTCTTCAACAGCAGCAGCAGCAGTAACATCTTCAGTAGCAGCAATTACTGAATGTACAAAAGAAGAGATAATGCTAGGGTCACAGCAAGAGAAAGGCACCAGTGCCTTGGATAGGTCTTCTGGGGGCTGGACAGCATTACTCTCTGGCAGACAGCTATAGAAGGCAGAATCAAAAGCAGATAGCAAAGACCTTAGGTCAATTGCAAGAACTGCAGTAGGAGTCTAACATTCTGGAGGCACAGCAATAGGAGCAGAAGGAGCAGCAGACACAGAAACATCAGCAGCAGCAGTATCATCAGCAGTAGGAGCAGAAACAGCAGCAGCAACAGCATGAAAGCTTGCTTCATATGGCATCTCCCCCTGCCTAGATGCAGATACATCTGGATCAAGGCACACTGCTGGAGGTGCTGCCGGAGGAAGGAGGGAGGAAAGCCTGACAGAGAGGGCTGCCACTGACAGGTGTAGAGGAGCCAAGGAGGTCTCCAAGAGTAGAGAGAGCCTGGGGGCAATTAGCTCATACAACCTGTCAGCTAGGGCTGAGAGGTCTACTTGCTCAACTGCTGGAGCAGAGGTAGATGGAATAGGAGCAGCTGGGGATGCTGGAAGGGAAGGGCTGGAGAAGTGTGGAATGGATGGCTGAGGTGTTGGGATGGTTGATATGGAGGACAAGGGGATGGAGATGGATGAAGTGAATGTTGGTTGATAAATGATGTGGTTGAGGAGGTCTTGGAAAGAAGTGGAGCAGGAAGGTAATTCAGGAGGAGATGAGGGGGAATTATCCATGTAGGAATCATCAAGGAGGGTGAAGGATGGTATGGATGGTGATGATGTGATATCTGGAGGAGGGTATGAGAACAATGGGTGGAATTGGTCAGCTGGAGGAGGTAGAATGGGCTCTGGAGATGGAGTTGATGTTGGAGATGGGCTGGATATGGTAATGGTGGATGGTAGGGGAAGGGTTGGAATTGGAGGAGGTGGAGAGGCAGCAACAGCAGCAGCCAGGTCTTCTGCAGGAGCAGAGACCTGTGGGAGAGTGACTCCTTGAGTCCTTGTGCCTGAAGGAGCACTTGAGGAGGGCCTGCTAGGCTTGCTTATTTGCCTGTCCCACTTGCCAAAGAGGGCACAGGTAAGTCTCTTGGAGGCATTTATGTGAACTCCAGAGGAGACCAGCAAGGCAGGGCACCTGGTCTGCAGAAAAACTCCAAGAATCCTTCCAAAGTTAACAAAACTTTTGTTTAATTTCTTCTTGATGAGGTCAAAGAACACCTCTCCCCAGTTCAGATTTTTCTTATCCACCAGAGCTCCCATGATACAGAGCTGATGTCTGGATATAGTGTCATGAGCAGAGTGCTTTGCAAGCAGCACTTTCCCTACTACATCTGCCAGGAACCTGTATTCAACAGACAGATTCCTCTTGAATAGCTTGCTAGGGTTTCCCTCTGGATGGACCATCCTGGCAAGTAGTTCAGAATATTCTTCTCCTGATAACTCAGCAATATCTTCTCCATTTCTCAGTCCAAAAACTTCTGTTAAAACTGTGGGGGTCAAGGGTACCTGATTGCCAGCAATAGACCCAACTATTGTGTTGTTGTCTAGATTATGAGCAGTGTAAACCCATTCCTTGATCTCATCTGAAGCCAGCTTTATCCTGGTGGTCATGAGGGCAGACAGATTCTGATCCTTGAATAAACCCAGAATGTCCTGGAAAATCTGATCAGTAGTGTTGAAGGATTCCAGATCAATGTCGAACCCAGCATCGAACTTCATTGCGGCAAGAATAGCAACTGACACAGCCATTGTACCTGCAAAAACTCAACAAACAAAACGACCAAGCGTAGAACAGTTTGGAGGGAAAGAAAATCCTGCAGAGAAATCGAAAGCGCAAGAGAGAACGACGGCGAAAAATGAGTTTTATATTAGGGTTCGACGCAGAATTGGAAAGATCGTTGAACTCAGTTCGATGATCGGGGCTTTTAAAGGAATCTGAAGAGACTTCAACATCGTCGATCTTCGTTCAACGATCTTGAAGAGCGTCGAGCTCCGTTCGACGATCGTTCAGTGAACAAAATCGTCGAGCGCCGTTCGACGATCGTTGACCGGAAGAGATAGTGCATACTATCTGAGAGGCGCTGAACTCAGTTCGATGATTTTTGGAAATCGTCAATCTTCGTTCGACGATCTTGGGGAAAATCGTCGAGCGCAGTTCAGAGATCAGAGAAGTTCTAGACACTAAGAAAAATCAGAATTCTTGCCTAGTCTTGGTCAATTTTTAGCTTTCAAAATCTTGGATGTTATTTAAGGCTTCCTCCATCTAGCATTCCTAACTGATTTAGGAAGAAGGTGTGTTTCTTTTCATCCAAAGGCTTGGTGAAAATATCTCCCCTTTGTAAATCAGTTGGGATATATTGTAATTCAATTTTATTCTTTTCAACATTATCCCTTAAGAAATGATGCCTAATCTCTATGTGTTTTGTCCTACTATGGAGGACTGGATTTTGAGCTATGGAGATAGCACTTGTATTGTCATAAAAGATTTAGACTTCTCTAAGTTGTAACCATAGTCTAGGAGTTTGTTTTGAATCCACAAGATTTGTGAACAATAACTGCCTGCAGCCATATATTCAGCTTCAACAGTTGAAGTTGACACAGATGTTTGTTTCTTACAAAACCAAGAGACAAGTCTGTCACCAAGGAACTGACAAGTTCCACTGGTGCTTTTCCTGTCAATTCTGCATCCAGCATAATCAGCATCTGAGAATCCAGTTAAATCAAATGCTGAATCTTTTGGATACCAGAGACCTAGATTTGGACAACTCTTAACATACCTGAGAATCCTCTTTACTAAAGTGAGGTGTGACTCTCTAGGGCTTACTTGGAACCTAGCACATATACATGTAGCAAACATTATATCTGGTCTACTAGCTATAAGATACAGTAAAGAGCCAATCATTGCTCTATATGTTGTCTGATCAACAGGTTTCCCATGTTCATCAGCATCCAATACAGCATTAGTAGGCATGGGTGTTTTCATACAAGATGCCTCAGACATACCAAATTTCTTAACCAGTTCATTAGCATATTTGGTTTGAGAAATAAAGATGCCTTCAGCATGTTATTTGACTTGCAATCCTAGGAAGAAGGATAACTCACCCATGCTACTCATCTCAAATTTAGAATGCATTAGGTTAGAAAACCTTCTGCACAATTTTGAGTCAGTAGAACCAAAAATGATATCGTCTACATAAATTTGTACTAGTAGGGTATGAGACTTATGGTTCTAATAAAAAGAGTTTGGTCTACTCTACCCCTTATAAAACCATTTTCCAAGAGAAAGCATGCTAAGGTCTCATACCATGCTCTAGGAGCTTGCTTGAGACCATATAATGCTTTATTTAATCTAAAAACATAATCAGGATAAGTTGGAGAGATAAAACCTGGAGGTTGTCTGACATAAACTTCCTCTTTGATGTCTCCATTTAAGAAAGCACTTTTGACATCCATCTGATATACTTTGAAGCCTTTGTGAGCTGCATAAGCTAGAAATATTCTGATGGCTTCCAATCTTGCAACTGGTGCAAAGGTCTGGTCGTAGTCAATTCCTTCTTCTTGAGAGTATCCCTGAGCAACTAGCCTTGCCTTGTTCCTTATAATTACTCCTTGATCATCCAGTTTGTTTCTGAATACCCATTTTGTTCCAACAAAGGAATGATCCTTAGGCTTTGGCACTAGTTCCCATACTTTGTTCCTCTCAAATTGATGCAACTCCTCTTGCATTGCAATGATCCAGTGTGGATCTTGATCTGCATCTTGAATGGACTGAGGTTCAATTTGAGATAGGAAGCAGGTGTGCAACTGGTTTTGGTTGACCTGATTTCTGGTTTGCACACCAGCTGAGATTTCTCCAATTATTTGGGAAATTGGATGATCTCTTGATGTTACTAAATCAACAGGGGGTGTTGATTGTTCACCAACCTGTGTTGTTGTTTCCTCTTGTGGTACAACAACTGGCTCTTCAAGTTGTGCTTCAATATGTTGAGCATTCCCTTCATCTTCACTGCTTTCATCCTCTTGAGTAATCTGTAGCTTGTTCATATCTTCAACTAGAGAATGTTCCTGCAAAGGTTCTATGGTAGAAGAAATCTTCTCCTTGAAAGACATGTTAGTTTCATCAAAAGAAACATGAACAGATTCCTCAATTTTCAAAGATGATTTATTATAGACCCTATAGGCCTTGCTGATCATGGAGTATCCCAGAAATACTCCTTCATCAGCTTTGGATTGAAATTTTGCTAAATATTTCTTGTCATTATTGTGAATATAGCAAATACAACCAAATACTCTAAAATAGTCAACTTTAGGTTTCTTCCCTTTGAGTAATTCATAGGCAGTCTTTCCCTTTAGTTTATGTATTAGACTTCTGTTCAGCACATAGTTGGAGGTGTTCACTGCCTCTGCCCAAAAGGATAGAGGTAGATGAGCATCTGACAACAATGTAGTGGCAGATTCAATAAGGGTTCTATTTTTCCTTTCAGCTACCCCATTTTGTTGAGGAGTTCTAGGAGCTGAGAAAGTATGCCTGATCCCTTCACTCTGACAGAACTCTTGCATAAGAAGAGAATCAAACTCTGTCCCATGATCACTTCTGATCAGGGCAATGTGAGTATTGAACTCAATCTGTATATATTTGAGAAACTCTGTCAGACACTTAAAGTTATCAGACTTCTTCCTTAGAAAGAACACCCAAGTGAATTTAGAGAAGTCATCTACAATTACTAAAGTGTAGGATTTCCCTCCTAAGCTTTGTACTATGATGGGTCCAAATAGATCCATGTGTAACAGATACAATATCCTAGGTGAATCACTCTTATTAAGTGACTTAAAACTGTTTTTAGTTTGCTTGCCTAATTGACAAGCCCTGCAAAGTCCTTCCTTCTTGTAGGGGCCAGAAGGTAGTCCTCTAACAAGGTTGTCCTTGGATAGCCTAGCAATAGTTCTAAGGTTTAGGTGTCCTAATCTCTTATGCCATAAAACATTTGGTCTACAGACTGAATTAAACAAGCAGATATCTACATCAGTTGAAAGAAAGTCTACTAGGTAGATGTTACCTTTCCTTTTACCTGTCAACACAGTTGTGTTGTCCTCTGACTTGATTTTGCATAAGGCTTTGCTGAAGGTCACCTGGTAGCCTTCATCACACAACTGGCTGATGCTAATTAGGTTGTGCTTCAGTCCTTCCACATAAGCTACCTTCTTGAAGGTTATTGAACCAATCTGGACTCCACCATATCCTTTAGTTTGCCCAAAGTTGGAATCACCAAAGATAACTTTGGGTCCAAGCTTAGCTCTGAAGGATGTGAGGTTGTCCTTGTTCCCTGTCATGTGCTTAGAGCACCCACTATCCAAGTACTATTGCTGGTTAGATTTTGGATAGGTCTTCACCTGCACATAAAACAATTTACTTGTTTTTGACCCAGTTTACCTTGGGCCTAGGTTGATAGCCTTTAAATTCAGAAATGAAAGACATCCCAGGTTGACTTTTATATCCTTCAGGATGATATCTCCTTGGAGGTAAAATCCATTCAGTATAAGGGTTAAAGGTTTGGGATGAAGAACCCTTAGGATTCAATTTTGATTTACCTTTAAACAAGTTTCCAGAGCTCTGACCTCTGTTCGACGATCTTGGGGCTGCGTTCGACGATCTTGGGTCAGATCGTCGAGCTCCGTTCGACGGTCGACTATGGGTGAGGTCAGGTATATGAGATCATCGACCTGCGTTCGACGACTTTGGCTGAGATCGTCGATCAGCGTTCGACGATTTTGCCTGAGATCGTCGAGCTGCGTTCGGCGATCGTCGATCTACGTTCGGCGATCGTCGATCTACGTTCGACGATTTCTGCTGGGACTTAGTTTTCTGAGGCAGATCAGAATTTTTCCTAGCAACCTCTACAACTCCCTTTCCCTTGTCAGAAATAAACTTGATGGGAGCTGTTAGAACAATAGGTTGGCTGGATGAGGCACCCAAGCCCAGTGTACTGTTAAATCTAGAGTTCACTGTGCTTGTGATGTCCATCAGCTTGATGCTTCTCCCATTAAGGGATTCTTCAAGCTTCTTGGCCTCAGAGAGCTCACTTTTCAGTGTAGCTATCTGTTCCCTACAGTTCTCCAACTCCTGAGAGAGTTTGAGGTTTTCTGACTTTAAAACATTGTGTTCAGATAATTGATTTCTGAGAGAGATAATCTCTTTCTCAGACTTTAGCAGGTCTAAACACAGTGCTTTAAATTCAGATTTAAAATCTTCTGAACTAAAATCAAAAGAACTAATTACCTGATCTTCTTCAGGTTGAGTCTCTGAGTCTGACTCTGACTCTTCTTCCTCTGAATTGTGCTGTGAGGCATTAATTGCCATCATGCAGAACTCCTTTTCTTCTGCATCATCCTCATCATCACTGGAGCTGGATGAGGCTTCTGACTCCTCTTCTGTCTCACTCCAGGATTCAGCAACAAACCCTTTTCTTGTATGCTTATTTTTGCTTGAAGAAGGTTTGCTACTTCCATTCCTTTTGGAGTCTTTCTCCTTTCTTCTTTTTTTCTGTCCCTTCTGTCCTTGTTCTTGTTCTCTGGACAGTCAGGAACTATGTGCCCTGGTTTCCTGCAACCAAAGCATATAATGTCTTTATTGTTGCAAATGGACTTGTCATACCTTGGCTTGTCCTGCTCCTTGTATGATCTTCTTCTGAAGTCCTTTCTGGCCATCTTGTAAAATCTTTTGGCCAACAAGCTGAGTAGTTCATCATTGCCTGTGCTCTTATCTTCAGGCAGATCCTCAGTTGCCTTAAAGGCTATGGTCTTCTCTTTCCTTGTGGCTGGTGAAGCAGCCTTCTGTTCTTCCTCTCTATTCTTGATAAGTAGCTCATAAGATTTGAGCTTACCCAACAAAGCTTCAGTGGTGATTTCATTCAGACTTCTGGCATCCTTAATTGGCCAGATTCTTGAATCCCAAGTGCTGGGGAAGCACATCAGGATCTTGTCATTAAGTTCTGTCAGAGAAATCTCTTTGTCCAATGTCCTTAGTTCACTGACAATTAGACTCAGTCTGTTGTACATGTCTCCCACTGACTCAGTCTCTCCCTTCTTGAAGTTCTCATATTGGGAGATGAGATGGGATCTTCTGTCCTTTCACTCATCAGCTGAGCCTGAGACTATTTCTGAGAGCTTGTCCCAAATCTCCTTGGCTGAATTACATTCAGCTACCTTTTGAAATATGTCATCTGACATTGTCTGGGCTAGAATGTTCATAGCCTTGGCATCAGCTACTTTCCATTTTTTGATGTCAGCATCTGTTCCTGATGGAGGTGGAACATCATTTGTACTTGTGCTCTCTGGGGGTCTTGGACACACTGTCAAAACAGAATTAAAAATATCTTCGTCAATGGAATTCATGTAAAGTCTAATCCTTGCTTTCCAAAGTACAAACTTTGACAGATTGCACACTGGAGGTCTGGTGCTAGCATAATCTTTGTTTTGGGCCATGATTTGTGCAAACAAAATCTAATAATAAACTACAAAAGAAAACAGATCTAGTTTGGGATCTTTGGGTTCAGGTGTTAGCCTGTACAACCAATCAGGTATGGTATGTTTAACCAACCTGCCTCTGATACCAATTAAAAGGCAACTAGGTCTGATATACTCTAGAGGGGGGTGAATAGAGTATATGGTGCTTTAAAAACTTTTACAAGCTTTTACAACTATTGTTGTAATGTGTGTGAGCAGGGAAGCAAAATTAAATCTAATCACAGTACTAAGCTAAGCAAAAACTAAGCACAGACAAATCAAGGCCAGAAACAAAAATGAAAGCAAGCAGAACCAGAAGACACAAGGAAATATAGTGGTTCCCCAAACTTGGGTACATCCACTCTTCTACCACCCTAGGTAGGAATCCACTGCAGGATGAGTTGATCAGGTGTCCTGGGCACCAATGAGCTTTTGATAAGGTGCTCAAAAACCAAAGCAGATTTTTTGATCAGGTGTCTTGCCACCAATGAGCTTTTGACAAGGTGCTCAAAAACCAGGTTCAAACTTTTGAAGGGAGTTTGAAAAACCCTTTACAGAGTGGGGGTGAGAGAGTGATGGAAGTCTTCTCTTTCTCAAACAACTGAGAAGACTATGTGGATTGATGTCAAAGCTCCCCCTGAATCCTTGAAATCTTCAGGAAGAAAAGCTTTGCTTGAGGGTGATAGGCCTTCAAATATTGAACTCCAGCAATGGATGATTTCAGCAATGGCTGAAATGTTGAGTGTCTGGAGTCTTGAAATGATGTTGGCCTTGAACACTTTGAAAGCTGAAGAGATCTGAAGATTTGAAAACTAGATCTCCTTGGATGAGTGTTCTTTAGAATTCTTTTTGACAGAAGATTTTTGAGTATTTTTCTGTAATCTGTATTGTGTGTGCTCTGTTATGAGAGATTCAAAAATCCTGTCTTTTATTCTCTGGTACAGAATAGAATATCATTCTCTGTCAATGATAGCCGTTGATCTGCATTGAATGCATCCTTAATTGCATAAACTCTTCTGGAGGAAAGTCCACAGAATTATTCCTTGAAAAATCCCTTGAAACTTGGTCCAGAATTAAATGAAAACGGCTAGCAAATCTCTGAATTAATTGCAGAATAACTCCTAACTGATTTGAATTTGAATTCTGGAAGTTATCTGAAATCGTCAAACTGAGCTCTGCTATCGTCGATCTGAGCTCAGCGATCAGGAAATCTTAAGCAGCAAAAAAAACGTCGATCTGAGCTCAAAGATCGTCGAACTGAGCTCAGAGATAAAGATCCAAGGCAGAGTCAAAATCGTCGACCTGAGCTCACCGATCGTCGAATGGAGTTCGATGATGTTATGAAGTTGAGCTCAGCGATCGTCGAATGGAGTTCGATGATCTGTCAAAGTTGAGCTATACGATCGTCGACCGGAGTTCGACAAATCGTCGTGCTGAGTTCGACGATCAGACTTAGTCTCCAGACAGAAAAACTTGGTCTTCAGGGCAGCTTCCAAACCTAGACTTCTAACCCTTAGAATTAATTCTAATTGACCTATTAAGCTATACAGAAGGTCAAGCAAAGGTTCCTAGAGACATAGTGATCCTGACCCAAATTAGTAATAGGGTGTTCCAACAAACTTCCTCCTAGAATCGGTCCACATAGCTCCCCAACATCTCGTTCACCCCCTGCTTTATATGGAATAAAGACTCAGACTCCTTCTTCCTCTTCTTGGAGGTAGTGAACCTCAGCATGAACCCTCGGCGCAGGTCCTCGAAGCAGTAGATGGAGCTGGCCGGTAGCTGGTGGAATCACTCCCTTGCCTTCTCCCGGAGGGTGATGGTAAAGAGTCGGCACTTGAATCCGTCCGACATCTGATGGATGGAGACCACGTCCTCAAACCATTGGACATGCTGGACCAGATCCCCCTTTCCGGTGTAATAGGACATCTCGGGTTCCCTGAACCCAACTGGAACTGGAGCTGAAGAGTCCAGCTCGCTGAAAGGAATTCCTCCTCCCACTGGGCTAGCTGGCGAGTCTCGCGAGCCCAACTCGCCGAAGCGACCTCGGCCTACCGAGCCGGGGAAGAGCTCGCTCCCGGGGAGCTCGCACCCTCGGCCTTCCTCGGCCACTTCCTTCCCAGCTCGCCTGCAGGGAGCGTCTTCGCCCAATGAGGGGGCAGACGCGATCTGGATTGCCAGAGTCGAGCACTCGGCCCGCGCGCCGAGTGCGAACTTGACCAGAGTCAGCACCTCATTTCTGAAGTCTTCAAACATTCCCACCGTTGCGAGAGGCGGGGGGGGGGGGGGGGGGGGGGGCGAGCTCGACCTGTCGGATCCTTGTCCCGTCATTGAGCTCGCGGAAGCGTTTCTGCGCTGACCACTTTTCACGCTCACCGCACCAAAATTTTGAAATCGGAATCTGGCCTCCTGTGGAGTTCGACCCTTGGGGAACGGGTGATCTCGCGCCTACTTTGCTCCTGCAAGAAAAACAACAGAGGGGACAAGGAAAAACAGACCCAAGGCTCGGCAGGGAGGTCCCACCACAAACCCGGAAGATCTCAGAGCGCTTCCCCTCCTTAGCTAGAAGCCGAGCTAAGGTACCCTCAGAAAGCACTCAAAAACTGGAGCTGGGAGGCACCGGAAGCATGCTCTCTGGGGTACCCCTTGGGTCCTATTTATAGCTTTTGAAATCTGGACTGCCAATAACCAAAAGAACTGACCTGAAATTACCAGAAAACCCTTGGTTGGGTCTGCCAACAGCCAAACTCCGCTGTTTTGAAGGGCTATGGGCAGACCAGTGGGGTGCAAAACAGTAAAAAGTACCTCACATATCCGGGCGAGCTGGGGAGTTCTGGCCACCTCGGCATGTGCTGCTCGCCTACCGCTGCCGAGCTCCACTGCGAGGACGCGAGTTGCGTGCCGCTCGGCAAATGCCGAGCTCGGGGTCGCCGACGTCGATCTCCGGTCGACGGATGCCGAGCTCGGGCTCACCCTCTTTTCTGCCGAGCTCGCCTATTGTCCTTAGCCCGGTTTGCCTGGCCCCTGGTGACCTTGCTCGCCGAACACGGGGTTGTACACGGACAAAGCCTATCGAGCTAAGGTATCATTTCATCCGGGAGCATGTAGAGCATGGGGACATAGATCTCCAATATGTCTCCACAGACAAGCACGTTGCAGACATCTTCACGAAGCCGCTGGACGAGACCTAGTTCTCATTCTTCAAAACTGAACTTGGGATGCTCAACAAGGAAGATTAGAGCAATTTGGATATCAAGGAAGCAAAGGAAATTAAAAGGTTAGTCAAAATCTGGTTTTTCCAAGCTTTCTTCCTTCTATAACTCGAATACAACCTGACCTACTCGAGTACTCAAAGTATATACTCGAGTACTTAACAGACCTACTCGAGTAGTCCTTTAACTTACTCGAGTAAGGCAATTGATGTACTCGTGTAGTACACTTCATCTACTCGAGTGAGTCACTTCTTCTACTCGAGTCATTACAGATTCTATAGACCTACTCGAGTATCTTCTATAGACCTACTCGAGTAACTCCTATAGACCTACTCGAGTAACTCTCTATATACTCGAGTACTTCCCTTTTCCTCTTGTGTAGATGCCTTTTGGCTTTCAAATTTTCCCGTGCCGCCTTTCCTTTAAATTATTTTCTTCTAGATGATTAGACTTAAACCTAGGGTTTTATAAATTCGAAATTCCAAATATCACTCTACACGAAATCATTTCCATTCACTCGAGTACCCGTCCGCCGCTTCATCTCCACTCGAGAAATTGCAGAGCCGCGACTCTTCCTCTTCCCCATGACAAATTTTTTTTTCCAATTTCTGGATCATGGCCGCCGTCTCCAAGATTGGTGTAGGATCGGAACTCGTTACCGCCGGGATTGCCGAGCTTTCAGATGATTTTCACAACTTGCTCATTATTCTAGATACCGCAGGGCTCTCCTTCATCCTACAAGAACCCTGCCGGATTCTCTTCCCGGCAGTAGCCGAATTCTTCTCAAATTTGAAGGTCAAAAGGAATGGCAAAGTCCTGAAATCCAAGGTGCAAGGTTTGAAAATCAAACTCAACAAGACCCCTGTCTCTCAACTTCTCCGACTGCCGATAGTAGACGAAGAAGATCACTTAGATGCTGAAGACTCTGACAAAACAACCCTATTCTGTGGCATTTCAGCTGATGCTCAGTACTTCAAAAGGTCAGACATGAACGTAGAAGGAAAATTTCTGGTTGATGTTATTGGGAAGATTTTACTATGCAAGACCATCTCCATAAGAGACATTCCATTGTATTTCTTCGACATAATGCAAGCCATTGTCTGCCGCAAGAAATTCCAATTTGGTATGTTGATTCTGGATAAAATCAATGATAGTTTAAAATCCCCCAACTATGCCAGAATAATCTCTCTGCTCCTCCATGAAACAAATCCTCAGGTATTCGACTTCTCCAAAGGGACCCCTCTTCAACACATGAAGAAGGTCTCCATTTCTTCCATTCAGAGATGGGAACTCAAGCTGAAGAATCCTGCCCAAGCTGCAAAGATTTCAGAAGTTCCAGAGGTTCCAGCTCTAGAGGACAGGACTCCATCTCCCTCTCCTCATCATGTGGCCAGCTCCTCTGGTGCACTAAGTGAGGGGGAGCCTGCTCCTTCTAGCCAACTCAGGTAGCCCTCTCCTCAGCCAGCAATTTCTTCCCTACCTCATACTCCACAAAGTCCATCAACTCCCTCAGATGAGATACCTCTAGAATCTCTTCTCTCAACAGCTGCTGCCATAGATGCTATGATTGCAGAGCTCTCTGAAGAAGTGATGTCTATTCCTCCTCTATCTCCTCCAGCTCCATCCTCTAAATGTCACAAGGACCCCACTCCAGCATATTCTCCTGAACATTCTCCAGACAGGACTCCAACACAATCTCCTGCTGCTCTCAAAGACCAGCAAGATACAATTCTTATTTCTGATGAGCCCTCTCCAGATCTAGCAAAAGCTCCTCTCAGAAATCTAGATTTCTCTCTCCCTCAGGTTACAGAAGAAGGGATTGCTCTCATTCCTACCACCAGAGCTCACAACTCTATGATCATTGAAGAAATAGCCCCTTCGGTAGCTCCTCCTCTCCATTTTGCTACTCCTCATGCTGCTGCTGTTACAATCTCTTCCTCCTCAGATTTGCTGCAACAAATTGCACTTCTTCTTCAAGAACAAAGAAATTATTTTGATACTTCTCTAAAGATTGTAACTGACAAGGTAACTGCTCTCGAGACTGAGATGAGCAGAGGCTTTGATGAAATTCAGCATAATACTGACAAGCTTAAATACTTATTTCAACTTGGTGGTAAAGCCCTAGACCACACTATCACTAGTGTTGGAGAGGTTATGGAACAAGGTGTCACCCTTACAAATAATCAAATTGAACTGGACAAGAGAACTGAAGACCACAAAGTGAAAATCTGTGAAGAAGTTGGACTTTTCAAAGAAGACACTATAGAGAAGCTATCTGTTGAAATCAGAAAGGGGGAGGGATTGGTCAAAGAACTTAAAGAACAAGTAGAAAAATCAGCTGCTCAGAAGTCAGATGTGTGGGAAGCTCATGTAAAGATAATTCATGATGATGTGCTAGCCCAGATACAGAGTGTCAAATTTCATACCTATGACACTGCTCTCTGGATGCACAATCAGATTTTGCCAGACCTTGTTGTTGACCCCAACATCATTCCTCATCATTTAAACCCTCTAGCAACAGATGTCTCTGCCCCATCTGTTCCTCTGCAACCTACTTTCTCTCCCAGGCCTAGAGACACAGTTGCCCCTCCAGACACCTATGCTCAAGACTGGGAAGAAGATCCTGCAGATATCTTCCTCAAAGCTCCTCCAGAGATCAAAACCTACAAGAAGAAAAGAAAGTATGGTGAAGGCCCCTCTACTAGCAGGACTGCTCCTACTAAAGCCACTGAACATGCTGAAGTTTGGTCTCCAACCTCCAAGTCCCTGATTTTAGAAACTCTCAAATTAGTTATGGAATTCCATGAGAGCAGGAGCATTCATTACAGCTCCTCTGAATGGGAACTTTATGAGAAGTCCATGACAAAAAGAAGAATCCATGACAGAGAATATGGGAGGAACAACCCTACAGCCCCTCCTAGGCCTCCCAAGTACTATCCAAAACCCTACTGCTACCAGAGAAGACAATAAGAGAAACTGGACAGACAAAATCAAGGCTGATCGTCAAGGATCTTTGAGAGGGTGGAATGATTGACTTTAGAAATGAAAATTTTGGATATTCTTATTTATATAATTCTAAGTTTTTGCTCTTATTATCCTTTATCATAGTTTATTACTTGCTTGTACATTTTCTACTTAGCTTCTTTTTATGTCTATAATTCACCTTAGTGTAAAGGGTTCTGACTTCAACAAATAGGGGAGATTGTTGGGAACCATGTCCACAATAACCCAGATTTGATGAAGTCACCCTGGAACTAAGATGAATTAGGTTGTATTTGATGCTTTGTTTGGGTTATGTGTTTGTAGGACTCCAATGGGAAGTATAGACCAATGCCAGTCTACAATAGGTCACCAAACACAGGACCACACAGTGTAATCCCTCATTGTGTGTGTTCCAAAGTGTTGACTCATGTGTAGTCTCCCTATTGGGATACACTTCATATTCAAGCTATAGGACTGTGTAAAGACTTGGTGCTGATTCCCTTCTAGTAGAAGAAGAAAATTGCTGACAAGAATTTTTCTAAGTATTTCTCTCGAGTAGGTCCTTAACTACTCGAGTAGATTGCTTGAGATATACTCGAGTGAAACTTCTGCATACTCGAGTAAGAAAATTTTTCCTCTCGTGAAGTTAAGTAAAACACTCGAGTAGTTTATTGACATACTCGAGTAGCTTACTTAACTACTCGAGTAGATCATTCTTCCTACTCGAGTTGCCCAAAATTCAGGTTCCAAACTTCTCTAAGTAAAGCACTCGAGTAGTCCAAGTTATATACTCGAGTAGCTCATTCTATCTCGAGTAGTTCATACTCGAGTAGTATATTCTTCCTGTTCCAGATTCTGTTTTCCCAGAATTTTTTTCAAAGTCATTTACTCGAGTAGGTACTTTATATACTCGAGTAAGTCTCGACACTATGTCGAGTAACAATCTTCTCTGTGTCGAGTAGTTAAGATATACTCGAGTAAGTCTTTCATATACTCGAGATAATTTTCTTCCTCTCGAGTAGTTCAATCTGACTACTTGAGTAGTTATTTTTCCCGTGTGCAGAATATCTCTAAGTGTATATCTCGAGTAGTTCCTCTAACCACTCGAGTAGTTCAATTCTGCCTACTCGAGTAGTATAACTTGTACTCGAGTAGCTCTACTCCATCCCGAGAAACTTTTCTTTATACTCGAGTAGATCGTCTAAAGTACTCGAGTAGTTGACTATATGCACTCGAGTAGTTTTCTTCTACATACTCGAGTAATCATGATTTATATACCCGAGTAAAATCTCTTTGGTTACTCGAGTAGTCCTTGACCTACTCGAGTAGTTTTATACCTACTCGTGTATATGACTTCATTTTCTCTGAAATTTCTTCTAAGTCCAGATTTGACAGAATTTCAAATTCCGTGACATGATTGGTCCACGTGTCCGTCATTAAAACCAATTATGACCGTTATTAGTACTCCTATAGAAGGTCTTATCTAATCGACAAACCCTAATGAGAAAATAGATCTTTCAAGAAGAAAATTCCTCTGAGTTTTGCAGCCGTCACTTTCCAAAATACTCACTATTTCCTCTCTCTCTCTTCACGGAACGAAAGCCGCCGCCGCCTCTGTTCATCTCCGGCAAGGGTTTCGATCTTCAGAGGAAATAGACAGAAAAAGCTCTCCAGATCGAGATCGATTTTCACATACTCATCTTCTGTCCGATCGTGGAAGCAAGGAGTTCAGATCAACCATTGCCGAGAATCATTCTTCAACTTTTCTGATAAAGCCGAACGCCAAGAAGAAGATTTCAGTCCCTGTTTCATTTTCAGATCTGAACCAGACAATATTACTCTTTGTATTTCTTCAATACTTGTACTTTATTTCTGTAGGAGAAATTTTCTCCGAGTGTAGGAGTTTTTCACTCCGAGTATGTAGGAAGGTGTTTCTTCCGAGTTGTAGATCCAGTTGGATTGGATTGAGATTGTAGGAACTTTGTTCCGAGGGTAGGATTGTTTTTCAATCCGAGATAGTGGAGTAGCCGAGTCTAGTTCGTTGCTAGATCGGTGAGGGAAAGTGGATGTACCCAAGATCGGGGAAACACTATAAATCTTGTCTCATCTGTGATATTTTAGTAGATAGATCTGTGCTGTGTTCTAAGTTTTTTTATTCCGCAAAAGACACACAACTCACCTATTCACCCCCCTCTAGGTGATTTAGGTTGACAACTATTATCTTTCAGGTTTGACAAGGGCACTCATTTTGGTGGGATCTATACCTAGGGCTAGGTAGAGATTAAAATGAGTGCCCACACTTAATCTCTTGTCCACACAACTTGAAATTTGGACAGAGAGTCACCCGAGTCTATACCTAGGTCTTGCCCCAAAATGAAAAGTTTGGGGGATAATATTTCTATAGTTTTTGAAATTATTTAATTACTCTAGGGTAAATTAATTAAGGGACCAAATGATCTCCAAACTCACCCAAATTTTGGTGAGTAGTCCTTGGGGTCATCATAAGACTCTGGATAAAATTTCAACTCATTCGGAGATGATTTGGATTGAATTCTTGCAAACCCTAGCCTTTCCATAATAAGGGTATTTAGGTCAAGAGTGCACTTGTGGGTTTAGGTGGCCAAACCACCTAAACAGAGGCTGAAACTTAGGCCACTAGTTTTAAATGACATTTAACACCCTCATAAGGGTTGTGGGGTGGTTTGGGGTAGGTTTGCCCTAGGACCCAAGTTCAAACCCTATGATAGGACGTTGGGGGTTTGAGAAGGGCATGTGGTCAAATTACCTTGTATGGACTTGAAATTTTGTAGAGAGGATACTATGGTAGCTAAGGTCCTCTGATAAAAATTTTAGAGGATTTGGAGATGGATAAACCTCTCAAAAACCTTAACCCTAGTTTAGGGCACATCACTTATACATGCAAGATAAGCCACCAAAACTTAATGAAAAGTTATGAAACTTGGTAGGTATGGTCATAGGGTTAATTATAGCCTCTGGTGATTTTATAAGTAATTTAGGAACATTTCACATAATACCTCCCTTATAGTACATGAAATTGCCCTTGTAATCTTTTAATTATTATGATCACACTGTTTAGTAGGAAGTTTTGGAATTTGGGTGGAGAATATTTTAGGTCAATTTACTCTTACTTGAATTTTATTACAATTTTTGGATGTGTATTCCCAGTACTTACTTCACAAATGTATAAACATGAGAATATGATCAATAATAGATTTAGAGCTCCCTTTTTATTGGAAAATTATGAAACTTGATCAGTAGTGTTTCCAGGTCAATATTTTCATATGGGAATTCTATTGCAATTTTTAGATGAATAATTATTATACTTAGTTCATTAACCTATTACATGGAATATTATGAAAAAATCAATTATAGAGTTTATTATTCACTGATAAATTGTGAAACTTGACATGTAGTGTTTATATGTCTTTATATTTATCCTTGAATTTTCTCAGAATTTTTAGAAGAATATTGACAGTACTTGCCTCTTTAATTTGCTTAATGTAGGTTATGTTCAAAAAGTATGTTTAGGGGGTAAGTCATACTGAAAAATTTGGAGACCTTGGATTTACTGATCAATAGTTGTCTTTTATTTATTATAATTTTGTGGAACATTTTACATGCATAAAAATAATACTTCATGTTCAAACTAAAGCATTTGGACCACTTTGGAAATTAAATAAATTATCAAATAAATTAGGAAAATTATAAACTTTTGGATTTTAGGCTAATCTTGTCATGATAGACCTCCAATAAATATTATAGGGATTTTTGATGATAAATTGGAGTACCACCCATGGTACACATCATATGGCTTAGGATGGTGTGCGTTTAGTGAAAACTGCAGGGATCAAAATATGATGCAAAATGAACTTATTGAGTTGGGATATCAGTGTGTTGGTCTGGTAAGGGAAATGAGATTATCATCGGGAGTCGTGATGAGGAGTGAGAAATTTGGCTAGTGTTAAGAGGTGCTCGGGGTTGACGAAACATCGTCTTCCTTGTAGGAGAGAAAGTGTCAAATACACTAGGGTTAAATCCAGCACAACATTTAAGAGATTGTGAATTGGGTAACAACCAATAATAGTAAGTGCCTTGCGAAAGGGAGCTTTGGGCTTCAGCCCATCATAGTTCCTAGTCCCTCGAGAGCCCTTCACGGGGAATACCTTGGGCAGTCTTGGGCTAACATAAACAGTATGAATAATAAACTACAAGAGCAACTAATATAACTAGGGTTTCACATTCACACACCCCGGTAGCTCGGATGGTTGATTAGGTTGGTTTGAATTGCCATTCGGACGGTAGGTTCGGAAGGTAGATGCACGGACGGGATAGTCCGGGGAGCTTTGGCTCGGTAGATATTTGTCACGGACGGGTTAGTCCAGGGAGCTTTTGCTCGGTGGTGATACATCAAGATTGCATGTGCATTATAAGGTGGTGGGTCATCTGTGTTGGAGGGTCAATGCACCGATGCCAATACGTTGACTCGGCAAGTATGGTTTAGCACTTCGCCAATTTAAGTCCGCTGGACCAGCCAGCAAAGAGTACGCAGGAGCTCCGCTTAGTGCACCAACATCGAGACATACGATATGTCTGACTGGTAGTGCTATTAACAGTTTAGAGGTGGGTGAGGCCCAACCCACCGCTTTCGTTTGCCACTACGGAGGTATCCTGGGAGGTTTTGGCTCCAAAAAGGGGGAACTAAAGGTCTTTGCGCATAGAGTCTTGTGCATGAGTTACACTTGCATGAATCATGGCATGCCATATCACTACACTCATACTTGCATACAACCGACACCCCAACGTATAAATTGGTATGAGACTTTTTATACGATGGGAGCCTTGCAGAAAACCCCTTAACTTATAAGTTTGTATGGGCATTTATATAAGTTAAGGTTACTTATTTCTTACTTATGCCACTTATTCTACTTGTTTACTTTACTGCTTACTATTGTAGAACTGCTAGTTTGTACCTTTTCTTCCTTAGTTATTTATACATTATAATTAATTGCTAGTTTAGTTCTACTTCACATGTCATTTTGTACTCTCCACCTTTGTAGCTTCCCTTTCCTCCTCCTCGCTCGGTGCCTAGGAGCCATGGGGGGAGGGGTACGGGATGATAGGGCTTAGTCTTTATGACTAATGGTTTTCAGACCACAACATTACAGGGGCTTCGGATGGGAGACAGGGACCAGCAGCACAGGGACCAGCACCAGCGGAGTAAGGTGCGCATGGAGGTGGGCCAGTCTAGTACCGGAGCACCAGTGGTCAGCTTCATGAGTGATAGTCTTCTTATAGCTTCCGCGAGAGTTTGTAGTGAGGATCTGATGTACAGGGCTTAAGCCCATTTATATTTCGTTTGTACTATTCTTTTGCAGTATTCTCTCTCTTCTTTATTATGGACTTGTGTGGTTTATCCTTATATATGATGTTGCAGACTCAATTCTATTTCATTCATGATTACTGCTCTCTCTGTGATGATCGAAAAGGCCGGCAGAATCAGCATTTTGTAGTGGCGGCTTTCCCGAGTGTTGGGGCCACCGTAAAACGGCGATTCTGGGCATAATACCCCAGGTTTGAAAAAGAAAAAAATGGTGGGGTCTTACAAGTGGTATGAAAGCAAAACCTCGATCAAAAGAGAAGTAGTCCACAAAAACCCTGGGCCACCCCCGCACGAGCTTAGTTTGCGGACAAACTAGCAACGGAAGGAGTGGTGTACCCATAAGGGAAATCACATGTGAAAGTCCATTCTTCTTCTTCTTTTACTCCATTTGTACGCTATCTAACTATTGGAATTTTCTTTGTAGACTGCGACGAACCCTACTCTACATCAGGGGACACCCAGGCTCCGAATATAGTTCCACCTCCGTCGGCTCCGGTTCCATTTCAGCAGACGGAGATGGGACAAACATTGACGGCCATTCTGGAGGCCTTTTGAGCTCAGCAAGCCCCGACTCCACAGCCAAATCCTGGGGCCAACTGGATGAGTGCCTTCCGAGCACTTTCCCCTCCATCCTACCAGGGGACGGAGTCGGCAATTTGCATGAAGGAATGGTTAGATATCATTTATGATTTGCTTTCGGGGATTCGATGCCCCACTGAGGAGGCAGTTGCTTTGGCAGTCTCCTGCCTGGAGTCACACAGAAAGAGGTGGTGGAAGTCATAGCTGGACACCACCTTTGTGGATATGGATTGAGAAGATATCTCTTGGGGAGAGTTCAGAGCGGCACTTCTGGGACATTTCGTACCTCAGTCGGCAAGGGACGAGTTGGAGGATAGGTTCCTGCGGTTGAAGCAAGGAAACCGGACAGTGCTGGAGTAATTCCAGGAGTTTACTCACTTAGCCCGCTATGCGGACTCTTATCAGTTGGACGACGCTGTCTATGCCAGTAGGTTCTACAAGGGGCTGCACGAAGACATGAAGCAGGCCCTCCTCTTCTTCTCCGAGGGAAGTTTGGCCAGGATTCTGGAAATGGCCAAGAAAAAGGAAGCAGATCAGCTTACAGTCAAGAGCTGGAATAGACCGGCTGACAATGCAGTGATTGGAGGTCGTAGAGACCGCCCTCGAGGCTAGGTGTTGGATCCCTAGTAAGATTTGGGCTAGGTTCACTAAGTTAGGATCATATTACCCACAATGTATAGTCAGAGTCATGGTTGTGTCCTAGAGTCTAGTCCAAGTCCTCAGTAGCAACATCACATGGACCAGCCATCATCAGACTGCTAGAGACTCAAAGAATTAGGGATTTTTCAGAGACCAAGTAAAATGAGTTCGACATTCGTCGAACTCAGATCGACGATAGTCATGCTCAGCTCGACGATCACAAAGAAAAATTCTCGGAGATGAGCTCGACGAACTTTATTCCCAGCTCGACGATATTTGGACTCAACCTTCAGCATTCCAAGTTTAGTTGTTATCTAGACTCAGGTCGATGAACTTAGTTCTCTGGTCGACGATTTCTGGATTCTTTACTTCAACCAGAAGCTTCTCAATTTTTCTAAGTCTAGAATCATCTCCAGTCGACGAACTCAGGATTCTCAGCTCAATGAACTTTGATCACAATAGCTAGAGTTTTCCAGCAGCTGTTAGTGGTCCTCAGCTCGACGAAACAAATTCTTAAATCGACGAATTCTGGATACTTCACTTCAACACTTTCATCCAGAAGCATTTGAAATTATTCCAAGTCCTGAATCATCTCCAGTCGACGAAGTTACAATCTCAGCTCGACGAACTTGAGACACGGAATAAGCAAGTCTGGATAATGCAGTTTTCTGCTTTAGCTCGATGATCTTGGAACTCAGATCGACGAACATAAGTCATCTGGTCGATGAACTCAGCAACTCAGCTCGACGAACTGTGGACTCAGCTCGACGATTTCTGCTATAAGTTCGACAAATCTAGACTTAGTCATTTTTCCATCCTTCTGTCCCCATTCTACTGCAATAATTCCTGAGTAATTAGTGCTCTAATATTCTCTGAATATAACAGTTAGAAGAGCATTGATTATGGTATTCTCCAGAATTATTGCATGCTGTTTTTCCATGGGACAGTTGGGGAAATAATTCAATGCTGTTTATTCTCTAGGCCGTCAGCATTGATTACAGAAGATTTCAAATTTCAAAAGACCATTTTTGATAGGAAATATAAAATAGATTTTCTCTCTTCTTCCTGTACCAGAAAAAAAGAAAGATAGAAAGAATACAGAAGAATAAGAGAGACAGACACACAGAAAAAAATACAATCAGTCTGAAAAATAAGTATCTCTCTATCTCTGCTCCTTACAAAGAAATCTACTTACAGAAAACAAGTCCAAGACCAGAAGAACATCTGCTTCCTGAAGAAGAAGAACAATTAATCAAATATCAAGAGTCTTCCTTCATCATCTCTGCAGGACACTTCAAAGGCCTACTCACCCTATGCAAAGCTTCCCAGCCTGATCCCTTTTACATCTCAGGGGGAGCTTTAACAACATCACTGAATCCACATAGTCTTCTCATTGTGATTGAGAAAAGAAGACTTTCATCACTCTCTCATCCCCACCTCTGTACAAGGTTTTAATTCCCTTCAAAATTATACTGGTTCACAAGTCTCCTTCCAAAAGACTTGAGGTTTGTTTTTTGAGCACCTGATCAAAAGCTCATTGGTGTCAGACACCTGATCAAAAATCTGAGTGGATTCCTACCAGGGTGGTAGAAGAGTGGATGTACCCAAGTTTAGGGGAACCACTATAAATTCTTGTGTTGTCTGGATTGCTCTTTTCTTTTGTTTTTTGTGCTGTGGCTGTTTGTTAGGATTGCTGTTTTTATTTTTTTCCCGCACTAGATTAAATTAGAAGAAAATTTTATAAACCCTGAATACTCTATTCACCCCCCCTCTAGAGTATTCCTGATCTAACAGCTCACTTTCAATTGGTATCAGAGCAGGTTCCTTTGGTTGTACAAGCTAACCCTTGAACCAAAGATCCTTTGTTAGATCTAAATTTTATTTTTATTTCCATTTAGATTTATATACATAGTTATGACATAGAATAAGGACTATGGAAGCACCAGACCTTCATTTTGCAACCTAAATAGGTTTGCCATCTGGAAGGCAAGAATCAAATTGTACATGAACTCTATTGATGAAGATATCTACAATTCCATCTTGACAGGTCCTCCTCAATCTACTGCATCTACTTCTACAACAACATCTTCAAGCACAACTACAGTTCCACCACCTGAGTGGACCGAGGCCCAGAAGAAAGCAAAGATTGCTGATGCCAAGACAATGAACATACTGACACAAACAATGTCTGATGACATTTTTCAAAAGGTGGCTCAGTGCACCTCTGCAAAAGCAATCTGGGATTCACTCAACCAAATGGTTGCTGGCTCAGCAGATGAGAGGAAAGATAGAAGATCAAACCTCATCACACAATATGAAAACTTCAAAAAGGATGAAGCAGAAATAGTTGAAGTGATGTACAATAGGCTTAGCTCCATCATCAGTGAGCTAAGGACCTTAGATAAAGAAATCACCTTGACTGAAGTAAATGACAAGATCCTTATGTGCTTCCCAAGCTCATGAGATTCAAGGATCTGGCCCATCAAGGCGGCCAGAAGCCTAAATGAGATATCCACTGAATCTCTATTAGGCAAACTAAAGTCCTATGAACAGCTGATAAAATCCAGGGAGGCAGCTGAGCAAAGAACACCCCCTCCAGCAAGAAACGAGCATAACATTGCTTTCAAGGCAGCTGAAGATACAGAGACTCCATCAACAAATGAAGAACTGATGAGTTTATTTGCCAAAAGATTCTACAAAATGGCAAGAAAAGATTTCAGGAGGAAGTCATCAAGGCAGGATGACAAGCCTAGATATGATAAGACACCAACCAAAGAACTTGTGTGTTTTGGATGCAAGAATCCTGGGCACTTCATCTCTGAGTGTCCAAAGAATCAGAAGAAAGAAAGGGAAGAGAGAAAGATACCAGGAAACAGCACAACAACAGACCTTCTTCCAGCAAATACAAGAAGAAGGAGAAGGGTTTTGTGGCTAAAACCTGGAGTGAGACTGGAGAAGAATCAACATCTTCTAGCTCCAGTGAAGATGAGGAAGAGGCAAGGGCCAAGGAGGTTTGCCTCATGGCAATTGATGCTTCCAGGAGCCATTCAGAAGAAGAGGACTCAAACAATGAAGCAACTTCAGATTCTAAAGCTGATAAGGTATTGTCTTCTTTTGATTACAGTTCTGATTCCTTTAAATTTGAATTTAAAACAATGTGTATAGATTTGATTAATTCAGAAAAGGAGATTAAAACTCTTAGGGAGAAACTAGGAATTTTAGAAAATGTAAACTCTGAAAATAATAGATTAAAAGATGAACTGTGTTTATCCAATGAACAAACCATAATGTTGAAGACTGAGCTTAGTGTGGCTAAACAACTTGAAGAAACTCTTAATGGAAGAAGACTCAAGCTGATGTACATCACAAGCACTGTAAATGCCAGACTCAATGGCAAGCTAGGCTTGGGTGCTTCATCAAGTTTGCCCCCTATTCTCAAGAAAAACATACTGACAACCCCAATCAAATTTGTTTCTGTTAAGGGGAAAGAGAAAGTAAACCAGAAACAAACAATAGAAAATGTTCCCAAATTAATAGGTCTGAAAACCAAAAATCAGAAAACCTTAAGTAAAAACAAGGTTCAGCAGAATTCATCGAACTTAGATAGACGAAATGCAGCCAGTTCGTCGAACCCAGATCGACGAACTCTGAACGAAAACTATAGTTATAATTATTCGTTTAACTGTGATCGACGAAATCTGTATGCTTCGTCGAGCAGAGGTCGACGAACGTGGGGCACAGAAAATGAACATGTTTATTCTCTGGGTAGAGATCGACGATCTCAACCCAATTCGTCGAACTCTGGTCGACGAACTCACAGAAATTCGTCGAACCCAGAAAGACTTAACAAAAACTTTAATTAAAACAGAAATTTAAATAATTCCAGGAAAGCTTTTAATCAACTAGCTGATTGGGTGATACCACCTAGGAGATATCACCCTCTAGGATATAAATCCTAACCAGAATATTCTGTTATTTCCAGCTTTTCATACCAGGAAAGCAAAGGACCCAAGGTAACCTGGGTCAAGAACATTTAACTGTTTTCATTGGAGGTGAAGAGCTGTCCAACAAATAATCAAACATGGTACCTGGACAGTGGGTGCTCCAAGCACATGACTGGCAGCAAGGACATCTTACACAACTACAAGTCTAAGCTGGGGCCAAAGGTTATCTTTGGGGATTCCAAATGTGGCAAGTCAGAAGGCTTTGGAGAAGTGAAGATTGGAGCTGTCACATTTAAGAAGGTAACATATGTTAGAGGACTCAAACATAACCTCATCTCCATAAGTCAGTTATGTGATGAAGGTTATCAGGTACATTTCAATTCATCTTATTGTACTATTGCTAATAAAGAAAACCAAACAGTTTTAATTGGAAATAGACAAGAAAACATTTACTTAGTTTATTTTCTATCTGCCAATTCTGATATCTGCTTACTTAACATTACTAGTAATCAGAATGATTTATGGCATAAAATGCTAGGATATGTAAACTTGAAAAACATTACTAGGTTATCAAAAGACAACTTTGTTAGAGGTTTACCTTCTGGTCCCTACAAGAAGGAAGACCTTTGTAGGGCTTGTCAACTAGGCAAGCAAACTAAATCTAGCTTTAAATTTGTTAGTAAAAGTGATTCACCTAGGATTTTGTATTTGCTACATATGGATCTCTTTGGACCCATTACTGTACAAAACATAGGAGGGAAATCCTACACCTTAGTTATTGTGGATGACTTCTCCAGGTTAACTTGGGTATCCTTTCTGAGATCTAAGTCAGATACCTTCAAGGTTCTTACAGATTTTCTAAGGACCATATAGATTGAGTTCTCTACTCATATTGCATTGATCAGAAGTGATCATGGCACAGAGTTTGAGTCTCTTCTTATGCATGAGTTCTGTGAGAAGGAAGGTATCAGGCATTGCTTCTCAGCTCCTAGAACTCCTCAACAAAATGGGGTAGCTGAAAGGAAAAATAGAACACTCATTGAAGCTGCAGGTACATTGCTTGCAGATGCTTACATGCCACTAACCTTTCAGAAAGAGGTTGTAAACACTGCAAACCATGTCCTGAATAGAAGCCTGATACATAAACTGAAGAATAGGACTCCCTATGAATTACTTAAAGGGAATAAACCTAAAATCAACTATTTTAAAGTATTTGGATGTATATGTTATATTCACAACAACAACAAAAGATACATTAGAAAGTTTGAGGCTAAGGCTGAAGAGGGAATTTTTCTAGGATATTCCTAAGTAAGCAAAGCCTATAGGGTTTTTAATAAATCATCATTAAAAATTGAAGAGTCCATTCATGTTTCTTTTGATGAAACTAACATGTCTTGCAAGGAGAAAGAGATTTCTACCAATAGCCATTTGCAGGTACCTCATTTGTGTGAGAGATTGGATGAACTAAACCTTACCCAAAAGGCTCCAACACATCCTTCTCCGCAAGTTAACGAAGAGAGTGAAGATGAAAGCATTGAAGGAATTGAACTTTCTCCAACAGCAAACACAATTTCACAAGAGGAATTAATCCAAGATTCTGTTGCACAACCAACTCCACCCACTGATTTAGTCACACTTAGGGATCACCCCAGATCTCAAGTGATTGGAGACATATCAGTAGGTGTACAGACAAGGCATCAACTCAATCAAGATTTGATGCATGCCTGTTTTCTCTCTCAGGTTGAACCTCTATCCATCCGTGATGCCGAGCAAGATACCCACTGGATCATTGCAATGTAGGATGAATTAAATCAATTTGAGAGATGTAGAGTTTGGGATTTGGTTCTAAGACCCCAAGACTATCCAGTCATTGGGACCAAATGGGTATACAAAAATAAATTGGATGCCCAAGGCGTAATTGTGAGAAAGAAGGCTAGGATTGTTGCTCAAGGTTATAGGCAAGAGGAAGGGATTGACTATGACCAAACATTTGCACAAGTTGCAAGGTTGGAGGCCATCAGAATTTTTCTAGCCTATGCAGCTTACAAAAAATTCAAGGTGTATCAGATGGATGTGAAGAGTGCATTCCTGAATTGAGTACTTAAAGAAGAGGTTTATGTTGAACAACCTCTAGGTTTTATTTCTCCAACTCATCCTTATCATGTATTCAAATTGCATAAAGCCCTCTATAGTCTAAAGCAAGCTCCAAGAGCTTGGTATGAGACCTTAGCTAGCTTTTTAATAGAGCATAAATTCATTAGAGGTATAGTAGATAAAACACTTTTCACTAGACATCATAAAGATCAAATATTTTTAGTGCAAATATATGTGGATGACATCATATTTGGGTCTACTGATTCCAAATTATGCAAGAGGTTCTCTGACCTCATGCATTCAGAATTTGAAATGAGTAGCATAGGCGAGCTTTCCTACTTCCTTGGTCTCCAAGTGAAGCAGTTGCCTGATGGCATCTTCATCTCTCAAGCTAAGTATGCTAATGAGCTTATCAAAAAGTTTGTGATGGCTGATGCCTCAGTAAAGAAAACACCCATGGCTACAAATGCTGTAGTAGACTCTGATCCACATGGGAAACCTATGTACCAGTAATTATATAGGGGCATTGTTGGGTGCCTACTATATCTTACAACAAGCAGGCCTGGTATTATGTTTGCCACATGCCTTTGTGCTAGGTTCCAAGTGAACCCAAAAGAATCTCATCTAATTTTCTTAAAAAGAATTTTGAGATATATAAAGAATTGTCTTAGTTTAAGCTTATGGTATCCAGCTGAGTCAGAATTTGATTTAACTGGATTTTCAGATGCTGACTTTGCTGGATGTAGGGTTGATAGGAAAAGCACCTCAGGGACTTATCAGTTCCTTGGTATGAGGTTGGTATCCTGGTTTTGTAAGAAATAGTCATCTGTGTCTACCTCAACTGCTGAGGCTGAGTATATTGCAGCTGGCAGCTATTGTTCCCAGATTCTGTGGATTCAAAGTCAATTACTAGACTATGGTCTCAACTTAAATAATTCAACTCTCTTTTGTGATAACACAAGTGCCATAGCAATAGCACAAATTCCAGTCCATCACAGTAGGAATAAACATATAGACATTAGACATCATTTCATTAGAGAGTGTGTAGACAAACACAATATTAATCTTGTCTATATTTACACTGATTTACAAAGAGCTGATATATTCACAAAACCTCTGGATGAGAGAAATCACATATTCTTTATAAATCAGCTTGGAATAATTAATGGAGAAGATTTGGTTTAGTTTCTGTCTACACTCGATGAATTTTCCAGAGTTCGTCGAACGGAGCTCGACGAACTAGGGAAAGTTTGGGAGATATTCGTCGAACGGAGGTCGAAGAACTCTCTGTGAGTGAAGTTGTTTTCGTCGAACGGAGATCGACGAATTCACTTCAGAAAACTTTCATCGAACGGAGCTCGACGAAATGTTTTCAACTCTTCCCGCTGAGCTCGACGAATTATTTTACTATCAATTATTTCGTCGATCTCAGGTCGAAGAATTTCTTATTTTTCGTGGAACGGAGTTTGTTGATTCATATTCCAGAAAATCTTATAGCTAGTTTTTCTTCGACCTACGTCCCGCGCTTTCTGTTCCCTTTACGCTTGATCGCCGTTTCTCTCTCTTTTGCAGGTGGTTTCATGGCAATTCAAGAAGGAGCCCTAGCCGCTATTAAGTTTGACACAGGATTTGATGTCGACTTCGACTCCTTTCAACACTCGGATCCAATTTTTCTGAACATTCTGACTCTACTGGAAGAACAGAATTTGAAAAACCTGATGACAACAAGAATAAAGCTGGTTGGAACAGAAATTAGAGAATGGGTCCATACTTCATCTACATCAGAGGAAAACACCATGACAGGAACAATCACGGGTTATGTCATTTCTTTGACTCCCGTTGTTGATGCGCGAAAGTGGCACCGGGCAGCTAACACGGAGGGAGTGTGTTCGGTCTCACAAGCTGAGTGGAGAAGAGGAAAGAAGGCTGCATGGGAAGAAGAAAGAAGGAAGCTTCTGAGTGCTCGAGAGTGGAGCAAGCGGTTGTCAAAGAGGTTGCGGGGATAGAGGAGAGGGTTGCCGAGAGTAGCCGGGAAGGCTGATGAGAAGAGGAGGATGATCAGGAGTTGTCGAGCGAACAGTTACTATGACGGTTGAGGCGCAATGAGTAGCGAAGAAGCTTGCTGAGCTGAGAAAAGCTTGCTGGGCAGAGAAGAAGCTTGCTGAGCAGAGAAGCTTGATCAACAGCGAAGGTTGATCAATAGAGAAGGTCGATCAACATCGGAGCTTGATCAACAAGGAAGTTTGATCAACAGAGAAGAAGGTTGATCAACAGAGAAGCTTGATCAACAGCGGAGCCTCATCAACAAATAAGGTTGATCAACAGAGAAGAAGGTTGATCAACAGAGAAGCTTGATCAACTGTAGACCTTGATCAACAAGGAAGCTTGATCAACAGAGAAGAAGGTTGATCAACAGAGAAGCTTGATCAACAGCGGAGCTTGACCAACAAGGAAGCTTGATCAACAGAGAAGCTTGATCAACATCAGAGCTTGATCAACAGCAGAGCTTGATCAACAAGAAGCTTGATCAACATAGAAGCTTGATCAACAGAGGAGCTTGATCAACAAAGAAGATTGATCAACAGAGAAGAAGGTTGATCAACAGAGAAGCTTGATCAACAGCGGAGCTTGATCAACAAGTAAGCTTGATCAACAGAGAAGAAGGTTGATCAACAGAGAAGCTTGATCAACAGCAAAGCTTGATCAACAAGGAAGCTTGATCAACAGAGAAGCTTGATCAACAACGGAGCTTGATCAACCAGGAAGCTTGAGCTGACAGTTACTTGGACGGTTGTGCTAGCATGTTGACACCGAGAGAGCTAAACTGAGTTGAGAGGAAGAGAGGGGGATGCTAGCAGCGGCAACAACAAACTTCGCCCGCCGCGGCTTAAATGCCACTCTTGCGACGGGCTTTCCCTTTAATCAAGAAACAAGATTACAGCTTGCTAATGCACCTTTACATGAAAAAACAATAAAGGGTACAAAGCGGAAGCTGGCGATTAAGGAAGGAGTTGCCAGAGGCTAAGGAAAAGAGACTGCTGGCAGGCCGCACGGCTTGATGGCAAGCTGTGGAGGACTGGAAATCTGAGTCCGCAGGGCTTACTGGCAAGCTGTGGAGGACTACAAATCTGAGTCCGCAGGGCTTGCTGGCAAGCTGTGGAGGATTGGAAATCTGAGTCCGCAGGGCTTGCTGGCAAGCTGTGGAGTATTGGAAATCTGAGCCCGCAGGGCTTGTTGGCAAGCTGTGGAGGACTGGAAATCTGAGTCCGCAGGGCTTGCTGGCAAGCTGTGGAGGACTAAAAATCTGAGTCCGCAGGACTTGCTGGCAAGCTACAGTTTTCCTCCTGCGCCTTGTCATCCTTCCAAATGAGAGGTATCATGGGCTATTTATAGGCATGGGGAAGGATCTTCTAGAAGCGGGGCACAATGACGTCATCATGACTGAAAGTGAGTGTTAGATCAGAAATACTCTAGAGGGGGGTGAATAAAGTATTCTCAAAAAATTTCTTAACTACTATTAATTCAAAAGTGCAGAAATTAATAACCTAGCAAACAATAAGTCTAAATCACAAGCACAGCAAGAACAAAAGAAAAGGAGATAACCAAACGACACAAGAATTTTATAGTAGTTCCCCAACCTGGGTACATCCACTCTTTTACCACACTTGGTAGGAATCCACTCAGATTTTTGATCAGGTTCCTAACACCAATGAGCTTTTGATCAGGTGCTCAAAAACCAACCCAAGTTTTTTGATCAGGAGACTTGCAACCAAGGAATCACTTTTGAAGGGAGATGACAACCCTTTACAGAGGTGGGGGTGAGAGAGTGATGGAAGTATTCTTTTATCAATCACAATGAGAAGACTATGTGGATTTAATGATGTTGTCAAAGCTCCCACTGAGATGAAAAAGGGTACAGGAGATCTGGAGCTTTGCACAGGGTGATAGGCCTTTAATTGAGAGACTAGATCCAGGAGCTTTAGACTGATAGTGCTTGAATGTCTTTAGCAAGGTCCTGGAGAAGAAGAACAGGAAGACTATTGATTTTTGAAAAATGTGTTCTTCTTTCTTCTTCTTCAAATTACTGTATGCTTCTTAGTCAGTAGTATTATGTGTAAAACTTTCTCTGTGTCTCTCTTGATTAATTCACTGTGTATATGTGTGTTTCCATTCGTTATTCTCTTCTTCTGTGTCTTTCAAACATTTGAATTTCTCTGTAATTAATGGAGACAGTCTTGAGAATAATTAGCATTGATTTATTTCCCCAACTGTCCCGTGGAAAAATGACAAGCAATAATCCTGGAGAAGACCATAATTAATGCTCATTCTTAAGGAAACATTCAGAGAATGTTAGAGCATTAATTACCCAGGAATTATAACATTAGAGTGGGGACAGAAAGCTGGAAATAACTAAGTCTAGAATCGTCGAGCAGATAGCAGAATTCATCGAACCGAGTTCACAGTTTGTTGAGCTGAGACATTGTATTCGTCGACCAGATGTCTTCTGTTCGTCGAGCTGAGTTCCATGATCGTCGAGCTGAAAACTGAACTGCTGTCTCTTTTGATCTTTGCCTTTTTGTCGAGCTGGTAAATATGTTCGTCGACTGGAGTTTAGCAATTATTCTGGAGTTGTCAAATATCCTGTGTGTTGACACAAATCTTCTGTGTTGTGTCAATATAGCCTTTCCACAATGTCGACTGATGATCTTGTTGTTGATACAAGTTTTTATAGTTCCAGAGTTCGTCGGACAGAGAACAGGTTTCGTCGACCTGAGACTGGAGAACATAGTCTCGACAGAATACTGTGATAGTCCAAAGATTCGTCGACCGAAGAATGGTGTTCGTCGAGCTAAGTATGGAGAACCTTGAATTCGTCGAGCTGAGAATGATTCTGGACTTAGAAACTATTTGATGAAACTCTGGCAATAGAGTTAAAGTGGAGGTCCAAGAATCGTCGAGCAAAGAATGAAGTTCGTCGACCAGAGAACTAGGTTCGTCGACCTGAGTCTAGAGAACAGTCTGGACTTAGAATTCTGAAGATGGAATCCAAGGATCATCGATCTGGACTGAAGTTCGTCGAGCTCAGCTCAGAGAATATTTCTCTAAGATCGTCGAGCTGAGAACGACTATCGTCGACCTGAGTTCGACGAACGTCAAACTCATTTTACTTAGTCTCTTGAGAAATCTCTGAATCTTGAGGAAAACTTTATATCTTGAGTCTATGGCAGCCTGATGTTGGCTTGTCCATGTGATGTTTACTCTAAGGATTTGGCTTAGACTCTAGGACAAAACTTTGAACCTGGCAATACATGTTGGGTCACATCATCCTAAGTTAGTGAACCTAGCCCAAATCAAACTAGGGATCCAACAATGACGACCTGCGCGGACTTGGCGAGCAAGCTGCCTGGCTGGGCGGCCTGAGAGAAGGCATGCCGCCTCCTTTAGGCTGCTAAGGCATATGGGGCAGCTTGAAGCAGGAGGCCGCCCTTGGTAGACGGCCTGGTACAGGGAGGCCACCCCTTGTGGGCAGCCTGACACAGGGAGGCCGCCCCTGGTGGGCGGCCTGGCAAGGAGACCGCCCCTGGTGGGCAGCCTGGAGCAGGGAGGCCGCCCCTGGTGGGCGGCCTGACAAGGAGGCCGCCCATGGTGGGCGGCCTGGCAAAGGGAGGCTGCCCCTGGTGGGCGTCCTGGCAAGGAGGCTGCCAAAGGGCCAGCAAGGGAGGCGGCTTTGGAAGTAGGTCACCCCTTAGGGATGCTGAGGGGGCAGCCTGAGGAGCAGGCTGCCTCTGGGTGGCGGACTAAGGAGCAGGCTGCCACGGGGCAGGCATAAGAGGCAGCCTGAGTAGCAGGCCGCCCCTATAGGGGAGGAAACCCTCTGATGGCGAGCCGGAGCATGAGTCCGCCGAGCCCGCGACAGTTGAATTGGTCCAGGGTTGATGCTGGATGGGCGACCTGGCGGACTGAAGGGATAGATCGCATAGATCGCCCCCTGTTTGCTTTGGATTGTCTCCTGTAAGGAAAAATGCTGCGCGGTTAGTGGGCCTAACCGCGCGACCTGCGAGGTTGAGCTATGGGAACAACCCGCCGTCCCGCAGTGTACGCGGTTACTATGCAACCTGGGCTGATAGAGAAATCTGTCCGCCTACACTATGGACTTGTTCCGAACTCCAGGGAGAATCTGAAGGTCGCGACTAGCCAGCTAGCTACCTTGGGAAGGATCACCGATTTCTGGGTTAATATAATCCCCGCACTTTTCTAAGTTCTGAAGGGAACTTCGAAAAAGTTGGAGACCAGCGAAAATCATGATCCATCCCAAAGGAAGAGAAGACAAGGGGAGAAAGAACCTGATGTCTTTCCTAACAAGGTTGCTACTGCTTGTCTTTTTCCTGCGCAAGAAAAGTGAATATAGGCATGCTTGGGAGGTACAGCTTGTGCATACCTGGGTTTGACTTCGCAAAATGAAGAAGATGTATCTTATATTGAGTCCTGCAAAATGAAAGTGAGAAGAAAACATATGAGCATAATAACTTGCAAGTACCTGATGGAGGCTTGCAAGCGTCCGCTTCTTTCTGCAAGAAAAAAGTTAGGAGCAGGAAAAATATGTGGAAGTAGCTTGCAAGTACCTGTGAAGAAGCTTGCAAGTGTCTGCTGATCTCTGCAAGTAAAGAGTTAGGAGTAGACAAAATATGTGGAAGTAGCTTGCAAGTACCTGTGAAGAAGCTTGCAAGTGTCTGCTGATCTCTGCAAGTAAAGAGTTAGGAGCAAACAAAATATGTGGAAGTAGCTTACAAGTACCTATGAAGATGCTTGCAAGTGTCTGCTGATCTCTGTAAGTAAAGAGTTAGGAGCAGACAAAATATGTGGAAGTAGCTTGCAAGTACCTGTGAAGAAGCTGTCAAGTGTCCGCTGATCTCTGCAAGTAAAGAGTTAGGAGTAGACAAAATATGTGGAAGTAGCTTGCAAGTACCTGTGAATAAGTTTGCAAGTGTCTGCTGATCTCTGCAAGTAAAGAGTTAGGAGCATGCATATCATAATGAACTAAACTGCAAGTACCTGGATGAGGCTTGCAGGTGTTAACTGTTGATGAGATGTGGTGGACATGACCAAATGGCAAGGAAAAAGCCTGATGAACTCTTTATCATGAAGCCCAAATCAATAAGTCGAGCGTTGACTGTTGATATGGCTGGATGGATATGATCAGATTAGCAGAGAAGGAACTTGATGAATTCTTCCAATTTTAACTAGATTGCAATAACATGGCTTGATGATCAAGGAGAGTAAGATTCTTTGATCAATGTTTGATGCCGTTAGATTTTGATAAGAGTAATGAATAGCTCTGTGAATCATCATCTGATAGAGCTTGAGAAAGCAATGTATATGAAATGTGCATAAGCAAAGCGAATGTTTGCTAATCCTTTTGAGAGGTCGGATTAACCTATTCACCTGTGAAAGAAGGCAGTTGACAAAAAGATGTCTATACTCGGAAGTGACTAAAGAAGGCTGGATGCTGCCACAGGTGTTCCCCGTGGGCCTTATGCATCTCTTGCCTGAGAATGGTCATCCCGAGTATAGTCCTACTCAAAGCGTGCTGGCCGCGCATCCTCTAGGAGGGCACAAAAGAGTAAAGTAAGGAGAATCCTGAGAAGGATCACTATATACACTGCTCTCTTGCCTCGGGTACAATCATCACTGATCAATGAGACTAGTTGCGCCAAGTGGCCTATTGCTTGTCTGTGGAAAGATCAGTGGAATTGTAGAACCCGCGAAGGCACGAATTGAGAGTACCAGAGAGTGTTCATCCATCACAGTCATGAGATGATCGAAGAGATAAGGCTACACTTGATCGCCATTTCTTGTCATGCAAAGATAACTATAACTGTGATGTATCATTTGCGAAGTACAGCAGAGCTAACACATGGGGCTCCCCTAGCACACACTCTGTGTTAGATGTTGGCTAGGATCTGAAATCTGAAGCCCAACATCATAGATTAAACGGCTCCCACTGCACATACGGGTATACTCCCCACTGTATGTGGTCGTAGCGGTTGTGCCAGAGAATAATCTACGGAGGGAGCATTCCAGACTTGGCGATATCTCGTTGGTGTAGTGATCTCTTTGGCAAGGAGAAAAATAAAGGAAAAAACATCACAAGAAGGGAACTGTGTCAGTATGAGATCCCTGAATAAAAGCTTTATTGAAAAGCAAGAATGAACACTTAGAAGTGCATTGAAATGAAAATGTTTGAAAGAGTAAGAGTAGAGATAACCCATCATGGTTGTGAAAAAAATTGAAGAACTATGTGGTCCTTCGCCGACATAGAACAGTCTTCCAAGCACGCCCTCGTCATCGGCATCGAATCATTCGACAGTTTTATTAACAACGAGGACAGGGGGTTCTTCGACTAGGCTCACCCCTCTTGAGCTGCAAGGAATGTCTGCAACTTCTTTGCCTTTGGAGGTTGCTGGATCAGGGCGATCATCTATAGGAAGCAGATCACATATCTTACCCTGCTGGAGCATCCTTTGCACTAGTCGGCGTAGTGCTTGGCAGTTCTCAGTCAAGTGGCCTGACTCTTTGTGGAACTCGCAATATGGCTCAGAGTCTTTTGATCTTTGATCTGTTGGTTGGTAAGGCTTCTTGTAGTTAGCCTTATCTTTCATGATTTGGCTAACTTGTAGCATGACGTCATCTAGTTCGGACCTATGCAAGTCATTATCTTGCTGTTGATAAACTGTAGCTGTTTGAGAAGATGGAGCTGGTGGTAGAAGCAGTTGATCTTGAGCACGATCATGGCTCGGGAAGGAGTATCGTTGGCGCTGAAAATTTCTTCCCTTCCTTGAGTGAGTTGGGAAATGATTGTGAGGAGACCTCGGAGGCAGTTTGTGAGAAGGAGAGTCTTTCTCTGATAGAAGCCTGGAGACGAAGCCTGGGTTGCTCTTCTCACCTCGGATGTAGGAGTTAGCTAAACGCAATCAAATCTTGATATTTTCTCGGTGCACGGACATTGACTTCAAACTTGAGAGGCCCTTCACAGAGACCGTGGATAAGAGCTACTCGGTACATTTCTTGATCGACAATCTCGATGTCCAAGATTTCTCTTGGGAAACGATCAACGAATTGAGACCAAGTTTCATTTCCACGCTGCTTGATCTCAAAGAGGGCTTCAGGACCGCCCTTTCTCTTGGTTGAGGTAGAGAACCTGAGAAAGAACTCCCTTCGCAGATCAACAAAGGAACTGATGGAGTGAGGACGAAGGTCATAGAACCAGTCCCTCACTTGCCGATCAAAGGTTGTGACCAAGAGCTTGCACTTAGTAGCATCTGACAGAGTCTTGAGAGCAATAGCCGATTCAAAGGCTTGCAGGTGCTTTACTGGATCAGTCTCTCCAGTGTAGATTGGCAGTCGAGGCTCTTTGAAGTTTGCTGGAGTAGGTTCGTGGAGAACGCTCTCTGTAAAGGGTGATGGCTCTTCCTGCTCTCCTACAACATAAGAATGAAAAGGTGCATAAGCTGCAGCTGCAAAAGAAGCAGGAGGATAAAATGGAAAAGCTGTTGCAGGAGCAGAGGAAGGAGATGGGGGGTAAGGATGACTTCCCTGAAAGTTGAGAAATCTTGCAGGACTTCCCCGGGCTGCTTCCCAAAAGAAGTTTTGACGGGCTGTAAACTCTTCATCTTGAGGTCGCAAAGGGGTTGCAGGCCCTTGCGGAAATGTTGGAGTGTAAAGAGGAGGATAGACTGGCGGATATTCCAGTGGATAGTCTTGAGGAGTCTCGGATGTTGGTGCTGGATTGACTGTAGGAGTTGACACTGCTGAAGATTGAGCGGCCAGTTGCTGCGTGATAGCTGCTAGAGTACGGTTGATAGCTTGAAACTGTTGGGCAGTTTCTCTGCGAGATTGCTCTAAGGCCTCCCAAAGAGAATCATCACTGGGACTTGGAGCAAGGTTCTCAGCTGGTTGGCAGTCTGTCATGGCTGTCAGGTGTCACTGTCTGTTCGAGATCTGAATGTTGCATGTTAACTGTTGATGCTCGAAAGTAGCACCGGGAAGCTAACACGGAGGGAGTGTGTTCTGTCTCACAAGCTGAGTGGAGAAGAGGAAAGAAGGCTGCGGGGGAAGAAGAAAGAAGGAAGCTTCTGAGTGCTCGAGAGTGGAGCAAGCGCTTGTCAAAGGGGTTGCGGGGATAGAGGTGAGGGTTGCCGAGAGTAACCGAGAAGGCTGATGAGAAGAGGAGGATGATCAGGAGCTGTCGAGTAGATGGTTACTATGACGGTTGAGGCGCAATGAGCAGCGAAGAAGCTTGCTGAGCCGAGAAAAGCTTGCTGGGCAGAGAAGAAGCTTGCTGGGCAGTGAAGAAGCTTGCTGAGCCTCATCAACAGAGAAGGTTTATCAACAAAGAAGGTTGATCAACAGAGAAGGTTGATCAACAGAGAAGGTTGATCAACAGAGAAGGTTGATCAACAACAGAGCTTGATCAACAAGGAAGTTTGATCAACAGAGAAGAAGGTTGATCAACAGAGAAGCTTGATCAACAACGGAGCCTCATCAACAAAGAAGGTTGATCAACAAAGAAGAAGGTTGATCAACAGAGAAGCTTGATCAACAGTGGAGCTTGATCAACAAGGAAGCTTGATCAACAGAGAAGAAGGTTGATCAACATAGAAGCTTGATCAATAACGGAGGCTTGATCAACAAGGAAGCTTGATCAACAGAGAAGCTTGATCAACAGCGGAGCTTGATCGACAAGGAAGCTTGATCAACAGCGGAGCTTGATCAACAAGGAAGCTTTATCAACAGAGAAGCTTGATCAACAGCGGTGCTTGATCAACAAGGAAGCTTGATCAACAGAGAAGAAGATTGACCAACAGAGAAGCTTGATCAACAGCGGAGCTTGATCAACAAGGAAGCTTGATCAACAGAGAAGAAGGTTGATCAACAGAGAAGCTTGATCAACAGCGGAGCTTGATCAACAAGGAAGCTTGCTCAATAGAGAAGCTTGATCAACATCAGAGCTTGATCAACAAGGAAGCTTGAGCTGACAGTTACTTGGACGGTTGTGCTTGCACGTTGACCCCAAACTTCGCCCGCCGCAGCTTAAATGCCACTCTTGCGACAGGGTTTTCCTTTAATCAAGAAACAAGATTACATCTTGATAATGCACCTTTACATGAAAAAGACAATAAAGGGTACAAAGGGGAAGCTGGCGATTAAGGAAGGAGTTGCCAGAGGATAAGGAAAAGAGACTACTGGCAGGCCGCGCAGCTTGATGGCAAGCTGTGGAGGACTGGAAATCTGAGTCCGCAGGGCTTGCTGGCAAGCTATGGAGGACTGGAAATCTGAGTCCGCAGGCCTTGCTGGCAAGCTGTGGAGGACTGGAAATCTGAGTCCGCAGGGCTTGCTGGCAAGATGTGGAGGACTGGAAATCTGAGTCCGCAGGGCTTGCTGGCAAGCTGCAGTTTCCTCCTGCGCCTTGTCCTCCTTCCAAATGAGAGGTATCAGGGTCTATTTATAGGACTGGGGAAGGATCTTCTAGAAGCGGGGCCTAGTGACGTCATCATGCCAACCTGCGCGGACTTGGCGAGCAAGCTGCCTGGCTGGGCAGACTAGGAGAAGGCAGGCCGCCTCCTTTAGGCTGCTAAGGCATAGGGGGAGGCCTAAAGCAGCAGGCCGCCCCTGGTGGGTTGGCCTGGCACAAGGAGGCCACCCCTGGCGGGCGGCGTGGCACAGGAAGGCCGCCCCTAGTGGGCGGCTTGGCCAGGAGGCCGCCCCTGGTGGACGGCCTGGCAAGGAGGCCGCCCCTAATGGGTGGCCTGACACAGGGAGGCCGCTCCTGGTGGGCGGCCTGACAAGGAGGCCGCCACCTGGTGTGCGGTCCTGGAAAGAAGGCCGCCAAAGGGCCAGTAAGGGAGGCGGCCTGGGAAGCAGGCCACCCTAGGGCTGCTGAGGGGGCGGCCTGAGGAGCATGCCGCCCCTGGGTGGCGGCCTGAGGAGCAGGCCACCACTGGGCAAGCAGAAGAGGAGGCCTGAGGAGCAGGCCACCCCTATAGGGGAGGAAACCCTCTGATGACGAGCTGGAGCGTGAGTCCGCCGAGCCCGCGGCGGTTGAATTGGTCCAGGGTTGACGCTGGCTGGGCGACCTGGCGGATTGAAGGGATAGATCGCATAGATCGCCCCTGTTTGCTTTGGATTGGCTCCTGTAAGGAAAAATGTTGCGCGGTTAGTGGGCCTAACCGTCGCGGCCTGTGAGGTTGAGCTATGGGAACAGCCCGCCGTCCCGCAGGGCACGCGGTTACTACGCGACCTGGGCGGACAGAGAAATCTGTCCGCCTACACTATGGACTTGTCGCGAACTCCAGGGAGAATCTGAAGGTCGCGACTAGCCAGCTGGCTACCTTGGGAAGGATCGCCAATTTCTGGGTTAACACCCGCAGTTTTGACTGAAATTTTTGATTTGATAAATGGAGAAAAAGAACTGGATATAGATTCTGAAGAATATGATATGCTGTTGAGTCTGATGGGTTATGTTGGAGATAACCCAAATAAGCTGTTGAAGAAGCACCTATCTGCAGAATATAAGTTTCTGGCAGGTATAGTGGGAAAAGTCTTGCTGGGCAAGCACACTGCCCATGACTACATCACCAGGCATCAATTCTTGGTCATGTGTGCAGTGGTCAATAAGAAGAAAGTGGATTGGGCACAGATAATCTTTGATCTGATAAGGAAAAAGAATAATAAGAAAGAAGTTTGCTTTGGAAGGATCCTGGGGATCTTCCTGAAGGAGTAGGCTGCTGAATCCCTGGTCTCACAGACCATATTCATAAATGCCAGCAAAAGGCTCACCTGGGCCTTATTTGTCAGGTGAGAGAGGACCATAACTAAGCCATCCAAGGCTTCCACCTCTTCCACCCCAGCTTCTGAAAGCACCAGGGCTGTTAGAGCCACTCCCCACCCAGCTGAAGAGATCATCCCCACACCTCCATACCTTCCAGCAACTCAACAATAATCACCCTCCACAGTTCATACTCCCTCTCTTCAACCACATCCACAACTCCAACAACAACTCTAACAAGTTCATGTTCCTACTACAGGTACATCTTCTGCCACCTCTCCACCCCTAGATCTTACCAACATCCCCTCATCTCCTATTCAGGAATACCATCAACCCACTCCACCTCAATCACCCCACTCTCCCACTGATCTACCAGCTCTAACACCACCTTCATTTCCTCTTCCACCACACTTATCCTCCATACCATCCTTCAATCTCCTGACGTCTCCTCCCAATTCTCCTCCTCCTCAGGATGTCCACATGCAATATGTCCCTCCTCCATCCTCACTAACATCTACCATCCCTCCAAATGTCTCCACCTAACATTCTACTGAACCATCTGCCACTCCACCTCTGGATCCCTCCACCATCTCCTTTGTAATTCCTCTCATCACTCCTCTACTCAAATCTCTTATAGTAGAGTCCATTACACCTCTTGATACTTCTATCTCCACCCCTTTTCTTCTCAAATATCTGCCTTCACTGCTGCCCCCTCTTCATTCAGGGGCCTTTCTCCAGTTACCACTGAAACCAGGTAGGGGGAGATGCTTGATAATGAAGCTGTAGCAGCTCTATTAGAAGCAGCAGTTCCAGCAATAGTAACTCCAGCTCTAGCAGATGCAGAGGCAGCAACAGCAGATGATACAGAGTTACTTGATTTCATTAATTTTATTGATACTGACATGGACATAGAAGAGTCAGTTACTGAGGACATTATTACTACTGGTGATTTCATTTTAAATCCCAAAGTAGATATAGTTAATTTGTTGATCATTTTTGATACTACATATTTGAGATTTCCTCCAGCAGAGTATACTAAGCCATCCTTGGCTATTGTCCCCAATACTTCTCCTATTAGTCCAAAAGTTGCTAAGCAACTCAGTGACAGCTTTATTGTTCCAGAACCAATAGTCATTCCATCTTCTCCAGCAATTTCTTCACCATAGTTTTGTCATGGATGACTCTCCAATGCCAGATCTGGATGACTTGATCTTGGCTGACATTGAAGAAGAGGAAAAGGCAGCTGCTGAAAGCACTGTCAGAATTAGTTCTCCAGCTTCTCATGTGGCTTCTCCTCCAGCTCCTGTTGATATTCCTGCTCCAGCTCCCTCTCTACCTGAAAAGCCTATCATTTCTGCTGAGGCTCTAAAAGCTTTAAATGATTTATATGATAACCCTCAGTGATCTGATGATGATGATGAGGATGAGGATGATGATTCTGATTATGAGCCCAAGAGGAAGACAATTTCCAAGAAAAGAAAAGCACCTCCTCCTCCTGCTCCAAAGCCAAATCCAAATAATGACACTCCCTATTATATCCTCCAGAACATAACTCCATACAAAGGGATGTCATCTTGGATGTGGATGTCCAAAAATCAGCAGAAGGAGAGGAATAAAAGTAGAAGGTACTCTCCTCCTCCAGTTCAAAGATTCAGAAAAGATCCACCTCCTCCACCTCCTCCAGCTACTGATGCTTCAGGTTCTAGTTCTCAAAGATCTACCCATGTTCAAACATATCAGAGACACCCTGGGAGATCATCTTCTAGAAGTAGTCAGGATAGGCAGCATCATTCCTCAGGCAAGCAGCAACAACAATAACATCAACCACAACAGCAAACATTCTCTGCAGATCAAAAAGCTGAATGTTCTAAAAGACCATCTTCTCCTCCTGTTCCTTTTGAAAATCCAAAAACAGCTACTACTGCTAGAATTGCAGGTTCCAAGAACTTGCAGGCCTTTCTATGATTAACAAAGGCAAAGCTGAAGGAAAGGATCCTTCTGAATATTCCACAATGTCTAAGTACAGGAAAGAAGAGCTAAGAGGTATGAAAAGCTAACAAGTTTTTCAATGTGGATGACTACATGAAGTTGCACCCAGAAGCAGTTGTCCCCAGAGCCACATTTTTGAAGATTATAGGGGCTGCTGATATGACCATGACAAAAGTGCAAGCTTCTGATCCCAACAGAGAGATTGTGTTTACAAAGCCTGGAGAGAAGAGTAAGGAAGAAATACTAAAGGAAAAGAAACAGAAGAAGTAAATTTTGAACTCTTTTATTTTCTACAATTATCTATAACAGCTCTTTATTTTGAACAAAGCTTATGTATATATATATATATCTGCTGCATGTGTTATTGATCACTGCCAGATATATGCTTTTTTGCTTTGTTTATTTTCAGTTTGAGTATGAGTCTGTAATTAGTGACCTCACCCATATAGGGGGAGATTGTTGGATCCCTAGTAAGATTTGGGCTAGGTTCACTAAGTTAGGATCATATGACCCACAATGTATAGTCAGGGTCCTGGTTGTGTCCTAGAGTCTATGACAAGTCCTCAATAGCAACATCACATGGACCAGCCAACATCAGACTGCCAGAGACTCAAAGACTTAGAGATTTTCCAGAGACCAAGTAAAATGAGTTCGACGTTCGTCGAACTCAGATCGACGATAGTCATGCACAGCTCGACGATTACAGAGAAAAATTCTCTAAGCTGAGCTCGACGAACTTCATTCCCAGGTCAACAATCTTTGGACTCAACCTTCAACATTCCAAGTTTAGTTGTTCTCTAGACTCAGGTCGACGAACTTAGTTCTCTGGTCGACGATTTCTGGATTCTTTACTTCCACCAGAAGCTTCTCAATTTTTCTAAGTCCAGAATCATCTCCAGTCGACGAACTCAGGATTCTCAGCTCGACGAACTTTGATCACAATAGCTAGAGTTATCCAGCAGTAGTTAGTGGTGCTTAGCTCGACGAAACAAATTCTTAGATCGACGAATTCTGGATACTTCACTTCAACACTTTCATCCAGAAGCATTTGAAATTATTCCAAGTCCCGAATCATCTCCAGTCGACGAAGTTACAATCTCAGGTCGACGAACTTGAGACATAGAATAAGCAAGTCTGGATAATGCAGTTTTCTACTTTAGCTCGATGATCTTGGAACTCAGCTCGACGAACAGAAGTCATCTGGTCGACGAACTCAGCAACTCAGCTCGACGAACAGAAGTCATCTGGTCGACGAACTCAGCAACTCAGCTCGACGAACTGTGGACTCAGCTTGATGATTTCTGCTATCAGTTCGATGAATCCAGACTTAGTCATTTTTCCATCCTTCTGTTCCCATTCTACTGCAATAATTCCAGAGTAATTAGTGCTCTAATATTCTCTGAATATAACCGTTAGAAGAGCATTGATTATGGTATTCTCCAGGATTATTGCCTGCCGTTTTTCCATGGGACAGTTGGGGAAATAATTCAATGTTGTTTATTCTCTAGGTCGTCGGCATTGAGTATAGAAGATTTCAAATTGCAAAAGACCATTTTGACAGGAAATATAAAAAGATATTTTCTCTCTTCTTCCTGTAACAGAAAAAAAAAGAAAGATAGAAAGAATACAGAAGAACAAGAGAGACAGACACACAGAAAAAATACAATCAGTCTGAAAAATAAGGATCTCTCTATCTCTGCTCCTTCTTACAAAGAACTCTGCTTACAGAAAACAAGCCCAAGACCAGAAGAACATCTGCTTCCTGAAGAAGAAGAACAATCAATCAAATATCAAGAGTCTTCCTTCTTCATCTCTGCAGGACACTTCAAAGGACAACAAGAAATCCATCTGTCAAAGAAGTTCCTGGAGATTTCTCTGGTCAAGGCTGCAGATTGAAGGCCTACTCACCCTGTGCAAAGCTTCCCAGCCTGAACCCTTTTATATCTCAGGGGGAGATTTAACAACATCACTGAATCCACATAGTCTTCTCATTGTGATTGAGAAAAGAAGACTTTCAACACTCTCTCATCCCCACCTCTGTACAAGGTTTTAATTCCCTTCAAAATTATTCTGGTTCACAAGTCTCCTTCCAAAAGACTTGAGGTTTGGTTTTTGAGCACCTGATCAAAAGCTCATTGGTGTTAGGTACCTGATCAAAAATTTGAGTGGATTCCTACTAGGGTGGTAGAAGAGTGGATGTCCCCAAGTTTAGGGGAATCACTATAAATTCTTGTGTTGTCTGGATTGCTCTTTTCTTTTGTTTTTTGTGTTGTGGCTATTTGTTAGGATTGCTGTTTTTATTTTGTTCCTGCACTTGATTAAATTAGAAGAAAATTTTATAAATCCTGAATACTCTATTAACCCCCCTCTAGAGTATTTCTGATCTAACAACTCACTTTCACTAGGTCATTGGGGAAAGAAGGAACAGGGATCAAACCCGTCAGGAGATTGGATAGGAGCAGAGGAACTAGGGGGTATTGGCCCCACCAGCCCTTACAGATGTTGTAGCTACCGAGGATAGCATAGCAGGCAACGATATGCATCCAGTGCAAGCAGCCGGGACATTTCAAGAGGAATTTTCCCATGAGGTGAGCACCCCCACTAGCACTTTAGGGTGCCCCACCTCCTCGACAGTTTGGCGACCGAGGATGGGGATATCAGGGCAGAGGCCATAGGCCAGAGAGGGAGCAGGTGTACGCTCTAGATCTGGCACAACCCTGGAACCCGTAGCAGGTTATAGCAGGTACGCCAGTACCTTTGAATTTCTTCCTTCCTAAGAACTAGTTTTCATAAACATATACTAGTTAGAAATTAAGAAAAGAAAAACTATAACTAGAACACTAAGACACTTAATTACCTCAGACGTGGTTTTCATCAGTGGCAAGCCCGCTTACACACTCTTCGACACCGGCGCTTCACACTCGTTTGTGTCAGAAGATTTCGTGAAAGGACTGGCAGGCATGGAGCAATTCATAGGAAGGATGATGAGGGTGTGTCTACCCAATAGATCAGAGCTAATGACCTCTTCTCATTACAACCCAGAGGTGGAGATCGACGGGAAGGCATTTGAGGCACCAGCGACGATCCTGAGGATGTCAGGCTATGATTTGATCCTGGGCATGACATGGCTGCACTGGAACCATGCCTAGATTGACTGCTTGGCGAAGAGGATCACCGTGAGGCATGGAGACTCCCATATTGTTATCGAAGGTATTATACCAGCCCCACAAGTATTATTATCGTCTATGTAGGCCGTCAAGGCCCACCTACAGGGAGACGAAGTTTATCAGGTTCTCTTCGAGATGGCCACGGCCAAGGATTCTTTTTTAGATATTCCAGTGGTGCCGGATTTTGCCGATGTATTTTCGGAGAAGCTACTAGGGCTACCCCCGCACCGGGAGAAGGACTTCCAGATTTAGCTCGTGCCGGGGGCTAAGCTGGTATCTAGAGCTCCTTACCGAATGGCCCCGAAGGAGTTGGTGGAATTTCGAAGCCAGCTTCAAGAGTTAGTGGAAGCCTGGTTCGTCCGGCCTAGCTCTTCACCATGGGGAGCTCCGGTACTATTCGTTAAAAAGAAGAACGGGACACTTCAGATGTGTATTGATTATCAGGCCCTGAACAGGCTGACGGTCCGGAATACGTATCCCTTGCCATGGATAGATGAGTTATTTGACCAACTAGAGGGAGCGCATTGGTTCTCAAAGCTGGACCTGAGATCGGGGTACTACCAGCTACTCATTCAGGAGGAGGACATCCCGAAGATGTCCTTCAGTAGTAGATATGAACTGTACGAGTTTACCATGATGCCCTTCGGGCTCACGAATGCGCCCTCCGCATTCATGGCCTTGATGAACCAGGTGTTCGAAGAGTATCTGGATGTCTTCATCATCGTATTCATTTACGACATCCTTATTTATTCGAGGACTAAAGAGGAGCACGCGAGGCATCTGGTCTTTGACTTTGGATAAGCTCCGGGAGCAATGGATGTATGCTAAGTTCAGTAAGTACCAATTCTGGCTAAAGGAGGTGACCTTTTTGGGCCATGTCATCAGTGGAGCAGGTTTGGCAGTAGATCCGGTGAAGGTCCAGGCAGTACGAGATTGGCCACCGCTGAAGACGGCCACAGATGTTTGAAGTTTCTTAGGACTTGCCAGTTATTACCGGAAGTTCGTAGAGGGGTTCTCTTAGAATCCCCTCCCTCTTACGACCCTGACGAAGAAGGAGTTTCCTTTCATTTGGACGCCACAATACGAGTCTGCCTTTCTGGAGCTGAAGGGTTGGCTTACCTCGACCCCTATCCTTGCTCTTCCATCAGGGAAGGAAGGATTCCAGGTGTACACAGATGCTTCCTATCAGGGGATGGGTGTCGTTCTGATGCAAAACGGGCACGTGATAGCCTACGCCTCCCGTCAGCTGAAGAAACATGAGCAGAATTACCGTGTACACAACTTGAAGATGGGGGCTGTTATATTTGCTCTAAAGATCTGGCGACACTACCTCTAAGGGGTCCACTGTGATATATTCTCAGACCATAAGAATTTGAACTACGTAGACACACAGAAGGAGCTGAACATCAGGCAGAGATGCTGGGTGGAGTTTTTGTCGGACTACCAGTACACCATGCACTACCATCCTGGGAAGGAAAATGTGGTGGCAGACGCTCTGAGCCGGAGAGCGAGTACGCCAGGAGTAGGCCTCCAGCTGATGGCCTTAGAGTTGGCTGAGTCGTTTAAGAAGATGCAGATATCACTAGTATCTGAGGATGATCCGGAGTTATATACGGATTACCTGACATCGATGACTGCCACCGATGACATTCAGGACCGCGTCAGAGACAGGCAGAGGCTCGATGCGAGGGCAGAGCCGATATTCAGAGCCTTGGAGGAAGGCATGGCTGGGGATTACTCCTTGATGGATGGGCTCCTATGCTTCAGAGGCAGGGTCTACATACCAGCAGGGTGACAGATCTGGGAGGACATCATGATGGAGGCACACTATAGTAGATACTCAGTGCACTTGGGGATCACTAAGATGGCAGTGGACCTGAAAAAGACGATGTATTGGCCAGGTATGAAGAAGCATATTACATATTTTGTGATGCATTGCGAGGCTTGCCAACTCATAAAGGCTGAGTGCAAGAATCCGGCCGGTCTACAACAGCCACTTCCGGTGCCGGAATGGAAGTTTGAGGATATAACCATGGATTTCATACATGGGCTACCCCGGTCTCGTGCAGGGAATGACTCGATCTGGGTGATAGTGGACAAACTAATGAAGGTGGCCAGATTTATCCCAGCGGCAAAGGATTCTCCGGTCAGGGTATTAGTACATAGATTTATCGAGCAGTTTGTGCGCTATCATGGAGTACCTAGGACTATCGTGTCAGATCAGGATGGGCAGTTTACGTCCAAGGAATGGAGGTCAGTTCAGGCCTATCTGGGCTCTCGGTTGACATTCAGCACAGCCTTTCACCCTCAGACCGATGGACAAACGGAGCGCACCAACCGTACATTGGAAGATCTTCTGCGCCTATGTATTTTGGACTACGACGAGCCATGGGAGAGGTTGCTGCCACTGATCGAGTTTTCGTACAATAACAACCATCAGTCCAGTATAGACATGGCCCCTTACGAGGAATTATATGGACGGCAGTGCAGGACCCCACTGTCATGGATTTAGGATGAAGATCCGCAGACACTCGGCTCAGAGTTTGTGGAGGATACTGATGCTCATGTTAGATTGATCCGGGACAGGATGCTGGAAGCCCAGAGCAGGCAAGCCAAGTATTACGATGCGAGGCATCGTCAGGTGGAGTTCCAGGTGGGAGACCGGGTCTTCTTAAAGATATGGCTGATGCATGGAGTCACGTGGGTTCGCGGGCGGAAGAAGCTCAGTCCGAGATATATGGGGCCCTATAGGATCCTAGAGCGGATCTGCCCCTTGGCTTATAGACTGGAGCAACCGCCGGAGTTAGTGGGATTGCATGACGTCTTCCACGTCACCTCACTACGGAGGGCTCTACTATGCCCTGAGAAGCTGATTTCCACAGCCGACGGTCCGGTGGGCCTCAGATCGATCAGTCAGCTTGGAGCCGATCAGGATCGACAACACAGCAGTGCGGGTCTTGCGATGCAAGAAGGTTCCGCTAGTTAAGGTTCTGTGGAGAAATCATGGGCAGGAGGAGCATACTTGGGAGCCACAGGACTTGATGCAGCAAAATTACCCAAATCTCTTCGAGTCAGGTATACCTTAAACCTTAGGGATGTTACAAGTTTCATTTATTTCAGTAGAAACCCCCGTAGGCTTAACCATAATTTCGGGATGAAATTTTATATATATATATATATATATTGGGATTTATAACATCCCTCAAACAACTAGACCCCTAGGATTTTGTTTTATCATGACTAGGTCATGACAAAACTATCAGAAGCTCAAAGTACCAAGTGAACAAAGGCCAAGGTGAAAATCACCTTGGTCTGCCTATAACTCATCCTCAACATTTAGACCTAAGGTTTGACTTTAAGGCTACACCTTGATCCCATGACCCTACCACAACACACCTAACACCTTGGGTAGTCCATAGGGCCACTAAGGACCCACTGTAGGCAGTCAAAGTGGTTAAATTGACCTAAGTCAACCCTAACACTAAATGGGTCAAACTAGCTTACTTAGGGTCAATTGACCTTCCCCTAGACAAGTGGACCCCACCCATGCCCTCCTAACCCTAACGTGAGGTCAATGAGCCAGCAAGGACCCATTGGGGTCAACCAAAGAGTTTAGGTTGTCCAAAGTCAACCCTAGCCCTAATTTGGTCAAAGTACCCTTCCTAAGGGCAGGTGACCTCCAAAGTGCCAAGTCAACCCTACCCAACCCTACCTAGACCTTAGGGGAGTCCAATGGGTCACCAAGGACCCATTGATGGCAACTCAAAAGGTCAAATTGACTAGGTCAATTCTAGTCAAGGCTAGGTCAAACTCAACCCAAATGGGCTAACCCAAGCTCAAGCCCCCTTTCATTTGGGCTAACCAACTCTTAATCTTATGATGATATGAATTAGTGGACTGCAAATAGCCTAAAATGGGTTGACCAAGTCAGCCTTGATGACTAGGAGAGAGGAAACATCATTTTCTCCCTTTAATGGAGGAGAGAGAAAATGAAGGGAGGGGGCCATTCATGGCTAGGGAGGCCAAGAGCCCTATCCTCTTGCTGGAACCATCTCCCCTAGTCAGTTAAAAGGAGGCCAAGGGTTTTCCCGGCCATGGCAGAGGCTAGGGGAGGAGAACCACCATGGCCGAGCCAAGCTTTCAATGGCCATTGATGACTTGGCCTCTCCCCTCCCTAACTGAGGCTTTAAACACCATCAGTGGGCAGAGAGGAGTTTTCCCCACCGTTTACTTGAAGAGTTTGAGCCCTTCCACTATATAGTTGTAGATACCCGAGCGGCGCCACCACCACCAATGGCTTCCCGACGATCGACGCGCCTCCAGGCCGCAAGCAAGGTCCTCCCCTGTCACAACCCGCATTTTCTCAACGATAAAATCGTATCAGAGCAAGAGAAAACACGTGCCGTGATGCCACGCCGTGCAGGGGATAACTGCACGCGCTCAGGCAAAACTCCAGACCTTAGAATCTAAGGAAAATCATTGATTGATTATGAAAGAAAAGCAGTTATGTTGATTGGCCGTATCCCTCGGCACGGTGGATCAGCTAGTCCACAATTCAAAGTATAAGTATACGCAGCAGAAAGTAGTTTGGTTCAATTAAGTTGACACCCTAGTGAGCATAAGTGTTCCCGAGGGACAACTCATGGTATGCACGACTCTAAAGTGAATATAATAGATATAAAAATGTAGTCTTTCTACGCTGAGGAAATATAGTGTCTTTGTTTATAAATATGCTATGCATGAACTACATATAATAATGCTTTTAGTTTTAAAATATCTAACATGCATCCTAGCATAAATCTTTCCCAGAAGCAAGTAACAACCACTAATAGGCAAAAACAGCAGTTTAAGTTCATACCCAGCATCGCAAGAAGCCACCAGTGGGCGCCAACAACCTGACACGAACCCACTGGTGAGTATGTATGTCTATACAGAAAAGTAAAGAACTACCTCACAGAATCGGGATCAGCTGTCTCAGCTACCCAAGAGGCCACAAACCAGCCCCTCCAAAAGAACTAGCCGCTGAACCGGCTATAACCTGGACCTGAGGCATTCAAGAAAAGAACACCTCAGCAAGGAAAAAAAATCAAGAGAGTAAATAAAGCATTAGAGTTAAGAGCAAAAGGAAGGGTTTACCAACCCGACAACAAGCTGCTATAAGCAAAAGAAAGGGCATGACAGTAAGAAAAGAGCACTGTCTAAAGCACAGCAAAGCACACCAGGTGCGAGCAATAAAAGCAACATGCTCAACGAAAGAGTCTAACATTCCTAATACGTGGGTAAGTGGCAGTGGTCAAAACATGGATCTGAATTCATAACCAGAATCAGATCCAAAAAAAAGGGCTAAGGGGTCGCCAGTGGCAGCTTTAGGGTCCCACACCAACCCAAACCAGGGCAAACAGGTGGCGGCCACAGCTCTCCACATCAATATCCGCCCCTCTTAGAGGCCACTAAAAATTGCACCACCTGCCACATCCCAAGAGTCGGCAAGCAAAAATTTGCCGAACACCCAATACCACCCACTAAAGGAAGGGAAAGGTCACACTAACAATCCTAAGGTACACATGAACTCAAGACAGAAATGTCGAGCCCACTCGACGCAGCGTTGAGTAAACTCCACTCACCTGACGCCTACAAATACTTAGCCGCAAGTCCTAAGCTAGGTGACGGCGTCACTGAGTGAGCTCGGCTCACTCGACGCTGTCAGCGCTTTCCACTTAGGGTAAACGTAAGTCTTGCTAAAATCGCAGCCTAAGCCCCCTCATGCGCGAAAACAGAGAGCTGGAGATTTAATCCCAACCCTCCATTCCGTCCTAACTACTCGGAGCTACCGCAGCTAACCCTAAACTGTAACTAACAGCAACCTTACCCTAACTCTAACTACCCACTGGACACTAAACATCCGACAAAAGAGAACATTGATTAAAATTCCAGAAAAAGAAATAAAGAATCAGCACTTGATTAGAAGCTTGATGAAATGATTCAACCTGCTGCCCTAGGGAGGAAAAACAAGGAGAACAGAGCTTATGCACAAGATATAAAAACAGATCATGGGTTAGAAATAAATTTGGCAAGAGCAAGGGGCCACTTGCCTCTACCTCTTCGGAAAAACAAACAACAGCCGCACCACGGCTTGGCTCCGGCGGCAAGATCGGCCACCTAGAAGACCAAAGCTGAAACTTGAGGGAAGAAAGAAATCAGATATTTAGAAATTCCTGGAATCGAACCCTAAATCAAGAAAAACTTACATGGAAGGGAAGATCTAGCCGAGAGCAAGCCGAATCCGCTATCACACGAGAAAAATGGGCTCTAACCTTCCCGAAATCGCCGGCCAAAACAACCACCGCCTCCTCTCAAAACCCTTCCGCTGGAAGCTCTCCAGACTCGGGAATGATGAAAAAAATGAGGAGGAAAAGCAGTTCACGGCAACAAAAGATGATTTCAGGAAAAAGTACGGAACACGCCCAAGACACGCCCGTGACACGGCCCGACACGCCCGTGTCACGGGGCGTGTACTCACACACTCGTCGAACGCCGATCTCCACTCGACGAAAACACGGGACACGCCCCCCCGACACGCCCGTGTCACGGGGCGTGTACTCACGCACCTACCCACTCGACAAAAGTCGATCTCCGCTCGACGAAGCAAGGGACACGCCCGTGTCACAGGCCGTGTACCAACCTGAACACCGCCCGACGATCGTGGAGCGCCGATCGTCGAACACAGAGACACGCCCCATGGTCACGCCCGTGTCCGACACGACACGCCCGTGACACGGCCGTGTACTCACTAAAAACACCGCCTGACGACCATCGAGCGCAGCTCGACGAACCGACGGGGGACACGCCCGAGACACGCCCGTGACACGCCCGTGTCACGGCCGTGTTCCTAAAAAAACCCTGTCGACCAAAAATTCGTCGACCGGAGAAACGGGAGCTCTACCTGAGCACCACATGCCCTGGGTCACGGGCGTGACCCAGGCCGTGTCACCCAAACTTACACAGAAAAAGAAACCTGCTAATACCTAGCCAACAAGAAACAAGGCACCAGCCTACAAGCTCAGCCACAACGGCCACGCACAGCACAGCAAACATTACAAACATGCAGCTAACAAAACAACGCTGAAACGACGCGAAGGCAAACGATCTCGGATTTCGACCAAAACTCGCACCGTAGCTAAACAACCAAGCCACGAAAACAACGACGAGATCGAAAAGAACATCCGACGATTGAACACTCGGGCTAACACCTCCCGAAGCCAAAACACAAGCATTTCCCTAAGAGGCCCAACCGAGTCACCAAAACAGACCCCGACTAGCTGGGGAAACTTGCCAACTGGCTACAATCAGACTACACAAGGAACCTACAGAGCTAGGACCGCGCTCTACAACGGCGAAGGGCCGGAAATGCGTCATCGTAACGCCAATCCAATATCAAACAAAACAAAGAAAAACCGGGGGCGTTACATCCCCTCCTCCTTTCTCTATGGGTAGATCGTAGCAATAATTAGGGTTAAGAATTGGGTTCAATTGAGCCCGATTGGGAAGGGAATTTTCCTGGTTTTTCCGCAAAATTGAACCTGTCGGGATCGTCGGAATCCGCCCCTCCGGCGGCTGTGCCGCCGCCTGGTGATAGCCACCACCTCAACGGAGGTGGTGGCGGCGGTGGCCGGCCGGGGAGGTGGCCGGATGGCCGGCGGTGGCTGTTGGAAGTTGCTCCAGGCGGGCTGGAACGTGGTCGTCGGCTGGAGGAGAAAGACGATCCAGCCACCCTTGGATCCTACTTTAAGATTAGTGCTAGAGTTAAATTAAACTATAGGATATTTTCATGATATTTCATTTCTGTCACACATTATCTATTTAATTTTTTAAATTATTAAAAATACCTAGATGCTAAGTCAGAGAAAATGGTCAACATATAATTTGTAGCCCTATGGGTCTAATTTGATTTAAAAGTGGTTTGAACGAATTTGGGTGCCTGGTTTTACAAGGGCACTCATTTTGGTGGGATCTATACCTAAGGCTACACAGAGATTAAAATGAATGCCCGCACTTCATCTCTTGTCCAAACGACTTGAAATTTGGACAGGGAGTCACCCTAGTCTATACCTAGGCCTGCCCAAAAATGAGAATTTTTGGGGATAATATTTCTATAGTTTTTGAAATTATTTAATTACTCTAGGGTAAATTAATTAAGGGACCAAATGACCTCCAAACTCACCCAAATTTTGGGGAGTGGTCTTTGGGGTCATCATAAGACTCTGGATAAAGTTGCATATCATTTGGAGATGATTTGGATTGAATTATTGCAAACCCTAGCCTTGCCATAATAAGGGTATTTAGGTCAAAAGTGCACTTGTGGGTTTAGGTGGACAAACCACCTCAACAGAGGTTGATACTTGGGCCACTAGTTTTAAATGACATTTAACACCCTCATAAGGGTTGTGGGGTGGTTTGGGTTAGGTTTGCCCTAGGACCCAAGTTCAAAGACTGTGATAGGACTTTGGGGGTTTGAGAAGGGCATGGGGTCAAATTATATTGTATGGACTTCAAATTATGCAGAGAGGATACTATGGTAGCTAAGGTCCTCTGATAAAAATCTTAGAGGATTTGGAGATGGATAAACCCCTCAAAACCCTAACCCTAGTTTAGGGCACATCACTTATACATGCAAGATAAGCCAACAAAACTTAATGAAAAGTTATGAAACTTGGTAGGTAATGGTCATAGGGTTAATTATAGCCTCTCGTGATTTTATAAGTAATTTAGGAACATTTCACTTAGTACCTCCCTTATAGTACATGAAATTGCTCTTGTAATCTTTTAATTATTATGATCACACTATTTAGTAGAAAGTTATGGAATTTGGGCAGAGAATGTTTTAGGTTAATTTACTCTTACTTGAATTTTATTACATTTTTTGGATGTGTATTCCCAGTACTTACTTCACAAATGTATAAACGCAGGAATATGATCAATAATAGATTTAGAGCTCCCTTTTTATTGGAAAATTATGAAACTTGATCTGTAGTTTTTCCAGATCAATATGTTCATATGGGAATTTTATTGCAATGTTTAGATGAATAATTGTTGTACTTAGTTCATTAACCTATTACATGGAATATTATGAGAAAATCAATTATAGAGTTCATTATTCACTGATAAATTGTGAAACTTGCCCTAAAGTGTTTATATGTCTTTATATTCATCCTTGAATGTTCTTAGAATTTTTAGAATAATATTTACAGTACTTGCCTCTTTAATTTGCTTAATGTAGGTTATGTTCAAAAATTATGTTTAGGGGTTTAAGTCTTACTGAAAAATTTGGAGACCTTGGATTTATAGAAAAATAGCTGTCTTTTATTTATCATAATTTTGTGGAACATTTTGCATACCTGAAAATAGTACTTCATGTTCAAACTAAGGCATTTGGACCACTTTGGAAATTAAATAAATTATCAAATAAATTAGGAAAATTATAAACTTCTGGATTTTAGGCTAATCATGTCATGATAGACCTCCAATAAATATTATAGGGATTTTGGATGATAAATTGGAGTACCTCTCATTGTACACATCATATGGCTTAGGATGATCTGTGTTTAGTAAAAACTACAGAGATCAAAATATGGTGCAAAATGAACTAAAGGAGTTGGGATATCAGTGTGTTGGTCTGGTAAGGGAAATGAGATTATCATCGGGAGTCTTGATGAGGAGTGAGAAGTTTGTCTAGTGTTAAGAGGTGCTCAGGGTCGACGAAACATCGTCTTCCCCGTAGGAGAGAAAGTGTAAAATACACTAGGGTTATATCCAGTACAATATTTAAGAGATTGGGAATTGTGTAACAACCAATAATAGTACGTGCCTTGTGAAAGGGAGCATTGTGCTTCAGCCCACCATAGTTCCTAGTGCCCTCGAGAGCCTTTCACGGGGAATAGCTTGGGCAGTCCTGAGCTAACATAAATAGTAGAAATAATAAACTAAAAGAGCAACTAGTATAACTAGGGTTTCACATTCACACACCCCGATAGCTCGGGAGGTCTATTAGGTTGGTTTGAATTGCTATTCGGACGGTAGGTTCGGAAGGTAGATGCACGGACGCGATAGTCCGAGGAGCTCTGGCTCGGTAGATATTTGTGACGGACGGGTTAGTCCGGGGAGCTTTTGCTCGGTGGTGATACATCAAGATTGCATGTGCATTATAAGGTAGTGGGTCATCGGTGTTGGAGGATCGATGCACCGACCCCAATATGTTGACTCGGTAAGTGTGGTTTAGCACTTCGCCAATTTAAGTTCGGTAGACCAGCCGACAAAGAGTACACAGGAGCTCCACTTAGTGTAGCAGCGTCGAGACGTACGATAGGTCTAACTGGTAGCGCTATTACCGGTTTGGAGGTGGGCGAGGCCCAACCCCTCGCTTCCGTTTGCCACTACGGAGGTATCCTGAGAGGTTTTGGCTCTAGAAAGGGGGAACTAAAGATCTATACGCATAGAGTCATGTGCGTGAGTTGTACTTGCATGAATCATGGCATGACATATCTCTACACTCATACTTGCATACATCCGACACCCTAACGTATAAATTGGTATGAGACTTTTTATACGATGGGAGTCTTGCAGAAGACTCCTTAACTTAAAAGTTTGTATGAGCATTCATATAAGTTAAGGTTACTTATTTCTTACTTATGCCGCTTATTTTACTTGTTTACTTTAATGCTTACTATTGTAGAACTGCTTGTTTGTACCTTTTCTTCCTTAGTTATTTATACACTATAAGTTAACTGCTAGTTTAGTTCCACTGTCACCTATCATTTTGTACTCTCCACCTTTGTAGCTTCTACACCAGTGTGTTTTTTAACAAAAGATAGTGCGTCAATCTATGACCAATGACACAAGAAATTAACACATATTAATTTCAAAACTATAAGTATGCTATTCTCTCACAACCTAGTTCGTGATCCTCCCAGCATTAAGTGTCTTTAGGAGAGTCCATGTCACGCATGCTAAATGGGTAAGCAGACAAGGGCTACATTTAAGTGTATTGTTGAAAAAGATTCTTCTAGATATTTATATCCACTTTATATGGACTTATTCGATCATATGTCAATTCATAGTTTAGGAGTAAAGTATATACGCTAGTTATTGTTGATGACTACTCTCGTTTTACTTGGGTGTTCTTTCTGAAATACAAGTGAGACACTATTGAGTACATTGGACACAATGTACTTGATTTGATGAAGCCCTTTCAACTTAATGATATACACAAGTGTATATTTGATGTATGTTTTAGTTTATGTATGCTGGTTGTCTGTATCATTTTGATTGGACAGGTGGTTCAAGTCATATTAACAGGTGGACTCAAAGAAGTTGACTAGAAAGTGAAGAAAATTGTCTAAGTACAAAATCATCGAGGGAAGTCAGCATAGTGTCGAGTGAAGTCAGCACAGTGTTGAGTGAAGTCAGAATAGTCTACATCTAGCAAATTGCAATGTAAAAAAATGGCTAAGTACAAAAGTGTCAACACACTTCAACTGTGTCGACACCTTTGCAAGGGCAGTATCGAGACAAGTCAGCTAACTCTACACTTTAAAGACTAATTCAGCAGTGTCGAGATAAGTCAGCTAACTCGACACTTTGAAGACTAAGTCAGTTGCATCGAGACAAGTCAACTAACTCGACACATAGAAGATTCAAAGAACAAGTGTCGAGACAATACAACTGTCTCGACACAATGAAGACTGAAAATTATACTAAGTAAAAGTGTCGGATCCGGCAGACTAGAGTGTCGAGACAATTCAACTGTCTCGACATAGTGAAGAATTAAAGTGTCGACATCGGCAGACTGGAGTGTCGAGATAATTCAACTGTCTCAACACAGTGAAGAAATAAAGCAAGCATAGAAGTGTCGAAACTCGACAGATAGTTGTGTCAAGAGAATTCAACTGTCTCGACACAGTGCATATTTAAAGATGTTGACACAGATGATAGTTGTGTCGAGACAAGTCAACTGTCTCGACACTTTCAAGTTCAGATGAAAATTCTTCTAAGTAAAATTGTGTCAAGACTGCTAAGATGTCTCGACACTTTTTAAGAACAAGTGTCGAGACACTTTGGACATCTCGACACTTATGTTTCTGAAGATATGTAGAGTCAACACAAAAGTGTCAAGAAAAGTCAGAACTATCACATCAGCTACAGTAAGGTAATATCTAAACATAAACATTTTAAGGGAGAATTTGAAGTATGATCTCACACACTGATGTCATCAATCAGAAACCAGTAATCCACGAATGCTATAAATAAAGGGGTTGTCTATAGAGAAAACAGTGACCAAATCGATCAGACAAATCATTCCATTCTCTAATTCTGATTTTTCTAAGTCAGAGGAGGGTATCAATCCTGAGAAGAAGGAAGAAGACGAAGGTCTTCAAGAAAATCTCTAGATCCTTTCATCAAGTTGATCTGAAGATTAAGGTCTATCTGATCTACAATTTCTTTAAGGAAATCCAGCCGATCATCAAGAAGATTGCAAATCTAGAAAAATATCTCTTAAGCCAGATTATTCATCAAGATTTAATCAACTGCAGTTGAATTGAAGAATCTGAATTCATTTAGATAAGTCAGAATTCAGATTTATTTTCTGAAAATATTTACCTCTTTATTTTGTAAGATCTCCTTGACATCTGAGTTGGTAGGAGAGTATATCTCTGAGTTGTAAGCCTAATTTGTAAAGGTTGAGGTAGGGTTCTTGAGAGACATGAGGTAGGTGATTTGAGTGAGATCACTGTGCTGTAAGCCTAAAGGCTGAGGTAGGCTTTTTGAGGGACCTAAGGTAGGAGATTTGGTGGATCTCTAAGGTAGGACCTATTGGTCTGAGTGTAAGTTTCTTAACAGAAACTGAGCATGTAAGATGTTTGGATCTGACTTAAAGAGGAGTAGATATAACCTTATCTAGCACATTGCTAGTGAGGAAGAAGGGAGAAAGTGGATGTACCCTAGATAGGAGAACTACTATAAATTCTTTGTGTGTTGTGTGCTGTTATTTGTTGTGCAGTATTCTGTTTATGCTTGTGTTGAGTTCTGAGATTTGCATTATGCTGAAATTTTTAAGCAAATTGCTTAAGTATATTATCTGTTGAACAGTTAAGTGACAAAGAATTGAAAAAGTATTTTAAAAGACACCTATTCACCCCCTCTAGGTGATTATCTATCTATAGGATTATCTTTTAAGTGGTATTAGAGGGAGGTTATTAAAGAAAAACTTAACAGTCTGAAAAATATCCAAAGGGTTGTAGAAAAATATCAGATCTAATGCCTTCTAAATCTCATAGATGACTTAGTTATATGAAACTGCCTATATGTACTAAGGATAACTTTGTTATATGGAAGCAGAGAGTGAGATTGTTTATGGAGGCTTCAGATCCAAGAATCTTTGTCACTATACAAGAAGGACCATATGCTCCAATGAAGATATCAGTCTTAGATGCAAATGTTCAAACTCCTAAGAAACTGTCAGAAAGGACAAAGGATGATGTGGTTCTTGCCACCATGGACAAAAGAGCACAAAACATAATTGTCAGTGCTATAGATAACTCAACTTTTCAGAATCTAATGCACTGTAAAAAATCCAAGGACATGCAAGACACTCTCATAGTATATATGGAAGGCACAGAAGAAGTAAGAGATAAAAAAAGTTTGTACTAAATCAGCAGTATGAGGCATTCATACAAGAAAAAATTGATTCTATAGAACTATGTTATGAAAAGTTCTTTAGAATAGTAAATGACTTAAGAAATTATGGCAGAGATTTCTCAAATTATGAGCTTAATGACAAATTTATAAGATACCTAAATAAAGAATGAGACATCAAGATTTGTGCTGTAAGTGAAATGGGAAATTTGAGAAACATGTTACCCAAAGACTTGTATGGGAAGCTATTGTCACATGATCTTCAGCTAAATTCTAGAAAAGTCGAAGCAGAATCTGCTTGAAGTTCAACTCAGACTAAATCTATGACCTTCAAAGCAGATACATCAAAGAAGTCTAGAAGAGAAATCCCATCATCACCAAGAAGGGTTGAAGATACATATAGCATTGGAACCTGTTCTTCAACAGAAGAATTATCAGATGATGAATTGAAACCATTTACCAGGAAATTCAAGAAAATGGTGAGAAGAAGAAAGTAGTGGAATAATAAGAAATCAACTGGATCAAGCTCCAGTAAAAGCAAAGACAAACATAGAGATAAATCTGTAGTCAGGTATGATTCTCATCAAAATAAATAATTTAAGACTGACATTATCTGCTTTTACTTTAACAGGCCTGAGCATGTCATTGCCGACTGTCCAGTAAAAAGAAAGGAGAACAAAAGGTCAAAAAAGAAGTTCTATAAAGACAAGAAATCAGAAAGGGTCTGCTGGAAAAGAAGTCAAAGACCATATTTGATAGTGATACTGATTCAACTGAATCAGAAGAAGAACATGATGGATTGTTCTCCTATGAAGAAGAATTTATCAGAGAGGCCATATGAAAGTGAGAAGTTAGATCAGGAATACTCTAGAGGGGTGGGGGGTGGGGGTGGGGGTGAATAGAGTATTTAGAGTTTTATAAAATTCACTGCTGGATAATGCAAATTATTCTAAGTGCAGTAGTAAATAAATCAAAATATAAAAGCACATAAACTAACTACCACAGACACAGCAAGAAAACAAAAGAAAGGGGGCAACCAGATGATACAAGAAATTTATAGTGGTTCCCCAACCTAGGTACATCCACTCTTCTACCACCCTGGTAGGAATCCACTCAGGTTTTTGATCAGGTGCCTGACACCAATGAGCTTTTGATCAGGTGCTCAAAAATAAAATCCCCAAGTCTTTTGTTCAGGTGACTTGTAACCAGGAATCACTTTTGAAGGGAGATGACAACCCTTTACATAGTCGGGGTGAGAGAGTTGATTATGTCTTCTCTGTCAATAATCAGAGAGAAGACTTGTGGATTATTGATGGTAGCAAATGCCTCCCCCTGAGATATTGAATGGTTCAGGGAAATATGGAAGTCTTGCTACAGGGTGATAGGCCTTCAAGCTTTTAGCCTTTATCTGCAGGATCTTCTTGACAGATTTGATAGTTATTGTCCTTGGAAGTCTGTGTGTTGAAGTAAGAAGACTCTTGATTTTGTATGATTGTTCTTCTTCTTCTGAGAGCAGATCTTCTTTTTGTATCAGAGCTTTTGTGAAAGGAGAAGAGAAGTTGTTGAAGACAGACTGATTGAAGATCTCAGTGTCTGTGTATGCTGTGTCTCTGCAATTACTCTACTACTCTGATTGTTCTTGCTTGCTTCCTTGCTTCGTGTTGTCAGGAAGGAGTGAAAAATCTCTTTTATATTTCCTGAGGGAATTTCCTTTCGAAATTTGAATCCTTCTGCGCCAATCAATGCTGGCGGTCCTTGAAAATAAACTGCATTGATTTATTTCCCCAACTGTCCCTTGGAAAGATGGAAAACAATAATTCTGATGAAAGCCATGATTAATGTACCGTCCAACGGTAATATTCAGAGAATATTTTATCATTAATCATTCAGAAATTATTGCCATAAACTGAGGATAGAAGGAATAAATGTTAAGTCTGGAATCGTCGAAATGGTGACAGAATTCGTCGAGCTGATAACTGTGTTCGTCGACTGGAGTTTAGCAACTATTCTGGACTTAGAATATTCACAGTTGTATCTGAAATTAAAGTTAAGGTCTCCAAAATTTGTCGACCTAAGATTTGATTTCGTCGAGCTGAGTTTCTGGAGTTGTCAAACATTCTGTGTGTCGACACAATTACTCCTATTGTTGACACAAGTGGTGTTGACTGATATCCTGTGTGTCGACACAAGTGTTCTATGTGGCATCGACACAACCTTTCCAAAGTGTCGACTGATGATCTGTGTGTCGACACAATTAGTCCTGGTGTCGACATAGGTGGTGTCGACTGATATCCTGTGTGTCGACGCAAGTCTTCTGTGTGGTGTCGACACAACCTTTCCAAAGTGTCGACTGATGATCTGTGTGTCGACACAAGTGCTTCTAGTGTCGACTCAGTTGGTGTCAACATATACTCTGAGTGTCGACACAAGTCTTCTGGTTCTAAGTTATTGAAGTAGATAATCCATAATTCATCGTGCAGAGAACTAAGTTCGTTGACCTGAGACTAGAGAACATAGTCTTGATAGAATACTGTAGTAGTCCAAAGATTCGTCGACCAAAGAATAAAGTTCGTCGAGCTCAGCTTAGAGAATTTTCTCTGAGATCGTCGAGCTGAGCACGACAATCATCGACCTGAGTTCGACGAACGTCGAACTCACTTTACAGAGTCTTGAAATCTTCTAAGTCTTAAGTCGCTGGCAGTCTTGTTGATAGCTGGTCCATGTGATGTTGACTCTATGGACTTGGCCTAGACTCTGGGACACAACTATGACCCTGGCTATACATTGTGGGTCATATGATCCTAACTTAGTGAACCTAGCCCAAATCTTACTAGGGATCCAACAATCTCCCCCTATTTGGGTGAGGTCACTAATTACAAACTCAAATCAAAATTGAAAAAATAAACAAAGTAGAAAAAGCATATATCTGGTAGTGATTAATAACACATGCAGCAGATATATATATATACATAAGCTTTGTTCAGAATATAGAGCAGTTATAGATAACAAAAGAGTTCAAAATTTACTTCTTCTGTTTCTTTTCCTTTGGCATTTCTTGCTTGCTCTTCTCTCCAGGCTTAGTAAACAAAATCTCTCTTTTGGGATATGAAGCTTGCACTTTTGTCATGGTCATGTCAGCAGCCCCTATAATCTTCAAAGATGTAACTCTGGGGACAACTGCTTCTGGGTGCAACTTCATGTAGTCATCAACATTGAAAAACTTGTTTGCTTTATCAAATATTTTAAGTTCCTCTTTCCTGTACTTTGACATTGTTGAATATTCAGAAGGATCCTTTCCTACAGCTTTGGCTTTGTTAATCATAGAAAGACCTACAATTTCCTGGAACCTGGCCATTCTAGCAGTAGTAGCTGTTTCAGGATCTTCAAAAGGAATAGGAGGAGTAGGTGGTCTTTTAGAGCCTTCAACTCGTTGATGTTCAGTGGATTTTTGCTGTTGTTATTGATGTTGCTGTTGCTGTTGATGTTGTTGCTGCTGCTGATGTTGCTTTCCTAAAGAGTATTGCCTGTGCTGGCTGCTTTCATATGATCTCCCTTGGTGTCTTTGATATGTTTGAAGTGGGGCAGATCTTTGAGAAGATGTTCTTGAAGCACCAGTAGCTGGAGGAGGTGGATCTCTTCTATATTTCTGAACTGGTGGAGGAGAGTACCTTCTGCTTTTCTTCCTTTCCTTCTGCTGGTTTTTAGATAGCCACATCCAAGATGACATCCCTTTGTATGGAGTTATCTTTTGGAGAATATAATAAGGAGTGTCATTGTTTGGATTAGGCTTAGGAGTAGGAGGAGGAGGGGCTTTTCTTTTCTTTGATACTAACTTCCTCTTAGTTTCATCATCTGAATCATCTTCCTCATCCTCATCATCATCATTATCATTACCTGATCCCTGAGGGTTATCATATAGGTCATTGAATGCTTTAAGAGCCTCAGCAGAAATGATTGGCTTTTCAGGAGCTTGAGCAGAAACTTCAACAGGACCAGGAGAAGAATCCCTAGGAGAGACTGGAGAACTGGTTCTGACAGTACTTTTAGAAGCAGACATACTTTCTTCTTCTATATCAGCCAAAATCAAATCATCCAGATTTGGTAAGGGTGAGTCATCCATTACAAATGTTGGAACAAAAATAACTTCTTCTGGAGATGGCATGACTGCTGTCTTTGAAATAACAAAACTATCTCTAAGTTGCTTAGAAAATTTTGGAGAGATTTAAGAAGTATATGGTACAATAGACAAGGATGGCTTAGTAGGTACTGCTGGAATATAATTCAGAAAGACATTATCAAAACTTTTCAATAAATCAACTAAGTTTACTGTGGGATTAATTATGAATTCAAAAACAGAAAGAATGTCTTCAGCAACTGTCTCTTCAAGGACTGACTCATCAATGTCCATGTCTGTCTCAATGAAATGAATCAAATCAATTAAATCTCTATCATCATGAATAAAATCTGTATCTGCTATTAATGCTTCTACCTCTACTGTTACTGGAGCTGCTGGAGCTGAGATTTCTGCTTTTGCTGGAGGTGCTGTAGCTTCTTCATTAAGCATCTCCCCCTGCCTAGTTTCAGTGTATACTGGAGCCAGGCCCCTGAATGAAGAGGGGGCAACAGTGAAGGCAGAAAGTTGAGCAGATAGAGTTGAGATGGAGGTAGCAAGAGGTACAATGGCCTCTATTATGATTGATTTTATGAGGGGTGTGATGATATCAATGATGGAATATATGGTGGAGGGGTCCAAAGGTGGAGTAGCAGATGGGTCAGTGGAATGTTTGGTGGACACATTTTGAGGGAAGGTAGATGTTGGAGATGATGAAGGAGGGACATCTGGCATGTGGATATCCTGAGGAGGAGGATAATTGAGGGGGGAAGTCAGAAGATCCAAAGTTGGAATGGAGGATAGGTGAGGTGGAAGAGGAGATGATGGTGGTGTGGATGGAATATATGTGTCATTGGGGGGAATCAGGTGGTGTTGGTGGTTGGTTTTCCTAAAGGTTGGAAGATGGGATCTCTAAAAGATCAATTTGTGGAGATGTAGGTGGAGTAGGAACATGAGTAGAGAGTTGTTGTTGTTGCAGTAGAGGTTGTTGTTGTGGTTGTGGCGTTGGAGAGATGGTTTGGACTGGTAGTGGAAGTGTAGGTGGAATAGCTAGAAGAGATGATGAGGGTGGAATGATCTCTTCATCAGCGTGGGGAGTGGCTCTCACAGCCCTGGTGCTTTCAGAAGCTGGGGTGGAAGAGGTTGAAGCCTTGGATGGCTTATTTATGGTCCTCTACCACCTGCCAAACAAGATGCATATGAGCCTCTTGCTGGCATTAATGAATATGGTCTGTGAGACCAGAGATTCAACAGCCTTCTCCTTCAGGAAGATCCCTAGGATCCTTCCAAAGCATACTTCCTTCTTGTTGTTCTTTTTCTTTATCAAATCAAATATGATTTGAGTCCAATCCACTTCCTTCTTATTAATCACTGCACACATAACCAGAAACTGGTGTATGGTAATGTAATCATGGGCAGTATGCTTGCCCAACAAAACCATTCCTACAATATCTGCCAAGAACTTAAATTTGGCAGACATATGTTTCTTTAATAACTTATTGGGATTATCTCCAGTATATTCCATTAAACCTAACATCTTATCATATTCTTCAGAATCAATGTCTAATTGTTCGTCACCATTAATCAATCCAAGCATCTCAGGAAAGTACGACGGGAGATAAAGATACAGATTTACCCGCAATTGTTCCGATCATAGTGTTCTCCTCCGATGTAGATGTATAAACCCACTCTCTGATTTCAGTTGCAGACAGTTTTATCCTTGTTGACATCAGATTTTTTAGTTTCTGTTCCTCCAGAAGTTTCAGTATATGCAGAAATATTGGATCTGAATGTTGAAAGGATTCGAAGTCGACGTCAAAGCCTGTGTCAAACTTCATTACGGTTAGGGCGCCTACTGGAATAGCCATTGGAATCACCTACAAGAGAGACAAACGGTGATCAAGTACAAGAGAACAGAAAGCACGGGACGGAGGTCGAAGAAAAACCTAGATATAAGGTTTTCCAGAATATGAATCGACAAACTCCGTTTCACAAAAATTAAGAAATTCTTCGACCTGAGATCGACGAAATAATTATTAGTCAAATAATTCATCGAGCGCTGTCTGAAGATTTGAAGACATTTCTTCGAGCTCTGTTCGACGAAAGTTTTCTGAAGTGAATTCGTCGATCTCCGTTCGACGAAAACAACTTCACTCACAGAGAGTTCGTCGTCCTACATTCGACGAATATCTCACAAACTTTCCATAGTTTGTCGAGCTCCGTTCAACGAACTTTTGCAAATTCGTCGAGTGCAGACTTAAACTAAACTAAGTCTTCTCCATTGATCATTCCCAGCTGATTTATAAAGAAGAGATGATTTCTCTCATCGAGAAGTTTGGTGAATATATCAGCCCTTTGTAAATCAATGTAGATATAGACAAGCTTAATTTTGTCTTTGTCTACACACTCTCTTATGAAATGATGCCTAATGTCTATATGCTTTGTCCTATTGTGATGGACTGGATTCTGTACTATGGCTAAAGCACTTGTGTTATCACAAAATATAGTTGAATTATTTAAGTTGATACCATAGTCTAGTAATTGATTTTGTATCCACAGCATCTGGGAACAACAGCTACCTGCTGTAATGTATTCTGCCTCAGCAGTTGAGATAGATACAGATGACTGTTTCTTACAAAACCAGGATACTAATCTCATACCCAGGAACTGGCAAGTTCCTGAAGTACTTTTTCTATCCACCCTGCATCCAGTAAAATCAGCATCTGAGTATCCAGTTAACTTAAATTCTGATTCTGTGGGATACCATAGGCCTAGAGTAGGACAACCCTTTATATATCTCAAAATTCTTTTTAGGAAAATAAGGTGAGATTCTTTTGGGTTCACCTGAAACCTATCACAAAGGCATGTGGCAAACATGATATCAGATCTGCTTGTTGTAAGGTATAAAAGAGATCCAATAATGGTGCTATATAGTTTCTGATCCACAGGTTCCCCATGTGCATCTGAATCAATTACATCATTTATAGCCATAGGTGTCTTCTTTGCTGAGGCATAAACAATCCTAAACTTTTTGATAAGCTCTTTAACATACTTAGCTTGGGAGATGAAGATGCCATCAGGGAGCTGCTTCACTTGGAGACCAAGGAAGTAGGAAAGCTCACCCATGCTACTCATTTCAAATTTAAAATGCATGAGATCAGAGAATCTCCTACACAATTTTGAATCAGTAGACCCAAATATTATGTCATCCACATATATTGTACTAACAGTATTTGATCCTTATGATGTCTAGTGAAAAGTGTTCTATCTACAATACCTCCAATGAATTTATGCTCTAACAAAAAGCTGGCTAGAGTCTCATACCAAGCTCTTGGAGCTTGCTTTATACCATAGAGAGCTTTATGCAATTTGTAAACATAATATGGATGAGTTGGAGAAACAAAACCTGGAGGTTGATCAACATACACCTCTTCCTTGAGTACTCCATTCAAGAATGCACTTTTCACATCCATTTGATAGACCTTGAATCTTTTGTAAGCTGCATAGGCAAGGAATATTCTGATTTCTTCCAACCTTGCAACAGGTGCAAAGGTCTGGTCATAATCTAATCCTTCTTCTTGCCTATATCCTTGTGCAACAAGCATGACTTTATTCCTCACTATTACTCCTTGTGCATCCAGCTTGTTTCTGTAGACGCATTTGGTTCCAATGACTGGGTAGTCTTGAGGCCTTGGAACCAAATCCCAAACTCTACATCTCTCAAACTGATTTAATTCCTCCTACATTGCAATGATCTAGTGGGGATCTTGCTCTGCATCATGGATGGATAGAGGTTCAATCTGAGAGAGAAAACAGGCATGCATCAAATCTTGGTTGAATTGATGTCTTGTCTGTACACCTGCTAAGATATCTCCAATAACTTGAGATCTGGGGTGATCCCTAAGTGTGACAAGTTCAGCTGGTGGAGTTGGTTCTGCAACAGCATTTGGAATTAATTCCTCATGTGGAATTATGTTTGCTGTTGGGGGAATATCACTCCCTTCATTGCCTTCATCTTCACTTTCTTCAATGACTTGTGGAGAAGGATGAGTTGGAACCTCTTGGGTAAGGTTTAGTCCATCCAAACTCTTACACAAGTGATGTACCTGCAAGTTGCTTCTGGTAGAAATTTCTTTCTCCTTGCAAGACATGTTAGCTTCATCAAAAGTAATATGGATAGACTCCTCAATTTTTAAAGTTGATTTGTTATAAACCCAATAGGCTTTGCTTACTTGGGAATATCCTAGAAAAATTCCCTCTTCAGCCTTTGCCTCAAACTTTCTAATATATCTTTTGTTGTTTGTGTGAATATAACATATACAACCAAAAACTTTAAAATAGTTTATTTTAGGTTTCTTCCCTTTTAGTAATTCATAGGGACTCCTATTCTTTAGCTTATGTATCAGGCTTCTGTTCAGGACATAGTTTGTAGTGTTCACAACCTCTGCCCAAAAGGATAGTGGCATGTAAGCATCTGCAAGTAGTGTACCTGCAGCTTCAATGAGTGTCCTATTTTTCCTTTCTGCTACCCCATTTTGTTGGGGAGTTCTAGGAGCTGAGAAGCAATGCCTGATACCTTCCTTCTCACAGAACTCATGCATAAGAAAAGACTCAAACTCTGTGCCATGATCACTTCTGATCAATGCAACATGAGTAGAGAGCTTAATCTGTATGGTCCTGAGAAAATCTGTAAGAACCTTGAAGGTATCTGACTTAGATCTCAGAAAGGATACCCAAGTGAACCTGGAGAAGTCATCTACAATAACCAAAGTGTAGGATTTCCCTCCTAAACTTTGTACAGCAATGGGTCCAAATAGATCCATGTGTAGCAAATACAAAATACTAGGTAAATCGCTTTTATTATTGGATTTGAAGCTAGATTTAGTTTGTTTGCCTAATTGACAAGCCCTGCAAAGGCCTTCCTTCTTGTAGGGACCAGAAGTTAAACCTCTAACAACGTTGTCTTTTGATAGCCTAACAATGTTTTTCAGGTTTATATGACCTAGTCTTTTATGCCATAAATCATTCTGGTTACTAATTAAGTTAAGTAAACAGATATTAGAATTGCCAGATAGAAAATCAACTAAATAAATATTGCCTTGTCTATTTCCAATTAAAACAGTTTGATTTTCCTTATTAGAAATAATACATGAATGATGTAGGCCTCTACAGCGGACACAATATGGGTTACGGGAATAAAGCGGACGCCACTCTAATTCCATAATCACACTCGCACTAGCTTTAACCGCGACACACTCGCAAACAATTTATCACAGATCACCAACGTACGGTAGGTACTCCGCGGGAAGGTCAAACGAACGGCTATAGGCCGACGTTCTCCCAAGCTAAGAGGACCAATATTGGGTCCGACCGAGCGATGGTTGTACCAAAAGAGATCTAACCAAAATGCGATCGAAAAATGGTAGATCTCTCCCAACAAAAATACGGGGCTCGCCAAACCCTTTCGGAAATAACGCGATTACGATTGATGCAAATCAAAAGGAAAACCACGAAGAATCTAACGATTCAAATCCAACGCAAAAATCTTTCCGACCACTAGAATATCAAGAGGGAATTACACGTGAGTGGAGAGGATCGTTACCCAAGTCAGAATAGTTGATTCCAACTACCTTTGAAGGGTCGCTCTTCCACGGTTCCGCCGGAGTCACGCCAGATGGAGAGATAGATCGTCCGCCTTGGCCGCTTCACACCAAAGTCCAGATTCCTCGCCGTAGAAGGAGGCCCTTCTCGGATAAAACTTCACGTGAAGAGGGGCGGCCGGGTTCTCTTCAAATGGGGGTGCTCGGGTGGAGGAGATAGGTGGCCGACCGGCTAGGGATGGTGGTGGTCGGGTTGAAGATGGTGAGGGGAGGTGGCGGCTTGGAAGAGGGAGATGAAGGAGAGGGCTGGCCGAATGCTTTAGCGAGAGAGAGGGAGTGGAGGGTGGCGGCTAGAAGAGGTAGAGAGAGAGAGGGAGATTGGCAAGAAAAGGAAATTTAGGGTTTCTTCTCATTCAACTTAAGTTAAATAAAACCATACATGCCTATATATAGGCTTAACACCAAGTCTTGGATATATGTAGCCCAAATAAAAATAAAACACTCAATGGCTACATGCAGCCCAAAATAACATACTCCAAATAAAATAGCATACTAAAATACGAATGCTCTTAAGCTAATAATAAGATAAGTTCAACTAGTTATTTGTCTTACGCCGAGGGCGGAAATTGTAGCGCCGCTCCATACGAACACCATGGCGACACGAGTCCTTTGTTGGAGACGAAGGAGGGTCTTCCGTTAGCATGCCGTCATCAACAACTTGGGGGCCGTCATCAACTTGGGGGCCGTCGTCAACTTGGGGGCCGTCGTCAACTTGGGGATGAACTAAAATGTACCTGATAACCTCCATCACATAATTGACTTATGGAGACGAGGTTATGCTTCAGTCCTTTGATATATGTCACTTTCTTGAATGTGACAGCTCCAATCTTCACTTCTCCAAAACCTTCTGACTTGACACATTTGGAGTCACCAAAGATGACCTTTGGTCCCAACTTGGACTTATAGTTGGATAGATTGTCCTTGCTGACTGTCATATATTTGGAGCAACCACTGTCCAAGTACCAAGGTTGATTCACACTTGGACAGCACTTCACCTATAATGAAAAACAGTTAAATGTTCTTGACCCAGGTTACCTTGGGTCCTTTGTTTTCCTGGTATGACAAAGCTGGAAATCACAAAATATTTAGGTTGGGATTTATATCCTAGAGGGTGATATCTCCTAGGTGGTATGACCCAATCAGCTCGTGGATTAAAAGCTTTACTAGAATTAATTAAGTTTCTGTTATAATTAAAGTTTTGGTTAAGTCTTTCTGGGTTCGACGAATTTCTGTGAGTTCGTCGAACAGAGTTCGACGAATAGGGTTGAGATCGTCGATCTCTGCCCAGAGAATGAATATATTCATTTTTTGTGCCCCTTGTTTGTCGACCTCTGCTTGACGAACCATACAGAGTTCGTCAATCGCAGTTAGACAAATAACTATAACTATAATTTGCATTTAGAGTTCGTCGATCTGGGTTCGACGAACTGGCTAGATTTCGTCGATCGAAGCTCGACGAATTCTGCTGAAACTTGTTACCTATGGTTTTCTGGTTGTTGGTTTTCTGACCTATTGATTTGGAAACATTTTCTGTTTTTTTGTCTATTGATTACTTTTTCTTTTCCCTTAGCAGTGACAAATTTTATGGGGGTTGTTAAGATGTTCTTCCTGAGAATCGGGGGCAAACTTGATGAAGCACCCAAGCCTAGCTTGCCATTAATTCTGACATTCACAGTGCTTGTGATGTCCATCAGCTTGATGTTTCTTCCATTATGAGTTTCCTCAAGTTGGTTAGCCTCACAAAGCTCAGTTTTTAAAAATGTTATTTGCTCATTAGCTAAGCATAATTCATCTTTTAACCTATTATTTTCTGTTAATGTTTTATAAATTTCCTAATTTTTCCCTAAGGGTTTTAATCTCTTTTTCTGAATTTATTACGTCTATACACATTGATTTAAATTCAATTTTAAAAGAATCTGAAGTGTAATCAAAAGAAGATAGTACCTTATCAGCTTCTGAATCTGAAGCTTCTTCATTGTCTGATTCCTCTTTTCTGAAATGCTCCTGGAAGCATCAATTGTCATAAGGTAAACCTCCTTAGTCCTTGCTTCTTCCTCATCTTCACTGGAGATGGAAGATGTTGATTCATCTTCAGTTTCACTCCAGGTTTCAGCCACAAAACCTTTTTCCTTCTCTTATATTTGCTGGAGGAAGGTTTGCTGGTGTGCTGTTTCCTGGTGTCTTTCTCTCTTCTCTTCTCTTTCTTCTGGTTATCTGGATAGTCAGAGAGGAAGTGCCCAGGTTTCTTGCACCCAAAACACACCACTTCTTTAGTTGGTGCTTTATCATACATGGGTTTGTCATCTTGCCTAGATGACTTTCTTCTGAAGTCATTTCTTGCCATCTTGTAGAATCTTCCAGAAAATAGACTCATGAGCTCTTCATTTGATGTTGATGTCTGTGTCTCCTCAGCAGCCTTGAAAGCTATACTTTGCTCTTTTCTGGCTGGTGGAGTTGTCCTTTGCTCTGCTGCCTCCATGGACTTGATTAGTTGTTCATAAGACTTTAACTTGCCCAATAGAGATTCTATAGATATCTCATTTAGGCTTCTGACCTCCTTGATGGGCCAGATCCTTGAATCCCATGAGCTTGGGAAGCACATCAGGATCTTATCATTCACCTCTGTGAGGGTGAAGTCCTTGTCCAAGGTTTTTAGCTCATTGATGATTGAGCTTATCCTGTTATACATATCAGCTACTGATTCAGCTTCTTCTTTCTTGAAGTTCTCATATAAGGATATGAGGTTGGATCTCCTATCCTTTCTCTTATCAGCTGAACCAGCCACCATCTGATTTAGTGAATCCTAGATGGCTTTGGCTGACGTGCATTCAGCCACCTTCTGAAAAATATCATCTGACATAGTCTGTGCCAATATGTTTATAGCCTTGGCATCAGCTATCTTTGCCTTCTTCTGGCTTCAGTCCACATAGGTGGTGGAACTGCAGTAGTGCTTGTAGATGTTGCAGAAGTTGAAGCTTGAGGGGGAACTGTCAAAATAGAGTTGTATATATCCTCATCAATAGAATTCATGTATAATTTAATTCTTGCCTTCAAAATGGCAAACCTATTTAGGTTGCAAATTGGAGGTCTGGTGCTTGCATAATCCTTGTTTTGTGTCATAGCTGTGTATATAAATCTAATATGGAAATAAAAAATAAAATTTAGATCTAACAAAGGATCTTTGGTTCATGGGTTAGCTTGTACAACCAAAAGAATCTGCTATGATACCAATTGAAAGTGAGCAGTTAGATCAAGAATACTCTAGAGGGGGGGGGGGGTGAATAGAGTATTTAGAGTTTTTTAAAATTCACTACTGGATAATGCAGATTAGTCTAAGTATAGTAGTAAATACATCAAAATATAAAAGCACATAAACTAACTACCACAATCACAGTAAGAAAATAAAAAAAAAGAGGGCAACCAGACGACACAAGAAATTTATAGTGGTTCCCCAACCTGGGTACATCCACTCTTCTACCACCCTGTTAAGAATCCACTCAGGTTTTTGATCAATTGCCTGACACCAATGAGCTTTTGATCAGGTGCTCAAAAACCAAATCCCCAAGTCTTTTGATCAGGTGACTTGTAACCAGGAATCACTTTTGAAGGGAGATGACAACCCTTTACACAGTGGGGGTGAGAGAGTTGATTTTGTCTTCTCTGTCAACAATCATAGAGAAGACTTGTGGATTATTGATGGTAGCAAATGGCTCCTCCTGAGATATTGAATGGTTCAAGGAAATATGTAAGCCTTGCTATAGGGTGAAAGGCCTTCAAGCTTTTAGCCTTTATCTGCAGGATCTTCTTGATAGATTTGATAGTTTTTGTCCTTGGAAGTCCTTGTGTGTTGAAGTAAGAAGACTCTTGATTTTTTATGATTGTTCTTCTTCTTCTGAGAGTAGATCTTCTTTTTGTATCAGAGCTTTTGTGAAAGGAGAAGAGAAGCTATTGAAGACAGACTGATTGAAAATCTCAGTGTCTGTGTATACTGTGTCTCTGCAATTGCTATGGTACTCTGATTGTTATTGCTTGCTTCCTTGCTTCGTGTTGTCAGGAAGGAGAGAAAAATCTCTTTTATATTTACTGAGCGAATTTCCTTTCGAAATTTGAATCCTTCTGCGGCAATCAATGCTGGCGGTCCTTGAAAATAAACTGCATTAATTTCTTTCCCCAACTGTCCCTTGTAAAACTAGAAAACAATAATTCTAATGAAAGCCGTGATTAATGTACCGTCCAACGGTAATATTCAGAGAATATTTTATCATTAATCATTCAGAAATTATTACCATAGACTGAGGACAGAAGGAATAAATGCTAAGTCTGGAATCATCAAACTGATGACAGAATTCGTCGAGCTGATAACTGTGTTCGTCGACTGGAGTTCAGCATCTATTCTGGACTTAGAATATTCACAGTTGTATCTGAAATGAAATTTAAGGTCTCCAGAATTCGTCGACCTAATATTTGATTTCGTCGAGCTGAGATTCTGGAGTTGTCAAACATTCTGTGTGTCGACACAATTACTCCTGGGGTCGACATAGGTGGTGTCGACTGATTTCCTGTGTGTCGACACAAGTCTTCTGTGTGGTGTCGACACAAACTTTCCAATTTGTCGACTGATGATCTGTGTGTTGACACAATTAGTCCTGGTGTCGACACAGGTGGTGTCGACTGATATCCTATGTGTCGATACATGTCTTTTGTGTAGTGTCGACAAAACCTTTCCAAAGTGTCGACTGATGATCTGTGTGTCGACACAAGTGCTTCTAGTGTCGACTAAGTTGGTGTCGACATATACTCTGAGTGTCGACACAAGTCTTCTGGTTCTAAGTTGTTGAAGTAAATAATCCAGAATTCATCGGGCAGAGAACTAAGTTCGTCGACCTGAGACTAGAGAACATAGTCTTGACAGAATGTTGTAGTAGTCCAAAGATTCGTCGACCAAAGAATAAATTTCGACGAGCTCAGCTCAAGGAATTTTCTCTGAGATCTTCGAGCTGAGCACGACAATCGTCGACCTGAGTTCGACGAATGTCGAACTCACTTTACAGAGTCTTGAAATCTTTAAAGTCTTGAGTCTTTAGCAGTCTTGTTGATAGTTGGTCCATGCGATGTTGCTCTAAGGACTTGGCCTACACTCTAGGACATAACTATGACCCTGGCTATACATTGTGGGTCATATGATCCTAACTTAGTGAACCTAGCCCAAATCTTACTAGGGATCCAACACCATATATAAAGGCAAAAACTCACAAATTCATCACACTATGGTGATTCTAAAGAAGATATGGAGGTCAATTTGATGGCACTGTCTGATAATCTAGATATAGAGATTGCTGAATGTCAGGATTCTCAGGTAATCTTTGACAATTCCTATTATTTTATAAATTTTGTTCATGAAACTGTGGATGAGCTAGACTCACATGACTCAAAGCTTGATTCACATAAGTCTAACCCTAAGACTGAACTACATTAGCTCATAGTCAAATTTGAAAAACTGCTAGAAGCTCTTATAAAGAGCAAGAAGCTTGTCAAAGAACAAGCTATAGAAATTTCATCACTAAAATGTCTTGAGTATCATCATAAGATGGATACTCAGAAAATTGGTCTTTAAAGTTCTAAGTTGGCAAAGCTGACTAAGATCATTGATGAACAAATCATATTGCTAAAGCAAAAGGATGCAACCATTCAGGAGTTGGAATTCAAACTTCTGAATGAAAAAAGACAAGTACAACAATTTTTTAAACTTAAAACTGTGTTGCATATTATAGACACCTTCATAGGAACACCTGGAAGTGGTCTTGGATATGTTAAACCAAAAGAAAAAGAGGAAAAATGCTGACAGGACAAAAGGGTCCAGACATTCCACAACCCGTGTTCCAGACTAAGGGAAAAGAAACCTAAAAGTCAGAACCAGTTGGATGACGTTCATATGTGAATAGGAAATCTATTCCTAATGTGCCTGCTCCAAGGAGGGTTGTTGTAATTGAGAGACAGAACAACCATTTTGCTCACAGTAAATATACAACTATGAAGTTTGCTAATTCCTATTCTAAGGAATGTCAGCATAAAGTTCCCTCTGTTCCTCCAAAGAGGAGGTACGTCAGATATAAATGCTGGTATTGTGTAAAGGTAGGACATTTTGCCTTGGACTGTTGGTTCAATTACACTGTGTCTCATGTTCAGAAAATGTATCTAGTTAAGAAGTACATAGGTGGCCTCAATGGAGCCACTGCTAACAAGCACCTAGTACCCAAAACAATTTGGGTTCCTAGGAAAAATAAATTCTTATTTTGAAGGTATGTCCAAGCACCAGAGAAAGACCAATCCGGTACTTGGATAGTAGATATTCCAGACACATGACTGGAACAAGGAGCAATTTGATGGAGTATATTCCTGAAAAGAATGGACCACAAGTGATCTTTGTTGGAGCTGATAAAGGAATTATCAGAGGTTATGGTAAGATCTCAAATGACTTAGTCACTTTCACCAAAGTAGCTTATGTGGAAGGGTTGCAACACAACCTTATAAGCATAAGCAAACTTTGTGATCTTGGTTATGACATTTCATTCCACAAGGATGAGTGCCTCATAAAGAAGTCAAGTGACCAAGAGATTATCTTGACAGGCACTAGATGTAGGAATGTATATTGCTTAAGTTTCTTTGCTTAAAGTCAGACTCACCCTTATGTGTAGTTACAAATGAGAAAGCCTCACACTGTGTCAAATGGCACAACAGGCTACCTCATTTGAACTATAAGACCATTGGCAAACTTTTCAGCTAAGAGCTAGTTAGGAATGGTCCTAACGTTAAATGTTCTAAGAAGAGCATTTGCTCTGCGTACCAAAAAGGCAAGCAGACCAAACCTTCATTCAAAAGTATTGAATCTAAAGACTCAATGAGGTGTTTATACCTTTTGCATATGAAGTTGTTTGGTCCTATGCCAGCTCATAGTATAGGAAGGAGTGTCTACACTTTTGTGATTATAGATGATTATTCTAGATTTACTTGGGTTTTCTTATTAAGGAAAAAGTATGAAACTCCTTGTACAACCCATATTTGTTGAGGATGGACCCCGCCAACGCCAGGTTAGCAGAAGTCAAAGTCAGCAAGTCAAGATGGAGGTCATGGTCAACGCGCCAGCCTACAGAAGGCCTGGGTGAGTATGGCGAGCTCCCCCCGTATACTCGCCAGGTAGGAAACTAGGCAAGTTGCGTGCCCAGCCGTGCGAGTTCCTCCAGGAAGTCGCCTAATCGCCAAGGGGTGGTGGTATAAATAGACCCCCATCCAGGATTTCTCTATAAATAGGATCCCCGGGGTACGAGGTGAGACATTAGAAATCCCCTATAAGGATCTCGCGAGCTCTACTTCTTGGACACCAACTGAGCCTTTGGATTCCTTTTCCTTAGAGACCAGGTCGCGACCTCACGGCTTTGTTACCAGCTAGTCTCCCTCGTACCCAGCTCAACCAATTTTAGTTGTGGAGGAGTTGCTTCTTTTATGCATCCGGGTACGCGGTGGGACCTTCCTGTCGAAGCATATGGGGTCCTGTTTATTAACTTCGTTTTCGTCCTAGTCTCTTTAGACATTTAGTCTTGTTGCGGAGCAAGTAGCCTTAGGCTACCTTTACCCGATTTATGGAGTTGGGAATTTTCCTTGCTTCAACACTTGGTGCGGTGAACGTGGATTGCAGCCAAGGAGGGAAGTTTGTGCTTTGGCGAGATGGCTAGTGGTGGCGAGCATGGAGAGTTGATCAGTAACTCAGCGGGTGCTGGTAACCCTACACGAGGTAGTGAGTTTGTAATCATAGTGTCATTTGAGGACTTCTTTAAGAGGATCATGGTGACCTTACTTGCTGGGTTTCTCATCGCCCCAATGTCATGACGACCTCCCCTCGACGCGTGACACCGCCAGATGAGGAAGCTCCACCAAGGAGAGATGGGAAGGAGCACGCATGGGCGAGAGAGGAGCAATCAGTGCAGTTGTGATAGTATCTGACAGGTAACCAGGGGATTAGACTCCATGATCCAGAGCCTCCATCAAGATACCGCGATACTCACCGTTGGAGCGAGTATGATGATTCTAGCGAGGATGAAACTCGTAATCACCAGGGGGAGAGGAGCCCCTTCTCTGACGAGATCCTTGCGGCCCCAGTTCCTGAGGGGTTCAGAGAGCCCATCCTCACCTACTACTCCGGCAGAGATAACCTGATCAGGCATCTCCAATGGTTTGAGGTCGTGGTGTCGATCCACAACATGTTTGATGCCTTCAAGTGTAGATTCTTCTCCACCACCTTCAAGGGCAACACAAGGATTGGTTCCACCAGTTGCCATCCGGTTCCATTTACTGCTTCGCCGATCTTCTTCGGGGCCTCATAGTGAGGTTCGCGACATCAAAGAAGAGGAAGAAGGAAGCAACGACCCTCTTCAAAAATAGCCAAGGACAACACAAGATTTTAGGCCACTACATTGATCACTTCCAGGAAGAGATCTTGGAGGTGGAGGAGGTAGACAACTTCACCCTGATGGTAGACCAGAAGTTCGGTTTGAAGCAAGGGCTTTTCAGCATGGAGCTGGGGCCCCGAGGTCCTTCGAGGAGATGGTGGAGAGGGAGAATACATTCATCCAGGGAGAGGAGAAGAACAAGGACTTCTTGGCACGACTGGATGGGGATGAGCCGTTGGGGAGAGGGAGAGAGGGACCTTCAGAGGCAAGAGGTGGAAGACCATCAGAGAAGCGGCTCGAGAGGAAAAAAGGAGGAGACAAGGAGAAGAGAGTCGAAGAGAGAGGAATAGAGGAAGGAAGTTTAAGGCCCCCCAACCCTTACACCAGGTCAGGCCGGAGGGGATCTTACTGCCCAAGGCGTCCACCCAGTGCTCCTTAAGGGGTAACGACCCACTCTACGAAGCACTAGTTGGCTGCCTTGCTCGTCTTGAATCACAACAATCACATCACATCACAGAGTATTGCAGAAGCATTAATAGGAAACCACAACAAATATATATAACACTATATAGTTAAAAAAACCGCAAAAGGCAGTAGCCACTATTTATACATAGAGCCAATATGCTATATATAGTAATATGACTAACAACTTCTCTCTCACTCAACTTTGCTTGCTAGTATTCACGTCTCGAAACTCTAGAGACAACAGGGGTGTCTCTGCTCGGGTAGTCCTATCAGCTGGCGCAACGTCCTATGGCAGCTGGCTGCCACAGTGCTCCATCTCCTATGATTGGTTATTTAAATAACCGTTAGTCACATAGATAAGTAAAAATAAATATCCTCCCCGAATCCATATCTTGGGGACGAGTACATACCCATCCAATCAGAAGTAGATAGCCGAAGCAAGAGTGAGTTAGTATAACGTTTCATATATATAGGTTAGGAGTAATTATAGAGATGCACAACATTGTATAACTGAAAAAGCAGCAGTGCATATCAGTTGTTAATTAAAGCTCCACTAGCATATCAGCACATCAGGTGTTCACAACCTGTATCCTATCGTAGGCATTCTTAGTCGGCACATACCGCAAGCATTCACAGACGTGTACACACCGCAGGCATTCACAGCCGCACACACAATCCTATGTCGACATAGTATGGACCGCTTCTGTTCCAGCAGGGTAGCGAGCCCCGCGAGCCTCATAGATGTGGTCGTCTGTGAGAGTGGCCAGTCCTGCCACTTCTCGGGGTGGTCGTACCTCACAGCCCAGCCCCTAACATACATCCCCGGGTACTCTTGGATGTGTGTGACATCCGACGATTCATTTCGGCCGACTAGTGGAGGAAAAACCAACGGGGAAAAATATAACGGCCGATCACCCGTGGTGCACATCTCCCTGTCGCCTTTAGTCGTCAACCTTCCCGTACCGCTACGAACGGTCTGTGAAAGGGACTGACCCGCCATTATTTACCGCAAGCAATTCACAAGCAATAAATCATACAATCATACTAATTCGCACTGGGTCTGCGATGGCCTGCCCTGCTATACATTAACCTTCAGGCAGCGACACTCAGCTCAACTTTCGAGAAGGAGCGTGGGAGCGCTTTATTTGAGGCTAAACCCGGAGGAACACCTCAACTCTGGTTATCCTCAACCAAGGCTCAACCTTAACCAACAACTGCTCGTTTAAGTAGGACTAGTGCTTATAATAGTAAATTGCAGTAATGAGAATGCAGTGATTTAAACTGCTGATAATAAACTCTACATTATGAGATGCGACAAATACGAAATTGGAGTAGTACTGAAACGAAAGTACTTGAAATGAACTTGACCAGTATGAGACTGGAGTAGCACTGAATTGAAAGTACTGAACTGAAATGAACTTAACCAGTACATGACTGGAGTAGTACTGAATTAAAAGTACTAAACTGAAATGAACCTGACCAGTACGGGACAAAGTAGTACTAAATTGAAAGTACTGAACTGAAATGAACTTGACCAGTACAGGACTGAAGTAGTACTGAATTGAAAATACTGAACTGAAATGAACCTGAATAGTACGGGGCTGGAGTAGTATTTAATTAAAAGTACTGAACTGAAATAACTTGACTAGTATGGGACTGAAGTAGTACTGAATTGAAAGTACTGAACTGAAATGAACTTGACCATTACGGGACTGGAGTGGTAGTAAATTGAAAGCACTGAACTAAAGTAAATAAAGGAACTGAATAATCATAAAGAAAATAGTTAGTAGACCAATCACTCCATTCAGGAGGCTTCAGTTTCATCTCTGTTCTCAGGAGGTATTTTTAGTTTCTTCTCCGTTCTTAGGAGGTGTATTCAGTCCCTTTTCAGTTTTCAAGATTTCCTTGGGTTACACCCATTATTAAGATCTGATATCAATTCAGTTGCGCCATTTTAACCACGCTTAATCAGATCAGGAGAAGCTTATCATGGGTTATATTTTTTTATTATTCATCCGAGAATAAATGTCAATTCGATTTCTTGCGTCGGATCGAATACGAGAATCTCGTCAGAGGGCACATTCTTCCTCGAATTTCAGCCTCGAAAATCATTCCCAACACATGAGGGAAATCTTTTCCCGAAACGAGGTTGGAGAACATATTACTCGAAGCTCATAATTTCATCTTCCAAGTCTACCCAAATTGCCCGAAAGTTATTTTAAGAACGAGCCGCTCGGTGGTTTTGGCAAAAATTTCGAAATAATCGGAGCTGGAAATCTTGCCTCTATAACTCCATCGCTTAATAAATTGAACTTAATATTCAATATAAAGTGGTTGCGTGTTTTGATTTTTTTTTCAAAGAATTTGAGCGCATAAATTTCCGAGCATGACCCAAGGCTCCAAAAATTAGAAAATCTTCAATTTTTATCCCAATGTTTCCAAATTATAATGCAACCTTTAAGAGGACCTAAAAAGAGCCTACTAAATTTTACAAAATTTTCCGAGCAAATTTGGGCCTCTAAATTGGCCCAATAATTCTTGTTTATGCTTTTACAAATATCAAATTAACTCCACAAATTTCCAAAATTTTTGTTTAGACCTCCCTCATCAAGGTAACAATTTTCATGTTCAAAACTTTTTCATCAGGGCTCTAGTTTAGTCTCAGAAAAATTAAAACCCATTATTAATTATAATATTATAATTTATATAAATATTATAATTAATATAATATATATAATTTATTATTTATCTTCTCCCCCCCCCCCGCTCTATACAGAACACCCGATCTTACGGGGCTTCTCCGCCACCGGCGGCCGCCAGCCGGCCGTGACTCCGCCCCCGACCGACTGCTCAGGGGTGGGCACTCCCTCCGATAGTGGTCCGGCGGCCTGCCACCACCGGGGGTTTTTTGTTTTGAACGGGAGGGAGGGGGTGACGGCGCTCCGGCCACCGGAGCTTGCATGCACTACGTCAGAAAGGTAGGGAGGGAGGAGCGGAGAAGGTTTCTACCTTGTTTGGGGTCTCCAGCAGCCTCTTGTGAGTTCTGCCATTAATGGCGGTGGAGGGTGGTGGAGCTCAGGTGGGCTGTTTCCGGTGAGCTGGAGCTCCAGCAGAGGGTGGTTGTGGCTCGTTTTGAGCTTGGAAGAGGGATGCAAAGCTCTGAGGGAGGTGAGGTCTTTATATAAAGGGAGGGGAGAGCCCCTCCCTCCTCTTCTCCTACGTGGTTAAACAAACCATGGTGAGGTTAGTCTACCCTCCTAGGGTTAACTACAGTTGTATGGGGGCACATGTCAGTCCTCCATTGGTGAGGTACAAGCATGGTGTAAGCCTCCCATTGGTTGGAGCTCGGCTTGTTGGGGAAGGAAGGAAAGAGAGAAAGAGTGGGGTGGGCTTCTTCCTTTGGCACAATGCCCAAATCTTGGCTGCATTTCATGAAAATCAGAGCCCATTAAAGGGCCTATGATGGTCTTGGTGATGAGGCTCAAGTGGGGGCACTTTTGGAATTATATCCCCTTAGGAAAATTGCATTTTTAAGATGTTTGACCAAAGTTAACCCTAAGGTGGGTCCCCCATGTTGGTCAAAGTCAAAGTGGGTTTAAGACATCGGGAGTCGGGTCAAAGTTGGAGTGTTGCGTCATAATTTTTGCATGCACGCTTCTCGGTGCACAAGTATACTTGATTTGACCTCGAGTTGACCATTCATCGTCAAAATTGCCCGGGACGATTTATGTTGACTTTGTATTGATCATACGAGTCCAACACCGCTGACTAGGGTTGAATCAGAGTTCGTTTGACAAATGTCCAAAATCTGCGTGCCGCGGCGCGTTAAAATGGTAAAAATAGTCATAATTATTGCTATGCTTCGAATCACAATGCAATGAATTCCAATGCATTTGTATCGAATATACAAAACCATAGGAACTGACAGAACTCAAATCGGAGTTCTGTATGTCAATATTCAAAAATCTCATTTTCGCGACGTTCTACGAGGAACAGTCATATTCACCATATGACTTCGATTTGCAACGAAACGAGTTTGGTTGCACTCGTACCGATTATACGAGTCCAAAACAACAAACATAACTTGAATCAGAGCTCATTAGCTCAAAATCCCCAAAATAGGGTCATCTCCTAACCATTATGAGTCTCGGGTAGAGGTTCAGGTCACTTTTATTGGGTCCACTAGGGTTCTAGTGACCCAATAAAAGTTGGGATGTTACAATCCAATAAAAATAAAAGGATTTTCATCCCCGAAAATTTACTTAAAGTAGCGGGTAAGCGCAGTATACCTGGGGAGAGAGCTCTGGGTGCTTTTCTCGGACGATTGCTTCAGGTTCCCATGTATACTCATCTCGTCCGCAATTCGATCCCAAAATCTTACCATCAGAATGGTCTTGTTGCGCAAAATCTTCACTCTATAATCCACTATTCTGACCGGTTTAAGCTGGACGGACCTATCTAACTGCAACTGTATTGGTGGTGTAGGAAGGTGCTGCTCTGGTTGCCGGAGAACTCGCCTCAAGGAGGAGATATAAAACACATCATGGAGATTTCCCAATTTCTAGGGGCCGGGCTAATCGATAGGCAACTGTGCCAACACGCTCTATCACCTGATAGAGGACCAAATAGCGGGGATCTAGTTTCTTTTGCTTTCTCAACCGAGAGACACCATGAATGGGCTTAATTTTCAAAATATCAATTCTCTCATGCTAAACTCCACCGGTCGGTGCCACACATCATAATATTTGGCCTGCCGGCTCTGCGCATCCCACATTCTCTCCTGGATTAGCCGTATCGCTTCCGTAGTATCATTAATATATGCCACTCCTAAGGCTTCCGGGTCCTCATCTTAAGCCCATATTAGCGGAGTTCTACAATGCCTTCCATACAAATTCTCGTACTGTGCCATCTTAATGCTGGTATGATAGCTATTATTATAAGAAACTCGACTAAAGGCAGCAGTTGTTCTCATGACTCGTTGTTCTCTACTATGCATTGTCGGAGTAGATCCCCCATCGTTCGGTTCGTCCTTTCTGTCTGTTCATCTGTCTGCGAGTGGGTGGTGGTGCTAAAGGCTAACTTGGTCCCAAAGTATGCATGCACCCGCCTCCACTCCTTGGATGCTAAACGTCCATCACGATCCGACACAATAGACTTCGACACTCTGTGGATCCAGACCACTTGCTCTATGAACAATCTGGCAAGAACGTCAACCCTGCCACCCTGTCGGTTTGGAATGAATAACGCTACCATGGTAAGTCGATCCATAATAACCCATATGGAGTCGTTTCCAGCACGGGATCGAGGTAGGCCGTGGACAAGGTCCGTGGAAATGTCCTCAAATTTCCATTCGGGTATCGGCAGGGGCTGCATCAGGCCTTCTGGGCTGTGACATTCAACTTTAACCCTCTGACAGGCCGGACGCTGGGCCATAAAGTTGGTGATGTTTCTTTTCATTCTGGGCCAGAAAATGGTCCTGCGCAGATCAACATACATCTTAACCAAAGCAGGGTGAATAAAATACCTCGACTGGTGTGCTTCTCGAAGAATCTCATCTTGGATTCCTTCGGTGGATGGAATAAATATGCGGTGCCTGAACTGCAAGATTCCATCGTGCAAGTTGAACTCCTCTTGTACTCATCTTGTAGGGACTGGATGATCGGGACCACTTCCGGATCGACATTTTGGCATTCTCGTATTTGATCCCAGATGTCGCACTGAATTTCTATCCAATATAGTTGTGTCTGGTACTCTTTCGGGTCCCTATGCGCAACAAGTGTACTTTTCAAGTCTATCAAAGTCTGAAACCATTTCCTTGGAATCTTCTCCATACAACTATTGACTATCGAGGGAAGTCGGATTAACACGTCAGCAACTTTATTAGCCTCCTCGAGGCGGTACTAGAGGGCGAAATCATAATCACACACACACACACACACACACACACACACACATATATATATATATATATATATATATATATATATATATATATATATATATATATATATATATATATATATATATATATATATAATTCCAACAATCGGCATTGCCAGTGGTTCATCTCTTTCTGAGTAAAGATGTATTTGAGACTCTTATGATTGGAGAAGGTCTCACATCTTACTCCGTACAAGTAATCACTCCAGATCTTGAGGGTGAAAACAACGGCGCCCAACTCTAGATCGTGGGTAGCGTAATTTAGCTCGTGCAACTTTAGCTGGCGAGGTGCGTAAGACACCACCTTACCATGTTGCATATGAACAGCTCCAATCCTTTCAGGGAGGCATTAATATAGATTTCAAATCCTTCAATTCCCGAGGGGATCGTAGGGATTGGAGCAAAAGTTAGCAGCTTCTTTAATTCAACGAACGCAGTCACACACTCCGACGTCCATCGAAATGCAACATCCTTTCATGTAAAAGTTGTAAGGGGTAACATAATCTCGGAAAAATTCCCACAAATTTTCTGTAATACTCGGCAAGACCAAGGAAATTTCATATGTTTGCTGCCGTCTTAAGTGGCAGCCAGCTTTGAACTGCCTGGATTTTGGCTTGATCTACCGCCACTCCATTCTTGTTGACGGTATGACCCAAAAATCCGACCTCCTCTAACCAGAATTCACACTTACAGAACTTGGCAGAGAGAGAGAGAGAGAGAGAGAGAGAGAGAGAGAGAGAGTGCTCACGAAGCTTAAGTAATGTTGAGAATCAAGGTCCAGCGGGATTGGGTGTGTGTGGGACCGCATATTTGGGCTTCCCCATCGTGTTCCAGGTCTGGGTGTTGACCCCGGTAGGCCCCCCGTGTGGCAGAATATCCATGCCATCCCGTGGATGGATTAGTCCCACATCGCCTGGAACGGGTGGTCCTTGGTGTTTATGTACCCCCGTCCCCCCTTCCTATCACCTCAGGGTTTTGGGAAGATGTGTGGTGACGTGTGGTTTCCACAAGTAACATCATCTGTAGGTGTCTAGAATGGTCTGCCCTGGTGTTCGAGTAGATCAAAAAAAGATCTAGAAAGGATTCGAACACCTTACTTATCTGAGCCATAAAGGCAGAGGGGCCGTTAGTGAGCCCAAAAGGCATTACCCTGAACACCTATAGACCATAGTGGTAGCTAAAGGCAGTCTTGGGGATATCCTCCTCCCCGGACCCGAAGGTAATAGTAGCAGGATCTTAGGTCCATCTTGGAGAATACAGATGCACCTTGTAGTTGATCAAACAACTCGTCAATTCTTGAATATGTATACATATTCCGTATAGTGAGTTTATTTAGTTCACCAGTAGTCTATATACAGACGCAATGTCCTATCTTGCTTCTTTACGAACAGTAAAGTGGCTCCCCAGGGCGAGGAACTTGGGCGGACGAATCCAGCATCTATTAGTTCCTGAACCTGGGTCATCAACTCAGTCAATTCCTTACGGGCCATTCAATAGGGTGCCTGGGGCACTGGTCGAGCTCCAGACATCTGCTCAATCTGAGGGTCAACCTCTCGCCGTGGTGCAAAACTGGGAGGGACTCTGAAAACACTTCCAGGAAATCACGTACCACTAGTACCTTAGTGAGCACTTGAACTTTATCCTCCATTTTGTAGTAGATAAGAAGTATATATTTATCATACAACAAAACACGCACTGATATAGATGTACACGTGCATTAAGTATAATATATGGGTACCAATATCATACGTATCTCTAGCATCTAAAATATATACCTAGCACTATATCGGGGGCCGGTCCATGATGAAGGTCCAACACATAAGCTTCCAAGGGCGCTGCTCGGCCCTGCTGACCTTTCCTGCCAGCTCTACCCCTTCAGTCTCTTTAGCCATGTCCACACGCTTCCTGTCCTCCTTGAACTGCTCCTAATCCTGGTCTTCTTGCTACATGCGGGCAGAAAGCTCTCATGTGTCCCGACTGTTGGCACAAATGTAGTTCCATTCAAGAAGAACGTATTGTGCTACTGGCATGGGCTATGGTACTAGAGATGGCCTAGGCTCTTACTGCGGTGTTGGGGGTGCTAGTGGGCTCCTATAAGGCTGCTTACGCTGCCTATGTCAGCGCTCTCTCTCTTATTGATGGGGAGCGTCTCCTCTATCTCATCCCTGACCTCTCGGGACCTCGACCTATCCCCGACACTACTGGGCCACCATCCTCTGGTCTAACTCCAATGCAGTAGCATGAGTTGCTATAGTGTGGGAGGTGGACTGAGTGGTCATGATCAAGACCTATCTCAATTCTCCTCGCAAGCCTTATAGAAGCGAGCAACTCTATTTCTACTTATGGCTGCTAGGTTACCAACAAAACATGCCAGGTGGTTAACTTTCTCTCATCGTCTGGCATCGTCCGGTCACCCTGACGGATGCACAGGAACCTCTATAGTAGTGCTGCTTGGTCGGAGTCCGAGATGAAGTGCTCTAGGAAAGCCTCTACAAACTCCCCCCACAGGATAGTGCCCAACAGTCATCCTCTGAACATCGAGCTGCTGGCAGCTCTCCACAACTCTCTAGCATATCTCTCTAACAAGGTCACAACTAGTGACACTACAACTACTGTTGGGCCTATTATTCCTACCAGCAGCTCCTCTATGCACTCAACCCACTCCTCTGTCTTTATGACAGTCTTCGTGCCTCTGAAGGTAGGAGGCCTTATCCGCCGAAAGGTCTTATGTAGGTCAATGGATACTACCAACAGCTGTGGTGGCTGTGCCAAAGCTGTCCGGAAGGTCACCAGGATAGCTGTCAATGTTTTCCCCCAAGTTGGTGTCGGCAAACGGTACAACTGTAGGAGTAATTGGGTTTGGAGGTGGGGTGGCAAGGACATATCCTTTAGAGGAGGATCTCCCGTTACTAGACTTTGGTATTTCTTGAGAAGTAATAAGAATACAAGTGTCAGTATTTTGCAAAAGTAGGAGATATTTGTAAAAGACTAACAAAGAGAAAACAAAGGTGTGTGAGCGTGGTATCACACAGTCTAGAATCCCTAAGCCTCTACACTAGGGTCTACCAGGCTTCTGCTGCATGGTTTGTCCCAAACCAAAGAATAAAGCGAGGGACGGAGGGATCCTGAGACTTCTCCACAAGGACGAATCGTGATTGCTCTGATCTATTTGTAAGACCCCCCAACCCTTGCGCCAGGTCGGGCCAGAGGGGAACTTACTGCCTAAGGCATCCACCCAGTGCTCCTTAAGGGGTAACGACCCACTCTACTAAGCACTAGTTGGCTACCTTGCTCGGCTTGAATAACAACATACGCATTACATCATAGAGTATTGCAGAAGCATTAATGGGAAACCACAACAAATATATATAACATTATATAGTTAACAAAACTGCAAAAGGCCACAACCACTGTTTATACATAGAGCCCGTATGCTATATATAGTACTATGACTAACAACTTTTCTCTCACTCAACTCTGCTTGCTAGTATTCACGTCTCGAAACTCTAGAGATGGCGGGGGTATCTCTGCTCAGGTAGTCCCATCAGTTAGCGCAACGTCCTGCAGCAGCTAGATGTCGCGGTGCTCCATCTCCTATGATTTGTTATTTAAATAACCGTTAATCACAGAGCTAAGTAGAAACAAATCTCCTCCCCGGATCCATATCCTGGTGACGAATACACACCCACCCAATCAGAAGTTGATAGCCTAAACAAGGGTGAGTTAGTACAACATTTCATATATATAAGTTAGGAGCAATTATAGAGATGCACAACATAGTATAACTGAAAAAGCAGCAGCAGTGCCTATCAGTTGTTAATTAAAGCTCCACTAGCATTTCAGCACATCAGGTGTTCACAACCTGTACCCTATCTAGGAATTCTTAGCCACGCACATACCTCAAGCATTCACAGCCACGCACATACCGCAAGCATTCACATCCATGCACATACCACACGCATTCACAGCCGCACACACAATTCTATGTCGACATAGGATAAACCGCTTCTCTTCCAGCAAGGTAGCGAGCCCCGTGGGCCTCACCAATATGGCCGTCGGTGATAGTGGCCAGTCCTACCACTTCTGTGGGTGGTCGTACCGTACAGCCCAGGCCCTAACGTACATTCCCAGATACTCTTGGATGTGTGCGACATCCGACGATTCATTTTGGCCGACCAGTGGAGGAAAACCCAACGGGGAAAAAATATAACGGCCGGTCACCCGTGGTATAAATCTCCTTATTGCCTTGAGTTGTTAACCTTCCTGCACCAGTACAAACGGTCTGTGAAAGGGACTAACCTGCCATAATTTACCGCAAGCAATTCACAAGCAATCAATCATACAATCATGCTAATACTCACCGGGTCTGCGGCGACCTGCCCTACTATACGTTAACCTTCAGGCAGCGACGCTCAACTCAACTTTCGACAAGGATCATGGGAGCACTATATTTGAGGCTAAACCCGGAGGAACACCTCAACTCCAGTTATTCTCAACTAAGGCTCAACCTTAACCAACAACTGCTCGTTTAAGCAGGACCCGTGCTTATAATAGTAAATTGCAGTAACGAGAATGCAGTGATTTAAACTACTGATAATAAACTCTGCATAATGCGATGCGACCAGTACGAAACTGGAGTAGTACTGAAATGGAAGTACTTGAAATGAACTTGACCAGTACGAGACTTGAGTAGTACTGAATTGAAAGTACTGAACTGAAATGAACTTAACCAGTACATGACTAGAGTAGTACTGAATTAAAAGTACTGAACTGTAATGAACCTGACCATTACAGGACTAGAGTAGTACTGAATTGAAAGTACTGAACTGAAATGAACATGACTAGTATGAGACTGGAGTAGTAATGAATTGAAAGTACTGAACTGAAATGAACCTGGCCAGTACATGACTGAAGTAGTAATGAATTTACAGTACTGAACTGAAATGAACTTGACCAGTACAGGACTGAAGTAGTTCTGAATTGAAAGTACTGAACTGAAATGAACTTGACCAGTACGGGACTGAAGTAGTAGTGAATTGAAAGAACTGAACTGAAATAAATAAAGGAACTGAATAATCATAAAGAAAATGATTAGTAGTCCAATCACTCCATTCAGGAGGCTTCAGTTCCATCTCCGTTTTCAAGAGATATTTTCAGTTTCTTCTCCGTTCTCAAGAGATGTATTCAGTCCCTTTTCAGTTTTCAAGATTTCCTTGGGTTACACCCATTATTAAGATCTTATATCAATTTAGTTGTGCCTTTTTAATCACGCTTAATCAGATCAGGAGAAGCTTATCATGGGTTATATTTTTTTATTATTCATCCAAGAATAAATGTCAAATCGATTTCTTGCGTCGGATCGAATCCGAGAATCTCGTCAAAGGGCACATTCTTCCTCGAATTTTAGCCTCAAAAATCATTCCCAACATACGAGGGAAATTCTTTACCCGAAACGAGGTTGGGGAATATATTACTCGAAGCTCATACTTTCATCTTCCGAGTCTAATCAAAATGCAAGAGAGTTATTTTAAGAATGAGCCGCTCGGTGGTTTTGGCAAAAATTTCGAAATAATCAGAGTTAGAAATCTTGCCTCGATAACTCTCATTGCTTAATAAATTGAACTTAATATTCAATATAAAGTAGTCGCGCGCTTCGATTTACATTTTTAAAGAATTTGAGCGCAATAATTTTCAAGCGCGACCCAAAGCTCCAAAAATGAGAAAATCTTCAATTTTTATCCCAATATTTCCAAATTATAATGCAACCTTTAAGAGGACCTAAAAATAGCCGAGTAAATTTTCCAAAATTTTCCGAGCAAATTTGGGCCTCTAAATTGACCCAATAATTCTAATTTACGCTTTTAGAATTATCAAATTAACTCCAAACATTTCCAAAATTTTTGTGTAGAGTGCCCTCGTCAAGGGTAACGATTTTCATGTTCAAAACGTTTTCATCAGGGCTTTAGTTTAGTCTCAGAAAAATTAAAACCCATTATTAATTATAATATTATAATTTATAAAAATATTATAATTAATATAATATATATTATTTATTATTTATCTTCTCCCCCCGCTCTGTACAGAACACCTGCCCTCACTGGGCTTCTCCGTCGCCGGCCGGGCGCCGTCGGCCGTGACTCCGACCCCGGCCGACTGCCCGGGGCGGGCGCTCCCTCCGGCGGTGGTCCGGCGTCCTGCAGTCGCCAGCCACCGCCGAGTCTTTTTTTTGTTTTGAACGGGAGGGAGGGGGGTGACGGCGGCGGCGCTCCGGCCGCCGGAGTGTTTCATGCACTATATCAGAAAGGTAGGGAGGGAGGAGAGGAAAAGGTTTCGACCTTATTTGGGGTCTCCGGCGGCCTCCGATGAGTTCCGCCATTAATGACGGTGGAGGGTGGTGGAGCTCGGGTGGGCTGTTTCTGGCGAGCTAGAGCTCCGACATAGGGTGGTTGTGGCTCGTTTTGAGCTTGGAAGAGGGATGTAAAGCTCTGAGGGATGTGAGGTCTTTATATAAAGGGAGGGGAGAGCCCCTCCCTCCTCTTCTCCTACATGGTTAAACAAACCAAGTTGAAGTTAGTCTACCCTCCTAGGGTTAACTACAGCTGTATGGGGGCACATGTCACTCCTCCATTAGGGAGGTACAAGAATGGTGTAAGCATCCCTTTGGATGGAGCTTAGCATGTTGGGGAAGGAGGGAAAGAGAGAGAAAGAGTGGGATGGGCTACTTCCTTTGGCCCAAGGCCCAATTCTTGGCTGCATTTCATGAAAATCAGAGCCCATTAAAGGGCCTATGATGCTCTTGGTGATGAGGCTCAAGTGGGGGCACTTTTCGAATTATATCCCCTTAGGAAAATTGCATTTTTAAGATGTTTGACCAAAGTCAACCCTAGGGTGGGTCCCCCATATTGGTCAAAGTCAAAGTGGGTTTAAAACATCGGGAGTCGGGTCAAAGTTCGGGTGTTGCATCATAATTTGTGCGTGCACGCTTCTCGGTGCACGAGTATGCTTGATATGACCTCGAGTTGACCATTTATCATCAAAATTGTCTGGGACGATTTCTGTCGACTTTGTATTGATCATACGAGTCCAACGTCGCTGACTGGGGTTGAATCAGAGTTCGTTTGACAAATGTCGAAAATCCGCGTGCCGCAGCGCGTTAAAATGGTCAAAATGCTCATAATCATTGCTATGCTTCGAATCGTGATGCAATGAGTTCCAATGCGTTTGTATCGACTATACAAAATCATATGAATTAACAGAACTCAAATTAGAGTTCTCTAGGTCAATATTCAAAAATCTCATTTTCACGACGTTCTACGAGGAACGGTCATATTCACCATATGACTTCGATTTTTAACGAAACGAGTTTGGTTGCAGTCGTACCGGTTATACGAGTCCAAAGCAACAAATAGAACTCGAATTAGACCTCATTAGCTCAAAATCCCCAAAATAGGGTCATATCCTACCCATTATGAGTCTCGGGTCACTTTTATTGGGTCCACTAGGGTTCCAATGACCCAATAAAAGTCGGGATACTACAAGAAACTCCCAGGAGGGCAGAGGAGCGGAGGAGGTAGGAAAGGCGTCAGAGAGATGAATAAAGGAGGCCCACGAAGTCTCCAGCGAGGAGAGGAGAAGAAAGGCAATTCCAATATCCTGAGAATCGTCCCCAGTGGAGGCCACCGATTCGGCCATGTTTCCAGCCAGAAGAGAGGAGGAACAATAATCGGCAGGAGGAAGGCCGAGGAGGAGGAAGAGAAGCGATGTCCATCACCCGTTAGGGGAACAAGCATCACTGGATGGAGCAACGAGCGATATGTAACACCCCAGTTTTTGCAAGAGGTTCAATCTGCTGTTCTGAAAAATTTTTGGGTTCTGGCATGAGGCACACGGCCTGCGACACGGGCGTGTCGCAGGGCGTGTCGAGGCCGTGTCGACACTCGGCCCAAGTGTCGACACTTTGTGCTCGACAGAGTGTCGAGAGTGGGGCACACGGCCTGCGACACGGGCGTGTCGCAGGGCGTGTCGAGGCCGTGTCGACACTCGGCCCAAGTGTCGACACTTTGTGCTCGACAGAGTGTCGAGAGTGGGGCACACGGCCTGCGACACGGGCGTGTCGCAGGGCGTGTCGAGGCCGTGTCGACACTCGGCCCAAGTGTCGACACTTTGTGCTCGACAATGTGTCGAGAGTGGGGCACACGGCCTGCGACACGGCGTGTCGCAGGGCGTGTCGAGGCCGTGTCGACACTCGGCCCAAGTGTCGACACTTTGTGCTCGACAGGGTGTCGAGACTGGGGCACACGGCTTGGGACACGGGCGTGTCCCAGGCCGTGTCACCTCTCGGGTTGGTGTTGGGGCCGTGTCGTTGGAGCTACACGGCAGGCCACACGGCCGTGTCACTGGGGACACGGGCGTGTCGGATTGAACACGGGCGTGTCGGATGCCCGTGTCTGATTCCAGGCGCGTCGATTTGAGACGGCGAATGAGGCACACGGCCCTGGACACGGGCGTGTGCCAGGCCGTGTTCGGCCCAGATCTTTTATTTTCCAGGCGAATCGCAGCCAGTCTTTTTCTGGTTTTGGGATCTAACGGTTCAGGCCATCTCCTGGGATTTAAGCCCGAAGTTAGGGCTGCAGATCCTCCACTTTTTTTCCAAGTTCCCTCTTTCTAAGATCTTGAGAAACCTAGAGCAAGGAGGAAGAAGAAGAACTCTTGGGCTGTAGGAAGGGTGTCGGAGCTCCGAATCGCGAGCCGAGTCCGGATCCGTGAAGCTTAGACCATTGCGAAGATTTCCATCCGGCTATTTTTGCCATGGCAAGAAAGAGAGTCGGAAGGTAACGACATCTCTCCTCTCGGTCTTTAGGATGCATGTTTTAGCATCATCTAGTTTTCTTTTCTCTAATTTTTGGGCACCAAACTCTCAAATGAGAGGGGTTTGCTTGCCAAGTTTCAAGAGGAACTTCTGGGTCGATTGAGTCCGTCCCCGGCATATTTTGCATTAGAGATCCGCTTCGCTAGTGGATTAGGCATGGTGGGTGAAGCCGTAGTCGCGACCGTTAGTCCGACACGGTGATGTTGCATACGAACTTAGGGATTCGTAGAGGTTTCCGATGCGGCAAGATGTCGTTTGTGTGGTGGTGATGATTGTCCCGTTTGCTTGAAAAGAGTACATGTAGTCGAACCCGGACAAGGTTAGCTCCTCGTGGTGGTAGATGGTTTCCTTGACAAGGTTAGCTCCAAATGAGAATGGAGATGGTTTCCTTGGTGGACAAGTTAGCTCCGCACGAGTTGGAGATGTTTTCCTTGGTGCGCGGGAACGCTGCGGTACAAAGAGGGATTGCGATGTGTTTTAGTCTTGGTTGTGTTGTGCCAAGGCGTGGCTATGTCTCCGTGGTCGGCTGGCTATCCCGTGACACGTGCGTCATGTGTGGAGAGTGTCCCGGCGAGACTAGTCCCCTTCTGTGAGACTGACGAGAATGCCAAGCTTGGGGCAAGCCGGGCAAAGAGGCCATGAGCGGGTGGGTCCAGCAAGGCTTCTTAGAATCGGTCAGTCTGTGGTTGTTGGAATCCTGACATGAGACGTCAGAGCTTGCAGGCAAGCCCGGGGCTAAGCCCACGAGCGGGTGGGGCCTTGGCAAGATTTCCATGTGGCGGCCTGTGCGCCGTGTGAGGGAGTTGTGTCTCCTCAATGTTTGCGGCTTTATGCCAATTGGGGAAATGTGAGTACCCAAATGTTGTGATGTTGTGCTAGATGCATACGGTTTAGGGTACCTTGGGTGAAGCCCGGGTGTTGCATTCATGCTGCATAGTAGGCCCTTTCTTTATATGCTCAACCAGTAGAGAACATGTTTGTTGATTGAGACATCCAAGCCTGTTTTAATGTATTTCTATTTATAGAAATTTATATTGCATATGAAGTGCTGACTTGCAGGTTGGAGGGTTCCCCGGGGTCCGTTAGGGGCGGCCGGGAGGAGATGTGTTGTTACACAGTTTGAGGTCAGCCTTTGCTGACCCACGTTACTAATAATTTTTACAGGGCAAGGATCGCACGCAGGAGCTAGCACGCCGGCCAAAAAGGCCTAAGCCCATGAAGTGTTTTCTCTTTTGTAGCACTACTTTTGATGATGTATGTTTGAGACTATTGTCCGGCTTGCATGCCGAGGTAGACTAGGAGTGCTGAGCACATTCATGTTTGGTTGTACTGTTTACCCTTTTGGACTTTTGATGTAAGGCCTTAAGGCCATTTTTTTACTCTTTTGGATTAGTGGATAACTTCTAGTTGTGCTTGGTTTTCCGCTGTGTTGTGCAAGTGTTTTGAGTTTTGGGTAGCTATATCAACTTTTAATACTAAAGCTGTGGTGTTCGTATGTTGTGGGGCCCCGGCCGGACCCATATTATACGTCTATTACAGGGGAGGTGTTACAATTTTGTATCAGAGGGAGGTTAGATTCAAGGTCAGTGCGTAAAGAAGTTATCCACATAAGAGTAACGCGGGACCATGAGTGTCCTTATGTTTTAGTCTTGAGATTGGAGACTAATCCCTTATTTCTTGTCTTCCTGAAGAGTGCAAGCAACGAGGCGGGCACTTCAAGAGCAAGGGATGATCTCTCGGCGAGCAGTGCTACTGCTCCAGGTCTTTTGGGCACGGGTGTAGACCGGCCGACTTCTGCCGCATGCTTGCAGAAGCGATGGTGGCAGCTCAGGCTGCAGCAGCGGCTCAGGTGGCAGCCCCTGCCACACCAGATACGACAACGGCCGTGCCAGGAACAGAAGCCAGTCGAGTGGAGCCTTTGGCGGAGAGAGTAGTTGTTGGACATGGAGACCGACACATGAAGTATTTCCTGAGTTTCCATCCCCCGTCTTTCAAGGGTGTCGGAACGCCAACGGATGCGGAAGACTGTGGGTTCGCATTCAAGAACTGTTAAGGGCGGCAGAGACGCCAGAGGAAAAGAAAGCTGAGTATGCGGCGTTCATGTTGGAAGGAGACGCCAAGTTTGTGGTGGGTGAGCCATAGCGGCCGCCAGTTTCCGGGACGCACCCGTCAGTGGAAGAGTTCGGGGACGCTTTTCTTAAGAGGTATATCCCCGTTTCAACTCGGTTGGCCCTGCAGAGACAGTTTTTGCATCTAATGCAGCGCGAAAAGACGGTGGACGAGTACGTGCAAGAGTTCACCCGTTTGGGTCGTTATGCGGGAACGACAATGGCTGATGATTTAGAGAGGGATAACCTCTTCTACCAAGGTTTGAGGGAGAATCTGAGGCAGCCCCTCATCTCCATGAAGAGGGCGGGTTTAATGAGTTAGTTGAAGCCGCCAGGAGTTTGGAGAATGATTTGGAGCGACCCAACGCCGTAAGGGTTTTACTCCCAAGCAAGGGAAGGGAAGCCTTCCCAATCTCATGGAAAGTCTGATGGGAGTAGGTGGAGGAAGAAGCCTTCCACTTCCAGATCTGGTGAGAGGAGCAACTGGACGCCTGGGGGTTCCCACTCTAGGGGACCGCCGACGTGCTACAACTGCGGGAAGGTTGGGCACATAGCCCGTGCTTGTCAGCAAGGGGGAGCGGGGCAAGAGTCAAAGCAGGAGCAGTCGGTGCGCTCGGGCCCAGTGCTGTAGAGAAAGGAAAGATGGCGGAGTCGAGCGCTTCTCGGTTCCAACCGGTGCAACCAAGGGCCTACAACCTTGGACAGCAAGAAGCGATCCGCCAGACGGATGTGGTGACAGGTATGAAGAGAATTTAAGTTTAAATTTCGTGCTTCATCCTTTTAGACTTTTGTGTAATGTCTATGTTGTAGGCTTCGTGTTAGTTTCCGGATACCCCGCTAGGGTATTGTTTGATACCGGAGCATCGCACTCCTTTCTTGCGGAGAGCTTCATCCGGAGAATAGGAATTGAGTCTTTCTCGTCGGGAGCAGAGCTGAAAGTGCGCATGCCCAATGGTCATCTATGACCACCGAGGCTAAAGGGCGCATTTGTTGGGAGCTAGACGGAGTTGTCTTCGCTCTGGAGCGGCAGTGTTACCATTAGTAGAGTTCGATGTCATTTTGGGTATGGACTGCTTGCAGAGCAGCGCGCCAGTATTGACTGCCTTTCTAAGGTGGTGACCTTAAGGAGTAAAGGGCAAATAGAAGTCAAGTTTGAGGGCCTTGGTGGAGTGGCCTGTTCCCTGATATCGGCCATGCAGTTGGTGCGGGCGGTTAACCAGGGTGGTGTAGCGCTTGTAGCGTTATTGGAGGTTCGTCTCTCCCAACTGTCGATTGAGGAAGTGCTGTGGTGGCAGAGTTCAAGGATGTGTTTCCGGATGAACTTCCTGGAGCGCCTCCTCGGCGGGAGATCGACTTCTCGATCGAGTTAGTGCCGGAGGCTAGACCGGTGTCACGTCCTCCTTTTAGGATGGCACCAAAGGAGTTAGCGGAACTTAAGGTTCAGTTACAGGAACTGTTGGAGCAAGGGTATATTAGACCCAGTTCTTCACCGTGGAGCGCACCGGTGTTGTTTGTGAAGAAGAAAGACGGTAGCATGCGCCTGTGCATAGACTACCGAGAGCTTAATAAGTTGACCGTCAAGAATAAGTATCCGATTCCTCGGATAGATGATTTATTTGACCAGTTGGTGGGGGTCGATGTATATTCGAAGTTGGACTTGAAGTCAGGCTACTATCAGCTACGAATTCGGGATGAGGACATACCCAAAACTGCTTTTGGGACAAGGTATGGACACTTTGAGTTTACGGTGATGCCGTTCGGGCTGACGAACGCACCATCGGTGTTCATGATCTGATGAATCGGGTATTCCGGGAATACTTGGATTCTTTTGTGGTTGTTTTCATTAATGACATTTTGGTGTATTCCAAATCGGAGGTGGAGCATGAGACCCACTTGAGAATAGTTTTGCAAGTGTTGAGGGAGAATGAGTTGTATGCAAAATTCTCCAAATGCGAGTTCTGGTTAGAGAAGGTGGCATTTTTGGGCCACGTGATTAGTGGTGATGGGGTGGCAGTGGATCCAGCGAAAGTGGAGGCCATCAGAGATTGGCCGGTGTTGAGGACCGTGGCGGAAGTCCGAAGTTTTCTTGGACTAGCCGGGTATTATAGGAGATTCGTGGAGAATTTCTCGAAGATAGCTCTACCCCTCACCTCTCTCACTCGCAAAGACCATAAATTTGTGTGGACCCAAGAGTGCGGTCAAGCATTCGAGGCACTAAAGGAGAGGCTTATGATGGCTCCGATCTTGAGTTTACCGCAAGGGACAGATGGATTTCAAATTTTCAGTGACGCATCGGGATGCGGTTTGGGTTGCGTTTTGGTGCAACATAGGAAGGTGATAGCCTTTGGGTCTAGACAGCTGAAACCTCATGAGAGGAATTACCCCGTCCATGACTTGGAGTTGGCGGCGGTAATCTTTGCGCTGAAAATTTGGCGGCATTATGTTTATGGCGCAAGAGTGGAGATCTTCACGGACCATAAAGCCTGAAGTATCTCTTAGATCAAAAGGACTTGAATATGCGGCAACGCAGATGGGTTGAGTTTCTTGGAGACTACGAAGTGGCGATTCAGTACACGCCGGGTAAAGCCAATGTGGTGGCGGATGCGTTGAGTAGAAAGTACTCGGGCTAGGAAATTGGATCGAAGCTCATGATGAGCGGTTGGTACGGGAATGGGAGTCCCTTGGATTGGAATGTGTTGCGAGGGGCGAGTCTAGCGTGGCTCGGTTGAACTGGATTGAAGTACAAAGCGATTTGTCCGACCGTATTCGGGAAGCGACTCGGTTGGATGTGGAGTTTCAACCTTTTGTGTTGGAGTCTCAAACGGGCGAGAGCAGCACCTGGGAGATGATTGATGGGATTCTGAGGAAGGGCGGAAGGGTTTGTGTACCGCAGTTTGGCAATCTCCGTGAGGAGTTGATGTTTGAGGCTCACTTCTCAAAGTACTCCATTCACCCGGGCAGTACAAAGATGTACTTGGATATGAAGAAATCCTTTTGGTGGCCGGGGTTGAAGCGAGATGTGGCTTTGTATGTGAGTCGTTGCCAAACATGTGCCTTGGTGAAGGCCGAATGTCAGAAACCGGGCGGGTTCCTGAAGCCCCTTCCAATTCCTGAGTGGAAATTTGAGGACATTTCCATGGACTTTGTGCATGGTTTGCCTAGATCGCAGCATGGGAATGATGCTATTTGGGTGATCGTGGATCGCCTAACCAGGTGGCTCACTTCATCCCGAACCGGAAGGAGGACAGCGTGGAGAAGCTGGTGGAGTTGTATGTTCGCAACATTGTGCGACTGCACGGAATTCCGAAGAGCATAGTCAGTGATCGCGATGGACGATTCACGTCCAAGGATTGGAGACTTGTTCAGAAGAGCTTGGGCACGAAGCTAAAGTTCAGTACGGCGTTCCATCCTCAAACCGATGGGCAAACGGAGAGGACGAACCGTACGTTGGAGGATATGTTGAGGATGTGCGTTCTCGATTTTGGCAAGAGGTGGGAGGATCACCTCTTCATGGTAGAATTTGCGTACAACAACAGTTTTCAAGCTAGCATAAAGATGGCCCCATACGAAGCTTTGTATGGGAGGCGGTGTCGAACGCCAATGTCTTGGGCAGAGGCGGGAGACACCAAACTTCTGGGAAAGGATGCGGTAGTTGACGCTTGCGAGATGGTACGGACCATCCAAGAGCGTATGAAGGTGGCACAAGACAGGCAAGCGAAATATTTTAATGCTCGTCACCGAAGTTAGAATTTGCAGTTGGTGATTGGGTTTATCTGAAGGTCAAGCCGTTCAAAGGCGTCTCGCGGATTCGCCGACTCAAGAAGTTGAGTCCAAGGTTTTTGGGGCTTTTGAAATTGTTGAGCGGATAGGAGAAGCAGCCTATCGGTTGGCATTGTCCGCAGATTTGAGTGGATTACATGACGTCTTCCACGTCTCCGTGTTGAGGAAAGCCTTGGTGGAGTCTAGCGTGGTGATTGAGCCGGCATCGGTGCCGATTGAGGAAGACTTGAGGACGCGAGTCCTTCCAATCGCTATAGAAGATTCAGAGATTCGGCAGTTGCGGAATAAAGAAGTTAAACTTGTGAAAGTCCGTTGGGACAACTGCGGTCGTGAGGAGTTCTCGTGGGAGCGAGAACAGGCCATGCTAGAAGACTATCCAGAACTATTTGTGTCAGGTACAATTTAAGTTTTGTACCTTTTGTTTTGTAATTTCGGGACGAAATTCAGTTAAGTGGGGGAGAGTTGTAACACCCCAGTTTTTGCAAGAGGTTCAATCTGCTGTTCTGAAAAATTTTTGGGTTCTGGCATGAGGCACACGGCCTGCGACTCGGCGTGTCGCAGGGCGTGTCGAGGCCGTGTCGACACTCGCCCAAGTGTCGACACTTTGTGCTCGACAGAGTGTCGAGAGTGGGGCACACGGCCTGCGACACGGGCGTGTCGCAGGGCGTGTCGAGGCCGTGTCGACACTCGGCCCAAGTGTCGACACTTTGTGCTCGACAGAGTGTCGAGAGTGGGGCACACGGCCTGCGACACGGGCGTGTCGCAGGGCGTGTCGAGGCCGTGTCGACACTCGGCCCAAGTGTCGACACTTTGTGCTCGACAATGTGTCGAGAGTGGGGCACACGGCCTGCGACACGGGCGTGTCGCAGGGCGTGTCGAGGCCGTGTCGACACTCGGCCCAAGTGTCGACACTTTGTGCTCGACAGGGTGTCGAGACTGGGGCACACGGCTTGGGACACGGGCGTGTCCCAGGCCGTGTCACCTCTCGGGTTGGTGTTGGGGCCATGTCGTTGGAGCTACACGGCAGGCCACACGGCCGTGTCACTGGGGACACGGGCGTGTCGGATTGAACACGGGCGTGTCGGATGCCCGTGTCTGATTCCAGGCGCGTCGATTTGAGACGGCGAATGAGGCACACGGCCCTGGACACGGGCGTGTGCCAGGCCGTGTTTCGGCCCAGATCTTTTATTTTCCAGGCGAATCGCAGCCAGTCTTTTTCTGGTTTGGGATCTAACGGTTCAGGCCATCTCCTGGGGATTTAAGCCCGAAGTTAGGGCTGCAGATCCTCACTTTTTCCAAGTTCCCTCTTTCTAAGATCTTGAGAAAACCTAGAGCAAGGAGGAAGAAGAAGAACTCTTGGGCTGTAGGAAGGGTGTCGGAGCTCCGAATCGCGAGCCGAGTCCGGATCCGTGAAGCTTAGACCATTGCGAAGATTTCCATCCGGCTATTTTTGCCATGGCAAGAAAGAGGAGTCGGAAGGTAACGACATCTCTCCTCTCGGTCTTTAGGATGCACGTTTTAGCATCATCTAGTTTTCTTTTCTCTAATTTTTGGGCACCAAACTCTCAAATGAGAGGGGTTTTGGCTTGCCAAGTTTCAAGAGGAACTTCCGGGTCGATTGAGTCCGTCCCCGGCATATTTTGCATTAGAGATCCGCTTCGCTAGTGGATTAGGCATGGTGGGTGAAGCCGTAGTCGCGACCGTTAGTCCGACACGGTGATGTTGCATACGAACTTAGGGATTCGTAGAGGTTTCCGATGCGGCAAGATGTCGTTTGTGTGGTGGTGATGATTGTCCCGTTTGCTTGAAAAGAGTACATGTAGTCGAACCCGGACAAGGTTAGCTCCTCGTGGTGGTAGATGGTTTCCTTGACAAGGTTAGCTCCAAATGAGAATGGAGATGGTTTCCTTGGTGGACAAGGTTAGCTCCGCACGAGTTGGAGATGTTTTCCTTGGTGCGCGGGAACGCTGCGGTACAAAGAGGGATTGCGATGTGTTTAGTCTTGGTTGTGTTGTGCCAAGGCGTGGCTATGTCTCCGTGGTCGGCTGGCTATCCCGTGACACGTGCGTCATGTGTGGAGAGTGTCCCGGCGAGACTAGTCCCCTTCTGTGAGACTGACGAGAATGCCAAGCTTGGGGCAAGCCCAGGCAAAGAGGCCATGAGCGGGTGGGGTCCAGCAAGGCTTCTTAGAATCGGTCAGTCTGTGGTTGTTGGAATCCTGACATGAGACGTCAGAGCTTGCAGGCAAGCCCGGGGCTAAGCCCACGAGCGGGTGGGGCCTTGGCAAGATTTCCATGTGGCGGCCTGTGCGCCGTGTGAGGGAGTTGTGTCTCCCTCAATGTTTGCGGCTTTATGCCAATTGGGAAATGTGAGTACCCAAATGTTGTGATGTTGTGCTAGATGCATACGGTTTAGGGTACCTTGGGTGAAGCCCGGGTGTTGCATTCATGCTGCATAGTAGGCCCTTTCTTTATATGCTCAACCAGTAGAGAACATGTTTGTTGATTGAGACATCCAAGCCTGTTTAATGTATTTCTATTTATAGAAATTTATATTGCATATGAAGTGCTGACTTGCAGGTTGGAGGGTTCCCCGGGGTCCGTTAGGGGCGGCCGGGAGGAGATGTGTTGTTACACAGTTTGAGGTCAGCCTTTGCTGACCCACGTTACTAATAATTTTTACAGGGCAAGGATCGCACGCAGGAGCTAGCACGCCGGCCAAAAGGCCTAAGCCCATGAAGTGTTTTCTCTTTTGTAGCACTACTTTTGATGATGTATGTTTGAGACTATTTTGTCCGGCTTGCATGCCGAGGTAGACTAGGAGTGCTGAGCACATTCATGTTTGGTTGTACTGTTTACCCTTTTGGACTTTTGATGTAAGGCCTTAAGGCCATTTGTTTACTCTTTTGGATTAGTGGATAACTTCTAGTTGTGCTTGGTTTTCCGCTGTGTTGTGCAAGTGTTTTGAGTTTTGGGTAGCTATATCAACTTTTAATACTAAAGCTGTGGTGTTCGTATGTTGTGGGGCCCCGGCCGGACCCATATTATACGTCTATTACAGGGAGGTGTTACAATTTGGTATCAGAGGGAGGTTAGATTCAAGGTCAGTGCGTAAAGAAGTTATCCACATAAGAGTAACGCGGGACCATGAGTGTCCTTATGTTTTAGTCTTGAGATTGGAGACTAATCCCTTATTTCTTGTCTTCCTGAAGAGTGCAAGCAACGAGGCGGGCACTTCAAGAGCAAGGGATGATCTCTCGGCGAGCAGTGCTACTGCTCCAGGTCTTTTGGGCACGGGTGTAGACCCGGCCGACTTCTGCCGCATGCTTGCAGAAGCGATGGTGGCAGCTCAGGCTGCAGCAGCGGCTCAGGTGGCAGCCCCTGCCACACCAGATACGGCAACGGCCGTGCCAGGAACAGAAGCCAGGCGAGTGGAGCCTTTGGCGGAGAGAGTAGTTGTTGGACATGGAGACCGACACATGAAGTATTTCCTGAGTTTCCATCCCCCGTCTTTCAAGGGTGTCGGAACGCCAATGGATGCGGAAGACTGGTGGGTTCGCATTCAAGAACTGTTAAGGGCGGCAGAGACGCCAGAGGAAAAGAAAGCTGAGTATGCGGCGTTCATGTTGGAAGGAGACGCCAAGTTGTGGTGGGTGAGCCATAGCGGCCGCCAGTTTCCGGGACGCACCCCGTCAGTGGAAGAGTTCGGGGATGCTTTTCTTAAGAGGTATATCCCCGTTTCAACTCGGTTGGCCCTGCAGAGACAGTTTTTGCATCTAATGCAGCGCGAAAAGACGGTGGACGAGTACGTGCAAGAGTTCACCCGTTTGGGTCGTTATGCGGGAACGACAATGGCTGATGATTTAGAGAGGGATAACCTCTTCTACCAAGGTTTGAGGGAGAATCTGAGGCAGCCCCTCATCTCCATGAAGAGGGCGGGTTTTAATGAGTTAGTTGAAGCCGCCAGGAGTTTGGAGAATGATTTGGAGCGAACCCAACGCCGTAAGGGTTTTACTCCCAAGCAAGGGGAAGGGAAGCCTTCCCAATCTCATGGAAAGTCTGATGGGAGTAGGTGGAGGAAGAAGCCTTCCACTTCCAGATCTGGTGAGAGGAGCAACTGGACGCCTGGGGGTTCCCACTCTAGGGGACCGCCGACGTGCTACAACTGCGGGAAGGTTGGGCACATAGCCCGTGCTTGTCAGCAAGGGGGAGCGGGGCAAGAGTCAAAGCAGGAGCAGTCGGTGCGCTCGGGCCCCAGTGCTGCAGAGAAAGGAAAGATGGCGGAGTCGAGCGCTTCTCGGTTCCAACCGGTGCAACCAAGGGCCTACAACCTTGGACAGCAAGAAGCGATCCGCCAGACGGATGTGGTGACAGGTATGAAGAGAATTTAAGTTTAAATTTCGTGCTTCATCCTTTTAGACTTTTGTGTAATGTCTATGTTGTAGGCTTCGTGTTAGTTTCCGGATACCCCGCTAGGGTATTGTTTGATACCGGAGCATCGCACTCCTTTCTTGCGGAGAGCTTCATCCGGAGAATAGGAATTGAGTCTTTCTCGTCGGGAGCAGAGCTGAAAGTGCGCATGCCCAATGGGTCATCTATGACCACCGAGGCTAAAGGGCGCATTTGTTGGGAGCTAGACGGAGTTGTCTTCGCTCTGGAAGCGGCAGTGTTACCATTAGTAGAGTTCGATGTCATTTTGGGTATGGACTGGCTTGCAGAGCAGCGCGCCAGTATTGACTGCCTTTCTAAGGTGGTGACCTTAAGGAGTAAAGGGCAAATAGAAGTCAAGTTTGAGGGCCTTGGTGGAGTGGCCTGTTCCCTGATATCGGCCATGCAGTTGGTGCGGGCGGTTAACCAGGGTGGTGTAGCGCTTGTAGCGTTATTGGAGGTTCGTCTCTCCCAACTGTCGATTGAGGAAGTGCCTGTGGTGGCAGAGTTCAAGGATGTGTTTCCGGATGAACTTCCTGGAGCGCCTCCTCGGCGGGAGATCGACTTCTCGATCGAGTTAGTGCCGGAGGCTAGACCGGTGTCACGTCCTCCTTTTAGGATGGCACCAAAGGAGTTAGCGGAACTTAAGGTTCAGTTACAGGAACTGTTGGAGCAAGGGTATATTAGACCCAGTTCTTCACCGTGGAGCGCACCGGTGTTGTTTGTGAAGAAGAAAGACGGTAGCATGCGCCTGTGCATAGACTACCGAGAGCTTAATAAGTTGACCGTCAAGAATAAGTATCCGATTCCTCGGATAGATGATTTATTTGACCAGTTGGTGGGGTCGATGGTATATTCGAAGTTGGACTTGAAGTCAGGCTACTATCAGCTACGAATTCGGGATGAGGACATACCCAAAACTGCTTTTGGGACAAGGTATGGACACTTTGAGTTTACGGTGATGCCGTTCGGGCTGACGAACGCACCATCGGTGTTCATGGATCTGATGAATCGGGTATTCCGGGAATACTTGGATTCTTTTGTGGTTGTTTTCATTAATGACATTTTGGTGTATTCCAAATCGGAGGTGGAGCATGAGACCCACTTGAGAATAGTTTTGCAAGTGTTGAGGGAGAATGAGTTGTATGCAAAATTCTCCAAATGCGAGTTCTGGTTAGAGAAGGTGGCATTTTTGGGCCACGTGATTAGTGGTGATGGGTGGCAGTGGATCCAGCGAAAGTGGAGGCCATCAGAGATTGGCCGGTGTTGAGGACCGTGGCGGAAGTCCGAAGTTTTCTTGGACTAGCCGGGTATTATAGGAGATTCGTGGAGAATTTCTCGAAGATAGCTCTACCCCTCACCTCTCTCACTCGCAAAGACCATAAATTTGTGTGGACCCAAGAGTGCGGTCAAGCATTCGAGGCACTAAAGGAGAGGCTTATGATGGCTCCGATCTTGAGTTTACCGCAAGGGACAGATGGATTTCAAATTTTCAGTGACGCATCGGGATGCGGTTGGGTTGCGTTTTGGTGCAACATAGGAAGGTGATAGCCTTTGGGTCTAGACAGCTGAAACCTCATGAGAGGAATTACCCCGTCCATGACTTGGAGTTGGCGGCGGTAATCTTTGCGCTGAAAATTTGGCGGCATTATGTTTATGGCGCAAGAGTGGAGATCTTCACGGACCATAAAAGCCTGAAGTATCTCTTAGATCAAAAGGACTTGAATATGCGGCAACGCAGATGGGTTGAGTTTCTTGGAGACTACGAAGTGGCGATTCAGTACACGCCGGGTAAAGCCAATGTGGTGGCGATGCGTTGAGTAGAAAGTACTCGGGGCTAGGAAATTGGATCGAAGCTCATGATGAGCGGTTGGTACGGGAATGGGAGTCCCTTGGATTGGAATGTGTTGCGAGGGGCGAGTCTAGCGTGGCTCGGTTGAACTGGATTGAAGTACAAAGCGATTTGTCCGACCGTATTCGGGAAGCGACTCGGTTGGATGTGGAGTTTCAACCTTTTGTGTTGGAGTCTCAAACGGGCGAGAGCAGCACCTGGGAGATGATTGATGGGATTCTGAGGAAGGGCGGAAGGGTTTGTGTACCGCAGTTTGGCAATCTCCGTGAGGAGTTGATGTTTGAGGCTCACTTCTCAAAGTACTCCATTCACCCGGGCAGTACAAAGATGTACTTGGATATGAAGAAATCCTTTTGGTGGCCGGGGTTGAAGCGAGATGTGGCTTTGTATGTGAGTCGTTGCCAAACATGTGCCTTGGTGAAGGCCGAATGTCAGAAACCGGGCGGGTTCCTGAAGCCCTTCCAATTCCTGAGTGGAAATTTGAGGACATTTCCATGGACTTTGTGCATGGTTTGCCTAGATCGCAGCATGGGAATGATGCTATTTGGGTGATCGTGGATCGCCTAACCAAGGTGGCTCACTTCATCCCGAACCGGAAGGAGGACAGCGTGGAGAAGCTGGTGGAGTTGTATGTTCGCAACATTGTGCGACTGCACGGAATTCCGAAGAGCATAGTCAGTGATCGCGATGGACGATTCACGTCCAAGGATTGGAGACTTGTTCAGAAGAGCTTGGGCACGAAGCTAAAGTTCAGTACGGCGTTCCATCCTCAAACCGATGGGCAAACGGAGAGGACGAACCGTACGTTGGAGGATATGTTGAGGATGTGCGTTCTCGATTTTGGCAAGAGGTGGGAGGATCACCTCTTCATGGTAGAATTTGCGTACAACAACAGTTTTCAAGCTAGCATAAAGATGGCCCCATACGAAGCTTTGTATGGGAGGCGGTGTCGAACGCCAATGTCTTGGGCAGAGGCGGGAGACACCAAACTTCTGGGAAAGGATGCGGTAGTTGACGCTTGCGAGATGGTACGGACCATCCAAGAGCGTATGAAGGTGGCACAAGACAGGCAAGCGAAATATTTTAATGCTCGTCACCGGAAGTTAGAATTTGCAGTTGGTGATTGGGTTTATCTGAAGGTCAAGCCGTTCAAAGGCGTCTCGCGGATTCGCCGACTCAAGAAGTTGAGTCCAAGGTTTTTGGGGCCTTTTGAAATTGTTGAGCGGATAGGAGAAGCAGCCTATCGGTTGGCATTGTCCGCAGATTTGAGTGGATTACATGACGTCTTCCACGTCTCCGTGTTGAGGAAAGCCTTGGTGGAGTCTAGCGTGGTGATTGAGCCGGCATCGGTGCCGATTGAGGAAGACTTGAGGACGCGAGTCCTTCCAATCGCTATAGAAGATTCAGAGATTCGGCAGTTGCGGAATAAAGAAGTTAAACTTGTGAAAGTCCGTTGGGACAACTGCGGTCGTGAGGAGTTCTCGTGGGAGCGAGAACAGGCCATGCTAGAAGACTATCCAGAACTATTTGTGTCAGGTACAATTTAAGTTTTGTACCCTTTTGTTTTGTAATTTCGGGACGAAATTCAGTTAAGTGGGGGAGAGTTGTAACACCCCAGTTTTTGCAAGAGGTTCAATCTGCTGTTCTGAAAAATTTTTGGGTTCTGGCATGAGGCACACGGCCTGCGACACGGGCGTGTCGCAGGGCGTGTCGAGGCCGTGTCGACACTCGACCCAAGTGTCGACACTTTGTGCTCGACAGAGTGTCGAGAGTGGGGCACACGGCCTGCGACACGGGCGTGTCGCAGGGCGTGTCGAGGCCGTGTCGACACTCGGCCCAAGTGTCGACACTTTGTGCTCGACAGAGTGTCGAGAGTGGGGCACACGGCCTGCGACACGGGCGTGTCGCAGGGCGTGTCGAGGCCGTGTCGACACTCGGCCCAAGTGTCGACACTTTGTGCTCGACAATGTGTCGAGAGTGGGGCACACGGCCTGCGACACGGGCGTGTCGCAGGGCGTGTCGAGGCCGTGTCGACACTCGGCCCAAGTGTCGACACTTTGTGCTCGACAGGGTGTCGAGACTGGGGCACACGGCTTGGGACACGGGCGTGTCCCAGGCCGTGTCACCTCTCGGGTTGGTGTTGGGGCCGTGTCGTTGGAGCTACACGGCAGGCCACACGGCCGTGTCACTGGGGACACGGGCGTGTCGGATTGAACACGGGCGTGTCGGATGCCCGTGTCTGATTCCAGGCGCGTCGATTTGAGACGGCGAATGAGGCACACGGCCCTGGACACGGGCGTGTGCCAGGCCGTGTTCGGCCCAGATCTTTTATTTTCCAGGCGAATCGCAGCCAGTCTTTTTCTGGTTTTGGGATCTAACGGTTCAGGCCATCTCCTGGGGATTTAAGCCCGAAGTTAGGGCTGCAGATCCTCACTTTTTCCAAGTTCCCTCTTTCTAAGATCTTGAGAAAACCTAGAGCAAGGAGGAAGAAGAAGAACTCTTGGGCTGTAGGAAGGGTGTCGGAGCTCCGAATCGTGAGCCGAGTCCGGATCCGTGAAGCTTAGACCATTGCGAAGATTTCCATCCGGCTATTTTGCCATGGCAAGAAAGAGGAGTCGGAAGGTAACGACATCTCTCCTCTCGGTCTTTAGGATGCACGTTTTAGCATCATCTAGTTTTCTTTTCTCTAATTTTTGGGCACCAAACTCTCAAATGAGAGGGGTTTTGGCTTGCAAGTTTCAAGAGGAACTTCCGGGTCGATTGAGTCCGTCCCCGGCATATTTTGCATTAGAGATCCGCTTCGCTAGTGGATTAGGCATGGTGGGTGAAGCCGTAGTCGCGACCGTTAGTCCGACACGGTGATGTTGCATACGAACTTAGGGATTCGTAGAGGTTTCCGATGCGGCAAGATGCCGTTTGTGTGGTGGTGATGATTGTCCCGTTTGCTTGAAAAGAGTACATGTAGTCGAACCCGGACAAGGTTAGCTCCTCGTGGTGGTAGATGGTTTCCTTGACAAGGTTAGCTCCAAATGAGAATGGAGATGGTTTCCTTGGTGGACAAGGTTAGCTCCGCACGAGTTGGAGATGTTTTCCTTGGTGCGCGGGAACGCTGCGGTACAAAGAGGGATTGCGATGTGTTTAGTCTTGGTTGTGTTGTGCCAAGGCGTGGCTATGTCTCCGTGGTCGGCTGGCTATCCCGTGACACGTGCGTCATGTGTGGAGAGTGTCCCGGCGAGACTAGTCCCCTTTTGTGAGACTGACGAGAATGCCAAGCTTGGGGCAAGCCCGGGCAAAGAGGCCATGAGCGGGTGGGGTCCAGCAAGGCTTCTTAGAATCGGTCAGTCTGTGGTTGTTGGAATCCTGACATGAGACGTCAGAGCTTGCAGGCAAGCCGGGGCTAAGCCCACGAGCGGGTGGGGCCTTGGCAAGATTTCCATGTGGCGGCCTGTGCGCCGTGTGAGGGAGTTGTGTCTCCCTCAATGTTTGCGGCTTTATGCCAATTGGGGAAATGTGAGTACCCAAATGTTGTGATGTTGTGCTAGATGCATACGGTTTAGGGTACCTTGGTGAAGCCCGGGTGTTGCATTCATGCTGCATAGTAGGCCCTTTCTTTATATGCTCAACCAGTAGAGAACATGTTTGTTGATTGAGACATCCAAGCCTGTTTTAATGTATTTCTATTTATAGAAATTTATATTGCATATGAAGTGCTGACTTGCAGGTTGGAGGGTTCCCCGGGTCCGTTAGGGGCGGCCGGGAGGAGATGTGTTGTTACACAGTTTGAGGTCAGCCTTTGCTGACCCACGTTACTAATAATTTTTACAGGGCAAGGATCGCACGCAGGAGCTAGCACGCCGGCCAAAAAGGCCTAAGCCCATGAAGTGTTTTCTCTTTTGTAGCACTACTTTTGATGATGTATGTTTGAGACTATTTTGTCCGGCTTGCATGCCGAGGTAGACTAGGAGTGCTGAGCACATTCATGTTTGGTTGTACTGTTTACCCTTTTGGACTTTTGATGTAAGGCCTTAAGGCCATTTGTTTACTCTTTTGGATTAGTGGATAACTTCTAGTTGTGCTTGGTTTTCCGCTGTGTTGTGCAAGTGTTTTGAGTTTTGGGTAGCTATATCAACTTTTAATACTAAAGCTGTGGTGTTCGTATGTTGTGGGGCCCCGGCCGGACCCATATTATACGTCTATTACAGGGGAGGTGTTACACGATACGTCAGGAGGCTGAGATTGCCCTCTAATGCGATATTTATCGGGTAGAGGGGCATGTGACATTGGCCTATCCGGAGTTCTGGGAAGCAAGGAGGAGGTTGGAGGATGGAGTTGCAGAGAGGGAATAGTAGAGGCTGGAGGCCCCGGTGGGGTAGGTGGCATACCAAGCTCCAGTGAGGAGGAGGAATGAGGATCATGTCGACCTGGGAGGTCGCAGAGAGGTAATTCATGGCCCAGAAGGTGGACAGGTCGGTGTGATAAACGACGGGGCCGGACTCGGGGCTTCCTGCAAGGATAGTCTCCACCAGATCTATCGGAAGAGCATCACGTCGACCTCTCAAATCCCGCCACTGTTGTAAGAGATCACCTCCTCTGAGGAGGACATGCTTGGGAATGAAAACCCCTTCCATGATGCCCTAGTCATCCAAGCAGCCATAGAGGACTTCACCGTCGACCGAATCATGGTTGATAATGTGAGTTCGGTGAACGTGATCTTCAAAAGAACCTTCATCGGGCTTCAGGTGGAAACTTCCAGAGTCCAAGCTGGGGACGGACCCCTCTTTGGCTTCTTAGGAGAGAAGAAGTAGGTGGAAGGAGGGGTGGACCTTCTGGTCACCCTGGGCGGAACTTCAATCCGATGTTGCTTCGTCATCGTCGATGCACCAAGCTATTATAACGCCATCTTTGGGCATACCCTCATCAACTACTTCAAGGTCGTTCCCTCTTCCTACCATCAATGCCTTATTTCTAAGGCCTACAACTCAGGCTCTTCAGCCCCATAGCTTCAGGCACACAACCCTAATCTCAGAGTGCTGCAACACTCCTACAACTCAGTACCATTCCAGGTACCTACAACTCAGCCTCCTCCAAGGCCTATAACTCAGTGACACACTTGTCACCTACAGCTCAGTGACTCTCCAGTCACCTACCTCAGGAACAAGGACCTACACTCAGGCTGGGAGGGCAGCCCTACCTTAGATCCACACCTAGATCCTACCTCAGAGAGCAGCACTCTACTACCTCATGCAATTAAGCCCCAACTCAGATCCACACTTGGATCCAACCTCAGTACCCCAACTGACACCTACCTCAATGACTAATTAGTCACCTACCTCAGGCACAAAGTGCCCTATACTCAGATTCAGATAAACTGAATCCTACAAGAAAAGAATACAGAATAGTTTAAGAAAAATAAACAACTGACTTACAAATGATTCTCTGAGTCTACTTTGCTGGACTGAGAAGATTTAAGTCCAGCACACTTCCTGTAGAAGGAATTAGTCCTCTTCTACAGCTAACCCTTTTCTGCTGCATAGAAGAGCAGCAACCAGCTTGCTGAATGGAATAATTAGCTTCTCTTTTCTTGAAAGAACTATCTTGCTGAGCTTGAATAGCTCAGCTAATTTCCTTTGCCTTGGCGGCTATCCCTGCTGGACTTTAGCTTTCAAGTTTGGTGGAGAAGATGATGTACAACCTCCTCTTATTTTCTTTTTCCGTTCAATCTCTTTTGTTTTCTATTCGTTTCGTTGCCCTAATCCATTTTAATTTTCTTTTTTATATACGTTGATTTGAATCAACGACACACTTGTATGTGAGCCTCAACCAAGGTTTGGTGAGCCCCATCTTCTTCAGAAAAGGACAAGGCAGCTTTCGGCGCCACTGCAGCTTTTTCGCAATGGCTACATATAAGTTGACTTTGATGATGTCAGCAAAGGTCGTCATCATTTGGACTTCGAAAATATTCCAAAAATCCATGAAGTGTTGAGTGATGTTAAGTCACTCAATGCCTTTTGTCTTGGCTCTCAGCGCCTCAGAACTTGTGAATTTTCTTTGGATTTGTCTCAACAGTTTTGTCTTAGTGATCTCAGCGGTTTCTTCTTAATAGCTGTGACAGGCCTTTCACAACGCTTTCTTCTTATTAGCTGAGACAAGTCTCTGTCTTAGTGGTTCTGTCTCAGCGGTCTTTGCTTCTCAGCTGAGACTATCTTCTATCTCAGCGGATTTCCCCTTAACTGTCTCAGCACTTCCTTCTTCATTAGAAGTGTTGAGTGAACCTGCTTCACTCATGCTTCTGGACTTAGAGAAATCCATCCAGTTTTGTCCCAGCACTTCCTTATTCATTAGAAGCGTTGAGTGAACCTGCTTCACTCAACACTTCTGGACTTAAAGAAGTTCAGCTAGTTTTGTCTCAACTGTCTCAGCTCTCTTAACGCCTTCTTCTCAGCTATCTCAGCTGTCTCAATGCCTTCTTCTCAGCTATCTCATCGATCTCAGTGCTTTTTGCCTTAGTTAGTTTCTCTGGCTTTAGCTGCGTTCGATGATCTATGGGCTGAGCTCGACGAAATTTGAGTTTTACTACCATACTCATTTTCTTCACCTGTCCAATCATGGACTACCTGCATACATGAACTAGGGCACACATCAAATATATTATGTGTGTATGTCATTGACCCGTTTGACTTTTTACAAATCTGGGATATTGGGATCAATAGACCGAACAATCTACCACTATTTGAAGAAGTCAAAACACTACAGGTCATTGACAACACAACACATTCATCATAGAAAAAATAAGCATTAGTAGAGTGTGGAAATGTTAATATATTTCTCCAGCCTGTGGTGAATTACTTACTCCCCCTGGCATGCTGCAATCCTTACTGTTCCACTTGTCTGTTCATGTTAACCCTTGACTTCTATCCTCCCCCTTTTTGACTTCTACAATAGGGAGCATACTGAGGGGTTTTTCTCCCCTATCTGTCTGGAGTAGAATTTCCCACTGTGACTGAATCCAGTTCAGCTGTTGGGCCAGCTCCCCCTCAATAGTTGAACACTATCTTCATAATCTGGAGGAAGAACATGTTCTACCTGCAAAATAAACGGTGCAGCATATGGTAGAAGAGAGAATTGAAGCTACACAAGATTCAACATACCCAATTCAAATTTGAAGGTGTTAAACGTGACTTCATCTAGTGTCTTAGTGAAGATATCAGCCACTTGCTTGTCTGTGGAGAAAAATTCAAGGGATATGTCTTCCCTTTCTACATGTTCTCTTGTGAAATGATACATAATTTCTATATGCTTAGTCCTATTATGGGAGACAGGATTCCTGGCTATAGAAATTGCACTAGTAGAATCACAAAAGAGTATAGTTCTACTTATCTGAATATTGTAGTCTTGAAGTTGATGCTGGATCCACAGCAACGGAGCACAGAAGCTTCCAGCTGAAATATACTCTGACTCTACTGTTGATATTGCAACACTCATTTGTTTCTTGCTACTCCAAGAGACAAGCCTTCCACCTGTAAATTGATAGGAGCCTGAAGTGCTCTTCTTGTCCTCCTTACAGTCTACAAAATCTGTATCTGAATAGTCTGTTAGTTGAAATTCACCATTCCTAGGGTACCATAGGCTAAGATCTGAGGTGCCCTTAAGATATCTCAAGATTCTTTTCACAACAGCGTAGTGAGACTCTTTAGGGCAGGCTTGATACCTAGCACAGACACATGTTGCATACATAATGTCAGGGCTACTTGCAGTCAGGTAGAGAAAGGAGTCAACTATACCTCTATACAGAGTTTGATCAACAAGCTTCCCTAGATCATCTTTGCCTAGAGGCATACTTAAGCTCATGAGAGTTCTTATGGTGGAAGTATTCTCAATGCCATATTTCCTGATTATCTCCCCGGTGAACTTTGACTGGGATATGGACAAACCATCATCAGTCTGTTTTACTTGGAGTCCCAAGAAAAATTTCAGTTCACCCATACTACTCATCTCAAACTTCCCCTACATAGGTTTTGCAAACTTCCTATAGAGGTTGTCATAAGCAGAGCCAAATATTATGTCATCGATATAAAGCTGGACTAGGATGATCTTACCCTTAGATTTTCTTAGGAATAAGGTCTTTTCTATCTTCCCCCCTTAAGAATTTGTTCTCAATGAGAAAGGTTGACAATGTCTCATACCATGCTCTTGGGGCTTTCTTGAGCCCATAAAGAGCTTTCCTAAGTCTATATAAAGCAGTAAGAGAGTTAGAGTCTACAAAACCTGGAGGCTGCTCTATATAAACCTCTTCCTTCAAGTCTCCATTCAGGATGGTAGACTTGACATCCATCTGGAATACTTTGAATCCCTGGAAGGCTGCAAATGCAAGAAACAGTCTGATTGCTTCCAACCTTGCAACTGGGGAAAATGTGTGGTCATAATCAATCCCCTATTTTTGTCTATAACCTTTGGCCACCAGTCTAGCTTTATTCTTTATTACAACGCCATTTTCATCAAGTTTATTTCTGAAAATCCACTTGACTCCAATGACATTATGTCCATTTGGTCTGAAAACTAGCTTCCAGACCTTGCACCTTTTGAACTGTTTCAGTTCTTCTTGCATTGCACCAATACAAAATTGGTCTTGATTTGCTTCTTGAAATTTCTTGGGCTCTTCTTGTGACAGGAAGCTGGAATAGAGAGTTGTGTTGATACTTCTGCTTCTGGTTTGCACACCTTAGCTTACCTCACCTATTATCAGATCTGGAGGATGATCTCTCAGATATTTGACTGTAGGGGGCAGCCCGACTGCTTCCTGCTGATTATCATTTTATTTAGCAAGTTGGTCTTCATTTCCAGTTCGATTGTCTTGTACTTCCTCTGGACAACATCCCTCTTGACATCATTCTTGCATAGTTGGGTCTTTATCTTTGATAGAGAACTTTTCCATCATGACTACTGTACCTACAGAGCTAGGCAAAGAGCTTGACAGCTCATTGTCAATCATGCATGACTCATCAAATACTACATGGACAGATTCTTCTACAACTTGATTTGTCAAGTTATAGACTCTATATGCCATACTATTATTGTTGTACCCAACAAAGATTCCCTCATGGGATTTGGCAGCAAACTTAGTCACTTTTGACTTACCATTGTTCAAGAAGAAACACCTGCAGCCAAAGATCCTGAAATAGGATATGTTTGGTTTTCTGCCCTTCAAGTTCTCATAAGGAGTCTTCTTGTGGCCTTTGGTGATAGAAGCCCTATTGAGCACATGACATGTATCATTAACTGCCGCAGCCCATAAATATTCAGGGGGAGAAGTGTCACTCAATAATGTTCTCCTAGCTTCTATGAGAGTCCTGTTTTTCCTCTCAGCTAACCCATTTTGCTGTGGTGTTCTTGGAGAGGAGAATTCTTGATGAATCCCTTACTCTTCACAGAATATAGTCATAGTAGCAGAGTGAAACTCAGTTCCATGGTCACTTCTCATTTTGACCACTGAGCATGCAAGATCACTCTGAATTTTCTTGACAAAATTCGTGAGGATTTCAAGGGTTTCATCCTTTCTTCAAAGGACGAACACCCAAGTAAACCTGGAATAGTCTGTAATACCTCCATCCGTCACATGGAATATAACAGTGGGTTCGACCGGGGCACCGCGCCATATTTCACATACAAACGACGGAGTCACGTGGGGATATCAAAACTGTTCTACTCGTATCCTAACACAAAGCATTCTAGCACAACGTTTTAAGTTATATGAACTCAACACACCGAATGTAAGACCCCCCTTTTTTTTCTTTATCGACACCGGGGTCTTAGGCCCAGAACCACCATTTTGCGGTGACTCCTTCACGACCAGAAGGGTCATCACGACAAAGTGCCGATTCTGTCGGCCAATTCGATCACAGAAAAGTAGCATAATGAAGTAAATGGAAACTGGCAGTCCATAGAAAATCACATATCATGGTAAATAAATCTCCACGAAGGGAGTGTCCACATAATAATACATCAGAGTACTAAAATACGGGCTTATGCCCGGTACATCATATCCTCACTACAAAATCACTCATGCGGAAGCGAAAGCAGAAAACTACTCAAGGTCGAGACTCACGGTCCCGACAGTATGAACTCCGGAGCTAGACTGCCCCACCTCCAAGCGCACCGGTCTCTGGGGCTGCTCCTCCATACTGGACTCCACGATCCCCTAAATGATACGGTTCGAAAACCGTTAGTCTAAAAGACTAAGTCCTATCATCCCCCACCCCTTCCCTCATGGATCCTAGGCACCGAGCGGAGAGGAAGAAAGGGAAGGACTTGAAGGTGGAGAATAATCAAAGCAGGTGGTAGCGGACCTATACTAGCAATTCTATAATAGATATTGACAATAAGATTAAATAAGGAAAGTAACATTCACTTATGTGAGATCACATAAGCCAAGGGGTCTTTTGCAAGGCTCCCATCGTATAAAAAGTCCCATACCAATTTATACGTTGGGTTGTCGGTTATCAAACAGCAGTATATGTATATGTATATATATATATATATATATATATATATATATATATATATATATATATATATATATATATATATATATATATATATATATATATATATATATATCAAATTTGACCTTAATTTATAAACCTGCCCACACAAGCTTATAGACCAAGGGGTCGTTTTGCAGGTCCTAATGTATAAGCGTCCCATTCCACTTATAAATTAGGTGTCAGGGGTTAAATGAATCGATTATGCTATGACATGCAAGTGGGTATGATGGAACATGCAAGTGCAACACACACACCCGACTCTGTGCACACAGACCTTTAGTTCCCCCTTTCTGGAGCCGTAACCTCCCAGGATACCTCCGTAGTGGCAGACGGAAGCGGTGGGTTGGGCCTCGCCCACCTCTAAACCAGTAAAGCACTACCGGTCAGAACTATCGTACGCCTCAACGCTTGGTGCACGAAGCGGACTCCTGCGTACTCTTGCCGGCTGGCACACCGGACTTCTGTTGGCAAAGTGCTAACCACACTTGCCGAGTCAACGTATTGGCTTGGGTGCATCGACCCTCCAATACCGAAGACCCACCACCTTAATTTCTCTTTCCTTTTATGCACATGCAAATTTAGCGTAATCAAAAACCAAGACGAAGCTCCCCGGACCAAAACGTCCGTCTCAAACAATCGAGCCGAAGTTCCCCGGACCCAAAGTCTGTCTTTTAACCATCCGAGCCGAAGCTCTCAGCTCTCTTCCGGTGCTATCTGTGTTTGTGAAGGGTGCAACCCTATTTACTATGTTACTCTTTTCAGCTTGTTAAAACAGTTTACGTTAATCGAGGACTGCCTCCGGTATTCCCTGTGAAGGGCTCTCAAGGGGCACTAGGAACTATGTTGGGATTATGCCCAGCGTTCCCTTTCGTAAGGTACTTATTTTTGTTATTGGTTGATCCCCTTACCCATTACTTTCTCATGTTACGATAGGCTAATCCTAAGGTGATTTGACTCCACTTCACCTCGGGGAGGACGATCTTTCGTCGGACCCGAACGCCTCTAAACCCTAGCCAAAACAACACCCTACTCACTTTATCTTCCAGTGATGCATCTAATTCTATTTATCCTTTCCAGCAACCAACAAAAGCCAACACAAGTGCTCTAGTTCTTATCCCAAATGATTTCCTGCAGTTTTACTAAATGCAGACCACTTAAGCTATATGACCCGTAAAATGGGAAGTATACCAAATGATCATCCAGTACTCATATAATAATTATTGGAGGACTATATTGGCATTTGTAGCCTGAATCCATAATTTCCTAATTTTCATAATTTAACTGATAATTTATTTATTTAATTTAATAACCAAAAGTTCCAAGTTTGAACATGAAGTACAAGTTTTAGACAAGATAAAAATCCATTAAATTTATGTTAAATACCAAATGAATAATCATCTAAAAATCCAGAATCTCCCACTCTTTCAGCAAGGTTTAAGCTCTTAAATTTTATTTCAAATTTATTCCATAATAAACCATTTAAAGGGGATGTACTATACAAATACTTCCAAAAATTCAGAGAAAATTTCAGGATGATTATAAGGGCATATAAAACCTCTAAGTAAAGTTTCATAATTTGTTTGAAAGAATTATTCCCTAAATTAATTAATTATCCAATTCTTAAAAATATGGCCTTGTAAAGGAAGTTCTGAAAACAGACCTCTAAAAATTATAAATAAATTTCTACAAGTACATGTTGGCCTGTAAACATTAAAACCTAAGTCTCATGATTTTTCAACAGATAAAACATCATTAATTAATTTTATTCTACCAAAGCCACTTTCTGAAATTATTGAAGGAAGTACCTAATAAAATCAATTAAGAATTGTGATAAAATTTAGAAATGTACATCTAGCCCTAGATTATCTTTTGACCAAGTTTCATCATATTTTGATGCAAATAATATCCATAAGAAAATCAAACATCATTTTGGGCCTTTTGGTAATTAACAAATGAAGTACCAGGAATAAAATCCATAAAATTCTATAGAAATTACCAGGGATTCTAGATGGCCTAAAACCTACTTTACCCAAGTTTCATAACTTTTGGGGAAGGTTTAGAGGCTGAACCTTCAACTTTGTACTCCTATCCTAAAACTAGGGTTAGGGTTTTGAGGTGTCTACCTTGCTCCAAATCCTCTAAGGTTCCTACCAGAGAACTTAGGTTACATTACCCTCAATTCTAATAAGTTTCCAAGGCCATAAAAGGGAATTTGCCCCCATATCCTTCACAACCCTCAAAAGTCCTTCCTTAGGGTTTGAGGTTGAAACCTAGGGTAAATCAAGCCTAAGTCATCCCTTTTTCCTCAAGACGGTGACATTGTCCATGCCAAGTCAGTGTCCAAAACCTCAGCCTCTATTGAGGGGAGGGGACCACCCTAAGTCCATAGTGCACCTGTAATCAAAAATACCCTCTTAAGGCCAAACTAGGGTTTGGTGATTCCCTAACCAAAACATATCCAAATGAGATAAACTTTCATATAGAACTAGGTCTTGATGCCAGGGACCACTCTCCAAAATTTGGGAGGGTTTGGAGGTCATTTGACCACTTAATTAAAATACCATAACATTATTAAATAAAAGTAAAAACTTTAGGCAAAGTGTCTCTAAAAATTCTGAGTTTTGGGCAGGCCCTAGGTATAGCTAGGACTGATCCCCTGTCCAATGTTCAGCCTATTTGGACAAGGTATGAAGGGTGGGCATCCATTTGAATCTCAGGACATCCCTAGGTACAGGTCCCACCAAATTGGGTGCCCTGGTCCAACCAGCGGGCCAAATTGGTCCAAATCAATTTTGGATTAAAGTCGACCCATATGGCTACAACGTTCATATTGAACATTTTCCCATCTGGTGAGCCTAAATAGTTTTAATATTTAGTTTAAAACAGCCTAGTTTACAGGACAGAAATTCAGAAATCTAAACTTAATAAAATAAATGATCTGCACGAATCTTAAAGCAAATCGTGGGGCTCTTGGTCATCTTCTTCCTCCAGCCAAGGGCCATGATTGGCCAAACCTGGAGCTTATTCCAAGAGCATTTCCCGGCCACACGGCCACCTCCCTGGACGGCCACCACCGCCACCACCTTCGTTGAGGTGGGGGCTATCGCCGGGCGGCGGCACGGCCGCCGGAGGGGTGGTTTCCGGCGAACCCGACCACCATTTTTTTTTTTGGAAAAACCATGGAAATGAAAACTTGGATCGGCTCAATTGAGTCCGATTCTTGTCCTAAATGATTCCTAAGATCTACCCACGGAAGAAGGAGTAGAGGAGGACCTTTAACCGAGCTTGTCGTCGAGTGTGGTGGTGGTGCGCCATGGCCGGTGGTGGAGCTTTCCGATGCTTGCAACTTCACTACCAAACCGCCCGGTTTCTTCAGGTAAAGGGTGGAAACGTCTCCTCTAACCTTGGTGAAGCTATTAAAAGAGGCAAAAGAGGGATAGGGAGAGTCATAGCTTGAATTCTCATTTCCACCATTAATGGGGAATTTTAGGAAACTGAAATCCCAATGAATTCAGCCCCTTGGTGACTTGAAGAATGCTGGAAACTCCTCCCCGACTCCTGAGGAGTTGAATCCAGCCATCAATGTGGGGATTTATGCGGGTTTCACCTTCCTTGCCATTATTGACCACTCTTTCTCTCTCCTCCTTATTGAAGAAATTGAATTCAGCCACCTTGGGTGGCTGGCCATGGCAATTAAACTCCTCAAAACTGATGAGGGGGAATGTATTCAGCCTTTGGAATCAATTGGAGAGGCCCTTGGTCTCCCTTGGCCATGAATGGACTCTTTTCTCACTTTCTCTCTCCTCCATTAAAGGGAAAAATGGAGCTTTCTCTCTCCTACTCACCATGGCCGAATTTTGATCTCTCCTCCAGCCTATTGGCAGCCCAATAACTCATATTAATAATAAAAATGAGGTTAGCCCAAGTGGGGGAAATGGGTTTGAGCTTGGGTTAGCCCATTTAGGCTAATTTGACCTAACACTAGAATAGAGTTGACCTTGGTCAACATGAGCATTTGAGTTGACCCCAATGGGACCTTGGTGACCCATTGGACTCCATTAAGGTCTAGGAAGACTTTAGTAGGGTTGGTTGGGCATCTTGGGGGTCACATGTCCCTTGATTAGGGCACTTTGACCATTTTAGGGCTAGAGTTGATTTGGGTCAACATGACCATTTGGGTTGACCCCAATGGGTTCTTGGTGACCCATTGGCCTCCCCTAAGGTCTAGGAAGGGTTATGTAGGGTTACCTTACACTTTGGAGGTCACCTACCCTTAGTAAGGGTACTTTGACCAGATTAGGGGCTTGAGTTGACTTGGGTCAACCTGGCCTCTAGGGCTGACCCTAATGTGTCCTTAGTGACCCCTTGACTTCACTTTAGAGGTAGGGGGGCATAGGTGGGGTTCTCTAGGCTAGGAGTAGGTCAATTGACGCTAAGTAGGCCAGTTTGACCCATTTTGGGTTAGGGTTGACCTTGGTAAACTGAGCCTCTTTGATTGACCCCAATGGGTCCTTATGGATATAATGGGCTTCCCAAGGTATTAGGGGGTGTTGTGTTAGGGTCTTGGGGTCAAGGTGTAGCCCATGGTCATCCTAAATCATTGTTCAGAGTTCTACTATTTGCAGACCATGATGATTTTCCACACTTTGTTTCCTATCTCTTAGCTCATTCCTGGCTTCCTAGGGTTTGTCATGACCTAGTCATGGACAAAACCACTCCTAGGGGTCTAGTTGGAAATGAGATGTTACAAATCCCAATAAACAAAACAAAGATTTCGTCCCCGAAGTCAAGGTTAAGCCTGCGGGAATTTCTTCCGTTGAAAGGAAACTTGTAACATCCCATCACGATGCCATGTTTGCTAAATTAAGTTTTGAGGGAAACCTAGATCTATGACCATTTCTCCCAATTGGCAAACCAAGATCCCCATAAACAAAAGATAAGCCCCCAATAAACAAAAGTTTAGCCTCTACTCTTCCTGGAGTAGCCCTACTTGTTTAAAGCAGGAAAATAAATTAACATCTTGAGGGGTTTGTGAGGTATACCTGACTGAACAGCTTTGGGTATCTTTGTCGCATCAAGTCCTGCGGCTCCCAGGTATGCTCCTCCTAGCCGTGGTTCCTCCACAGGACCTTGACTAATGGGACCTTCTTGCGACGCAAGACCCGTACTCCTCGGTCGTCGATCCTAACCGGCTCCAAACGAACTGACCGGTCTGAGGATACCGGCCCTTCGGTGGTCAAAATCTGCTGCTCCGGGCGTAGCAGAGTCCTCCTCAGCGAGGAATTGTGGAAGACGTCGTGCAGAGCTGCCAGCTCTGGTGGCAACTCTAGTCTGTAGGCTAGGGGCCCGATCCGCTCCAGGATCCTGTAAGGGCCCATGTACCTAGGGCTGAGCTTCTCTCTCCGACCACGCACCCGCGAGACTCCATGTGTTGGAACACCCTATTACTAATTTGGGTCAGGATCACTATGTATCTAGGAAACAAATGTTTGACCTCCTGTATAGCTTAAAAGGTCAATTAGAATTGAGTCTAAGGGTTAGAAGTCTAGGTTTGGAAGCTGCCCTCAAGACCAGGATTTTCTGTTTGGAGACTAAGTCATATCATCGAGCTCAGCACGACGATTCGTCGAACTCCGATCGACGATCGTCTAGCTCAACTTCGACAGATCGTCGAACTCCATTCGACGATCCCTGAGCTCAACTTCATCATATTGTCGAACTCCATTCGACGATCGGTGAGCTCAGTTCGACGATCTTGACTCAGCTTTGGATCTCTATCTCTGAGCTCAGTTCGACGATCTTTGAGCTCAGATCGATGATATTTTGCTGCTGTATTAGTCCATATCGCTGAGCTCAGTCCGACGATAGCAGAGCTCAGTTCGACGTTTTCAGATAACTTCAAGGATGTTTCTAGATTCAAATTCAAATCAGTTAAGGAGTTATTATGCAATTAATTCTGAAGATTTCCTAGCTGTTTTCATTCATTTCTGGACCAAGTTTCAAGAGATTTTCAAGGAATATTTCTATGGACTTTTCTCCAGAAGAGATTTTGCAATTAAGGATGCCATTAATGCAGACCAACAGCTATTCTTCTCAGAGAATGTCTTTCCATTCAGTACCAGAGAATAAAAGACAAGAATTTTTTGAATCTCTAAGATAGACACACAGATTACAGAGATACATAGACAGACATCAGTATTCTTCAGAACAAGAATAAAATATTCTGTCTCAAAGAATTCTCAAGAACATACATCCAAGGAGATCAACTTTTTCTGAAATCTTCAGATCTCTCTAGTTTTCAAGTGTTCAAGGCCAACATATTTCAAGACTCCAGACATCCAACATTTCAGCTGTTGCTGAAATCATCTTTTGCTGGAGCTCAACTTGTGAAGGCCTATCACCCTCAACAAAGCTTCTTTTCCTGAAGATCTCAAGAACTCAGGGGGAGCTTTGACACCATCATTCCACATAGTCTTCTCAGCTGATCTGAGAAAGAGAAGACTTCTATCACTCTCTCACCCCCTCTCTGTAAAGGGTTTCTCAAACTCCCTTCAAAAGTTTGAGTTTGGTTTTTGAGCACCTTGTCAAAAGCTCATTGGTGGCAAGACACCTGATCAAAAAATCTGCTTTGGTTTTTGAGCACCTTATCAAAAGCTCATTGGTGCCCAGGACACCTGATCAACTCATCCTGCAGTGGATTCCTACCTAGGGTGGTAGAAGAGTGGATGTACCCAAGTTTAGGGGAACCACTATATTTCCTTGTGTCTTCTGGTTTTGCTTGTCTTTATTTTGGTTTCTGGCCTTGATTATTCTATGATTAACATTTGATTAGTTTAGTTCTGTAATTAGATTTTTAATTGCTTCCCTGCTCACTCATATTACAACAATTGTTGTAAAAACTTTTAAAGCACCATATACTCTATTCACCCCACTCTAGAGTATATCAGATCTAGCTGCACTTTCAATTGGTATCAGAGCCAGGTTGGTTAAACATACCACACCTTGGTGGTTGCACAGGCTAACACCTGAACCCAAAGATCCCTAGTTAGATCTGCTTTTCTTCTGTATTTTATTATTAGATTTTGTTTTCACAAATCATGACCCAAAACAAAGATTATGCTAGCACCAGACCTCCAGTGTGCAATCTATCCAAGTTTGCACTTTGGAAAGCAAGGATCAGACTGTACATGAATTCTATTGACGAAGATATTTTTAACTCTGTTTTGACAGTGTGTCCGAGACCTCCAGAGAACTCAAATACAAATGTTGTTCCACCTCCATCACGAACAGATGATGACATCAAGAGATGGAAGGTAGCTGATGCCAAGGCTATGAACATCTTAGCCCAGACAATGTCTGATGAAATATTTCAAAAGGTAGCTGAATGTAATTCAGCAAAGGAAATTTGGGACAAACTCTCTGAAATAGTCTCAGGCTCAGCTGATGAGAGAAAAGACAGGAGATCCCACCTCATATCTCAATATGAGAATTTCAAGAAGGGAGAAACTGAGTCAGTGGGAGATATGTACAACAGGCTCAGTCTAATTGTCAGTGAACTCAGGACATTGGACAAAGAGATCTCACTAACTGAACTTAATGACAAAATTCTAATGTGCTTTCCCAGTACTTGGGATTCAAGAATCTGGCCAATTAAGGATGCCAGAAGTCTGAATGAAATCACTACTGAAGCTCTATTGGGTAAGCTCAAATCTTATGAGCTACTTATCAAAAATAGAGAAGAAGAATAGAAGGCTGCCTCACCAGCCACAAGAAAAGAGAAGACCATAGCCTTCAAGGCAACTGAAGATCAGCCTGAAGACAAAGTCACAGGCAATGATGAACTGCTCAGTCTGTTGGCCAAAAGATTTTACAAGATGGCCAGAAAGGACTTCAGAAGGAGATCATATAAGGAGCATGATAAGCCAAGGTATGATAAGTCCATTAATAACAATAAAGAAATTGTTTGCTTTGGTTGCAGGAAACCAGGGCACATAGTTCCTGACTGTCCAGAAAACAAAAATAAGGACAGAAGGGACAAGAAAGAAAGAAGAAAGGAGAAAGACTCCAAGAGGAATGACAATGGCAAACCCTCATCAAGCAAAAACAAACATACAAGAAAGGGGTTTGTTGCTGAATCCTGGAGTGAGACTGAAGAGGAGTCAGAAGTCTCATCCAGCTCCAGTGATGATGAAGATGATGCAAAAGAAAAAGAGTTCTGCATGATGTCAATCAATGCCTCACAACACAATTCAGAAGAAGAGGAGTCAGAGTCAGACTCAGAGACTCAACCTGAAGAAGATCAAGTAATTGGTTCTTTTGATTTTAATTCAGAGGACTTTAAATCTGAATTTAAAGCATTGTGTTTAGATCTGCTAAAATCTGAGAAAGAAATTATCTCTCTCAGAAATCATTTATCTGAACATAATACTTTAAAATCAGAAAACCTCAAACTCTCTCAGGAGTTGGAGTGTTGTAGGGAGCAGATAGCTTCACTGAAAAGTGAGCTGTCTGAGGCCAAGAAGCTTGATGAATCCCTTAATGGGAGAAGCATTAAGCTGATGGACATCACAAGCACAGTGAACTCCAGATTTAATAGTACACTGGGCTTGGGTGCTTCATCCAGCCAACCCATAGTTCTAACAACTCCAATCAAATTCATTTCTGACAAAGGAAAGGGGGTTGTAGAGGTAGCTAGGAAAAATTCTGATCTGCCCCAGAAAACTAAGTCCCAGCAAAAATCGTCGAACGGAGGTCGACGATCGCCAAACGGAGATCGACGATCGCCGAACGCAGATCGACGATCTCAGGCAAAATCGTCGAACTCAGGTCGACGATCTCAAGTACCTGAACTCAGCCATAGTCGACCATCGAACGGAGCTCGACGATCTGACCCAAGATCGTCGAACGCAGCTCCAAGATTGTCGAACAGAGGTCAGAGCTCTGGAAATTTTTTCAAGGGCAAATCAAAATTCAATCCTAAGGGTCCTTCATCCCAAATCTTTAACCCTTATACTGAATGGATTATACCTCCAAGGAGATATCATCCTAAAGGATATAAGAGTCAACCTGGGATGTCTTTTATTTAAGAATTTAAAGGTTATCAACCTAGGCCCAAGGTAAACTGGGTCAAAAACAAATGAATTGTCTTATGTGCAGGTGAAGACCTATCTAACATCTAACCAGCAATGGTACATGGATAGTGGGTGCTCTAAGCAAATGACAGGGAACAAGGACAACCTCACATCCTTTAGAGCCAAGCTTGGACCCAAAGTTATCTTTGGTGATTCAAACTTTGGACAGACTAAAGGATATTGTGGAGTCCAGATTGGATCAGTAACTTTCAAGAAGGTAGCTTATGTGGAAGGACTGAAGCACAACTTAATAAGCATCAGTCAGCTGTGTGATGAAGGCTATCAGGTGACCTTCAGCAAAGCATTATGCAAAATAAAGTCAGAGGACAACACAACTGTGTTGACAGGTAAAAGGAAAGGTAACATCTATCTAGTAGATTTTCTTTCAACTGATGTAGATATTTGCCTGTTTAATTCTGTCTGTAGACCAAATATCTTATGACATAAGAGACTAGGACACCTAAACCTTAGAACTATTGCTAGGCTATCCAAGGACAACCTTGTTAGAGGACTACCTTCTGGCCCCTACAAAAAGGAAAGACTCTGCAGGGCTTGTCAATTAGGCAAGCAAACTAAAAACAGCTTTAAGTCACTTAATAAGAGTGATTCACCTAGGATATTGTATCTGTTACACATGGATCTTTTTGGACCCATCACAGTACAAAGCCTAGGAGGGAAATCTTACACTTTAGTAGTTGTAGATGAATTCTCTAGATTCACTTGGGTGTTCTTTCTAAGGAAGAAGTCTGATAACTTTAAGTGTCTGACAGAGTTTCTCAAATGTATACAGATTGAGTTCAATACTCACATTGCCCTGATCAGAAGTGATCATGGGACAGAGTTTGATTCTCTTCTTATGCAAGAGTTTTGTCAGAGTGAAGGGATCAAGCATACTTTCTCAGCTCCTAGAACTCCTCAACAAAATGGGGTAGCTGAAAGGAAAAATAGAACCCTTATTGAATCTGCCACTATATTATTGTCAGATGCTCATCTACCTCTATACTTTTGGGCAGAGGCAGTGAACACCTCCAACTATGTGCTGAATAGAAGTTTGATACATAAACTAAAGGGAAAGACTCCCTATGAATTACTCAAAGGGAAGAAACCTAAAGTTGATTATTTTAGAGTCTTTGGTTGTATTTGCTATATACATAATAATGACAAGAAATATTTAGCAAAATTTCAAGCCAAAGCTGATGAAAGAGTGTTTCTGGGATACTCCATGATCAGCAAGGCTTATAGGGATTATAATAAATCATCTCTAAAAATTGAGGAATCTGTTCACATATCATTTGATGAATCTAACATGTCTTTCAAGGAGAAGATCCCTTCTACCATAGAACCTTTGCAGGAACATTCTCTAGTTGAAGACTTGAACAAGTTACAGGTTACTCAAGGGGATGAAAGTAGTGAAGATGAAGAAAGTGCTCAACATATTGAAGAACAACTTGAAGAGCCAGTTGTTGTACCACAAGAGGAAACAACAACACAGGTTGGTGAACAATCAACACCCCCTGTTGATTTAGTAACATCAAGAGACCATCCAATTTCCCAAATAATTGGAGACATCTCAGCTGGTGTGCAAACCAGAAATCAGGTCAACCAAAACCTGTTGCACACCTGCTTCCTATCTTAAATTAAACCTCAGTCCATTCAAGATGCAGAGCAAGATCCACACTGGATCATTGCAATGCAAGAAGAGTTGCATCAATTTGAGAGGAACAAAGTATGGGAACTAGTGCCAAAGCCTAAGGATCACTCCATTGTTGGAACAAAGTGGGTATTCAGAAACAAATTGGATGATCAAGGAGTAATTGTAAGAAACAAGGCAAGGCTAGTTGCTCAGGGATACTCTCAAGAAGAAGGAATAGACTACGACCAGACTTTTGCACCAGTTGCAAGATTGGAAGCCATCAGAATATTTTTAGCTTATGCAGCACACAAAGGCTTCAAGGTATACCAGATGGATGTCAAAAGTGCATTCCTAAATGGAGACATCAAAGAGGAAGTATATGTCAGACAACCTCCAGGTTTTATCTCTCCAAATTATCCTGATTATGTTTTTAGATTGAATAAAGCATTATATGGTCTCAAGCAAGCTCCTAGAGCATGGTATGAGACCCTAGCATGCTTTCTCTTGGAAAATGGATTTATAAGGGGTAGAGTAGACCAAACTCTTTTCATTAGAACCCATAAGTCTCATACCCTACTAGTACAGATTTATGTAGATGATATTATTTTTGGTTCTACTGACTCCAAATTGTGCAGAAGGTTTTCCAACCTAATGCATTCTAAATTTGAGATGAGTAGCATGGGTGAGCTATCCTTCTTCCTAGGATTGCAAGTCAAGCAACATGCTGAAGGCATCTTTATTTCTCAAACCAAATATGCAAATGAATTGGTTAAGAAATTTGGCATGTCTGAAGCATCTTGTATGAAAACACCCATGCCTACTAATGCTGTATTGGATGCTGATGAACATGGGAAACCTGTTGATCAGACAACAGATAGAGCAATGATTAGCTCTTTACTGTACCTTACAGCTAGTAGACCAGATATAATGTTTGATACATGTATATGTGCTAGGTTCCAAGTAAGCCCTAGAGAGTCACACCTAACACTAGTAAAGAGGATTCTCAGGTATGTTAAAAGTTGTCCAAATCTAGGTCTCTGGTATCCAAAAGATTCAGCATTTGATTTAACTGGATTTTCTGATTCTGATTATGCTGGTGCAGAATTGACAGGAAAAGCACCAGTGGAACTTGTCAGTTCCTTGGTGACAGACTTGTCTCTTGGTTTTGCAAGAAACAAACTTCTGTGTCAACTTCAACTGCTGAAGCTGAATATATGGCTGCAGGCAGTTGTTGTTCACAAATCTTGTGGATTCAAAACCAACTCCTAGACTATGGCTACAACTTAGAGAAGTCTAAAATCTTTTGTGATAACACCAGTGCTATTTCTATAGCTCAAAATCCAGTCCTCCATAGTAGGACAAAACACATAGTGATTAGGCATCGTTTCTTAAGGGATAATGTTGAAAAGAATAAAATTGAACTACAATATATCCCAACTGATTTACAAAGGGGAGATATTTTCACCAAGCCCTTGGATGAAAAGAAACACACCTTCTTCCTAAATCAGTTAGGAATGTTAGATGGAGAAAGTCTTAAATAATATCCAAGATTTTGAAAGCTTAAAATTGACCAAGACTAGACAAACATCCTGATTTTTTTCTTAGTGTCTAGAGTTTTTCTGATCTCTGAACTGCGCTCGACGATTTTCGCCCAGATCGTCGAACGGAGATCGACGATATCTGAAATCATCGATCTGAGTTCAGCGTTTCTCAGATAGTATGAACTATCTCTTCCGGTCAACGATCGTCGAACGATGCTCGACGATTTTGTTCTCTGAACGATCGTCGAACAGAGCTCGACGCTCTCCAATATCGTCGAACGGAGATCGACGATGTTGAAGTCTCTTCAGATTCCTTTAGAAGCCTCGATCGTCGAACTGAGTTATACAATCTTTCCAATTCTGCGTCGAACCCTAATATAAAATTCATTTTTCGCCGTCGTTCTCCTTTGCGCTTTCGATTTCTCTGCAAGAACTTTCTTTCCCTCCAAACAGTTCTGCACTTGGTCATTTTGTTTGTTGAATTTTTGCAGGTACCCATGGCTGTGTCTGTTGCTGTTCTCGCCGCCATGAAGTTTGATGCTGGCTTCGACATCGACATGGAATCCTTCAGCACAACCGACCAGGCTTTTCAGGATATCTTGGGGTTATTCAAAGAGCAGAACCTTACAGCAATCATGACTACAAGGATCAAGCTTGCATCTGATGAGATTAAGGAATGGGTCTACACTGCCCACAATCAAGACAACTCCACCATTGTTGGGTCAATATCTGGCACACAGGTACCTCTAACCCCAGCAATTTTATCAGAGGTTTTTGAGTTGAGAAATGGTGAAGATACTGCTGACTTGTCTGGAGAAGAGTATATTGAATTGCTTGCCAGAATGGGTCATTCTGAGGCCAACCCTAGCAAGATCTTGAAAAAGAACCTTTCTGTGGAATACAGATTCCTGGCAGATGTAGTTGGGAAAGTGCTACTGGCTAAGCACTCTGCTCATGATACAATCTCAAGGTATCAGCTCTGCCTAATGGGAGCCCTTGTAGAAAGGAAGAATTTGAATTGGGGAGAAGTCTTCTTTGACCTTATCAAGAAGAAGATAAACAAAAGTTTTGTAAACTTTGGAAGAATTATAGGGGTGTTTCTGCAGTATAGGTGCCCTGCTTTGCTGGTCTCTTCTGGAATCCATATCAATGCATCCAAGAGACTATCTTGTGCCCTGTTTGGTAAATGGGACAGACAAATCATCAAGCCCAGCAGGCCCTCCTCCAGCACTCCTTCAGGCACAAGGACTCTCAGAGTCACTTCCCCACAGGTCTCTGCCCCTGCAGATGACCTGCCTGCTGATGTTGCTCCTCATCCTCCTCCAATTCCCTCTCTTCCCATACCATCTACCATTCCAACTCCATCCACCATCATCATCTCCAGCCCCTCTCCAACATTTACACCATCTCCAGTTCCTACTCTTCCACTAACAGAAGAACAATTCCATCCCTTATTCTCTTACCCTCAACCAGATTCCACTTCATCACCATCCCATCCTTCCTTCACCCTCATTGATGATTCCTTTATGGATGACTCTCCATCCTCTCCTCCTGAGCTACCCTCATCCTCACCTTCCTATCAAGATCTTCTGCAACAAATCATTGACCAACCCACATTCACCCCATCTATCTCCATCCCACTGCCCTCTATATCCACCTTACCCACACCTCAGCCATCTCTTCCCCCATTCACCAGCTATCCACTACCATCACCAACAGCTGCTCCTCCATATTCTACCTCTACTCCAGTCACCCATGAGCAAGTAGACATTCCAGCCCTTGCTGACAGGTTGTATGAATTGCTAGCCCCCAGGCTCTCTCTTCTTTTGGAGACCTCCTTGGCTCCATTACACCTGTTCGTGGCAGCTCTCTCTGCCAAGCTCTCATCTCTATTCCCTCAGGCAGCCCCTACAGCAGTGTGCCTTGATCCAACCTTGTCTGAATCTAGGCAGGGGGAGATGCCCTATGAAGTGAGTCTTCCTGCGGCTGCTGTTGTTGCTGTTTCTGTGAGCCTATCTGCTGCTGCTGCTACTGCTGCCTCTTCAGCTCCTGTTCTTGCTGCTGCTGCTGCTGTTGTGTCTCAAGAACAAATTCCTCCTGCTGCAGTCTTTGCAATAGACCTCAGGTCTTTGCTTTCAAACTTTGATCAGTTATATTTTAGATGTCTGCCAGAGCCAGTTACTGTCCAGCCCGCAGAGGATCTATCCAAGGCATTTGTGCCATTCTCTTGCTGTGACCCCAGTATCATCACCTCTTTTGTTCACTCAGTATATGCTGCTGCTTCTTCTGATGAAAGCATTGTTGTTGCTTCTGATGTTGTTGCCTCTACTGCTGCTGAAAATTTTGATACTGCTGCTGATATTTCTGTTACTGCTGATGAACCAATTTCCAAGGAAATCCTTATGACAGAGTCACCTGAGTTTGAGCCTTCTGCATTTTCTGATGATATTTCTACTATTGATGTTGCTGTGAGTGAAACTATTGCTGCTGCTATTACTTCTCCAGAAACTGTTATTTCTGTTGTTGTCACTTCTCCTGAACCTGCAATATCTGCTGCTGTTGTTACTGCTTCTACTTCAATTACAACACCTTCTTTATCTGCTACTGTCACTGCTGTTACTACTTCAACCTCTGCTGCTACACCCTCTGTTGCCTCATCTGCTTCTGTACAGCTCAAGAAGGATTTGATGAAGAAAATTGATGCCCTGTATGATGACCAGAGTTTTGAAAGTGATGAGTACAGAACAGACTCTGATGATTCTTCTGCTACCATTGCCAGGAAAAGAAAGGCAAGGAGCAAAGCCATGAAGAGAGTACCTCCTGCCAAGGTCAAAGATAACAATGATATTCCATACTACATTCTTCATGATTGCCCTATCACTGATCACTGGATGCAGTACTCTAAGAATCAACTGAAGGCAATGAAAAAGGAAAGGAAATATGAAAATGGTTCCTCACAATTCCAACACTCTCATCCTCCTCCACCACCTCCTCCTGATGCAGGTGCAGGTGGAAGTTCTGCAGCTCAACCCCCTGCTAGAAGTCAGGCCCCATATCAGCCTCATGCTAGATCTTACCATAGGGGAAGCCAATCTAGGGATTCTCAATCTAGGAGAGGAGGATACAGAGGCAACCAAAGAGATTTCTAGGTCTACTCCAAAGGATACTCAAGGCAACACCCATACTCCAGGGGAGGACAAATTTCTTCTGACACCACATCTGGTCCTTTTCCCTATAAATTAAAGGAAACTGTGTCTTCCAAGCCTCCTCAGGACAATCCCTCTAACAGATATGAGCCACCAGTACCTTTTGAGGACCCTGAGAACAATCCAGCTGCTTGGACTGCAAGGATGAAAGAACTTGCTGCACTAGATCAAATCAAGAAGGCTAAAGAGCAAGGAAGAGATTCCTCTAATATCTCAACAATGTCTGAACAGAGAAAGAAAGAGATAGAAAGATATGCATCAAGCAAAGTTTTTGATTCTGACAGGTACATGGAACTGCATCCTGAAGATGTGGTTCCCAGGCCTAACAACAAACATCTTTAGGTGCAGCAGATGATACCAGATCAAAGAAGGAAGCCCTCAATCCCAACAGAGAAATCAAACTTGTTAAGGGAAAGGAAAAGAAATGATAATGTAAGGTGACAATCTCTGTGATTTCTGATTATTATCTGGGATGATATATATATATATATATCTTTGTGGTTCTGCTTGTCCAACTTTTCTTTTTGTTTTTCTGTATTGCTGCTTGTATGTTGTTAATTAAATTTTTCCAAACTCTGTAAATAGTAATCCTATCCCAAATAGGGGGAGATTGTTGGAACACCCTATTACTAATTTGGGTCAGAATCACTATGTCTCTAGGAAACAAATGTTTGACCTCCTGTATAGCTCAAAAGGTCAATTAGAATTGAGTCTAAGGGTTAGAAGTCTAGGTTTGGAAGCTGCCCTCAAGACCAGGATTTTCTGTTTGGAGACTAAGTCATATCGCCGAGCTCAGCACGACGATTCGTCGAACTCCGATCGACGATCGTCTAGCTCAACTTCGACAGATCGTCGAACTCCATTCGATGATCGCTGAGCTCAACTTCATCATATCGTCGAACTCCATTCGACGATCGGTGAGCTCAGTTCGACGATCTTGACTCAGCTTTGGATCTCTATATCTGAGCTCAGTTCGACGATCTTTGAGCTCAGATCGACGATATTTTGCTATTGTATTAGTCCATATCGCTGAGCTCAGTCCGACGATAGCAGATCTCAGTTCGACGTTTTCAGATAACTTCAAGGATGTTTCTAGATTCAAATTCAAATCAGTTAAGGAGTTATTCTGCAATTAATTCTGAAGATTTCCTAGCTGTTTTCATTCATTTCTGGACCAAGTTTCAAGGGATTTTCAAGGAATATTTCTATGGACTTTCCTCCAGAAGAGATTTTGCAATTAAGGATGCCATTAATGCAGACCAACGACTATTCTTCTCAGAGAATGTCTTTGCATTCAGTACCAGAGAATAAAAGACAAGAATTTTTTGAATCTCTAAGATAGACACACAGATTATAGAGATACATAGACAGACATCAGTATTCTTCAGAACAAGAACAAAATATTCTGTCTCAAAGAATTCTCAAGAACACACATCCAAGGAGATCAACTTTTTCTGAAATCTTCAGATCTCTCTAGTTTTCAAGTGTTCAAGGCCAACATATTTCAAGACTCCAGACATCCAACATTTCAGCTGTTGCTGAAATCATCTTTTGCTGGAGCTCAACTTGTGAAGGCCTATCACCCTGAGCAAAGCTTCTTTTCCTGAAGATCTCAAGGACTCAGGGGGAGCTTTGACACCATCAATCCACATAGTCTTCTCAGCTGATCTGAGAAAGAGAAGACTTCTATCACTCTCTCACCCCCTCTCTGTAAAGGGTTTCTCAAACTCCCTTCAAAAGTTTGAGTTTGGTTTTTGAGCACCTTGTCAAAAGCTCATTGGTGGCAAGACACCTGATCAAAAAATCTGATTTGGTTTTTGAGCACCTTATCAAAAGCTCATTGGTGCCCAGGACACCTGATCAACTCATCCTGCAGTGGATTCCTACCTAGGGTGGTAGAAGAGTGGATGTACCCAAGTTTAGGGGAACCACTATATTTCCTTGTGTCTTCTGGTTTTGCTTGTCTTTATTTTTGTTTTTGGCCTTGATTATTCTGTGATTAGCATTTGATTAGTTTAGTTCTGTAATTAGATTTTTAATTGCTTCCCTGCTCACTCATATTACAACAATTGTTGTAAAAACTTTTAAAGCACCATATACTCTATTCACCCCCCTCTAGAGTATATCAGATCTAGCTGCACTTTAACCATGCATGGGATGGATCTTCAAAAACACTTGGTCCCCCACCTGGAACTCCACCTGACGATGTCGGGCGTCATAGTACTTAGCCTGTCTGCTCTGCGCCTCTAGCATCATGTCTCTGATCAGCCTCACCTGAGCCTCGGTGTATTCAATAAAATCTGATCCCAACACCTTCGGATCTCGTCCTGAATCGATGAAAACAGAGTCCTACATCTCCTTCCGTACAAGGGTGGAGAGTTGTGTTGAATGTCGACCGAGAGCCCAGATAAGCCCGGACTGATCTTCTATCCTTGGACGTACACTATCCATCTTGATTCAACACGATCATCTTGAGCACACCATGATAATGATCAACTACTCACAAAACTTATGAAACACCTACAGAAGTTTTCTTTCGGGTCAGGGTGACCCTAGATATCTCGGCCAGTCTATCGTTGATGTTCCATTTATAATTATGCCCGGAGTGCGGATGAGGAATCGTGTGTATGAAAATCCGTAATTGTATCCTCGATCTTCCACTCTAACCAGGCGGTGACTGTAATAGTTTCCCAAAAGTTCTTGCACTTAACCTTCATCGGGCGACGGACCTCACCGTGCATCACAAAATCCATGACACCCTTCTTCACTCCAGGGAGATACCCGTTCCGAGATACACCAAACTTCCGATGATTAAATTTCTCGCTTATACGGGTAGACAACGACTCTATAAAATCTCCACTTCGCAATCAGATTCTTATCCCTACGAATACTCCCGAGTAGCACCGAATACGGTTTACATCCATTTCACTATATTCACGACGCAAACTTTTCTAGATGAGATCTTAGGAAAACCCAAGTTAGTAACTAATTTGCCCAATAAACAAAAGACACGCCCCCAATAAACAAAAGATAAGCCTCTACCTGCCTTGGGCTGAGTATCTTTGATATTACCATGTTATATACGTCCTAGCTAGGTGCACAATCCCTAGGGCATCAATCTTTGACTTGGGGTTCCAACCTGAATCTGTTGATATACTCCATATTTTAAACCCTCTGAGTCATATTTACGACAACCTTATCCGGGTCAAAATGTTCCCAATCCCAACTGGGTCTCTTCCGAACTTGAATTCCTATCCGACCTTCGGTGTTTGTCGTGATGGTGGTCTCCAGGTAATCTTGTTACTGGCATGAGGGTTGAGACTATGTGTCTTCTACCATTCTGCTAATGGATTATTGGTCTCAATTCTCCTTAAAGCAGTCCTTCCGGTTTGAGTATCCTTTATAGGGACCGTAGGGCTACCTGAATTTATGGCTTAGGTAGCCATTCTCGTGTTATACTCCTCCTTTATTCTCTTTAGGTATCTCCTTAGCTTAACCAAGTTCATACCCAAAGTATATTTCAAACTAGGGCATACTATAAGTTATCATGGTTAGTCATGTCTCCTAGTGGGTTGAGTCTAACTCATTGACTAAAGAATTATAAGATGAGATCTTCGCAGCCTAAAGTACTCCCTGCTAGGGGCAGGGTTTGCCGCAGGCTACAAATAAGGATTCAAATTGTTAGATAGCATACAAATGGAAAGAATGGACAAGATAAAGTGGACTTTTAAATGTGATTTCCCTTATGGGCACACCACTGCTTCCGCTGCTTAGTTTGTCCCCAAACTAAACTCGTGCGGGGGTGACCCAGGGTTGTGGACTACTACTTTTCGATCGAGGTCTCCTCTAATACCACTTGTAAGACCCCCCCCCCCTTTTTTTTTCTTTATCGACACCGGGGTCTTAGGCCCAGAACCGCCATTTTGCGGTGACTCCTTCACGACCAGAAGGGTCATCACCACAAAGCGCCGATTCTGTCGGCCAATTCGATCACAGAAATGTAGCATAATGAAGTAAATGGAAACTGACAGTCCATAGAAAATCACATATCATGGTAAATAAATCTCCACGAAGGGAGTGTCCACATAATAATACATCAGAGTACTAAACTACGGGCTTATGCCCGGTACATCATATCCTCACTACAAAATCACTCATGCGAAAGCGAAAGCAGAAAACTACTCAAGGTCGAGACTCACGGTCCCGACAGTATGAACTCCGGAGCTAGACTGCCCCACCTCCAAGCGCACCGGTCTCTGGGGCTGCTCCTCCATGCTGGACTCCACGATCCCCTAAATGATACGGTTCGAAAACCGTTAGTCTAAAAGACTAAGTCCTATCATCCCCCACCCCTTCTCTCATGGCTCCTAGGCACCGAGCGGAGAGGAAGAAAGGGGAGGACTTGAAGGTGGAGAATAATCAAAGCAGGTGGTAGCGGACCTATACTAGCAATTCTATAATAGATATTGACAATAAGATTAAATAAGGAAAGTAACCTTCACTCCTGTGAGATCACATAAGCCAAGGTGTCTTTTGCAAGGCTCCCATCATATAAAAAGTCCCATACCAATTTATACGTTGGGTTGTCGGTTATCAAACAGCAGTATATGTATATATATATATATATCAAATTTGACCTTAATTTATAAACCTGCCCACACAAGCTTATAGACCAAGAGGTCGTTTTGCAGGTCCTAATGTATAAGCGTCCCATTCCACTTATACATTAGGTGTCAGGGGTTAAATGAATCGATTATGGTATGACATGCAAGTGGGTATGATGGAACATGCAAGTGCAACACACACACACCCGACTCTGTGCACACAGACCTTTAGTTCCGACTTTCTGGAGTCGTAACCTCCCAGGATACCTCCGTAGTGGCAGACGGAAGCGGTGGGTTGGGCCTCGCCCACCTCTAAACCAGTAAAGCACTACCGGTCAGACCTATCGTACGCCTCAACGCTTGGTGCACGAAGCGGACTCCTACGTACTCTTGCCGGCTGGCGCACCAGACTTCTGTTGACAAAGTGCTAACCATACTTGCTGAGTGAACGTATTGGCTTCGGTGCATCGACCCTCCAATACCGAAGACCCACCACCTTAATTTCTCTTTCCTTTTATGCACATGCAAATTTAGCGTAATCAAAAACCGAGCCGAAGCTCCCCGGACCAAAACGACCGTCTCAAACAATCGAGCCGAAGTTCCCCGGACCCAAAGTCCGTCTTTTAACCATCCGAGCCGAAGCTCTCAGCTATCTTCCGGTGCTATCTGTGTTTGTGAAGGGTGCAACCCTATTTACTATGTTACTCTTTTCAGCTTGTTAAAACAGTTTACGTTAACCCAGGACTGCCCCCGGTATTCCCTGTGAAGGGCTCTCAAGGGGCACTGGGAACTATGTTGGGATTACGCCCAGCGTTCCCTTTCGCAAGGTACTTATTTTTGTTATCGGTTGATCCCCTTACCCATTACTTTCTCATGTTACGATAGGCTAATCCTAAGGTGATTTGACTCCACTTCACCTCGGGGAGGACGATCTTTCGTCGGACCCGAGCGCCTCTAAACCCTAGCCAAAACAACACCACACTCACTTTACCTTCCAGTGATGCATCTAATTCTATTTATCCTTTCCAGCAACCAACAAGAGCCAACACAAGTGCTCTAGTTCATATCCCAAATGATTTCCTGCAGGTTTACTAAATGCAGACCACTTAAGCTATATGACCCGTAAAATGGGAAGTATATCAAATGATCATCCAGTACTCATATAATAATTATTGGAGGACTATATTGGCATTTGTAGCCTGAATCCATAATTTTCTAATTTTCATAATTTAACTGATAATTTATTTATTTAATTTAATAACCAAAAGTTCCAAGTTTGAACATGAAGTACAAGTTTTAGACAAGATAAAAATCCATTAAATTTATGTTAAATACCAAATGAATAATCATCTAAAAATCCAGAATTTCCCAATCTTTCAGCAAGGTTTAAGCCGTTAAATGTTATTTCAAATTTATTCCATAATAAACCATTTAAAGGGGATGTACTATAAAAATACTTCCAAAAATTCAGAGAAAATTCCAGGATGATTATAAGGGCACATAAAACCTCTAAGTAAAGTTTCATAATTTTTTTGAAAGAATTATTCCCTAAATTAATTAATTATCCAATTCTCAAAAATATGGCCTTGTGAAGGAAGTTCTGAAAACAAACCTCTAAAAATTATAAATAAATTTCTACAAGTACGTTTTGGCCTGTAAACATCAAAACCTAAGTCTTATGATTTTTCAATAGAAAAAACATCATTAATTAATTGTATTCTACCAAAGCTCCTTTCTCAAATTATTGAAGGAAGTACCAAATAAAATCAATTAAGAATTGTGATAAAATTCAGAGATGTACACCTAGCCCTATATTATCTTCTGACCAAGTTTCATCATATTTTGATGCACATAATATCCATAAGAAAATCAAACATCATTTTGGGCTTTTTGGTAATTAACAAATGAAGTACCAGGAATAAAATCCATACAATTCTATAGAAATTACCAGGGATTCTAGATGGACTAAAACCTACTCTACCCAAGTTTCATAACTTTTGGGGAAGGTTTAGAGGCTGAACCGTCAACTTTGTACTCCTACCCTAAAACTAGGGTTAGGGTTTTGAGGTGTCTAACTTGCTCCAAATCCTCTAAGGTTCCTACCAGAGAACTTAGGTTATATTACCCTCAATTCTACTAAGTTTCCAAGGCTATACAAGGCTATTTGCCCCCATGTCCTTCACAACCCTCAAAAGTCCTTACTTAGGGTTTGAGGTTGAACCATAGGGTAAATCAAGCCTAAATCATCCCATTTTCCTCAAGACGGTGACATTGTCCATGCCAAGTCAGTGTCCAAAACCTCAGCCTCTATTGAGGGGAGGGGACCACCCTAAGTCCATAGTGCACCTGTAATCAAAAATACCCTCTTAAGGCCAAACTAGGGTTTGGTGATTTCCTGACCAAAACATATCCAAATGAGATAAACTTTTGTATAGAACTAGGTCTTGATGCCATGGACCACTCTCCAAAATTTGGGAGGGTTTGGATGTCATTTGACCACTTAATTAAAATACCATATCATTATTAAATAAAAGTAAAAACTTTAGGCAAAGTGTCTCTAAAAATTCTGAATTTTGGGCAGGCCCTAGGTATAGCTAGGACGGATCCCCTGTCCAAAGTAAGCCTATTTGGACAAGGGATGAAGGGTGGGCATCCATTTGAATCTCAGGACATCCCTAGGTACAGGTCCCACCAAATTCGGTGCCCTGGTCCAACCATAGGGCCAAATTGGTCCAAATCAATTTTGGATTAAAGTAGACCCATAGGGCTACAATGTTCATATTGAACATTTTCCCACCTGGTGAGCCTAAGTATTTTTAATATTTATTTTAAAACAACCTAGTTTATAGGACAGAAATTCAGAAATCTAAACTTAATAAAATAAATGATCTGCACTGATTTTAAAGCAAATCGTGGGGCTCCTGGTCATCTTCTTCCTCCAGCCAAGGGCCATGATTGGCCGAACCTGGAGCTTATTCCAAGAGCATTTCCCGGCCACACGGCCACCTCCCTGGCCGGCCACCACCGCCACCACCTTCGTTGAGGTGGGGGCTATCGCCGGGCGGCGGCACGGCCGCCGGAGGGGTGGTTTCCGGCGAACCCGACCACCATTTTTTTTGGAAAAACCAAAGAAATGAAAACTTGGATCGGCTCAATTGAGTCCGATTCTTGTCCTAAATGATTCCTAAGATCTACCCACGGAAGAAGGAGTAGAGGAGGACCTTTAACCGAGCTTGTCGTCGAGTGTGGTGGTGGTGCGCCATGGCCGGTGGTGGAGCTTTCCGATGCTTGCAACTTCACTACCAAACCACCCGGTTTCTTCAGGTAAAGGGTGGAAACGTCTCCTCTAACCTTGGTGAAGCTATTAAAAGAGGCAAAAGGGGGATAGGGAGAGTCATAGCTTGAATCCTCATTTCCACCATTAATGGGGAATTTTAGGAAACTGAAATCCCAATGAATTCAACCCCTTGGTGACTTGAAGAATGCTGGAAACTCCTCCCCTACTCCTGAGGAGTTGAATCCAGCCATCAATGGGGGGGGGGGGGGGGATTTGTGGGGGTTTCACCTTCCATGCCATTATTGACCACTCTTTCTCTCTCCTCCTTATTGAAGAAATTGAATTCAGCCACCTTGGGTGGCTGGCCATGGCAATTAAACTACTCAAAACTGATGAGGGGGAATGTATTCAGCCTTTGGAATCAATTGGAGAGGCCCTTGGTCTCCCTTGGCCATGAATGGACTCTTTTCTCACTTTCTCTCTCCTCCATTAAAGGGAAAAATGGAGCATTCTCTCTCCTACTCACCATGGCCGAATTTTGATCTATCCTCCAGCCTATTGGCAGCCCAATAACTCATATTAATAATAAAAATGAGGTTATCCCAAGTGGGGGAAATGAGTTTGAGCTTGGGTTAGCCCATTTAGGCTAATTTGACCTAACACTAGAATAGAGTTGACCTTGGTCAACATGACCATTTGAGTTGACCCCAATGGGACCTTGGTGACCCATTGGACTCCCTTAAGGTCTAGGAATACTTGATTAGGGTTGGTTGGGCATCTTGGGGGTCACATGTCCCTTGGTAAGGGCACTTTGACCATTTTAGGGCTAGAGTTGATTTGGGTCAACATGACCATTTGGGTTGACCCCAATGGGTCCTTGGTGACCCATTGGCCTCCCCTAAGGTCTAGGAAGGGTTATGTAGGGTTACCTTACACTTTGGAGGTCACCTACCCTTAATAAGGGTACTTTGACCAGATTAGGGGCTAGAGTTGACTTGGGTCAACCTGGCCTCTAGGGCTGACCCCTATGTGTCCTTAGTGACCCCTTGACTTCACTTTAGAGTTAGGGGGGCATAGGTGGGGTCCCCTAGGCTAGGAGTAGGTCAATTGACCCTAAGTAGGCCAGTTTGACCCATTTTGGGTTAGGGTTGACCTTGGTCAACTGAGCCTCTTTGATTGACCCCAATGGGTCCTTATGGCTCTAATGGGCTTCCCAAGGTATTAGGGGGTGTTGTGGTAGTGTCTTGGGGTCAAGGTGTAGCCCATGGTCATCCTAAATCATTGTTCAGAGTTCTACTATTTGCAGACCATGATGATTTTCCACACTTTGTTTCCTATCTCTTGGCTCATTCGTGGCTTCCTAGGGTTTGTCATGACATAGTCATGGGCAAAACCACTCCTAGGGGTCTAGTTGGAAATGGGATGTTACACCGAATGTCCACTAATATACAAACTCCACATTTATATATTAAATCAGGAATGTATACAACACACACACTAATGGCCATAAGGCCTTACAGGTTCCTCTTTACACATTTACAGCTTCATACATCGGCATGCTGGCCAACCACAAATGAAATCCAAACACACTTCGCACGGCCTTCAAGGGCCTTTAGCAACAATCCTTCATTCCGCTCAATTCATTTCAAGCATCAACACCTGTAATTAGATATCCACCCAAGAGCGGTAAACAAAGTAACGGTCAACATTAGCTTACCAATTATAACGACCCTACCCCTTACCCGAGGCATAATATGTATCAAGCTTTCAAGCTACCAAACATAACCATGTCACAAACGCCGGTCTCCACCCGACGCTCCAGACACTCAGGGCACATTATTGGTGTACCGGATATACCCGTCATCCACCGCCGACCCAGAGGTTTTTAACTTGTTGGTTGGGCAGTCCTAGTCCACCAATCCCGCAGGTTGGTGACATTCCGTCCATCCCACTCAGAGGTACTAACCTCACAGCAAACATGAGCAGATCGACCCACCCTAGTAGTGTAGAAAGTCGGGATTTTCTGTGCTCCCCAGGCATTACCACCAATCGACCTCCCATCCTAACACAGATCGACCCACCCTAGTGGAGTAGAAAGCCGGGTTTAACTAGGCTCCCCAGGCATTGCCACCAATCGACCCTTCAACTACTACAGATCAACCCACCCTAGTGGTGTAGCAAGCTGGGTTTATCTTGCGCTCCCCAGGCGTTGCTACCAATTGACCTCTCATAACAACGAGGAGCTTACACAACGCATCCAAGATCACATCTATACATCAACATACATTCCATACATCCATACAACAGAGGCTACAAGAATACAGTTTACACAACATCAAATCCATGGAGTCTTCTCCGGTTTACCCAGAATCATCACCAATCCAGATTACCCGTCTAGATGGGCTTCACACAGCATGCCTATGCCGTACTCTACACTTCTGGCTCTAGATGCAGACTCAACCAAGGAATCACTTATGATATCTACCTCTTGGTGGAGGATTCCATGCATATACATAAAGAAAGGACTTCGATGTCCAAGAAGGAGATTGTTACCCTTGAGGATTGCTTTGGAGCCATGAACTAGCCAGATGGAAATCGCTGCCTCGGCTTTGCCTTCACGAATCCAAGCTCGGTTCTTAATTCCGCACTCCACAGCTCGTCCAGTAGCTGGATTTCTCCATCCTCCTTTCCTTCCCTTGCTCTCCCTTTCTCTCTCTCTTTGAGAATAAGAAGAATAAGAAGGACATATGAGAAGGAGCTTATCCCCCTCATTCTCGGCCTTATCTTAGCATGGAAGAGCCTGGGCTCTTAGATCCAGGATAATGGAAACGAACGGCCTTGATTTGCACAAAAATAGGTTGAACACGGCCTGACACGCCCTATGACACGCCCGTATCACAGGCCGTGCCCCTAAGCGGCACACGACTGACTCAAATCCATACAATACACGACCGTCTGACAACCCCGTGTCACACCCCACATGCCCGTGTTAAGGTCAACACGCCCGTTCCATGACAGCCGTGTCCTTCACACAACACAATATCACCTCACCAGAGCGGGACATGGCCATGGGACACGCCTGTATCCCAGGCCGTGTCCTCCAGGACACACCCGTGTCCTCAGGCACACGCATCCCTGGCTGAAACCCACAAAGGACACTCCCTGTTACATGCTCGTGTCACAGGCTGTGTGATCCCTTTGCTTGATGCTCGACGATCATCAAGCACAGTTCATCGACCTGAGCATGACACTCCCTGGGACATGCCTATGTCCCAGGCCGTGTCACCCAATCTGAACCCAAATTGGGATTTGGGGGTGTTACCATCCTCCCCTCCTTCAAAAAATTTCGTCACGAAATTTTGCTCTCCTACAAACACTCATCGAAGCACTTCTCGTTGCATCATCAGCAACCGATCACTCGAATAAAGCGAGCCTGGAGAGAGCTCAGGAGCCGCAGCTTGTATCCCCCACGGCATCGTACAAAACAAACAATACACACAAACAGATCTCTCACATGTGCACATCTATCCCCAAATTCATCTAATGATCTATATCCAAACACATCTATGTGGATACAACAATTGATCAATCACGTACATAACACCAAATGTGCACCAATATTTACATAATATAGAACATCTATGTATACAACCATCTCCTTATTCATGTTTTATATACATTATTTACAGCACTAAAGTGATTCAGGTCACTTCCGCTCAGCCGCCTGATTTGGCATCAAGTTAAACAATCGAGGCTGTATTTCACCAATTGAACTTTGCGGCTCCTGCACATCCAAATTATGCAATCGAGGTTGCGTCCGGGATGCAGATGACTCAGCCACTGCTTTACCCTTTTCTTCATAAGACGCACCTGGCTTTTGCTCACTTTTTGAAGGGGCACACCAATAATATTTAGCTATATGTCCTTGCTTGCCACAGTTAAAACATGTATGTGTATCAACACATCCTGGCCCATAGGTTGCTCCCGAAGAAACAGTCGACGGAACTGATTCAGCAGGCATGAACCTTTTCTTGTCTCGTCTTCTAAACTCTGATTGCTCCTCCTTTGGCACTTTGAATTCTGGCTTCTCCACTACCAGTCTCTTCTTCTCACGTACCCACTTCAAATCCTTCTCCAATGCACGGGCTATATCTACCAACACTTGGAAACCTTGGTTCACCGAACTCGGGAGTACCAGCCTTAACTCATCATGCAATCCCTCATAAAATTGATTTATCTTCCGTGCCTCCTCAGCGAAAGTAGACCCCGCATAGCGTCCCAGTCTGGTAAACTCATACAGGTATGTGTCAATATCCTTCTCACCCTGCACTAGACGTTGAAACTTATTCTCCATCGCAATTCGCTGCGACATTGGCAAATACTTGGCAAGAAACAAACGTGAGAATTCATCAATTGAGACCTCCTCTAATCCTCGACCTGCCAAGTGATGCACTTCCATGTCATCCCACCACAGTATCCCATCTCCTTCTAGCAGAAAAGTGGGTAAGGTCACTTTCTGCTCCTCCGCAGTCCTGATGGCAGTCAGGTTCCTTTTCACCCTTGCAAGCCAATCCTCCGCCTGCGTTGGGGAAATCGACCCACCAAACATAGGTGGATGAAACTCCATAAACCTTTTCAACTGTTCATCCATTGCTTGCTCGTCCACCATAACTTCAACGCGCTCTTGCCTTGCACAAGCCCGTAGTAGCACCCCTGCAGGCCTTGCCTGCCCAGTAGGTTGTGCCTGTGACACTGCGAGCACCATCTCAGTCACCACACGTATGGTCTCCGTCGAGGGAGGTGTTTGCCCTTCAACTGGTGCCACACTCTCGTCGGACCGCTGGGGCTCAGACTGCCCAGCACCACTCCTCGCTACCTATCAATGTACAAAAACACAATTAATCACCCATGTCATAATGGCAATACATTGACGTCACATTCATGCTCCTCACATGCATATATAACATTCCTAGTGGACATTCGTGAGTTACATTATGTTCTTCCTCCCATAAATCTCGAACCTGCACTGATACCACTTTGTAATGCCTCCATCAGTACATGGAATATAATAGTGGGTCCGACCGTGGCCCCACGCCATATTTCATAGACAAATGACTGAGTCACATGGGGATATCAAAACTGTTCTACTCGTATCCTAACATAAAGCATTCTAGCGCAGCGTTTTAAGTTATATGAACTCAGCACACCGAATGTCCACTAATATACAAACTCCACATTTATATATTAAATCAGGAATGTATACAACACACATACTTATGGCCTTAAGGCCTTACAGGTTCATCTTTACACATTTACAACTTCATACATCGGCACGCAGGCCGGCCACACATGAAATCCAAACACGCTTCCCACGTCCTTCAAGGGCCTTTAGCAGAAATCCTTCATTCCGCTCAATTAAATTCAAGCATCAGCGACAACAATTAGATATCCACCCATGAGTGGTAAACAAAGTAACGGTCAACATTACCTAACCAATTATAACAACCCTACGCCTTACTCGGGGCAGTGGTTCCTTCCCTGTATGCATAGTCATCATAATATGTATAAATCCATGAAGCTTTCAAGCTACCAAACACAACCATGTCACAAACGGCGGTCTCCACTTGACGCTCCATGCACTCAGGGCACCTTATTGGTGTACCGGATATACCCGTCATCCACCACCGATCTAGAGGTTTTTAACTTGTTGGTTGGGCGGTCATAGTCCACCAATCCCGCAGGCTGGCGACATCCATCCATCCCACTCAGAGGTACTAACCTCACAACAAACAAGAGCAGATCGACCCACCCTAGTAGTGTAGCAAGCCGGGTTTATCTGTGCTCACTAGGCATTACCACCAATCGACCTACCATCCTAACACAGATTGACCCACCCTAGTGGAGTAGCAAGCCGGGTTTAACTCGGCTCCCCAGGCATTGCCACCAATCGACCCTTCAACTACTACAAATCAACCCACCCTAGTGGTGTAGCAAGCCGGGTTTATCTTGCGCTCCCCAGACGTTGCTTCCAATTGACCTCTCATAACAACCAAGAGCTTACACAAAGCATCCAAGATCACATCCATACATCAAAATCCATTCCACACATCCATACAACAGAGGCTACAAGCATATAGTTTACACAACATCAAATCCACGAAGTCTTCTCTGGTTTACCCAGAATCATCACCAATCCAGACTACTCGTCCATATGGGCTTCACACAACATGCCTATGCCGGACTCCTCACTTCCGGCTCTAGATGCAGACTCAACCAAGGAATCACTTACGATATCCACCTCTTGGTGGAGGATTCCATGCATATACATAAAGAAAGAACTTTGATGTCCAAGAAGGAGATCGTTACCCTTGAGGATCGCTTTGGAGCCATGAACTAGCCGGATGGAAATCGCTGCCTCAGCTTTGCCTTCACGAATCCAAGCTCAGATCTTAATTCCGCAATCCACTGCTCCTCTAGTAGCTGGCTTTCTCCCTCCTCCTTTCCTTCCCTTACTCTCCCTTTCTCTCTCTCTTTGAGAATGAGAAGAAGATGAAGAAGGACTTATGTGAAGGAGCTCATCCCCCTCATTGTCGGCCTTATCTTAGCAGGGAAGAGCCTGGGCTCTTAGATCTAGGATAAGGGAAATGAACGGCCTTGATTTGCCCAAAAATAGGAACACGGCCTGACACGCCCTGTGACACACCCGTGTCACAGGCCGTGTGCCCCTAAGCAACACACAACTGACTCAAATCCAGACAGTACATGGTCGTGTGACACGCCCGTGTCACACCTGTCAAGTCCCGCATTTTCTCTGTATTTGAAGATATGTCAGAGTAGAGAATCTACGCGCCGTGATGCCACGCCATGCAGGGGACAACTGCAGACGCCCAGGCATCCCGCACTCACATTTTCTTCAAGAAAAAGATTTATAACCTTTCGTTAAAAACAATGCATAAAAATTAATAGAATTAATGACCGTGTCCCTCGGTCGGGTCGACTACTGTCCATAGGTGAGAAAATATACATCTTTTACGCGGCGGAAAATACTGAGTTAGCTCATTTTCTATCCTACGTGGGAGTGCGGATCCATTGTCATAAAATGTTGATGCGACTTCTACATTTACTATATATATATAGAAATCTTTTGTACGCTTAAAAGTAGTAGATTTAGTAGTTGAAGTCATGCCATGCCAATATTCCGAAATGCAGTTTTGTATACTTTAAAATAACTAAATGCATCCTAACATAAATCCTTCCCAGAGAGCAAGAACCATAAGGTAAAAAGTAACAGTAGTAACAACAGCAAGTAGTCCATCACAGAAAAGTCAAAGTCTATGGGCGTCAACAACTGACACGAACCCATAACAAAATCTGACAAGTCTAAACAAGATAACTACCTCAAGCTCAGAGGTGGAAACAAACGGCCGCAGAAACTAGCAGCACCAGAAGCCCAACACTGTCAGCTAAACTTGCTACAGCTCTAATCCTGAGGCATTCAAAAGAAGAACACCTCAGAAGCAAGTCACAAGAAGTACAAGAGTAAAAGCAGACTACACAAACCTCAAAGTAAATGAGAATGAAAAAGTGACTGCAACAAAACGGTCAGCAGAGTAAAGGTGAGCAACAGTAAAACTAGCCGAGGAAGAAATGCTAAACACTTTATCAAAATGGAACAAGCACCAACAACAGAAGTTCAATCTTTCATTAATAATTACTATGCCGAGGGAGAAACCCCAATGCGCACAGTCTATCTGAGCATGAAGCACTATGCCGAGGGAGGACCCCAATGCACACAGTTCATCTGAGTATAAAACACTATGCTGAGGGAGGACCCCAACGCGCACAGTTCATCTGAGTATAAAACACTATGCCGAGGGAGGACCCCAACGCGTACAGTTCAGCTGAGTTTCTTTAGTTACATAATTATACAAGCAGGGTTCATTTGTTTTTATTCATCATAGACTCAAGGGATAGCCAACAAAGTTAACTGCATAAGGGCATTTCAAAGAACAACAAGTATAGTTTAATAAGAAAAACGAATAAGATTACTCGATGGTTAAAATAGCACGACAACCAATTTGTTTACCAATTCAATGGACTAAAATTTTAAGGTTAAGGCTTTAGGGACATCAAGTCACAATTCCAGAAAAAAAGGGGGAACAAGTTATGATTTCTGGACAAGTATCTCAACAGTCGAAACATAATAAACTCAACAAGTGTAGAAAAAGGGCAAAATTTAGAATCAAGAACAAGAGGGAGAGCAAGAACACTACTTGCCTCGATTTACCAGAAAAACTCTCCAAATCTCCAAGCGTCGCGATAGGAGCCGAAATATGGACGAAAATGTCTGAAATAATGGTTAGGGCCAAAAACCCTAACAAGAAAATCTCATGAAACGGGGAAGAAACTACCATGAGGGCTCATCACTCGATGAGAGCTTTCCGGATCTACGATCGGTTGACAATTCTGAGCACCGGAGCTCCGTCGGTGGTCACCGAAAGAAGCACGGACGGACAACCTTCTCCTCACATGCCGCTCTGGTACGGAAGGCAGGAGAAATCTAGGTCGGCTTAAAGACTTAGAAGAAGCAGAAAGTATAAATACTCCACAGAAAAGACCGGGTTCAGCAAAACCGGCCCGGTGGAGTCGACACAACTGTGTCGACACCCGACGGCAGTGTCGACACGGCTGTGTCGACACCCGACAGCCCAGCGGTGTCGACACAACTGTGTCGACACCAGTCGGCAGTGTCGACACCCGACAGCCCAGCGTTGTCGACACAACTATGTCGACACCCGACAGCCCAACGATGTCGACACAACTATGTCGACACGAATCGGCAGTGTCGACACAGCTGTGTCGACACCCGACACCCCAGCGGTGTCGACACAACTGTTTCGACACCATTCGGCAGTGTCGACACAGCTGTGTCGACACCCGACATCCCAGCGGTGTCGACACAACTGTGTCGACACCAGTCGGCAGTGTCGACACAGCTGTGTCGACACTCGACAGCCCAGTGATGTCGACACAACTATGTCGACACCAGTTGGCAGTGTCGACACAGCTGTGTCGACCCCCGACAGCCCAGCGGTGTCGACACAACTGTGTCGACACCAGACGGCTCCGCTCAACGACTCATCGAGCTCAGCACGGCAATCGTCGAGCTCCGCTCGACGATCGTCGACCTCCAAACAACGCCAAGATAAACTAACAATCGTGGAGCGGAGCTCGACTGTTAAACTTTTCTCAACGTGGTCAGCAAGATAGCCCAAACGCCAAATTAATATCTTCGGCACTACCCAGTTCTCACGTTGAACCAGCGGAAAACCAAGGAACAAAGGTTAATCCCAACAAACAATGGAAGCACAAGCAGATCTTTTATTCATTCACTTCTTTACAACACGAGGCATACATAGCGAGACATGATTTCGCTAGTATAACAACTGTTAACAGAAAGCACCAAAAACCAAGCCGGGCGGACAGCACCAGAGTCCGCCGAGACCGCCGAGGTCGCCGAGGTCGCCGAAGTCGCCCGAGCTTAAGCTGCAATCCGCCGAATAGCCACAGAGTCCGCCGAAGCCGCGAGGCCGCGCGGACACACTGTTATTTGTCTCCTGCTGAAGCTGAACTGAGGAACACCCCCTACCCGCCTGAAGCCGGCGGACAGGTTATTGAAGCTGGCAAAGATGAAACAGAGCTGACAAGCAGCAGAGCGACCTCCTGTTGAATCCGCAGAGACCGCACACTTCCAAGTACTTGACCGAAGTCACAGCCAAACTCCTGGCTCCTTGAAGCTACCCACGCGACCTGCATACAGCAAACGTCAGCACTGAAACAATCCGAGCGGACAGACAAACTGAGACCGCAGCTCGTTGCCCAACCCAACTTACTGTTCACTCAAGTTGCTGTAGACCTGCTAGGGGGGTCCTATTTATAGGCGAGGTGAGGAGTGCGATCACCGCCCTAGAGATAGAGACACCGCCCCAGCCCGCGCGATAGCAAAACACCGTCCGCCGAGTCCGCAAGGAGTTAGCCGGATACCAAGAAAAAACCGCCAGGAGCAAGGAAACATTGGCGAACCCTCATCAGTCTGCCTAAGCTATGCGGACAAGGCATCAGCCCGCAAAGCCTCCGACCACTGCAGGACAACAACCCCCTTCAATGGCTGTCCGCACAACCCCGAGACAGTCCGCAAGACTCAAGCCTCAATCCGCCACGTCCACGACCAAAGGCAGATAGCAAGTCCGCCCGGTCAATCAGCGGACTTGGCGGATACGGCGGACACCATGGTCTTGGCACAGAGTGTGACCAAGTCCAAAACCATCAAAGGCCAATGCGAGCATGGCGGACACAAACTCCCGTCTGCCAAACACCGTAGCATAGACCGCCAGCAGTCCGCAAGCTCCTAGCACTCCTATCCAATGCAGCAGCCAACTCTCGGACTCCACACACCAGTCCGCCAACGACCTCCACAGCAAAGCATCTGCTTCACCACCAGAGCTCGACAAGGCCTCAGCCAAGATCTAAGCCCAGTCCGCAATAGCCCATACAGCGGACACACAAGTCCGCAAGCTTTCCGCGGACAGGAGCCAAATCGCCAAACAACACAAGCCTGCACCGCGACCACTGAGCAAAGCACCAGTCCGCAAGCCTTCATTCGCTCAGGCCGCTCCTTGGGAAAACCAATCAGCCAACGCCTTATCCGCAGATACCAGGCCGCATAGTCCGCGGACTTCACCTGTGCAACCCGCTCAGAAGAACAGCTGGCTTCCACTAGACTTTCCACTAGGTCGCACACAACAGTCCGCCCAGTCCGCCCAGTCCGCCAAAGTTGTCCGCCCAGGCCGCCCGACCTGTCCCGTCAACCACTTCCACTTCACAAAATTCAACACTCCCCCTTAAAGTGGGAAGTGGAGACCAAGCCCAGTAAGCTGCGCAAGCGCTCAAAGGGCCCCTTCGACAGTGGCTTTGTGAAGATGTCAGCAAGATTATCTTAACTCCGAACATGCCCGACCAGCAGAGATCCTTCCAATACTTTCTCCCGAATGAAATGGTGATCAATCTCTATATGCTTGGTCCTAGCGTGACACACTGTATTGTTTACCAGCTTAAGAGCACTCTCATTATCACCCCGGAGTAAAGTAGGCCCTTGCACTTCTTCATGAACATCCTCTATAAGCCTCCTCAACCAAACGGCTTCTCGAGCAGCCAAGGCCGAAGCCTTATACTCCGCCTCCGTGGTTGAAACTAACATTGAGTCCTGCTTCTTGCTACACCACGAGATGCTAGCTGAATCGCAAGTGAACACATAACCTGAAGTAGACCTCCGATCATCCGAATCACCGCCATAGTCAGCATCCGTGTAAACGAGCAACGCAAACTCCGAGTCCCTTCTATAAAGGAGTCCCATGTCAGAAGTCACCTTGACATACTTCAGAATACTCTTTGCCGCCACTAGATGAGATTGCCTTGGTTCAGCCATATACCGACTTACTCAGCCAACAGTATAAGCAATGTCCGGCCTTGTAATCGTCAAGTAAATCAAGCTCCCAACAAGAGCCCTGAACACCAAGGGATCATGAAGAACCCTTCCCTCATCTCGTCGAAGCTTTAGCCCAGGTTCCAGTGGAGTAGAGCACTTCTTCCCTTCGCCCATGCCGAACCACTTCACAATGCGATCAGCATACCCTTTCTGGCAAATGAGAACCCCGCACTTCTTCCTCTCCACTTCAAGACCGAGAAAGTGATGAAGCTCCCCAAGTCTTTCATCTCGAAGCGTATAGCAAGCTCAGTCCTGAGCCTTGCTACTTCCCCCTCCGAGTTCCCTGTGATGATCATGTCATCCACTTACAGCAGGACCAAGACTAGTAGCTCCCCCTTCTTCTTGACGAATAAGCATGAATCCGAGTTAGAAGCAAGGTATCCACAGAATTGCAAGTACTCTGCAATTTTCCTATACCAAGCTCTAGGAGCTTGCTTCAACCCGTAGAGAGCCTTCCTGAGTTTGCAGACATAGTCCGGATGCTTCTCAGAGACAAAACCAAGCGGCTGATCCATAAAGATGTCCTTGTCAATCTCTCCGTAAAGAAAGGCATTCTTCACATCGAGTTGCCACAACCTCCATCACTTGCTAGCAGCCAAGGCGATCACCACTCTAATTGAAGTCATCTTCGCAACTGGACTGAATGCCTCCTCATAGTCTTCTCCATACTGCTCTGAGAATCCTCTAGCGACCAGGCGAGCTTTGAACCGATCAATTCTCCCACCAGCCTTCTTCTTCAACTTATACACCCACTTGCAAGTAACCGGAGTAATGCCATCAACCTTGGGCATAAGATCCCAGGTTTCATTCTTCTTCAGAGCATCAATCTCTTCTTTCATGACACCTTCCCACTCCTTAACTCCAGTGGCCTTATTGAAGTTTGCAGGCTCTCGCTCATCCAGAGGACCTGCAAAGAAGCAGGAGACAAAGCTCACTGCATTCCCATCACAGTACCGAGCCGGTGGCTTAACCACCCTCTTCGATCTCCGAAGGGTCGGCTCCTTGCTCACTTCTTCCGTTGCTTCTTCGGGCTCAACTCCTACCTGGGGCAAGCATTGAGCAGTGCTCCCCCTGCTTCCTGAGCCAGAAGGCTCAGCCTCAGAGTTAGAAGCAACAGGAGCTGCTGGTGAAACAGCAAGCTCGTCTTCCAAGCCTTCAGCAGCCACCACCGGTGCTTCATCAACCTTGCTACTTCCGGTTAGCTCAACTGAGCCACCTCCATATGATGTCAGCTCGTCAAACACAACGTCTCTTGACACCACGAACTTCTTCGTCACAAGGTCCATGAATTTCCATCCCTTCTTCCGCTCATCGTAGCCAACAAAGACAAGCTTCGTTGCCTTCGCATCCAGCTTTGTCCGTGAAGCATCCGGGACATGCACGTAGCAAGTTGAACCGAACACCCTAAGGTGTCCCACACTCGGCTTCTCCTTCAGCAACAGCTCAACAGGAGTCTTCATGTTAATAGGGCTGAGCGACATCCGGTTGATGACATAAGCAGCACAAGACATCCCCTCCGCCCAAAAGGACCTTGGGATATCTTTCGCATGAAGCTAGCATTTGCAAGTCTCCGTCAGATGACGGATCTTCCGCTCCGCTACCCCATTTTGTTGTGGAGTGTGAGCACAAGTAAGCTCTCGTTGGATCCCGTGCTTCCTGCAGAAGTTAGAAAACTCGGAGGAAACAAACTCACCCCCGTTATCAGTTCTAAGCTTCTTAATCCGCAAGCCAAGCCGGCCTTCTACCAACTCCTTGAACTCCACAAACAAACGGAAGGCTTCCGACTTCTCCTTTAAGAAGTACACCCAAGTATACCTTGAGTAGTCATCAACCAAGACAAGCATGTATCTGCTTCCACCAAGGTTGGTAGTAACCGTCGGTCCCATCAGGTCTCCATGAATACACTCCAATGGTTTCTTGCTCCTTGTTTGTGATTTATCAAACGGAAGGCGATGTGCCTTAACGTATTGACAGCCCGCGCAAACATGCACATCACCAAAGGAGGACAACTTAGGCAACCCCCTCACCAAACTTCTACTAGCCATCGCCTTCAGCTTGTCCATGCCAACACGCCCCAGCCTCTCATGCCAGATAGCAGCGCTATCATTGACCCTTATTCTATCAACATAAGAATTAGTGGCACGAACAAACAAGTTCTTCACCCTCCTCCCAACATGAGCAACATCAGCCTTAACCGGTGATACGTTGCAAAGAAACCTCACGTCTGTTGGCCCAAACAGAACGTGATACCCAGCGTCCATCGCATTGGTCACTGAGAAGAGGTTTTTCATCATGCCCGACACGTGATACACACTCCTTAACGTGAGTGGCCCCTGATCACTACCCAAAGACACGACCCCCTCTTTCTCTACTACAAAAACAGTATTATCAGCAGTGATAATAGCTTCATTACCTGAGTAGGCTTGCATGGAGGTGAACTTCGACTTGTCTCTGGTGAGGTGATGACCACACCCGGAGTCTATGATCCACTCGCTGTTGAAGTCCTCAGCAGACAAGGCCCGGACACAAGTGCCCGTCATAAAAGCTCCGCCCCATCCTGCTTCTTCACTTCTCGAGCAAGTTTCCTCCTTTCCCGCAGCATTCCCAGGCTGCAGTTTGACCTTGCAGTCCCGCTTGAAGTGCCCTCGCTGATGACACCGGTAGCACTTCAGGTTCTTCTTCCAGTCCTTAGGAGCATTGCTCCTCTCCGGCTGATATGAATTTGAAGTCTCCTTCTCACCAACGACCTGCACCTTCTTTTTCTTCTTCCCTTCCCTTCCTTTCTTCTTGCTTGAGAAGAGAGCTTCACTGCCTTCCTGATTCAGATTCACTCCAGCCATCTGCCTTGCCAAGCTCTCCTGCGATGCAAGCAAATTCTCCAGCTCCAGCAAAGGCGGCTGAGTAGCCCACCCTTGAACAGATGTCACAAAGGCCACATACTCCTTTTGCAAACCACAGATAATGTGCCTTTTCATCTTTGCCTCAGAGATAGGCTCATCAGGATCCAGTGCCGACAGCTCAGCACACAAGCTCTTCATCTTTAAGAAGTACCTTGAGATGGAAAGGTCTCCCTGAGTTGCCCTGGCCAACTCATTCTCCAGGAACTGAAGCCGCGCCACATTCTTCCTATTGAACAACTCATCGATGGTTGTCCAAATATCAGCAGCCGACTCACATCCAACGATGTGATCAAACAGTTCCGGAGACACGGCCCTCTTCAGAATGAACTCCGCCTCAGCATTTGTTCTTCTCCAGAGCCTAACCTGCTCAGCAGTACCGAACGCAATAGTCACTTCCTGTCTGTCGTCACCACCGACGACTTCCCACAGCTCCTCGCCAAGAAGATAACTCTTCATGCACGACTTCCACTTCTTGGAGTTAGTCGGTGTTAAGAGTTCAATGCCAAGACCCCTTGCAAAACTCCATTCCATTGCAACACCTGTTGGCAACCTTTCAGAAGCTCCGAGCAACAACACAGGTTGATCACCACTCAAGTCCTGAGTAACAACACTGGTTGACTACCGCTCACGCAACTGAACCTCGCTTTGATACCATGTTAAAATTTTCTCAACGTGGTCAGCAAGGTAGCCCAAACGCCAAATTAATATCTTCGGCACTACCTAGTTCTCACGTTGAACCAGCGGAAAACCAAGGAACAAAGGTTAATCCCAACAAATAATGGAAGCACAAGCAGATCTTTTATTCATTCACTTCTTTACAACACGAGGCATACATAGCGAGACATGATTTCGCTAGTATAACAGCTGTAAACAGAAAGCACCAAAAACCAAGCCGGGCGGATAGCACCGGAGTCCGCCGAGACCGCCGAGGTCGCCGAGGTCGCCGAAGTCGCTCGCGCTTAAGCTGCAATCCGCCGAATAGCCACGGAGTCCGCCGAAGCCACGAGGCCGTGCGGACACACCGTTATTCGTCTCATACTGAAGCTGAACTGAGGAACACCCCCTAACCACCTGAAGCCGGCGGACAGGTTATTGAAGCTGGCAAAGATGAAACAGAGCTGACAAGCCGCAGAGCGACCTCCTGCTAAATCCGCAGAGACCGCACACTTCTAAGTACTTGACCGAAGTCACAGCCAAACTCCTGGCTCCTTGAAGCTACCCGCGCGACCTGCACACAGCAATCGTCAGCACTGAAACAATCCGCACGGACAAACAAACTAAGACCGCAGCTCCTTGCCCAACCCAACTTACTGTTCACTCAAGTTGCTGTAGACCTGCCAGGGGGGTCCTATTTATAGGCGACGTGAGGTGTGTGATCACCGCCCTAGAGATAGAGACACCACCCCAGCCCGCGCGATAGCAAAACACCGTCCGCCGAGTCCGCAAGGACTTAGCCGGATACCAAGAAAAAATCGCCAGGAGCAAGGCAACATTGGCGAACTCTCATCAGTCCGCCTAAGCTATGCGGACAAGGCATCAGCCCGCATAGCCTCCGACCACTGCAGGACAGTAACCCCCTTCAATGGCTGTCCGCACAACCCCGAGGCAGTCCGCAAGACTCAAGCCTCAATCCGCTACGTCCACGACCAAAGGCAGATAGCAAGTCCGCCCGGTCAATCAACGGACTTGGCGGATACGGCAGACACCATGGTCTTGGCACATAGTGTGACCAAGTCCAAAACCATCAAAGGCCAATGCACGCATGGCGGACACAAACTCCGGTCCGCCAAACACCGTAGCACAGACCGCCAGCAGTCCGTAAGCTCCTCGCACTCCTGTCCAATGCAGCAGCCAACTCCCGGACTCCACACACCAGTCCGCCAACGGCCTCCACATCAAAGCACATGCTGCACCACCAGAGCTCGACAAGGCCTCAGCCAAGCTCTAAGCCCAGTCCCCAACAGCCCATACCGCGGACACACAAGTCCGCAAGCTTTCCGCGGACAGGAGCCAAATCGCCAAACAGCACAAGCCTGCACCGCGGCCACTGAGCAAAGCACCAGTCCGCAAGCCTTCATCCGCTCAGGCGGCTCCTTGGGAAAACCAATCAGCCAACGCCTTATCCGCAGATACCAGGCCACATAGTCCGCAGACTTCACCTGTGCAACCCGCTCAGAAGAACAGCTGGCTTCCACTAGACTTTCCACTAGGTCGCACACAACAGCCCGCCCAGTCTGCCCAGTCCGCCAAAGCTATCCGCCCAGGCCGCCCGGCCTGTCCCGTCAACCACTTCCACTTCACAAAATTCAACATCGACGATCGTCGAACCCAGACAGCGACCAGAAATGAGAAGCGATCGTCGAGCTCCGCTCGATGATCGTCGAACCCAGATAGCACTAAAAAGGAAAAGAGATCGTCGAGCTCCGCTCGACGATCATCGAACCCAAACAACTCCAAAAAGGAAAAGCGATCGTCGAGCTCCGCTCGGCGATCGTCGAACCCAGAGAATAAAATAAGATAAAATCAAACATGGCAAGGTTGGTTCGACGAACTGGATGAGCAAGACAAAAATCAATCAATTAAGTTTTCCAGATGTGAAATTTTCCGTTTCTGCCAAAGATTCAAGAATTCAGCCGACTGAATCGAAAAGACGCGAAAACGCACTATCGGCGACGCGCCATCAACTGCACGCTAAAGTAACGCCCTTACGTCATTATGACGTCAACAAGAGGAGTAAAATAATGCCGAAAAAACTGTGGCGTTACAGTCACCCCTCCAACGAGGAAGTTTCGTCCCGAAACTTAGAACACGAACAAAATATGAGGATAGAGAACGAGACAAGACAGAAGAATTCTTGAAACTAGAATACTAACTAGGGATATTAGGAGAAAAGCTGAGGATGAGATTTTCTCATCGCGGATTCCAATTCCCAAGTTGCACCTCCTGCATCCTGATTTCGCCAGAGAACCATAACCATAGGAATTGTTTTCTTTCTTAGCACACGGTCTTGCATCTCCAGAATACGGACAGGTTCTTCAACATACGAGAGATTAGGCTGCAACTGGGGTACTGATTCAAGGACATGCCGCTCACTACGGACACACTTTCGCAACTGGCTCACGTGAAACACGTCGTGAACACCAGGGAAAGAATCAGGCAACTCTAGTCAATAGGTAGAAACTCCAATGCGCTCCAAAATCTGAAAAGGCCCCATATACCTGGGATCTAGTTTATGGTTTCTTCCAAATCTTTTAACACCCGGCATCGGAGAGACCTTCAAAAACACCATGTCCCCAACTGCAAACTCCAAATCAACTCTACGCTGGTTTGCATACTTCTCGTATCGCTCCTGAGATAACCTCAGTTTTTCACGAATATGCATTACTGAAGTACTCATATCCTCCAGCACTTCCGGTCCGAGCAACGGCTTCTCGCCAACTTCTGCCCAAAACAGGGGAGTTTGACAACGCCTTCCATATAAAGCTTCAAAGGGTGCCATCTGCAAACTTTCCTAATAACTATTATTGTACGCAAACTTCATTAATCTGAGGCGTTTATCCCAAGCCCCACAATGGTCCAGAATATAGCATCTAATCATATCCTCCAAGATCTGGTTCACTCTCTCCGTCTGACCATTTGTCTGAGGGTGATAGGTAGTAGAATACCTAAGGTCAGTACCTAGAGCTCCTTGTAAGCTTTGCTAGAAACGAGACATGAATCGGGAGTCTCGTTCCGACACAATACTCGTAGGTACACCGTGAAGTCTGATAACTTCGTTCAGATAAAGTTTAGCTATCCTTTCCATGGAATAACTAACCTTGAACGACACAAAGTGGGCACACTTGGTTAGTCTGTCCATGATAACCCACACTGCATCATGCCCTTGGGGAGATCTAGGCAAACCGGTAATGAAATCCGTGGATAGACTCACCCATTTCCAACTCGGTATATCTAAAGGCGTTAACTTACCACCCGGCCTTTTGTGATCTGCCTTGACACGCTGGCAAGTATAACATTCCGATACAAATCTTGCAATGTCATTCTTCATGACTGACCACCAAACAATCTGCTTCAAATCTTTATACATTTTCGTGGAGCCAGGATGATATGCAACACTGGAACCATGCGCTTCACTACATATTTTTGATCGGATGTCCCCAACAGCGGGAATACAATATCTGCCATGGTACTTTAAGGTACCCACATAATCAATTGAAAAGTCAGGTAATTCCTTTTTCTCAGTTCTACTGCGGAGGTGCTGTAAGTCAGGATCGTCCTTCTGATGTAGCCTAGTGAGAGTAATCCACGAAGGCTCAACCACCTCTAGGCTACATGGCAAAGCGCTATTCCCTACGGTTATGTCCATGAGTAGAAACTCTTCAACAAGGGATTGCACCGAGAGATTAAAGATATGTGCGGGCTTCCGGCTCAACGCATCTGCCACTACATTAGCATTGCTGGGATGATAAAGGATATCGACTTCGTAGTCCGCAACATACTCTAGCCATCGACGCTAGCGCAAATTCAGTTCCTTCTGAGTAAAGACATATTTCAAACTTTTGTGTTCCGAATAAATTTTGCACGACACTCCATACAGAAGATGTCTCCATAATTTCAAAGCATAAATGACGGCAGCAAATTCTAGATCGTGCGTAGGGTAATTCTTTTCATGCACCTTCAATTGTCTTGATCCATACGCAATCACTTTGCCGTCCTGCATCAACACGCAACCGAGTCCAACTCGCGAGGCGCCCACATAAACAGCATACTCCACTCCTTCCACTGGAAATTCCAACACGGGAGCAGAACACAAACGCCTCTTGAGCTCTTGAAAAGCTTCCTCACAGGCATCACTCCAAACAAAAGCTGCGCTCTTTTGCGTAAGCCTGGTCAACGGCGCAGAGAGAACAGAGAATCCTTCCACAAATCTTCTGTAGTAACCTGCCAAACCTAAGAAGCTCCTTATCTCCTTAAGCGATGTAGGTCTCTTCCAATCCAGTACCGCAGCTATCTTTGCAGGATCCACTGAGACACCATCCTTACTTACAATGTGTCCTAGGAATGACACCTGAGATATCCAGAACTCACACTTGCTAAGCTTCGTGTACAGCTTGTGCTCCCTCAGAGTAGACAAGACCAAGCGCAAGTGCAAGGCGTGCTCATTTGCATTTCTGGAATATACTAGGACATCGTCAATGAACACCACCACGAACTTATCCAGAAAATCTTTGAACACCATGTTCATCATGTCCATAAAAGCTGACGGTGCATTCGTTAATCCAAATAACATTACCAGAAATTCAAAGTGACCATAACGAGAACGAAAAGCGGTTCGCGGAATGTCTGGCTCCCGGATTCTCAGCTGATGGTAACCTGGACGGAGGTCAATCTTCGAGAACACGGAGCTACCCCGCAACTGATCAAACAAATCAGCAACGGATATCTGTTCTTAATTGTTACCTTGTTTAGCTCTCGATAATCAATCCATAGCCTCATCGTTCCATCCTTTTTCTTCACGAAGAGTACTGGTGCACCCCAGGGGGAAGAACTGGGTCTAATAAAACCGCACTACAATAACTCATCTAGTTGAGTACGCAGCTCCTCAAACTCACGCGGCTCCATGCGATACGGTGCCTTTGCAATAGGGCGAGTGCCTAGCTCGAGGTCTATAACAAACTCCACCTCTCTCTCAGGGGGAAGTCCAGGAAGGCTAACTGGAAAAACATCCGAAAACTCACACACCACAGAAACGTCCTCTACCCGAGGCTCAACCGGTGCAGCTCCCAGAACAGAAACAGAGACAAGAAAAGAATCACAGCCAGACTCTAGAAATTTGCGAGCACGTACCGCAAAAATGATCAGAGATTCCTGACGCGGTAAACCATACACACACATGGGCTGGTCATTGCTACCTTTGAAATCCAAGCACTTGTGCTTGCACTGAATGACGACATAATAGATGGACAACCAGTCCATGGCCAAAATCACGTCAAAGTCAACCAGATCTAGCACCTTCAGATCCGCAAATGCTAGAAATCCGCCTAAGGAGATGGGGCATTTTTGGATACCCTGGCTTGACCTCACCAACTCTCTAGAAGGAAATTTGACATTTATGGAGGTGTCTAACTGGTCGAGAGCCCAGCGATGTCGGTCTATAATACTCCTTGCCACAAAAGAGTGAGTAGCACCCGAATCAAACAAAACACGCGCCCACTTATTCTTCACCTTAAATTCACCTAAACACACAGCGCGCACAACTAATATGCAGAAACCATAGATCTACTAAAAGAAATTACTAGCCGAGTCAGAGACTAACCTGCGATCACTTGAGTCGAAGATTGGGCTTCGTCCTTGGTCAGCACATTCAACTTTCCTTTTACTTTGTCCGCGAGAGGCGGGGGCGGTGGTAAAGTCTACAACGGAACTGCATGCAGCGCAGGCTGGCTCTGCGGGCAATTAGCCCTCATGTGCCCTCTTTGGCCACAGTGATAACAGGCTCCAGCATTCTTGCGACAACGGGCCACATCATGCCCACTCTTCTGACAATAAGAACAGACAGGACCCCCTTTGGGAGCATCCTGGATCGCAAGCACCTGAGACAGCTTCTGCGCATCCAATCTCTTAAAACACTTATCGAGAGGGTGCCCCGGCTTACTACAGAAGCTACACACCTCTCTTATATCCTTCTTCACTACATGGCCAGTTGCCCTTGCACTTCCTCCATCGTCAGATTTCCTCTTGTCCTTCTTTGCAAGCGATCCCCGATTGTTCGCATTTTCTATCGCCTCAACCTTTAAGGCAGCTTCGACTACTTCTACAAAGGTCTCAGACTTGTATGCGCTAACCAAATGCTAGATGTCATACCTCAGACCACCCAGAAAGCGCTTCACTCTGCCTTCTTCAGATGCTATCAGATCTTGGGCGAAATGACTGAGCTTGCCAAGCTCAACCTTGTACTCACCAACAGTGAGTTGCAGCTGCTTCAGGTGTAAGAAGTTATTCATCAGGCGGTCTCGCTCGACCGATGGTAGGAACTTCTTCAGTAACATACTCCTGAACGATTCCCACGAGCACCCATCAGAAAGGTTCTCTTTTTCTCTGATCCACCAACTCTTCGCAAGACCTTTGAGTTGATATGCCGCAATCATCACCTTTTGATCGGGAGAAACACCAGAGTAGGAAAACATTTCTTCCATGGCAATAATCCAGTTATCCACGGCCATAAAGTCTGCCATACCATCATAAGACGGAGGTCCTAATCGCTGGAAGTGAGAAATGAAATTCATCTCAGGAGGCAGCGCGACTGGGGGAACTAGAGCAACAGGGGGAGTAGGAACAGCTTGGTCCACCGCAGGGCCCTGTGCTCTGGTCTGCTGCCCGGCGACGACAGCCAACAATGATTGCATCTGGGACTGCATGTCCGCCATCTGCTTTGTCAGGGTTTCATTACTTTGTCTCAGCGCTTCGATCATCGCTTCGCTCTGGGAACCAGAAGACTCACCCTTTGACTGGGGAGTCGACCTCGTCGCAACGCGCTTAGGCGGCATTCTACAGAACAAACAGATATCTAGTCAGACTTTGCCTAAGACATCACAAACTGGGAAAATATTCCCTAAACACACTATTTCGGGTTCATATTTGACCGATACAAACAAAAGACTTATCAGGGACCTAGCTTAAGACACTGAAGCTAGAAAACTTGAATACCCTGACGTAGATCAGATCAGGAACGGACAAACTCAGATCAGATCGGAAAAGAACCGGTACTTGCTCTTGCTGTTACCTTGCTCTGGTAAATCATAAGATGATGTTATGCTTCTAACTTGTGCCTATAATATAAATGCATGAATGTATAAATTTCATCTCAAATCATGAGTGTATATATGTCATCATGCAGATCTTTAACTTGGCACGTGTGCTTATGCAATGCTATGTTATGCATGCAGTGCTATGCATTCTAAAAAAAGCCTTAGTGCATGCTATGAGCGACATACACATACAATGTTATGCATCCCATACTACATAATATTGTATGAAACGAAGAAAAGAAAACGCGCTAATGGGCATCCATGTGATGATGGTTATGCAACCATACTACATAACCGTCACATGTTTCCACCTATGGTGGATCCATATACAAACACATATTATGCATCCCATACTACATAATATGCCCCGTATACTTCTTATCATGCTATGAGTGTAGTGTTCGTGCTTCCATAAAAATCTACTGATGACATATTGGTGTGTGTATGCAATGTAATGATACGATTAGGTTTTTGCTTAAGGGAAAGTTGTTCGACTCGCTTGTCAAACCAACCAACCCTCTTGCAAAAACTCCCTCTGATACCAACTATCACGACCCGCATTTTATCCGTATTCGAAGATACGTCAGAGTAGAGAAACTACGCGCCGTGATGCCACGACATGCATGGGACAACTGCAGATTCCCAGGCATCCCGCACTCACATTTTCTTTAAGTAAAAGATTTATAACCTTTAGTTAGAAACAATGCATAAAAATTAATAGAATTAATGACCGTGTCCCTCGGTCGGGTGGAATACTGTCCATAGGTGAGAAAATATATATCTTTTAAGCGGCGTAAAATACTGAGTTAACTCATTTGCTATCCTACGTGGGAGTGAGGATCCAGTGTCATAAAATGTTGATGTGACTTCTACATTTCTATATATATATATATATAGAAATCTTTTGTACGGTTAAAAGTAGTAGATTTAGTAGTTGAAGTCATGCCATGCCAATATTCCGGAATGCAGTTTTGTATACTTTAAAATAACTAAATGCATCCTAACATAAATCCTTCCTAGAGAGCAAGAATCATTAGGTAAAAAGTAACAGTAGTAACAGCATCAAGTAGTCCATCATAAAAAAGTCAAAGTCTATGGGCGTCAACAACTGACACGAACCCATAACAAAATCTGACAAGTCTAAAAAAGACAACTACCTCAAGCTCAGAGGTGGAAACAAACGGCCGCAAAAACCAGCAGCACCAGAAGCCCAACACTATCATCTAAACCTGCTACAACTCTGATCCTGAGGCATTCAAAAGAAGAACACCTCAGAAGCAAGTCACTAGAAGTACAAGATTAAAAGCAGACTACACAAACCTCAAAGTAAAGGAGAATGAAAAAAGTGACTGCAACAAAACGGTCAGTAGAGTAAAGGTGAGCAATAGTAAAACTAGTCGAGCAAGAAAAGCTAAGCACTTTATCAAAATGCAACAAGCACCAGCAACAGAAATTCAATCTTTCATTAATAATTAATATGCCGAGGGAGAAACCCCAACGCGCAGAGTTTATCTGAGCATGAAGCACTATGCCGAGGGAGGACCCCAACACACACAGTTCATCTGAGTATAAAACACTATGCCGAGGGAGGACCCCAACGCGCACAGTTCATCTGAGTATAAAACACTATGCCGAGGGAGGACCCCAACGCGCACAGTTCAGCTGAGTTTCTTTAGTTACATAATTATACAAGCAGCGTTCATTTGTTTTTATTCATCATAGACTCAAGGGATAGCCAACCAAGTGAACTGCATAAGGGCATTTCAAAGAACAACAAGTATAGTTTAATAAGAAAAACGAACAAGATGACTCGATGGTTAAAACAGCACGACAACCAATTTGTTTACCAATTCAATGGACTAAAATTTTGAGGTTAAGGCTTTAGGGACATCAAGTCATAATTCCAGAAAAAAAGGGGGAACAAGTTAGGATTTCTGGACAAGTATCTCAACAGTCGAAACATAATAAACTCAACATGTGTAAAAAAAGGGAAAAATTTAGAATCAAGAACAAGAGGGAGAGCAAGAACACTACTTGCCTCGATTTACCGGAAAAACTCTCCAAATCTCCACGCGTCGCGATAGGAGCCGAAATCTGGACGAAAAAGTCAGAAATAACGGTTAGGGCCGAAAGCCTTAACAAGAAAATCTCAAGAAACGGTGAAGAAACTACCACGAGGGCGCAGCTCTCGACGAGATCTTTCTGAATCTACGATCGGTTGGAAATTCCGAGCACCGGAGCTCCGTCGGTGGCCACTGAAAGAAGCACGGATGGACAACCTTCTCCTCACACGCCGCTCTGGTACAGAAGGTAGGAGAAATCTAGGTCAGCTTAAAAACTTAAAAGAAGCAGAAAGTAAAAATACTCCGTAGAAAAGACCGGGTTCAACAAAACCGTCCCGGCGGTGTCGACACAACTGTGTCGACACCCGACGGTAGTGTCGACATGGCTGTGTCGACACCTGACAGCCCAGCGGTGTCGACACAATTATGTCGACACCAGTCGGCAGTGTCGACACGGTTGTGTCGACACTCGAAAGCCCAGCGGTGTCGACATAACTGTGTCGACACCAGTCGGCAGTGTCGACACAGCTGTGTCGACACCCGACAACCCAGCGGTGTCGACACATGACTGTGTCGACACCAGTCGGCAGTGTCGACACAGCTGTGTCGACACCCGACAGCCCAGCGGTGTCGACACAACTGTGTTGACAACAGTCGGCAGTGTCGACACAGCTGTGTCGACACCCGACAGCCCAGCGGTGTCGACACAACTGTGTCGACACTGTTGAAACTTGTGAAGTGAAAGTGGGTGAATGGAAGGCTTGGGCAACCTATCCGCACGGACTACGCAGACAGGGTTGGCGGACTGCTAAGTTGGCAGGGATGTTGCAGGCGGTTTGCTCTGTGGCGGCCTGTTCGGTCTGTTCGCGCGGACTACGCGGACAGCAGCGGCGGTCTGTCAGGCCGGGGATTACTCAGCAGGCAGTTGGTTCCCAGGAAGTAACCGGGCGGATAGAAATCCTATCCGCGGAGTCCGGCATGAAGCGGACTGATGAACTGGAGCTCGGCAGATCGGTTTGGCAGTTGCCTTGGTCTTGCTCCAGTGGAGCGGCAAGTAGAAGCCGCTGAGATCGCCGGTCATCGCGGACAGAAACTGGAGGTCGCCCGGTATGGCGGGCTAGATCCAGTGTCCGCCAGAAAGCGCGGACTGGCCCATGTGGCTAGTGGACTGGACTTGGTGTGATTTGAACCAAGTCCAGGATGGCTCAGTCTGGGGAGATCGCGCAGTGGAGCGCGTGCTGGTTTCTCAGTCCGCCAAGCCTAGTAGAAGCGCTGTTGCCTTGTTTGCTAGCTTGGGGATATGCGGACTGGAGGATTGCCTGTGCAAGAGCGTGCAGACTGGAGCCAGAGTCCGCTGAGTCCGGTATAGCCTTGTGATGAGGTTATGGACTCAGGGATGCAGACTGAGGCAGTCAGCAGGAATGCGGACTGGAGAAGTCTGCAGTGCATGCGGACTGGAGTCTGCTGTTAGCAGACTGGATTGGCGTGTCCGCTAAGTCCGGAGGTGCCTTGGAGGAGGCAATGGACTTGGGATATGCGGACGGAAGCAGGGTGTCCGCGGAGTCCGGCAGGTGCCTTGACGGCGAGGCTGCGGGCTCGGGGTTTGCGGGCTGATACCTTGTCCGCAGATTGGCAGACACAGCTGTTGTGGAGTCCGGCTGTGGTGGTCCTGGCTTGGCCTCTGGCGGCAAGGCGAGCTGGATATTGGAGTCCGGCCTTGGAGAAGCTGGGGCGGACTGGCTATCTGCACAGGAGCGGCGAACTGGAATGTGTGTCCGCGGGCTGGCGGACAGACTTGTTCTTGCTGCGGGATGTGGCGGTGATCCTATCGGCCAGGGCGGTGACCATACTCATCATCGTGCCTATAAATAGGACCCATGTCACATCAGAACTAAGGAACCTGGACCGAAGTAAGTGAACAGTAATTGAGCTCGCGTAAGTTGCTGCAGTCTGGACTTTGGTGTCCGCGTGGTTTGAGAGTTGACCCGGTTGTGCTGTGCAGGTTGTGCGGATAGCGCTGGAAAGCCAGGACTTGGCTCTGATTGCGGTCAGGGATAGTGCGGACTCTGCGGTTAAGCAACAGGCAGTAAACAATAGGTCGCGGATAGCGACTAGGCGGTCTCCTCTTTGGCAACTTGGTTCGGGGTTCAGCAAGTCGCCTGCTTCAGGCGGACTGTTCCATTCGGTAACGCAGCTTGTGTGGTCTGGCGGCTAGGCGACCTCGCGGTCAGGCGGCCTGCAGATCGGCGGCGAAGAGCTAAGCATTGGAATAAGGGGTAGTCCGCGCGGCTTGGGTTGCGGTCTGGCGACCTGGCGGACTGAGCGGACTCCACAGCAGTAGACCGGCGGCTTGGTGGTTGAGTCCGCGCGGCTTGTGTTTCTTTCTTGTCTTTGTAACTATCTCTGTTCTCCCGATGTTGGGTTTTGGTGAAGCATGTCTCGCCTTGTAAAGAAGTTTGCTCTTGATCAATAAAGAAGCTTATGCTGCATGTGTTGCTGGTTGTTACTGCTATGTTGAGATAACCCCTGCTAACTCCACGATCCGGGAAAACTTTCAACATTATAAGTGGGCGTATCCTCCTTCGGTTTGTTGAGTTTTCAACAGGGTATCCAAGGGGGCGTCTGTGGTTTGTTGAATTTTAACATGGTATCAGAGGCAGGTTGTTGGAGTGGTCAAGCAGTGCTCAATGGAAGTAGTTGCTCTTCTGTAGAGGAAAGCAGTGGTAGAACCATGGCAATGGAGGATGCAAGTTGTCTTAGAATTGATCTTCTTACAGAGACGAACTGTGAACGGTGGAAGTCCTGTATGAAGAGCTTTCTTCTTGGCGAGGACCTTTGGGAGGTTGTATGCGGAGCAGGAAGACAAGAGGCTACTGCTGGCAATGCTGACGTGATGAGAGCTTGGAAGGAGACAAATGCAAAAGCGGAGTCTATTCTCAAGCAGGTGATCTCATCGGAGCTCTTGGACCACATCAGTGGATGTCCATCAGCTGTGGAGGTCTGGACTTCCCTTGATGGGTTGTTCAGGAAGGAGGTGAAGGTTGCTGCTGACGATGGTCCCTCTACTTCATATCAGGAAGAAAGGAGTGGTTCTCCTAGGCGTGATAGGAAGAGGAAGGAAGGACCACGGTGCTATAAATTCAAGCAGCAAGGTCATCTTCGGAAGGAGTGCAAGGTTGTCTTGCTCTCGGCGAACGTTGCTCAGGTAGGGAGGAAGGAGAAGAACCTTGTTGGGTTATCAACAAGTTCTGGAGCTGATCGAATGAATGCCAGTGATAGTGCAGCTATCTGGCATGAAAGACTGGGGCATGTAGGGATGGACAAGCTGAAAGCAATGGCAGAAAGAAGACTCGTAAGAGGCTTGCCTAGATTGTCATCCTATGGCGATGGTCGGGGGTGTGCGGGATGTCAGGAAAGTGGAGCGTATCGCTTCATGGTTGACAAAGCACAATCCAGATGTAAAGCACCATTGGCGGTTGTCCATTGTGCTCTGGTGGGTCCGACTGTCACAGCCAGTCTTGGAGGCAGCAGGTTTATGCTGATATTGGTTGATGACTATTCTAGGTATACGTGGGTATACTTCATGAAGAAGAAGTCCAACATGGTACGCTTGTTTGTGGAGTTTAAGAAGCTTGTGGAAGGCCAGCTTGGCCGGAGGATCAAGGTGTTGAGGACAAGTATCGGTGGTGAGTTTGGCTCAACTGAGTTCTCACGCTTTTGCAGGAAGCAAGGGATCCAGATGGAGCTTTCTTGTGGACATACGTCACAACATGGTAGTATTGCAGCTCGGATGATCCGTTGGTTAACGGAGACCTGCAAGTGTTGGCTTCAGAGTAAAGGCGTTTCGAAGGATCTTTGGGCGGAAGGAATTGCCTGTGCTGCTCATGTCATCAACCGGATGCCTCTTAGTCCGATCATAGTGAAGACTCCTTATGAGCTGATGTTCGGAGTGAAGCCATCAGTGAAGCACCTTCGGGTGTTTGGATCTACCTGCTATATACACTCTCCGGGAGCTCTCAAGACAAAGCTAGTCTTTGTTGGGTATGATGAGCAGAGAAGAAGATGGAGGTGTATGGATCCTGCGACGAAGAAACTCATAGTGTCAAGTGACATTGTTTTTGATGAGTTGACGCCGTATTGGGGTAGCTCTAATGTGGAGCTAGAGATAAGCAGGTCAGATGGTGGGCTGAAGGAGGCTGCTGCTAAGAAAGTGGAGTTGCCTGAGTCACCAGGTACTCCCGGTTGTTCTAGCTCTGGGGCAAAGGCGTCAGAGTCGAGAAGAAGGGGGAGCGATGCTCCAGGATCTTCTGGCTCAAAGGCGGAGGCTTCCGGTTCAGGAAGCAGGGGGAGCGATGTTCCAGGCAGTTCTTGTTCAAGAGGGGAGTCTTCTGGTTCAGGTAGCAGGGGGAGCGTTGCTCCAGGTGCTCTTGGTTCTAGTAAGGAGGCGTCTTGTTCAGGGAGCAAAGGAAGCATTATTCCGGGTTTGCCCGGGAACAGAGCTGGTTCAGTAGCAGCGGAGATGGTTAGCCATGATCAGGTTCTTCGGAGATCGAAGAGGATCAGTAAGCCACCAGCTTGATATAGTGAAGGGAACACGGCGGACTTGGTTCCGTGTTTCCTTGTTAGCCCTCAGGTCGAGCAAGGTACTTCTAGCTGTGATGACCCCACTAGATCAAGGAGGTGTTTGACACCAAGGCTGAAGAGGTGACTTCTCTCAGAGGTAACAAGGCTTGGGCTTTTGTGTCCAAGGAAGTTGGTGATACTCCTATGATGCATGAGTGGAGGTTGAAGCTGAAGAAGGCAGAGGGAAGCATGACTCCTTTTGGGAGATGCTGGAGGGCTCCCTCATGGTCCATGATATGCGGGGCGAGGACTATGTCTTGGACATCTCTTCGTAGATGCTATCAGAGGGACCAGGTGCAAGGTTACGGGAGCTGCTGGAGTTATTCACCACTTCTCACTTCAAGGGGGAGTGTTGAAACTTGTGAAGTGAAAGTAGGTGAATGGAAGGCTTGGGCAACCTATCCGCGCGGACTACGCGGATAGGGTTGGCGGACTGCTAAGTCGGCAGGGATGTTGCAGGCGGTTTGCTCTGTGGCGGCCTGGGCGGTCTGTTCGCGCGGACTACGCGGACAGCAGCGGCGGTCTGTCAGGCCGGGGATTACTCAGCAGGCAGTTGGTTCCCAGGAAGTAACCGGGCGGATAGAAATCCTATCCGCGGAGTCCGGCATGAAGCGGACTGATGAACTGGAGCTCGGCAGACCGGTTTGGCAGTTGCCTTGGTCTTGCTCCAGTGGAGCGGCAAGTAGAAGCCGCAGAGATCGCCGATCAGTGCGGACAGAAACTGGAGGTCGCCCGGTATGGCGGGCTAGATCCAGTGTCCGCCAGTAAGCGCAGACTGACCCATGTGGCCAGTGGACTGGACTTGGTGTGATCTGAACCAAGTCCAGGATGGCTCAGTCCGGGGAGATCGCGCAGTGGAGCGCGGGCTGGTTTCTCAGTCCGCCAAGCCTAGTAGAAGCGCTGTTGCCTTGTTTGCTAGCTTGGGGATATGCGGACTGGAGGATTGCCTGTGCAAGAGCGTGCGGACTGGAGCCAGAGTCCGCTGAGTCTGGTATAGCCTTGTGATGAGGTTATGGACTCAGGGATGCGGACTGAGGCAGTCAGCAGGAATGCGGACTGGAGAAGTCTGCAGTGCATGCGGACTGGAGTCTGCTATTAGCAGACTGGATTTGCGTGTCCGCTAAGTCCGGAGGTGCCTTGGAGGAGGCAATGGACTTGGGATATGCGGATGGAAGCAGGGTGTCCGCGGAGTCCGGCAGGTGCCTTGATGGCGAGGCTGCGGGCTCGGGGTTTGCGGGCTGATGCCTTGTCCGCAGATTGGCGGACACAGCTGTTGTGGAGTCCGGCTGTGGTGGTCCTGGCTTGGCCTCTGGCGGCAAGGCGGGCTGGATATTGGAGTCCGGCCTTGGAGAAGCTGGGGTGGACTGGCTATCTGCACAGGAGCGGTGAACTGGAATTTGTGTCCGCGGGCTGGCAGACACACTTGTTCTTGCTGCGGGATGTGGCGGTGATCCTATCGGCCAGGGCGGTGACCATACTCATCATCGTGCCTATAAATAGGACCCATGTCACATCAGAACTATGGAACCTGGACCGAAGTAAGTGAACAGTAATTGAGCTCGCGTAAGTTGCTGCGGTCTGGACTTTGGTGTCCGCGCGGTTTGAGAGTTGACCCGGTTGTGCTGTACAGGTTGTGCGGATAGCGCTGGAAAGCCAAGACTTGGCTCTGATTGCGGTCAGGGACAGTGCGGACTCTGCGGTTAAGCAACAGGCGGTAAACAGCAGGTCGCGGATAGCGACCAGGCGGTCTCCTCTTTGGCAACTTGGTTCGGGGTTCAAGAAGTCGCCTGCTTCAGGCGGACTGTTCCATTCGGTAACATAGCTTGTGCGGTCTGGCGGCTAGGCGACCTCGCGGTCAGGCGGCCTGCAGATCGGCGGTGAAGAGCTAAGCATTGGAATAAGGGGTAGTTCGCGCAGCTTGGGTTGCGGTCTGGCGACCTGGCGGACTGAGCGGACTCCACAGCAGTAGACCGGCGGCTTGGTGGTTGAGCCCGCGCGGCTTGTGTTTCTTTCTTGTCTTTGTAACTGTCTCTGTTCTCCCGGTGTTGTGTTTTGGTGAAGCATGTCTCGCCATGTATGTCTCGCCTTGTAAAGAAGTTTGCTCTTGATCAATAAAGAAGCTTGTGCTGCATGTCTTGCTGGTTGTTACTGCTATGTTGAGATAACCCCTGCTAACTCCACGATCCGGGAAAACTTTCAACATTATAAGTGGGCGTATCCTCCTTCGGTTTGTTGAGTTTTCAACAGGGTATCCAAGGGGGCGTCTGCGGTTTGTTGAATTTTAACAGACACCAGTCGGCAGTGTTGACACAGTTGTGTCGACACCCGGCAGCCCAGCGGTGTCGACACAACTGTGCCGACACTAGTCGGCAGTGTCGACACAGCTTTGTCAACACCCGACAGCCCAGCGGTGTCGACACAACTGTGTCGACACCAGTCGGGAGTGTTGACACAGCTGTGTCGACACCCGACAGCCCAGAGGTATCGATACAACTGTGTCAACACCAGACGGCTCCACTCAACGACTCGTCGAGCTCAGCACGGCAATCGTCGAGCTCCGCTCGACGATCGCCGACCTCCAAACAATGCCCAGATAAACTAATAATCATCGAGCGGAGCTCGACGATCATCGAAGCCATACATCAACTAGAAAGGAGAAGCGATCGTCGAGCTCCGCTCGACGATCGTCGAACCCAGACAGCACCAAAAAGGAAAAGAGATCGTCGAGCTCCGCTCGACGATCGTCGAACCCAGACAGCTCCAAAAAGGAAAAGTGATCGTCGAGCTCCGCTAGACGATCGTCGAACCTAGAGAATAAAATAAGATAAAATCAAACATAGCAAGGTTGGTTCGACGAACTGGACGAGTAAGACAAAAATCAATTAATTAAGTTTTCCAGATGTGAAATTTTCCGTTTCTGCCAAAGATTCAAGAATTCAGCCGACTGAATCGAAAAGATGTGACAACGCACTATCAGCGACGCGCCATCAACTGCACGCTAAAGTAACGCCCTTACGTCATTATGACGTCAACAAGAGGAGTAAACTAATGCCGAAAAAACTGGGGCGTTACAACACCCTACACGCCCGTGTTAAGGTCGACAGGCCCTTGTCATGACAACCGTGTCCTTCACACAACACAATATCACCTCACCCGAGCGGGACACGACCATGGGACACGCCCCTGTCCCAGGTCGTGTCCTTCAGGGCACACCCTTGTCCTCAGGAACATGCATCCCTGGCTGAAACCTGCAAAGGACACGCCCTGTGAAATGCCCGTATCACATGACATGTGCTCCCTTTGCTTGACACTCGACGATCGTCGAGCGCAATTCGTCGACCCGAGCATGACACGCCCTGGGACACGCCTATGTCCCAGGCCGTGTCACCTAATCTTAACCCAAATTGGGATTTGGGGGTGTTACATAGTCAACAACCACCACAAGGGTGTAGACCTCCCTACCTAGACTATGAATAGGAATAGAACCAAACAAGTCCATATGCAGGAGATACAAGCATCTCACTGAGTCCTTGGACCCAATGCTCTTGAAAGAGGTCTTAGTCTGCTTACCCTTTTGGCAAGCAGCACAGATACCCTCCTTGGAGCTTTTTATTTTGGGACCATTCCTAACAAGCTCATCTCTGAAGAGCGGACCAATGGTTTTATAATTCAAATGAGCCAGTCTCTTGTGCCATTGGACACAATATGAGACTTTGTCATTTGCAACTAGGCATATAGGGGAACCATTATCTAAGTAAGAAAAATTTAAGCAATAGACATTCCCACTCCTAGTGCTTGTTAAGATTACACGTTGGTCACTTAACCTCTTGATGTGACACTTATCCTTGTGGAAGGAAATGTCATAACCAAGATCATATAGTTGGCTTATGATTATGAGGTTGTGTTGCAACCCTTCCACATAAGCCACCTTTGTGATGGTGATTATGCCATTTGAGATATTACCATAGCCTTTGGTTATACCCTTGTCAGAGCCTCCAAAAAAGACCTTGGGTCCATTCTTTACTGGAGTGAACTACTTCAATAGCTCCTTTGTTCCAATCATGTTCCTGGAACATGCACTGTCCAAGTACCATTTAGGGGAACTGGTACTTGAACTAACCTGAAATGAACACAAATCACCTTACCTTAGGACCCCAATTTCTGTTGGGTCCTAGGTTCACATTAGTCTGAAAATAACCATGCCTTCCTGTAGAATTCCTGAAAGTTTAGCAACTTCTGGACATAGAAGGATTGTGCCAGCAATCTACAGCATAGTGGCCCACTTTTCCACAACACCAGCACTCATAGATATTGTATCTCCTTTTTTGTTTGGGACCAGCATTACGCTGTACTGCTTCCTGATGCGTTGAACGGCAAGTGTACCGGTCGCATGAGTAATATAAAATGGCGAATGTCCCCAAGTATTGATCTCTCAAGGAACACAATAAAGTGGAGTTAATTTTGAGGACTTGAGATTGAAGTTCTTAGGTCGGAGTTAACGAAGGGAGTTTTGATTATTGTAAAAAAAGAAAGTAAAACACTAATAAAATACTCCTATGCAACGCCGCTATGCGATGCTTCGCTAGACGGGTTGGAAGACTGCATGGGCTGCTATGCACCAAATCGCTGGGCGGATGGATGAGTAGGCTTGCAGATGATGTGGTGAGAACGATGGAATAAGAGTCAAGAGCACCTCTTCGCTACACACATCTCTAGCAATCGCTGGAGCGGCAGAACCGGATGTGGTGCCGGATGGAAATTTGTGCGCTACTGAAGCAACTAAAGCGGTAAAACAAAACAAGTTCACATAAACATGAAACAAATAATGTTTACAACTATAGTGTACATCATCTACATAAACAGATTTAAACACACATATTCAACAAGAAATCAAGAACAAGTCAAGAGATCGACCGAATCCGAAGGCTTGTCGAGGGGTCATGGAAGGAATCGCCATGTTGTCAATCCGCGTGCACGCTCGGTCCTTGATGACTATTTTTAGTCATCATTTTTTGGGCTAGTTTAGTTTAAATTTTCCTAGGTTTAAGTATTATTTTTATATTTTTTTTATGCTATGTTTTAATATTTTATTTTTTTGATAATATGTTTTAATGTTATGTTTGTTATGTTGTATTGTGTTTGTTTGTTATGTTTTTATTATTTTAGTTTTTAAGTTTTGTTATTTTATGTTTGCTATGATATTTTTATGTTTGTTGTTGTGTTTTAGTCAATGTTTTAGTTATTTTATCTTAAAGCATAACTAATGCATGTTTTATTTTTTGTAGGATCAAGCCCACATGGTGCAACCCTCTCATATAGCCGACCCTCATTGGTGCAACTCGAGCCCTTAATCCAAGTGTAGCAGCCCAGTTCAATGATGTAGCAGCCCGAGCCACTTCATTTATGCAACATGGTGCAGCCCGGCCCTATCCAAGTGTAGCCCAAGCCCACTCCAAGTGCAGCCGGCCAGCCTACAGGAAGCAACCCACTCCTTGATGTAGCCCTCTTTCAAGTGAACCTGTGCACCTCCTCCATTCAATACATGGCCGGACACTCCTCCCCTCTCACTTATTTATTTCTCATTCACCCCTCTTTCCCCCTCTCTCATTCTCATTTAAACCCATCCATCCCCCCTCTTATATTTATTTTGTTCCGTTTTATTTTCCAAAATGAAAATGCATGCATTTAGCCTCTCCTCTCTCCCCCATTAATGGCATTCATGCACTTCTCCATACATGCATGGCCTGCCCCCCTTTTCCCCCTTCATATCCACTTCACTCTAGAACCTTCCCCCTCATCTATAAAAGGAGCCCTTGCCTCAAGCTTTGGAGAGTTGGATTTTGGATAGCAAGTGAGAGTGCTAGTTCAAGAGAAAGTTCCTTTCTTACTTGTTGTTGTTAAGTCTTTTTTTAGTGTAACCCTTTTCTTGTTAGTGTAATCCTTTTCATTGTGCACTTTTATTTTATTAGTGTTAAGTTCTTTTTATTGTCTCTCATATTATTAGTTTGTACTCCTCTTTCTATCATCAATGAAAATGAATTCTCTTTCTCTTATTTTTTGGTTTCGTTCTTAACTATGCGTAGCTAATTTTCCTTTAGCATTCGATCATGAGGAACCGTGAATTGAGATGAGATTTTTCTTAGCTCCGTAGTTTTATTTTTGCTAAAATTATTCTTGATCGTTCTTTGATTTTTCTTGTGTCGACTCCGTATTTCCGGTATACGGTAGTACGCAATTTGATCTCATTTCATAGTAGTCGAGAGACTCGTTGATTTGAAAGATCACTCAAAGAAGTAAGGAGTTGTACGCAATCCTAGAGATAGGATGTTGGAACACCCTATTACTAATTTGGGTCAGGATCACTATGTCTCTAGGAATCTCTGCTTGACCTCCTATATAGCTCAATAGGTCAATTAGAATTGAGTCTAAAGGTTAGAAGTCTAGGTCTGGAAGCTGCCCTGAAGACCAAGATTTTGTATTTGGAGAGTAAGTCATATCGTCGAGCTCAGCACGACGATTCGTCGAACTCCGATCGACGATCGTCTAGCTCAACCTCGATAGATCGTCGATCTCCATTCGACAATCGTCTAGCTCAACTTCGACAGATCGTCGAACTCCATTCGACGATCGCTGAGCTCAACTTCATTATATCGTCGAACTCCATTCGACGATCGGTGAGCTCAGGTCGACGATTTTGACTCTGCTTTGGATCTTTATCTCTGAGCTCAGTTCGACGATCTTTGAGCTCAAATCGACGATATTTTGCTGCTGTATGTTTCTAGATCGCTGAGCTCAATTCGTCGATAGCAGAGCTCAGTTCGACGATTTCAGATAACTTCCAGGATGTTTCTAAATTCAAATTCAAATCAGTTAGGAGTTATTCTGCAATTAATTCAGAGATTTCCTAGCCGTTTTCATTCATTTCTGGACCAAGTTTCAAGGGATTTTTCAAGGAATGTTTCTGTGGACTTTCCTCCAGAAGAGATTATGCAATTAAGGATGCAATCAATGCAGGCCAACGGCTATACTTGACAGAGAATGTTATTCTATTCTGTACCAGAGAATAAAAGACAGAATTTTTGAATCTCTCAGAGAACACACAATACAGAGAGAATACATTTTTACAGAGACACATTCAAAAATCTTCTGTCACAAAGAATTCTCAAGAACACACATCCAAGGAGATCAAGCTTTCTCAAAATCTTCAGATCTCTTTAGTTTTCAAAGTGTTCAAGGCCAACATATTTCCAGACTCCAGACATTCAACATTTCAGCTATTGCTGAAATCATCTATTGCTGGAGTTCAATCTCTGAAGGCCTATCACCCTCAGCAAAGCTTTTCTTCCTGAAGATCTCAAGGATTCAGGGGGAGCTTTGACATCAACAATCCACATAGTCTTCTCAGCTGATCTGAGAAAGAGAAGACTGCCATCACTCTCTCACCCCCACTCTGTAAAGGGTTTCTCAAACTCCCTTCAAAAGTTTGAGCTTGGTTTTTGAGCACCTTATCAAAAGCTCATTGGTGGCAAGACACCTGATCAAAAAATCTGATTTGGTTTTTGAGCACCTTATCAAAAGCTCATTGGTGCCCAGGACACCTGATCAACTCATCTTGCAGTGGATTCCTACCTAGGGTGGTAGAAGAGTGGATGTACCCAAGTTTAGGGGAACCACTATATTTCCTTGTGTCTTCTGGTTTTGCTTGCTTTCATTTTTGTTTATGGCCTTGATTTCTCTGTGCTTAATTTTGTTTAACTTAATGCTGTGATTAGATTTATTATTGCTTCCCTGCTCACACATATTACAACAATAGTTGTAAAAGTTTTTAAAGCACCATATACTCTATTCACCCCCCTCTAGAGTATATCAGATCTAGTTGCACTTTCAATTGGTATCAGAGCCAGGTTGGTTAAACATACCATACCTGATTGGTTGTACAGGCTAACACCTGAACCCAAAGATCCCAAACTAGATCTGCCTTTCTTTGGTATTTTATTATTAGATTTTGTTTTCACAAATCATGGCCCAAAACAAAGATTATGCTAGCACCAGACCTCCAGCGTGCAATCTATCCAAGTTTGCACTCTGGAAAGCAAGGATCAGACTTTACATGAATTCTATTGACGAAGATATCTTTAATTCTATTTTGACAGTATGTCCAAGACCTCCAGAGAACACAAGTACAAATGCTGTTCCACCTCCATCAGGAACAGATGCTGACATCAAGAGATGGAAGGTAGCTGATGCTAAGGCTATGAACATCCTAGCCCAGACAATGTCTGATGACATATTTCAAAAGGTAGCTGAATGTAATTCAGCCAAGGAAATTTGGGACAAGCTCTCAGAAATAGTCTCAGGCTCAGCTGATGAGAGAAAAGACAGAAGATCCCATCTCATCTCTCAATATGAGAATTTCAAGAAGGGAGAGACTGAGTCAGTGGGATACATGTACAACAGACTAAGTCTAATTGTTAGTGAACTCAGGACATTGGACAAAGAGATCTCTCTAACAGAACTTAATGACAAGATCCTAATGTGCTTCCCCAGCACTTGGGATTCAAGAATCTGGCCAATTAAGGATGCCAGAAGTCTGAATGAGTTCACCACTGAAGCTCTATTGGGTAAGCTCAAATCTTATGAGCTACTCATCAAAAATAGAGAGGAAGAACGGAAGGCTGCCTCACCAGCCACAAGAAAAGAGAAGACCATAGCATTCAAGGCAACTGAGGATTTGCCTGAAGATAAAGCCACAGGCACTGATGAACTACTCAGTCTGCTGGCCAAAAGATTCCTACAAGATGGACAGAGAGGACTTCAGAAGAAGATCATACAAGGAGCAGGATAAGCCAAGGTATGACAAGTCCATTAGTAATAATAAAGACATTATTTGCTTTGGTTGCAGGAAACCAGGGCACAGAGTTCCTGACTGTCCAGAGAACAAGAACAAGGACAAAAGGGATAGGAAAGAAAGAAGAAAGGAGAAAGACTCCAAAAGGAATGGCAATGGCAAAACTTCTTCAAGCAAAAACAAGCACACAAGAAAAGGGTTTGTTGCTGAATCCTGGAGTGAGACTGAAGAGGAGTCAGAAGCCTCATCCAGTTCCAGTGATGATGAGGATGATGCAGAAGAAAAGGAGTTCTGCATGATGGCAATCAATGCCTCACAACACAATTCAGAGGAAAAGGAGTCAGAGTCAGACTCAGAGACTCAACCTGAAGAAGATCAGGTAATTGGTTCTTTTAATTTTAGTTCAGAAGATTTTAAATCTGAATTTAAAGCACTGTGTTTAGACCTGCTAAAGTCTGAGAAAGAGATTATCTCTCTCAGAAATCAATTATCTGAATAAAATACTCTAAAGTCAGAAAACCTCAAACTCTCTCAGGAGTTGGAGTGTTGTAGGGAACAGATAGCTTCACTGAAAAGTGAGCTCTCTGAGGCCAAGAAGCTTGAAGAATCCCTCAATGGGAGAAGCATCAAGCTGATGGACATCACAAGCACAGTGAACTCCAGATTCAACAGTACACTGGGCTTGGGTGCTTCATCCAGCCAACCTATAGTCCTAACAACTCCAATCAATTTCATTTCTGACAAAGGAAAGGGAGTTGTAGAGGTTGCTAGGAAAAATTCTGATCTTCCTCAGAAAACTAAGTCCCAGCAGAAATCGTCGAACGGAGATCGACGATCGCCGAATGAAGATCGACGATCGCCGAACGCAGCTCGACGATCTCAGGCAAAATCGTCGAACGCAGATCGACGATCTCAGCCAAAGTCGTCGAACGCAGGTCGACGATCTCAAATACCTGACCTCAGCCATAGTCGATCGTCGAACGGAGCTCGACGACCTGACCCAAGATCGTCGAACGCAGCTCCAAGATCGTCGAACAGAGTTCAGAGCTCTGGAAAATTTTTCAAAGGCAAATCAAAATTCAATCCTAAGGGTCCTTCATCCCAAATCTTTAACCCTTATACTGAATGGATTTTACCTCCAAGGAGATATCATCCTGAAGGATATAAGAGTCAACCAGGGATGTCTTTCATTTCAGAATTTAAAGGTTATCAACCTAGGCCCAAGGTAAATTGGGTCAAAAACAAATGAATTATCTTATGTACAGGTGAAGACATATCCAACATTTAACCAGCAATGGTATTTGGATAGTGGGTGCTCTAAGCACATGACAGGGAACAAGGACAACCTCACATCCTTCAGAGCCAAGCTTGGACCCAAAGTTATCTTTGGTGATTCAAACTTTGGACAGACTAAAGGATATGGTGCAGTCCAGATTGGTTCAGTAACTTTCAAGAAGGTAGCTTATGTGGAAGGACTGAAGCACAACCTAATTAGCATCAGTCAGCTGTGTGATGAAGGCTACCAGGTGACCTTCAGCAAAGCCTTATGCAAAATCAAGTCAGAGGACAACACAACTGTGTTGACAGGTAAAAGGAAAGGTAACATCTATTTAGTAGATTTTCTTTCAACTGATGTAGATATCTGCTTGTTTAACTCTTTCTGTAGACCAAATATTTTATGGCATAAGAGATTAGGACACCTAAACCTTAGAACTATTGCTAGGCTATCCAAGGATAACCTTGTTAGAGGACTACCTTCTGGCCCCTACAAGAAGGAAGGACTCTGCAGGGCTTGTCAATTAGGCAAGCAAACTAAAAACATCTTTACGTCACTTAATAAGAGTGATTCACCTAGGATATTGTATCTGTTACACATGGATCTCTTTGGACCCATTACAGTACAAAGCCTAGGAGGGAAATCCTACACTTTAGTAGTTGTAGATGACTTCTCTAGATTCACTTGGGTGTTCTTTCTAAGGAAGAAGTCTGATAACTTTAAGTGTCTGACAGAGTTTCTCAAATGTATACAGATTGAGTTCAATACTCACATTGCCCTGATCAGAAGTGATCATGGGACAGAGTTTGATTCTCTTCTTATGCAAGAGTTCTGTCAGAGTGAAGGGATCAGGCATACTTTCTCAGCTCCTAGAACTCCTCAACAAAATGGGGTAGCTGAAAGGAAAAATAGAACCCTTATTGAATCTGCCACTACATTGTTGTCAGATGCTCACCTTCCTCTATCCTTTTGGGCAGAGGCAGTGAACACCTCCAACTATGTGCTGAACAGAAGTCTGATACATAAACTAAAGGGAAAGACTCCCTATGAATTACTCAAGGGGAAGAAACCTAAAGTTGACTATTTTAGAGTCTTTGGTTGTATTTGCTACATTCACAATAATGACAAGAAATATCTAGCAAAATTTCAAGCCAAAGCTGATGAAGGAGTGTTTCTGGGATACTCCATGATCAGCAAGACCTATAGGGTCTATAATAAATCATCTTTCAAAATTGAGGAATCTGTTCACATTTTATTTGATGAAACTAACATGTCTTTCAAGGAGAAGAACTCTTCTACCATAGAACCTGTGCAGGAACATTCTCTAGTTGAAGATATGAACAAGTTACAAGTTGATCAAGAGGAGGAAAGCAGTGAAGATGAAGGGAATGCTCAACATAATGAAGAACAACTTGAAGAGGCAGTTGTTGTACCACAAGAGGAAACAACAACACATGTTGGTGAACAATCAACACCCCCTGTTGATTTAGTAACATCAAGAGACCATCCAATTTCCCAAATAATTGGAGAAATCTTAGCTGGTGTGCAAACCAGAAATCAGGTCAACCAAAACCTGTTGCACACCTGCTTCCTATCTCAAATTGAACCTCAGTCCATTCAAGATGCAGAGCAAGATCCACACTGGATCATTGCAATGCAAGAAGAGTTGCATCAATTTGAGAGGAACAAAGTATGGGAATTAGTGCCAAAGCCTAAGGATCATTCCATTGTTGGAACAAAATGGGTATTCAGAAACAAATTGGATGATCAAGGAGTGCAAGGCTAGTTGCTCAGGGATACTCTCAAGAAGAAGGAATCGACTACGACCAGACTTTTGCACCTGTTGCAAGACTGGAAGCCATCAGAATATGTATAGCTTATGCAGCTCACAAAGGCTTCAAAGTATACCAGATGGATGTCAAAAGTGCATTCCTGAATGGAGACATCAAAGAGGAAGTTTATGTCAGACAACCTCCAGGTTTTATCTCTTCAACTTTTCCCGATTATGTTTTTAGACTGAACAAAGCATTATATGGTCTCAAGCAAGCTCCTAGAGCATGGTATGAGACCCTAGAATGCTTTCTCTTGGAAAATGGTTTTATAAGGGGTAGAGTAGACCAAACTCTTTTCATTAGAACCCATAAGTCCCATACCCTACTAGTACTGATTTATGTAGACGATATCATTTTTGGTTCTACTGACTCCAAATTATGCAGAAGGTTTTCTAACTTGATGCATTCTAAATTTGAGATGAGTAGCATGGGTGAGCTATCCTTCTTCCTATGATTGCAAGTCAAGCAACATGCTGAAGGCATCTTTATTTCTCAAACCAAATATGCAAATGAACTGGTTAAGAAATTTGGTATGTCTGAGGCATCTTATATGAAAACACCCATGCCTACTAATGCTGTATTGGATGCTGATGAACATGGGAAACCTGTTGATCAGACAACATATAGAGCAATGATTGGCTCTTTACTGTATCTTACAGCTAGTAGACCAGATATAATGTTTGCTACATGCATATGTGCTAGGTTCCAAGTTAGCCCTAGAGAGTCACACCTAACATTAGTAAAGAGGATTCTCAGGTATGTTAAAAGTTGTCCAAATCTAGGTCTCTAGTATCCAAAAGATTCAGCATTTGAGTTAACTGGATTCTCTGATGCTGATTATGTTGGATGCAGAATTGACAGGAAGAGCACCAGTAGAACCTGTCAGTTCCTTGGTGACAGACTTGTCTCTTGGTTTTGTAAGAAACAAACATCTGTGTCAACTTCAACTACTGAAGCTGAATATATTACTGCAGGCAGTTGTTGTTCACAAATATTGTGGATTCAGAACCAACTTCTAGACTATGGCTACAACTTAGAGAAGTCTAAAATCTTTTGTGACAATACAAGTGATTTTTCCATAGCTCAAAATCCAGTCCTCCATAGTAGGACAAAACACATAGAGATTAGGCATCATTTCTTAAGGGATAATGTTGAAAAGAATAAAATTGAATTACAATATATCCCAACTGATTTATAAAGGGGAGATATTTTCACCAAGCCCTTGGATGAAAAGAAACACACCTTCTTCCTAAATCAGTTAGGAATGTTAGATGGAGGAAGTCTTAAATAATACCCAATATTTTGAAAGCTTAAAAATTGACCAAGACTAGGCAAACATTCTGATTTTTCCTAGTGTCTAGAACTTCTCTGATCTCTGAACTGCGCTCGACGATTTGCCCCAAGATCGTCGAACGGAGATCAACGATTTCCAAAAAATCGTCGAACTGAGTTCAGCGTCTCTCAGATAGTGTGAACTATCTCTTCCGGTCAACGATCGTCGAACGACGCTCGACGATTATGTTCTCTGAACGATCGTCGAACGGAGCTCGACGCCCTCCAATATCGTCGAACGGAGATCGACGATGTTGAAGACTCTTCAGATTCCTTTAGTAGCCTCGATCGTCGAACTGAGTTCAACGATCTTTCCAATTCTGCGTCGAACCCTAATATAAAACTCTTTTTTCGCTATCGTTCTCATTTGTGCTTTCGATTTCTCTGCAAGAATTTTCTTTCCCTCCAAACAGTTCTACGCTTGGTTGTTTTGTTTGTTGAATTTCTGCAGGTACTCATGGCTGTGTCAGTTGCTGTTCTTGCTGCAATGAAGTTTGATGCCGGTTTTGACATTGATATAGAATCCTTCAGCACGACTGACCAGATTTTTCAAGATATACTGGGCTTGTTCAAGGACCAGAATCCGACAGCAATAATGACCACCAGGATCAAGTTGGCTTCTGATGAAATAAAGGAGTGGGTTTATACTTCCCATAATCAAGATAACAACACTATTGTTGGGTCAATAGCTGGAACTCAGGTACCCTTGACCCAAACCATTCTATCAGAAGTTTTTGAATTGAGAAATGGAGAAGATTCTGCTGAGTTATCTGGAAAAGAATATTCTGAACTGCTTGCCAGGATGGGTCATCCAGAGGGAAACCCTAGCAAGCTCTTCAAAAGGAACCTGTCTGTAGAATACAGGTTCATGGCAGATGTGGTGGGGAAAGTGCTACTGGCAAAGCACTCTGCCCATGATACAATATCAAGATATCAGCTCTGCCTCATGGGAGCTCTTGTGGACAAGAAGAATCTGAATTGGGGAGAGGTTTTCTTTGACCTCATCAAAAAGAAAATCAACAAAAGTTTTGTTAATTTTGGGAGAATTATTGGAGTATTTCTGCAGCACAGGTGCCCTGCCTTGCTGGTCTCCTCTGGAGTTCATATCAATGCCTCCAAGAGATTGTCTTGTGCCCTCTTTGGAAAGTGGGACAGACAAATAAGCAAGCCTAGCAGGCCCTCCTCCAGTGCTCCTTCAGGCACAAGGACTCCAAGAGTCACTCCTCCACAGGTCTCTGCCCCTGCAGATGACCTGGCTGCTGTTGCTGCCTCTCCTCCTCCTCCAATTCCATCCCTTCCCATACCATCCACCATTCCAGCTCCATCTACGATCATCATATCCAGCCCATCTCCAACATCAACACCTTCTCCAGACCCTAATCTACCTCCACCAGCAGACCAATTCCACCCACTATTCTCCTACCCTCCACCTGTTGTCACCTCTTCACCCTCTCATCCATCCTTCACCCTACTTGATGATTCCTTTATGGATGATTCCCCATCATCTCCTCCTGAGTTACCTTCCTCCTCCACTTCATTTCAAGACCTCCTATATCACATCATTGATCAACCAACATTCACCCCATCTATCTCCATCCCTCTATCCTCCATATCCACCTTGCCAACACCTCAGCCATCCCTTCCACAACTCTCCAGCTCTCCACTTCCAGAACCTTCAGCTGCTTCCATACCTTCTACCTCTGCTCCAGCTCTTGAGCAAGTAGACCTCTCAGCCCTTGCTGACAGGCTGTATGAGCTGCTTGCCCCCAGGCTCTCACTATTGTTGGAGACCTCCTTGGCTCCTCTACACCTGTCAGTGGCAGCCCTTTCTGCCAGGCTCTCTTCCCTCTTCCCTCAGGCAGCACCTACAGTAGTGTGCCTTGATCCAGACATGTCTGCATCTAGGCAGGGGGAGATGCCTTATGAAGTGAATCTTCATGCTGTTGCTGCTGCTGCTGTTTCTGCAAGCTCTCTGTCTGCTGCTGCTGTTAGTTCTGCTTCTTCTGCTGCTCCTCCTGTTACTATTGATGTGCCTCCAGAAAGTCAGATTTCAATTGTAGTTCTTGCAATAGACCTCAGGTCTTTGCTATCAGCTTTTGATTCTGCTTTCTTCAGCTGTCTGCCAGAGGTTAATGCTGTCCAGCCTCCAGAAGATTTATCCAAGGCACTTGTGCCTTTTTCTTGCTGTGACCCTAGCATTATCACTTCTTTTGTAAATTCAGTAATTGCTGCTGCTGCTTCTTCTGAAGAAAGGACTGATTTTGCTTCTGAGAATGTTGATACTGCTGCTGCTGCAGATATTCATACTGCTGCTGAAGTTCTTACTGTTTCTGATAAACATCTTCCAAGGACATTCTGATGTCAGAGGCCACTGAATTTGAGCCTTCTACAGTCTTTGATGATGTTCCTTCTGTTTCTGTTGTTGTTAGGGAATCTGTTGTTTCTGCTGCTGCTAGTGCTGCTGCTAGTGAAGTTGCTGCTGTTGTCACCTGTCCAGAGCCTACTGCTGCTGCTATTGTTGTTTCTGCTTCACCTTCTCCATCTGCTGCTGTCCCTGCTGTTACCATCTCAACACCTGCTGCTACTGTTGTTTCAACTTCTGCCTCATCTGCCTCTGTTCAGCTTAAAAAGGACTTGATGAAGAAAATAGATGCTCTCTATGATGACCAGAGTTCTGAATCTGATGAATTTAAAACAGACTCTGATGACTCTTCTGCTACCATTGCCAGGAAAAGGAAGGCAAGGAGCAAAGCAATGAAAAGGGTACCTCCTGCTAAAGTTAAAGATAACAATGATATCCCATATTACATTCTGCATAACTGCCCAATCACTGAACACTGGATGTAATACTCTAAAAATCAGCTGAAAGCAATGAAGAAAAAGAGAAAATATGAGAAGGGTTCATCCCAATTCCAGCACTCTCATCCTCCTCCACCACCTCCTCCTGATGCAGGTGCAGGTGGAAGCTCTGCAAGTCAACCCCCAGCCAGAAGTCAGGCTCCCTATCAACCTCATGCCAGATCTTACCACAGGGAAAGCCAATCCAGGGGTTCACATTCTAGGAGAGGAGGATATAGAGGAACTCAAAGAGATATTCAAGTATATTCCAAAGGGTACTCCAGGCAGCACCCATATTCTAGGGGAGGACATAGTTCTTCTGATACAACTTCTGGTCCTTTCCCTTACAAGCTGAAAGAGACTGTGTCTGCCAGGCCTCCTCAAGACAATCCTTCCAACAGGTATGAGCCACCTGTACCTTTTGAGGATCCTGAAAATAATCCAGCTGCTTGGACTGCAAGGTTAAAGGAATTAGCTGCACTGGACCAAATTAAAAAGGCTAAAGAACAAGGAATAGATTCTTCCAACATTTCTACTATGTCTGAACAGAGACAAAAAGAACTAGAGAGATATGCTTCAAGTAAATTCTTTGATGCTGACAGATACATGGAATTACATCCTGAAGCTGTGGTTCCCAGGCCTAAAAAGCAAACATATTTGGGTGTTGCAGATGATACCAGATCCAACAAGGAAGCCCTCAATCCAAACAGAGAAATTAAACTTGTTAAAGGCAAAGAGAAGAAATGATTTTGTAAGGTGACAGTTTCTGTGATTTCTGAATACTATCTGGATGATATATATATCTCTGTGATTCTGCTTGTCTCGCTGTTGTTTTTCTGTTTTTCTGATTGTATGTTGTTATTTTAATTATTCCAAAGTCTGTAAATAGTAATCCTAACCCAAATAGGGGGAGATTGTTGGAACACCCTATTACTAATTTGGGTCAGGATCACTATGTCTCTAGGAATCTCTGCTTGACCTCCTATATAGCTCAATAGGTCAATTAGAATTGAGTCTAAAGGTTAGAAGTCTAGGTTTGGAAGCTGCCCTGAAGACCAAGATTTTGTATTTGGAGACTAAGTCATATCGTCGAGCTCAGCACGACGATTCGTCGAACTCCGATCGACGATCGTCTAGCTCAACCTCGACAGATCGTCGATCTCCATCGACGATCGTCTAGCTCAACTTCGACAGATCGTCGAACTCCATTCGACGATCGCTGAGCTCAACTTCATTATATCGTCGAACTCCATTCGACGATCGGTGAGCTCAGGTCGACGATTTTGACTCTGCTTTGGATCTTTATCTCTGAGCTCAGTTCGACGATCTTTGAGCTTAGATCGACGATCTCTGAGCTTAGATCGACGATATTTTGCTGCTGTATGTTTCCAGATCGCTGAGCTCAGCTCGTCGATAGCAGAGCTCAGTTCGACGATTTCAGATAACTTCCAGGATGTTTCTAAATTCAAATTCAAATCAGTTAGGAGTTATTCTGCAATTAATTCAGAGATTTCCTAGCCGTTTTCATTCATTTCTAGACTAAGTTTCAAGGGATTTTTCAAGGAATGTTTCTGTGGACTTTCCTCCAGAAGAGATTATGCAATTAAGGATGCAATCAATGCAGGCCAACGGCTATACTTGACAGAGAATGTTATTCTATTCTGTACCAGAGAATAAAAGACAGAATTTTTGAATCTCTCAGAGAACACACAATACAGAGAGAATACATTTTTACAGAGACACTGTAACGACCCTAGCCGATCCAACGTGACGACGTCACGGCTCCGCTCTAGACGACGCTACCTGGCTGCAGCCCAAGCACCCCAACCCCTCTCCAGCTCACTGGCGGGTTGTTGGTGGCCACAGCCTCCCTTTGATGAGGTAAACTAGATAGTCAAGACCACACTACGGGTACTTCCCAGGAGGTCACCCATCCCAGTACTACTCCATAGTTAAGCGTGCTCGGGCTGGAGTAGTATTGGGATGGGTGACCTCCTGGGAAGTCCCCGTAGTGTGGTCTTGACTATCTAGTTTACCTCATCAAAGGGAGGCTGTGGCCACCAACAACCCGCCAGTGGGCTGGAGAGGGGTTGGGGTGCTTGGGCTGCAGCCCGGTAGCGTCGTCTAGAGCATAGCCGTGACGTCGTCACGTTGGATCGGCTAGGGTCGTTACAATAAAAAGTGCACTTTTATTGTAAGGCCCCTAGCCGATCCAACGTGACCGCGTCACGGCTCCGCTCTAGGCGACCCTACCGGGCTGCAGCCCAAGCACCCCAACCCCTCTCCATCCCCAGGCGGGTTGTTGGTGGCCACAGCCTCCCTTTGATGAAGTAAACTCGATAGTCAAGCCCGCACTACGGGGACTTCCCAGGAGGTCACCCATCCCAGTACTACTCCAGCCCGAGCACGCTTAACTATGGAGTTCTTTCAACTCTCATCACCAATTAAGCTGCAGATCAATTGGTGATGAGAGTTGAAAGAACTCCGTAGTTAAGCGTGCTCGGGCTGGAGTAGTACTGGGATGGGTGACCTCCTGGGAAGTCCCCGTAGTGCGGGCTTGACTATCGAGTTTGCCTCATCAAAGGGAGGCTGTGGCCACCAACAACCCGCCAGTGGAGGGAGAGGGGTTGGGGTGCTTGGGCTGCAGCCCGGTAGCGTCGCCTAGAGCGGAGCCGTGACGCCGTCACGTTGGATCGGCTAGGGGCGTTACAATAAAAAGTGCACTTTTTGTAACGGTCCAGGCCCATCCCATGGGAATCCGCTGGGCCGCCGGCCTACCAGAGTCCAGACCCGGGCCCACTCATGGTAGTCAGCCTATCACATTCAAGCCTGCAGGCCATGCACCCCAACCCCTCTCCGGCCTGTTTATCAACACGGTAGGTTGTTGCCACTAGGTCTCACACCTTTAATGGTGTTAATGGCCATTGAAGAACCAGCCTCCCCTCTCCCCCATTTGCCATTTAAACACCTTCAGGGAGCCAAGGGGATCATTTTAGAGCGTTTACCTGGAGGAGACGAGCCATTCCACTGTGCAGTTGCAGAAGCCGAGCGCCGCCACCGTCGTCAATGGCATCCCGCCGCTCCTCACGCATCCAGGCCGCCAGGAAGGTCCTCCTCCTCTCCTTAGCTCGCGGGTAGATCTTAGGACTCTTAAGGTTTAAGTTTCGGGCTCAATTGAGCCCGATCGAATCCAGGATTTCTCAATGTTTCGGCAAGAAATCTTCTTGCTATAACCGCCGGAAAACGCCTCTCCGGCGGCAGAGCCGCCGCCTGGCGATAGCCACCACCTCAACGGAGGTGTTGGTGGCGGTGGCCGGCCGGGGAAGGGGCTGGATCGCCGGCGGCAGGGCTTGGAAGTGGCTCCAGGCGGGATGAATCCTGGCCGTCGGCTCAAGGAAGAAGATGAAGGGATTCCGTCCCTTTTGCTTCAAGATTCGTGCGGGCCTGAGATTAAACTATAGGAAATATTTTATATTAATGAAATTTTGTCACAGTTTTTGATATTAATGGTTTTAAACTTTAAAAATACTTAGGCTCATCTAGTGGAAAATACTTCAACATGAAAGTTGTAGTCCTTTGAGTCTACTTTATTGTAAAATTAGTTTGAACCCATTTGGGTGTAAGGTCTGACCAGGACACCCATTTTGGTGGGACATACCCTTAGGGCTAGACAGTCATTAAATTGAGTGCCCACTCTTCACCCCTAGCCCAAATTAGTTGAAATTTTGGCAGAGAGTCTATCCTAGATATACCTAGGGCCTGCCCAAAAATGGGAATTTTTGGAGAAACTATTTCTATAGTGTTTGTAAATATTTAATAATTATTAAATAAATTACATAGGTGCCCCCAACACCTCCAAACCCTCCCAAATTTTGGTGAGTGGTCCCTGGGTTCAAATTAGGTATCTGTATAAAATTTCATTTAATTTGGATGTGTTTTGAATAGGTTTTGACCCAACCCTAACTATACCTTTATAAGGGCATTTTGGTCAAAAGGTGCACTTTTGGTTTTGAGTGACCAAATCACCTCAACATAGGCTAAAATTTGGGCCACTGGCTTATTATAGCACTTATCACCTCCCCATGGAATATGGGGTAGAGAGGAATAGATTTGCCCTAAGTTCCTAGGTACACCCTAAGGATGGACCTTTTGGCCTTGTGAAGGGTATGAGACCTAAACACCTTGGATGAACTCAAAATTTTGCAAGGAGGTTCCTAGGATATATAGAACCCTCTGTTAAAAATATTAGCTAATTTGGAAAAGGATAGGGGCCCCAAAACCCTAACCCTAGCTTAGGTCCTAAAACTTGTAGTGTAGGTTTAGGTTAGCTAAACATCTTGAAACTTAACCAAATTTGGGTAGTGAGGGGATTAGGGTATTTTGAGCCTCTGATAATTTATGTGAGGAATTTTGGACAATATTTATAGCACTTCATTTGTAATCAATAGTAATGCCCTAATTAATATTTTGGCTATTGTGGTCTCACTGCCCATAGAGAGGGTATGAAACATGGGCAGAGTTAGTTTTAGGCTATAATAATCTTGTATGAATTTTGTTAGAATTTTTGGATATCTATTTAGGGCATCTACTTCACAAGTGCTTTATTTTGATTACATATTAAATAATTCTTGTCAGAGCCCATTACTTACTGAAAAATCATGAAACTTGCTGCATAGTGTTTTTAGCTCAATGTTATCATATGGGAATTTTTGTGGAAATATTTGATGACTGATTAGCACACTTTGTTCATTAACCCTTAAATTAGAAAGTTCATAAGAAAATAAAATATAGCCTTATTTCCAAATGATAAATTATGAAACGTTTTCTAGGGTACTTGTAGTCCATCACAATCATCCCTGAATTTTCTCTGAATTTTTGGAGGTATATTTTCTATAGAATCTTTTAAAATGACTTTTTATGGGGCATCTTTGAAATTAAATTTAAAGGCCTAAACCTTGCTGAAAAATTGGAAGACTTAGAATTTAGAGTTGATTAGGCATTTTGTAATTATCATAAATTTAGTGGATTATTATCTTGTTTGAAAATGGTACTTCATGATCAAACCTGGGCCTTTTGGGACACTAGAATAAATAAATTAATTATCAGACAAATTAGGAAAATTATGGATTTCTGGATTTATACTTCAAATGTCTTTTTAGCCCTCAAATAATTATCATAAGGGTACTGGATGAGTATTTCATGTACTTCCCTTTTTACGGGTCATGTATCTTAAGTGGTCTGCATATAGCAAAACTGCAGGATTTCATTTGGATGTGAATTAGGGCACGTATGATGGGTCTTGATGGGTTGCTGTAAGGACAAGTGGAATGGGCTGCATCTATGGAAGATGAGTGAGTAGGGTGTGGTTTTGTCTAGGTTTATAGGCGTTCGGGTCCGACGAAAGATCGTCCTACCCAAGGAGAGTTTGAGTCAAATTACACTAGGATTAGCATGTCGAAATATGAGAAATAATGGGTAAGGGAATCAACCAATAATAAAATAAGTACCTTGCGAAGGGGAACGCTGGGCGTAATCCCAACACAGTTCCTAGTGCCCCTTGAGAGCCCTTCACAGGGAATACCGGGGGCAGTCCTGGGTTAACGTAAACTGTTTCAACAAGCTGAAAAGAGTAACTTAGTAATTAGGGTTGCACATTCCACAACACTGATGGCACCGGATGTTAGCTAGGAGCTTCGGCTCGGATGGTTAAAAGGCGGACTTTGGATCCGGGGAGCTTCGGCTCGATTGTTTGAGAAGGACCTGTTGGTCCGGGAAGCTTCGGCTCGGTTCTTGATTACGCTAATTTGCATGTGCATAACAGGAAAGGAAATTAAGGTGGCGGCTCTTCGGTATTGGAGGGTCGATGCACCGACGCTAATACGTTGACTCGACAAGTGTGGTTAGCACTTCGCCAACAGAAGTCCGGTGCGCCAGCCGGCAAGAGTACGCAGGAGTCCGCTTCATGCACCAAGCGTTGAGGCGTACGATAGGTCTGACCGGTAGTGCTTTACTGGTTTAGAGGTGGGCGAGGCCCAACCCACCGCTTCCGTCTGCCACTACGGAGGTATCCTGGGAGGTTACGACTCCAAAAAGGGGGAACTAAAGGTCTGTGTGCACAGAGTCGGGTGTGTGTGTTGCACCTGCATGTCCATCATACCCACTTGCATGTCATAGCATATTGGTTACCTTTAACCTTGACACCTAAAGTATAAGTGGAATGGGACGCTTATACTTTAGTACCTGCTACACGACCCCTTGGTCTATAAGCTTGTGTGGGCAAGTTTATAAATTAAGGTTAATTTTGATATGTATAGTTACTGCTGTTTGACCACCGACACCCCAACGTATAAATCGGTATGAGACTTTTTATACGATGGGAGCCTTGCAGAAGACCCCTTGGCTTATGTGTTTTCACATAAGTAAAGGTTACATTTCATATTTCAGCTTATTGTCTTTATATGCCATAGAACTTGCTAGAATAGGACCGCTGCCATCTGCTTTTGATATTCTCCACCTTCAAGTCCTCCCCTTTCTTCCTCTCCGCTCGGTGCCTAGGAGCCGTGGGGGAAGGGGTGGGGGATGATAGGACTTAGTCTTTTAGACTAACGGTTTTCGAACCGCATCATTTAGGGGATCGCGGAGACCAGCATGGAGGAGCAGCCCCAGAGACCGGTGCGCTTGGAGGTGGGGTGTCACAACCCGCATTTCCTCAACGAACATATCGTATCAGAGCAAGAGAAACTACGGGTTATGATGCCACGTCGTGCAGGGGATAACTGCACACGCTCAGGCAACTCTTGACGCTGACTTTACAAGTTGAAATTCAACAGTTACATGCAGGAAAACTTTTGGATTAAATGGCCGTATCCCTCGGCCTTAGATAGTAAACTTATCTTTGTACGCGGCGGAAATACTTTGTTTATTTATGATGAGCTCCTATATGCAGTCTAGAGTGATACTACTATAAGAACTCTTCTTTGTTTACGTCATTTGAAAAGTATGTGTTAGTTAAACAAAACATGTATGCATGATATACAATAGTACATATCATTAGTCAAAATAGCTAATGCAACCTACTAGAAAACCATCCCAAAAGCAGGTACATGTCATTCCATCCACGTGAGTTACATTAGCAGTCTAGTTCATATTTACACAAAAGAGAACCACCAATGGGCGCCAACAAGCTGACACGAACCCATTGGGGCACATGTATGTCTGTACAACAAAAAGAAGAACTACCTCGCTATGAATGCTCGGCTAGTTCCCAGGAAACGCCACCAACCAACTTAGCCGCTCAACCGGCTACAACCTGCACCTGAGGCATTCAAGAAAGAATACCTCAGCAATCAACCAAGCTATACAAACAGAGAGCATAAATGTCATACATGATAACAAAGGGGCTTACCGACCCCACATAGATGTTTCATCAAGTAACATGAGTGAACAAAACAAGTGGAAAACGCACCACAATCCATGCCAAACGCACCAAGTGCGTACAAGTTCATCATGTCCTGCTCAAACCGCAGGAGCAAAAGGCAAAACACATGCCCATTCCATCATTCATAAGCCAAGAAATTACGATACTAGTGAAGCATAAGCAGCGGTTAAGTTCAATTTCGCAAGGGTCTTACCGGTGGCGGCCCTAAAGTGGAACGCACCAAACAAAACCAGCCCAAATCGGGGCCAAAGTGGTCTCTCTAACCACAAAAAAAAACACAAAACCCGGTGGCCACAGGCTGAAACCACACCACCCCTTGCAAAATTCTCACACAAACGCTCCTGCCATGGTTCACAAACTCGCCTCACAAAACGCCCCATAACCCAAGGTAACACGTTCCTTTCATCGTCCTCACACATGACGGCCAATTGCCAACGTATCGTATGATGAACTTCATCACATAAACAGAATCACACGCTTTGTATCAAAATAGAATCACATGCTAGGATTTGATTAACATGCGTACATAAACCACATATTTGGAACACAATCATATGTTTTTTTATCAAGGAAAAATCACCTCTCTTGATAGGTTACATGAATATGACAAATTAGCTACATGAATTAAGCTAGAATAGGGAAAATTGATAATTACATGAATCACAAACCTCAATATGGGAGAGCAAAGTCGTTTAGCATAATTAGCATAAGGAATTAGCTACTTTGAATTTAGCATAAGAAATTGTAGCATAGGGAATTAGCTAATTTGAATTTAGCCTAGGGAATTTAGCATAGAACAAACAAGAGGATGCATCATACTTTGAATCAAGAAGAACAAACTAAGCATAGGGGAATTGAAAGAGCAATTTAAGGAAGAATTCAACACAAGATCTAAAGCTAGGAAAATGGAAAATTGAATCAAGAACGAAGATTGGCAAGGGTGGAGAACACCGCTTGCCTGAACCGAAACGATGCCGCGACGGCTGCTCTCCTCTTTCCTTGCCTTGCTTGCTCCCTTGATCTCTTGCTTTCTCTTTGGGAATGAAGAAGAAGAAGATGAAGATGAAGAGAAGATGAAAATGAGCAACCCAAATCTCTGTTTCGGACTTATGTCATCCAGAACAGAGCTGAACTGTTCGATGCAGGATCAAGGAAATGAACGGCACAAAAAAACTGGAAAAAGTCGATTTTCAGGCAGGTCATGCCCTGTGTCACGCCCGTGACACAGGGCGTGTACCATAAGCGGCGCCGAAAGGAGGCAATTCCATGTTTATCCACACGGTACACGGCCGGGTACACGGCCGTGACGGGTCGGTCACGCCCGTGACCTAGGGCGTGTAGCCCGTGTCTCGACACCTCGTCGACAGAAAGTGTCGACACTCGACCCTGCTTGACACGCCCTGTGACACGCCCGTGTCACAGGCCGTGGCCCCTCTCTCGACGACTCGACACTCGATACTCAACGCTCGATACTCGACGATCGACACTCGACACTCGACGAAGCGGGACACGGCCCGTGACACGCCCGTGTCACGGGGGCGTGTACCCCATTCGTCGAGCTCAACTCGACGCAAGAAAAATCGTCGAGTCAAGGAGGTCACGCCCAGGTCACGGCCTGGGTCACGCCCGTGTCAGGGGGCGTGTCTAGCACAAAAACGACCATTTTTCCCTTTTGTGAAAATTGTTTCTAAGACGTCCTAGATCATTTTTGCCTCAAGCACTTTTTACCTTTTTTTGCTTCCTGAACCGGCAACTTATTTTGAGCTACATTACCCGGGCGCGAAAAAGTGCAAGCATTCCCTAAGAGGCCTCACCGAGTCCCTCATATGGACTCCGGTTTGCTGGGGAATCGTGCAACTCGGCAAACAAAACAGCCACTCGCAAGCCCGCGGGAAAAACCATGCTCAAACTACAGTCAAAACCAACGTAACGCCCATCATGCGTACGTAATCAAAAATCCGGGGCGTTACAATCACTCCCCCTAACAAAAAGTTTCGCCTCGAAACTTTCACAAAACCAATTTAAAACATGAATGCAATCAAACACCAAGTCACATACCAGCTTATCTACGGGAACAAATGAGGATGAGCCGCCCTCATTGTTGATTCGAGTTCCCACGTCGCGCTTTCCACATCCTGATTTTTCCATAGCACCTTTACCATAGGAATATTCTTTTTCCGCAACATGCGATCTTGGGAGTCCAATATCCGGATGGGCATCTCCTCATAAGAAAGGTTGGGCGCTAATTGCGGCACAACGTCTAACACTTGCTTGTCATTCCGCATACACTTGCGCAGTTGGCTAACATGAAACACATTGTGAACACCAGGAAAGTTCACGGGTAAGTCCAGTTTGTAGGCGGATGCTCCAACTCGCGCAAGAATCGTGAAGGGACCCACAAATCTTGGGTCTAATTTGCGCTCTTTCCCAAACCGTTTAATCCCAACCATTGGGGAGACTTTCACGAAAACAGAATCCCCCACCGCAAATTCTAATTCCGACCTTCGTCGGTTGGCATACTTTTCATATCGCTCTTGGGCGATTCGGAGCTTCTCCCGAATACGTCGGACTGCAACTTCCATATCCTCGAGCGCTTCCGGACCCAACAAAGGCCGCTCGCCAACCTCAGCGCAAAATAGTGGGGTCCGACATCGTCGCCCATATAACGCTTCGAACGGAGCCATTTGCAAGCTTTCTTGATAGCTATTATTATACGCGAATTCCATAAGCCGCAAACGTTCATCCCATGCTCCGCCATACTCAAGAATGTAACATCGAATCATATCTTCTACAATTTGATTTACTCTTTCGGTTTGGCCATTCGTCTGAGGATGATAAGCCATGGAATATCGCAAATCTGTCCCCAAACCCTCTTGTAAACTGCGCCAAAAACGAGAGGTAAAGCGGGAATCTCGGTCTGAAATGATATTCATAGGCACACCATGCAGTCGGATGATCTCGTTCAAATAGAGCTCCGCTATTGTCTTCATCGGGTAGTTGACCTTAAAGGGTATGAAATGAGCACACTTGGTCAACCTATCCACGATCACCCACATGGAGTCATGTCCTCGGGGAGATCTTGGTAAACCGTTAATAAAAACCATTGAGATGCTTTCCCACTTCCAGGTTGGAATCTCCAATGGTGTCAACTTGCCACCAGGCTTCCCATGATTAGCTTTCACCCGCTTGCAGGTATGACATTCTGAGACAAATTGCGCTATATCTCTTTTCATTCCATACCACCAGACAATTTGTTTCAAATCACGGTACATTTTGGTTGAGCCTGGATGGTAGGCCATACTTGCGCCGTGTGCTTCCTTACACACCATCTCGCGAATATCCCCAACCGCGGGAATACAAAATCGTCCACGATACTTTAACGTGCCTGCACCATCAATCGCAAAATCTGGTAATTCATCCTTTTCAGTCCGAAGAAATAAATGTAAAAGATCAGGGTCATTTTTTGATGTTGTCTTGCAAGCACCAGCCATGACTGTTCTTCTACTGCCGAATGACTTTGCGGGTCATATTTGCCCACCGCAATATCCATCAATAGAAATTCCTCCACAAGACGGTCGACGGAAAGATGAAATAATTTCCCCGTCTTCCGACTCAACGCATCGGCTACAACATTCGCTTTCCCCGGATGATACTGAATGTCCACATCATAATCAGCTACATACTCAAGCCATCGCCGTTGGCGCAAATTAAGTTCTTTCTGCGTGAAGACATACTTCAAGCTCTTATGATCGGTAAAGATTTTACACTGTGCACCATATAGCAAGTGTCTCCACAACTTCAATGCAAATATCACCGCTGCAAACTCCAAATCATGCGTTGGGTAATTCTTTTCATGAATTTTCAACTGCCGAGACCCATACGCAATCATCTTTTTGTCTTGCATTAACACACATCCAAGTCCAACGTGCGACGCATCCACGAACACTTCATAATCCTTTCCTTCTGTTGGCAAACTTAACACAGGAGCGGTACATAATCTGTTCTTGAGTTCCAGGAATGAGGTATCACACTTATCATTCCACTCAAACGCCACATTATTCTGGGTTAATCGAGTCAAAGGTGCGGCCAACGTCGCAAAACCTTCGACAAATCTGCGATAATAGCCGGCCAAGCCCAAGAAGCTTCGAATCTCCTTGGGTGTTTCCGGTCTTCTCCATTCCATGACCGCAGAAATCTTTTCGGGATCCACTAAAATACCATGGTGATTAATGACATGACCCAGAAAAGCAACTTGCGGCAACCAAAACTCGCATTTGCTTAGCTTGGCGAATAACCGTTGATCTCGCAAAGTGGCCAATACTAATCGCAGATGCTGTTCATGCTCCTCAGCACTGCGGGAGTAGACAAGAACATCATCAATAAAAACCACCACAAATTTATCCAAGTAGTCCTTGAACACTCTGTTCATCATATCCATGAAGGCTGATGGCGCGTTGGTCAAACCAAACGACATCACCAGAAATTCAAAATGACCATGTCGTGATCGAAATGCAGTCCGTGGAATATCCGACTCCCGGAACTTGAGCTGATGATAGCCCGAGCGGAGATCAATCTTCGAAAATACAGAACTGCCACGTAGTTGATCAAACAAATCATCAATTCTTGGCAGTGGGTACTTATTTTTAATTGTCACCTTGTTCAACTTCCGGTAATCGATGCAAAGGCGCATCGATCCATCTTTCTTCTTCACAAATAACACCGGTGCACCCCAAGGTGATGAACTCGGCCGGATAAACCCTTTTGCCAATAAGTCATCCAACTGTGTACGCAACTCTGCTAGCTCACGCGGGGCCAGCCTGTACGGCGCTTTCGCAATCGGTCGCGTACCCGGCTCCAAATCAATAACAAACTCGACATCACGATTAGGGGGTAGACCAGGAAGGTCAGTAGGAAAAACATCTGGAAATTCACGCACAATAGGAATCTCCTCTAAACGCGGCAAAACGGCACTAGTCCCCACAACGGAGACAAAACAAGCAAAACAGTCGGAAACAAACAATGTCCGAACACATACCGCCGAAATCCCTGGAGAATCCTGACAAGAATCACCATACACACGTCCTGGCTGACCATCATCCTTGATGAAATCCAAGCGCTTTCCTCTGCACTGGATGACAGCATCATAACGGGCTAACCAGTCCATGCCCAGAATGACGTCAAAATCGTCCAAATCGATCACCTTGCAATCAACTCTTGCTATGAAATCCCCCAACAAAATGTGACAATCAAGAAGACCCCAGTCAGCCTCCACAGAAGTGCCGGAAGGAAATTTCACCAAAAACGCATTCCCCACTCGCTCTGGTGTCAAATGATATCGATCCAGAAAGGTTCGAGCCACAAAGGAATGGGTCGCGCCAGAATCAAAAAGAACACGCGCCCAACGGTTCTTTACCTTAAAGTTTCCTATAAGGTATATATGCTATGCTAAGAACTACACATAAGAGGCATACACAAAACGAGAACCAGAGGACTGAATCAAACCTGAGATAACCTGAGGTGATGTATGCGCTTCCTCTGCCGAGACCACATTCAACTTCCCTTTGCCTTTGTCCAAGCGCGGAGGCGGAGGCAACGCCTGGAGTGGTGCGGGTTGCAACACAGCTTGAACCTGTGGGCACCTTGCGCGAAGATGTCCTGATCTGCCACACTGGAAGCATACCTTGTCTTTGGCCCAGCAGCGGCTCACATCATGACCTCTTCTCCCACAAAATGTACACTCCAAGTCTCTGGTTGGCGCACCTTGAATGGCGTGCACCTGCTCCTTCTTTTGCATTCCCAACAGCTTGAAACATTTTTCAAACGGGTGACCGACTCGGCCACAGAAGCTACATAGTTCCTTCTTCTTTACGTCTGACTCGTGGGACATTTTCTCTCCCACCAGCTGTCTCTTGCCCTGCCTCATCTGCTGCCCTCTTTGTTTGGCATTTTCGATAGCTTCTACCTTCAACGCCGCCTCAACCACCGTAGTGTAACTTGTCGCTCCATAAGCACTTGCGAACTGCTGCACGTCGCTGCGGAGTCCGCCCAAAAATCTCTTGACTCGATCAGCTTCCGTAGTCACCAAGCTCGGAGCGAACCGACTTAACTTGTTAAACTCAATTTCATACTCACTAACTGTGAGTTTTCTCTGCTTCAAGTACAAGAAGTCATTCATCAGGCGGTCCCGTTCCACTACCGGTAGAAACTTGCGCCGTACTAGTTCTTTAAACACTTCCCACGAACAGCCCACCCCTAGTCCTTCCTTTTCTCGTAACCACCAACCTTTCGCCAACCCTTTCAGTTGATAGGCAGCAAGCATCACCTTCTGGTCCTCAGTCACACCAGCATACACAAACATTTCTTCCAACGTAAGCACCCAATCATCCAAGATTACGAAGTCTGCTTTTCCATCATACGTCGGTGGTCCAAGTCGCTGAAACTGCGAGATGAAAGTCATCGCAGGAGGAACCACAACTGGGGGTGTCACGGCCACTGAAGGAGTCGAACTAGTGGGGCCTCTAACTGTCTCTTGTCCTCTTGGTGCCAGCCCAGACATCGCGGATGACATAGCTTGGAGCTGGGACTGGACCTCCTGCACTTGCCTCGTCAAAGCCTCATTACTTTGGCGCAGACTATCCATCAGCGCATTATTCTGCGCGCCCGAAGACTCACCCTCGGATTGGGGGGTTTGCCTTGTCACTGGACGCTTCGACATCCTATAACACGTTCACTCTTATCAAGCTCAAACCCAACAAAACACACAACGGCTATGTACAGACCATACATAAAGAAATATGAACATCAACTGCTAACTTGCTTTGGGAGTTTGAGAATGATGGTATGCCTAACCTAAAGATGACTCACCGTCATCCCATTAACTTGTGCATAAACCATGAATGCATGACTATCTTTGACCCAAACCCATGTGTGTACATGTGTCATCATGTAAGTCTGAGCTTGGCACGTTGTGCTCATGCAATGTTATGTTATGCGTGATGTGCTATGCAATCTAGAAAAGGCCTTAATGCATGCCATGAGCGGTCGTACGCATCCCAATGCTATACATCCCATACTACATAGCATTGCATGCAATGAATAAAAGAAAACGTGCTAGTCGCATCCATGTGGTGAGGTTATGCATCCCATACTACATAACCCTCACATGTTGCCCCTATGGTGGATCCATATACAGCCACATATTATGCATCCCATACTACATAATATGCCCCGTATACTTCTGTTCATGCCATGAGTGTAGTGTATGTGCTTCGGCCAAGACATACTGATGACACCTCGATGTGTGTATGAGATGATGCTTACAAACACAAAAGACAAGGAAAAGTTTGCCCGACCAAATGTCAAGCAAACCTCCCTCTGATACCAACTGTCACAACCCGCATTTCCTCAACGAACATATCGTATCAGAGCAAGAGAAACTACGGGTTATGATGCCACGTCGTGCAGGGGATAACTGCACACGCTCAGGCAACTCTTGACGCTGACTTTACAAGTTGAAATTCAACAGTTACATGCAGGAAAACTTTTGGATTAAATGGCCGTATCCCTCGGCCTTAGATAGTAAACTTGTCTTTGTACGCGGCGGAAATATTTTGTTTATTTATGATGAGCTCCTATATGCAGTCTAGAGTGATACTACTATAAGAACTCTTCTTTGTTTACGTCATTTGAAAAGTATGTGTTAGTTAAACAAAACATGTATGCATGATATATAATAGTACATATCATTAGTCAAAATAGCTAATGCAACCTACTAGAAAACCATCCCAAAAGCAGGTACATGTCATTCCATCCACGTGAGTTACATTAGCAGTCTAGTTCATATTTACACAAAAGAGAACCACCAATGGGCGCCAACAAGCTGACACGAACCCATTGGGGCACATGTATGTCTGTACAACAAAAAGAAGAACTACCTCGCTATGAATGCTCGGCTAGTTCCCAGGAAACGCCACCAACCAACCTAGCTGCTCAACCGGCTACAACCTGCACCTGAGGCATTCAAGAAAGAATACCTCAGCAATCAACCAAGCTATACAAACAGAGAGCATAAATGTCATACATGATAACGAAGGGGCTTACCGACCCCACAGAGATGTTTCATCAAGTAACATGAGTGAACAAAACAAGTGGAAAACGCACCACAATCCATGCCAAACGCACCAAGTGCGTACAAGTTCATCATGTCATGCTCAAACCGCAGGAGGAAAAGGCAAAACACATGCCCATTCCATCATTCATAAGCCAAGAAATTACGATACTAGTGAAGCATAAGCAGCGGTTAAGTTCAATTTCGCAAGGGTCTTACCGGTGGCGGCCCTAAAGTGGAACGCACCAAACAAAACCAGCCCAAATCGGGGCCAAAGTGGTCTCTCTAACCACAAAAAAAAAACACAAAACCCGGTGGCCACAGGCTGAAACCACACCACCCCATGCAAAATTCTCACACAAACGCTCCTGCCATGGTTCACAAACTCGCCTCACAAAACGCCCCATAACCCAAGGTAACACGTTCCTTTCATCGTCCTCACACATGACGGCCAATTGCCAACGTATCGTATGATGAACTTCATCACATAAACAGAATCACACGCTTTGTATCAAAATAGAATCACATGCTAGGATTTGATTAACATGCGTACATAAACCACATATTTGGAACACAATCATATGTTTTTTTATCAAGGAAAAATCACCTCTCTTGATAGGTTACATGAATATGACAAATTAGCTACATGAATTAAGCTAGCATAGGGAAAAATTGATAATTACATGAATCACAAACCTCAACATGGGAGAGCAAAGTCGTTTAGCATAATTAGCATAAAGAATTAGCTACTTTGAATTTAGCATAATAAATTGTAGCATAGGGAATTAGCTAATTTGAATTTAGCCTAGGGAATTTAGCATAGAACAAACAAGAGGATGCATCATACTTTGAATCAAGAAGAACAAACTAAGCATAGGGGAATTGAAAGAGCAATTTAAGGAAGAATTCAACACAAGATCTAAAGCTAGGAAAATGGAAAATTGAATCAAGAACAAAGATTGGCAAGGGTGGAGAACACCGCTTGCCTGAACCGAAACGATGCCGCGACGGCTGCTCTCCTCTTTCCTTGCCTTGCTTGCTCCCTTGCTCTCTTGCTTTCTCTTTGGGAATGAAGAAGAAGAAGATGAAGATGAAAAGAAGATGAAAATGAGCAACCCAAATCTCTGTTTCGGACTTATGTCATCCAGAACAGAGCTGAACCGTTCGATGCAGGATCAAGGAAATGAACGGCACAAAAAAACTAGAAAAAGTCGATTTTCGGGCCGGTCACGCCCTGTGTCACGCCCGTGACGCAGGTCGTGTACCATAAGCGGCGCCGAAAGGCGGCAATTCCACGTTTATCCACACGGTACACGGCCGGGTACACGCCCGTGACGGGTCGGTCACGCCCGTGACCTAGGGCGTGTAGCCCGTGTCTCGACACCTCGTCGACAGAAAGTGTCGACACTCGACCCTGCTTGACACGCCCTGTGACACGCCCGTGTCACAGGCCGTGTCCCCTCTCTCGACGACTCGACACTCGATACTCGATGCTCGATACTCGACGATCGACACTCGACACTCGACGAAGCGGGACACGGCCCGTGACACGCCCGTGTCACGGGGGCGTGTACCCCATTCGTCGAGCTCAACTCGACGCAAGAAAAATCGTCGAGTCAAGGAGGTCACGCCCAGGTCACGGCCTGGGTCACGCCCGTGTCAGGGGGCGTGTCTAGCACAAAAACGACCATTTTTCCCTTTTGTGAAAATTGTTTCTAAGACGTCCTAGACCATTTTTGCCTCAAGCACTTTTTACCTTTTTTTGCTTCCTGAACCAGCAACTTATTTTGAGCTACATTACCCGGGCGCGAAAAAGTGCAAGCATTCCCTAAGAGGCCTCACCGAGTCCCTCATATGGACTCCGGTTTGCTGGGGAATTGTGTAACTCGGCAAACAAAACAGCCACTCGCAAGCCCGCGGGAAAAACCATGCTCAAACTACAGTCAAAACCAACGTAACGCCCATCATGCGTACGTAATCAAAAATCCGGGGCGTTACAATCACTCCTCCTAACAAAAAGTTTCGCCTCGAAACTTTCACAAAACCAATTTAAAACATGAATGCAATCAAACACCAAGTCACATACCAGCTTATCTACGGGAACAAATGAGGATGAGCCGCCCTCATTGTTGATTCGAGTTCCCACGTCGCGCTTTCCACATCCTGATTTTTCCATAGCACCTTTACCATAGGAATATTCTTTTTCCGCAACATGCGATCTTGGGAGTCCAATATCCGGATGGGCATCTCCTCATAAGAAAGGTTGGGCGCTAATTGCGGCACAACGTCTAACACTTGCTTGTCATTCCGCATACACTTGTGCAGTTGGCTAACATGAAACACATTGTGAACACCAGGAAAGTTCACGGGTAAGTCCAGTTTGTAGGCGGATGCTCCAACTCGCGCAAGAATCGTGAAGGGACCCACAAATCTTGGGTCTAATTTGCGCTCTTTCCCAAACCGTTTAATCCCAACCATTGGGGAGACTTTCACGAAAACAGAATCCCCCACCGCAAATTCTAATTCCGACCTTCGTCGGTTGGCATACTTTTCATATCGCTCTTGGGCGATTCGGAGCTTCTCCCGAATACGTCGGACTGCAACTTCCATATCCTCGAGCGCTTCCGGACCCAACAAAGGCCGCTCGCCAACCTCAGCGCAAAATAGTGGGGTCCGACATCGTCGCCCATATAACGCTTCGAACGGAGCCATTTGCAAGCTTTCTTGATAGCTATTATTATACGCGAATTCCATAAGCCGCAAACGTTCATCCCATGCTCCGCCATACTCAAGAATGTAACATCGAATCATATCTTCTACAATTTGATTTACTCTTTCGGTTTGGCCATTCGTCTGAGGATGATAAGCCGTGGAATATCGCAAATCTGTCCCCAAACCCTCTTGTAAAATGCGCCAAAAACGAGAGGTAAAGCGGGAATCTCGGTCTGAAATGATATTCATAGGCACACCATGCAGTCGGATGATCTCGTTCAAATAGAGCTCCGCTATTGTCTTCATCGGGTAGTTGACCTTAAAGGGTATGAAATGAGCACACTTGGTCAACCTATCCACGATCACCCATATGGAGTCATGTCCTCGGGGAGATCTTGGTAAACCGTTAATAAAATCCATTGAGATGCTTTCCCACTTCCAGGTTGGAATCTCCAATGGTGTCAACTTGCCACCAGGCTTCCCATGATTAGCTTTCACCCGCTTGCAGGTATGACATTCTGAGACAAATTGCGCTATATCTCTTTTCATTCCATACCACCAGACAATTTGTTTCAAATCACGGTACATTTTGGTTGAGCCTGGATGGTAGGCCATACTTGCGCCGTGTGCTTCCTTACACACCATCTCGCGAATATCCCCAACCGCGGGAATACAAAATCGTCCACGATACTTTAACGTGCCTGCACCATCAATCGCAAAATCTGGTAATTCATCCTTTTCAGTCCGAAGAAATAAATGTAAAAGATCAGGGTCATTTTTTGATGTTGTCTTGCAAGCACCAGCCATGACTGTTCTTCTACTGCCGAATGACTTTGCGGGTCATATTTGCCCACCGCAATATCCATCAATAGAAATTCCTCCACAAGACGGTTGACGGAAAGATGAAATAATTTCCCCGTCTTCCGACTTAACGCATCGGCTACAACATTCGCTTTCCCCGGATGATACTGAATGTCCACATCATAATCAGCTACATACTCAAGCCATCGCCGTTGGCGCAAATTAAGTTCTTTCTGCGTGAAGACATACTTCAAGCTCTTATGATCGGTAAAGATTTTACACTGTGCACCATATAGCAAGTGTCTCCACAACTTCAATGCAAATATCACCGCTGCAAACTCCAAATCATGCGTTGGGTAATTCTTTTCATGAATTTTCAACTGCCGAGACCCATACACAATCACCTTTTTGTCTTGCATTAACACACATCCAAGTCCAACGTGCGACGCATCCACGAACACTTCATAATCCTTTCCTTCTGTTGGCAAACTTAACACAAGAGCGGTACATAATCTGTTCTTGAGTTCCAGGAATGAGGTATCACACTTATCATTCCACTCAAACGCCACATTATTCTGGGTTAATCGAGTCAAAGGTGCGGCCAACGTCGCAAAACCTTCGACAAATCTGCGATAATAGCCGGCCAAGCCCAAGAAGCTTCGAATCTCCTTGGGTGTTTCCGGTCTTCTCCATTCCATGACCGCAGAAATCTTTTCGGGATCCACTGAAATACCATGGTGATTAATGACATGACCCAGAAAAGCAACTTGCGGCAACCAAAACTCGCATTTGCTTAGCTTGGCGAATAACCGTTGATCTCGCAAAGTGGCCAATACTAATCGCAGATGCTGTTCATGCTCCTCAGCACTGCGGGAGTAGACAAGAACATCATCAATAAAAACCACCACAAATTTATCCAAGTAGTACTTGAACACTCTGTTCATCATATCCATGAAGGCTGATGGCGCGTTGGTCAAACCAAACGACATCCCCAGAAATTCAAAATGACCATGTCGTGATCGAAATGCAGTCCGCGGAATATCCGACTCCCGGACCTTGAGCTGATGATAGCCCGAGCGGAGATCAATCTTCGAAAATACAGAACTGCCACGTAGTTGATCAAACAAATCATCAATTCTTGGCAGTGGGTACTTATTTTTAATTGTCACCTTGTTCAACTCCCGGTAATCGATGCAAAGGCGCATCGATCCATCTTTCTTCTTCACAAATAACACCGGTGCACCCCAAGGTGATGAACTCGGCCGGATAAACCCTTTTGCCAATAGGTCATCCAACTGTGTACGCAACTCTGCTAGCTCACGCGAGGCCATCCTGTACGGCGCTTTCGCAATCGGTCGCGTACCCGGCTCCAAATCAATAACAAACTCGACATCACGATTAGGGGGTAGACCAGGAAGGTCAGTAGGAAAAACATCTGGAAATTCACGCACAACAGGAATCTCCTCTAAACGCGGCAAAACGGCACTAGTCCCCAAAACGGAGACAAAACAAGCAAAACAGTCGGAAACAAACAATGTCCGAACACATACCGCCGAAATCCCTGGAGAATCCTGACAAGAATCACCATACACACGTCCTGGCTGACCATCATCCTTGATGAAATTCAAGCGCTTTCCTCTGCACTGGATGACGACATCATAACGGGCTAACCAGTCCATGCCCAGAATGACGTCAAAATCGTCCAAATCGATCACCTTGCAATCAACTCTTGCTATGAAATCCCCCAACAAAATGGGACAATCAAGAAGACCCCAGTCAGCCACCACAGAAGCGCCGGAAGGAAATTTCACCAAAAACGCATTCCCCACTCGCTCTGGTGTCAAATGATATCGATCCAGAAAGGTTCGAGCCACAAAGGAATGGGTCGCGCCAGAATCAAAAAGAACACGCGCCCAACGGTTCTTTACCTTAAAGTTTCCTATAAGGTATATATGCTATGCTAAGAACTACACATAAGAGGCATACACAAAACGAGAACCAGAGGACTGAATCAAACCTGAGATAACCTGAGGTGATGTATGCGCTTCCTCTGCCGAGACCACATTCAACTTCCCTTTGCCTTTGTCCAAGCGCGGAGGCGGAGGCAACGCCTGGAGTGGTGCGGGTTGCAACACAGCTTGAACCTGTGGGCACCTTGCGCGAAGATGTCCTGGTCTGCCACACTGGAAGCATACCTTGTCTTTGGCCCAGCAGCGGCTCACATCATGACCTCTTCTCCCACAAAATGTACACTCCAAGTCTCTGGTTGGCGCACCTTGAATGGCGTGCACCTGCTCCTTCTTTTGAATTCCCAACCGCTTGAAACATTTTTCAAACGGGTGACCGGCTCGGCCACAGAAGCTACATAGTTCCTTCTTCTTCTTTACGTCTGACTCGTGGGACATTTTCTCTCCCACCAGCTGTCTCTTGCCCTGCCTCATCTGCTACCCTCTTTGTTTGGCATTTTCGATAGCTTCTACCTTCAACGCCGCCTCAACCACCGTAGTGTAACTTGTCGCTCCATAAGCACTTGCGAACTGCTGCACGTCGCTGCGGAGTCCGCCCAAAAATCTCTTGACTCGATCAGCTTCCGTAGTCAACAAGCTCGGAGCGAACCGACTTAACTTGTTAAACTCAATTTCATACTCACTAACTGTGAGTTTTCTCTGCTTCAAGTACAAGAAGTCATTCATCAGGCGGTCCCATTCCACTGCCGGTAGAAACTTGCGTCGTACTAGTTCTTTAAACACTTCCCACGAACAGCCCGCCCCTAGTCCTTCCTTTTCTCGTAACCACCAACCTTTCGCCAACCCTTTCAGTTGATAGGCAGCAAGCATCACCTTCTGGTCCTCAGTCACACCAGCATACACAAACATTTCTTCCAACGTAAGCACCCAATCATCCAAGATTACGAAGTCTGCTTTTCCATCATACGTCGGTGGTCCAAGTCGCTGAAACTGCGAGATGAAAGTCATCGCAGGAGGAACCACAACTGGGGGTGTCACGGCCACTGAAGGAGTCGAACTAGTGGGGCCTCTAACCGCCTCTTGTCCTCTTGGTGCCAGCTCAGACATCGCGGATGACATAGCTTGGAGCTGGGACTGGACCTCCTGCACCTGCCTCGTCAAAGCCTCATTACTTTGGCGCAGACTATCCATCAGCGCATTATTCTGCGCGCCCGAAGACTCACCCTCGGATTGGGGGGTTTGCCTTGTCACTGGACGCTTCGACATCCTATAACACGTTCACTCTTATCAAGCTCAAACCCAACAAAACACACAATGGCTATGTACAGACCATACATAAAGAAATATGAACATCAACTGCTAACTTGCTTTGGGAGTTTGAGAATGATGGTATGCCTAACCTAAAGATGACTCACCGTCATCCCATTAACTTGTGCCTAAACCATGAATGCATGACTATCTTTGACCCAAAACCATGTGTGTACAGGTGTCATCATGTAAGTCTGAGCTTGGCACGTTGTGCTCATGCAATGTTATGTTATGCGTGCTGTGCTATGCAATCTAGAAAAGGCCTTAATGCATGCCATGAGCGGTCGTACGCATCCCAATGCTATACATCCCATACTACATAGCATTGCATGCAACGAATAAAAGAAAACGTGCTAGTCGCATCCATGTGGTGAGGTTATGCATCCCATACTACATAACCCTCACATGTTGCCCCTATGGTGGATCCATATACAGCCACATATTATGCATCCCATACTACATAATATGCCCCGTATACTTCTGTTCATGCCATGAGTGTAGTGTACGTGCTTCGGCCAAGACGTACTGATGACACCCCGGTGTGTGTATGAGATGATGCTTACAAACACAAAAGACAAGGAAAAGTTTGCCCGACCAAATGTCAAGCAAACCTCCCACTGATACCAACTGTCACAACCCGCATTTCCTCAACGAACATATCGTATCAGAGCAAGAGAAACTACGGGTTATGATGCCACGTCGTGCAGGGGATAACTGCACACGCTCAGGCAACTCTTGACGCTGACTTTACAAGTTGAAATTCAACAGTTATATGCAGGAAAACTTTTGGATTAAATGGCCATATCCCTCGGCCTTAGATAGTAAACCTTTCTTTGTACGCGGCAGAAATACTTTGTTTATTTATGATGAGCTCCTATATGCAGTCTAGAGTGATACTACTATAAGAACTCTTCTTTGTTTACGTCATTTGAAAAGTATGTGTTAGTTAAACAAAACATGTATGCATGATATACAATAGTACATATCATTAGTCAAAATAGATAATGCAACCTACTAGAAAACCATCCCAAAAGCAGGTACATGTCATTCCATCCACGTGAGTTACATTAGCAGTCTAGTTCATATTTACACAAAAGAGAACCACCAATGGGCGCCAACAAGCTGACACGAACCCATTGGGGCACATGTATGTCTGTACAACGAAAAGAAGAACTACCTCGCTATGAATGCTCGGCTAGTTCCCAGGAAACGCCACCAACCAACCTAGCCGCTCAACCGGCTACAACCTGCACCTGAGACATTCAAGAAAGAATACCTCAGCAATCAACCAAGCTATACAAACAGAGAGCATAAATGTCATACATGATAACGAAGGGGCTTACCGACCCCACAGAGATGTTTCATCAAGTAACATGAGTGAACAAAACAAGTGGAAAACGCACCACAATCCATGCCAAACGCACCAAGTGCTTACAAGTTCATCATGTCCTGCTCAAACCGCAGGAGCAAAAGGCAAAACACATGCCCATTCCATCATTCATAAGCCAAGAAATTACGATACTAGTGAAGCATAAGCAGCGGTTAAGTTCAATTTCGCAAGGGTCTTACCGGTGGCGGCCCTAAAGTGGAACGCACCAAACAAAACCAGCCCAAATCGGGGCCAAAGTGGTCTCTCTAACCACAAAAAAAACACAAAACCCGGTGGCCACAGGCTGAAACCACACCACCCCTTGCAAAATTCTCACACAAACGCTCCTGCCATGGTTCACAAACTCGCCTCACAAAACGCCCCATAACCCAAGGTAACACGTTCCTTTCATCGTCCTCACACATGACGGCCAATTGCCAACGTATCGTATGATGAACTTCATCACATAAACAGAATCAAACGCTTTGTATCAAAATAGAATCACATGCTAGGATTTGATTAACATGCGTACATAAACCACATATTTGGAACACAATCATATGTTTTTTTATCAAGGAAAAATCACCTCTCTTGATAGGTTACATGAATATGACAAATTAGCTACATGAATTAAGCTAGCATAGGGAAAATTGATAATTACATGAATCACAAACCTCAACATGGGAGAGCAAAGTCGTTTAGCATAATTAGCATAAGGAATTAGCTACTTTGAATTTAGCATAAGGAATTGTAGCATAGGGAATTAGCTAATTTGAATTTAGCCTAGGGAATTTAGCATAGAACAAACAAGAGGATGCATCATACTTTGAATCAAGAAGAACAAACTAAGCATAGGGGAATTGAAAGAGCAATTTAAGGATGAATTCAACACAAGATCTAAAGCTAGGAAAATGGAAAATTGAATCAAGAACGAAGATTGGCAAGGGTGGAGAACACCGCTTGCCTGAACCGAAACGATGTCGCGACGGCTGCTCTCCTCTTTCCTTGCCTTGCTTGCTCCCTTGCTCTCTTGCTTTCTCTTTGGGAATGAAGAAGAAGAAGATGAAGATGAAGAGAAGATGAAAATGAGCAACCCAAATCTCTGTTTCGGACTTATGTCATCCAGAACAGAGCTGAACCGTTCGATGCAGGATCAAGGAAATGAACGACACAAAAAAACTGGAAAAAGTCGATTTTCGGGCCGGTCATGCCCTGTGTCACGCCCGTGACACAGGGCGTGTACCATAAGCGGCGCCGAAAGGCGGCAATTCCACGTTTATCCACACGGTACACGGCCGGGTACACTCCCGTGACGGGTCGGTCACGCCCGTGACCTAGGGCGTGTAGCCCGTGTCTCGACACCTCGTCGACAGAAAGTGTCGACACTCGACCCTGCTTGACATGCCCTGTGACACGCCCGTATCACAGGCCGTGTCCCCTCTCTCGACGACTCGACACTCGATACTCGACGCTCGATACTCGACGATCGACACTCGACACTCGACGAAGCGGGACACGGCCCGTGATACGCCTGTGTCACGGGGGCGTGTACCCCATTCGTCGAGCTCAACTCGACGCAAGAAAAATCGTCGAGTCAAGGAGGTCAAGCCCAGGTCACGGCCTGGGTCACGCCCGTGTCAGGGGGCGTGTCTAGCACAAAAACGACCATTTTTCCCTTTTGTGAAAATTGTTTCTAAGACGTCCTAGACCATTTTTGCCTCAAGCACTTTTTACCTTTTTTTGCTTCCTGAACCAGCAACTTATTTTGAGCTACATTACCCGGGCGCGAAAAAGTGCAAGCATTCCCTAAGAGGCCTCACCGAGTCCCTCATATGGACTCCGGTTTGCCGGGGAATCGTGCAACTCGGCAAACAAAACAGCCACTCGCAAGCCCGCGGGAAAAACCATGCTCAAACTACAGTCAAAACCAACGTAACGCCCATCATGCGTACGTAATCAAAAATCCGGGGCGTTACATGGGGCAGTCTAGCTCCGGAGTTCACACAGCCGGGACCTTGAGTCTCGACCTTGAGTAGTCTTTCTGCTTCCGCATGAGTGATCTTTGTAGTGAGGATTTGATGTACCGGGCATAAGCCCGTTTTTGCTACTTTGATGTTTTATTTTTATGGACACTCCCATCGTGGAGTTATATTTATTATGACATGTGATTCTCTGTGGACTAATAGTTTACATTTACTTCTTGTGCTACTTTTCTGTGATCGAACTGGCCGGCAGAATCGGCGCTTTGTGGTGATGACTCTTCAGGGCGTGAAGGAGTCACCGCAAAACGGCGGTTCTGGGTCTAAGACCCCGGTGTCCTAAAAGAAAAAAAAGGGGGGGTCTTACAAGTGGTATCAGAGCCAAAACACGATCGAAAAGTAACAGTCCACAACCCTAGGCCACCCCCGCGCGAGTTTAGTTTGGGGACAAACTAAGCAGCGGAAGCAGTGGTGTGCCCATATGGGGGATCACATGTAAATTGTCCACTTTTATCAGGTATTGAGTCGATTACGTACTAATGTAGTTCGTTTTGCAGCCCCCAGCTCAGCCCACCCCACAAGGTGGAGCTCAGCAGACTCCAGACATTGCACCACCTCCCATAGTCCCCACTCCTTTCCTTTAGTCGGACATGGGGCAAACCCTTACAGCTATCCTTGAGGCCTTCCGGGCTCAGCAGGCTCCAGCCCAGCAGCCAAACCCAGGGGCCAACTGGATGAGCACCTTCCGAGGACTCTCTCCCCCGTCATACTTGGGGACAGAGTCGGCAGTGCGGACAGAGGAGTGGCTGGATGTTATGTACGAGATGTTGCTGGGATACGATGCCCTTGGGAGGAGAGGGTGGCCCTGGTGGTATCTTGCTTGGAGTCACATGCTAAGAGGTGGTGGAAGATGCTGTTGGACACGACATTTACTGATAGGGAGATTGCAGAAATCACTTGGGAGGAATTCAGGGCCACGCTGCTGGAGCACTTTGTTCCGCAGTCGGCCAGGGACGAGTTAGAGGAGCGGTTCTTGCAGCTGAGGCAGGGCACCAGGACAGTGGTGGAGTACCACCGAGAGTTCGATCATTTGGCCCGATATGCGGGCTCTTACCAGCTGGACGAAGCAGGTTATGTCAAGAGGTTTTATAAGGGCCTAAAAGAAGAGTTGAGGGAGGCCTTGCTGTTTGTCTCTGACGGGCCTATCTCCCGGATTTTGGAGATGGCGAAGAGGATTGAGGCCGATTGGCACGCCACTCGGGGCCGGAAGCGGCAAGCGGAGGACCAGGGCCGGAGGGCCCGAAATGATCAGCGGCGGGGCACCATACTAGATGGGAGGAGGGCAGAGGAGCGGCCTCGTCAGGAGGTGAGGCAGGAGCCGAGAGAGCAGGTGGTTTTGGCCCCTCAACCTCTCCGGATTCAGGAGATGCCGAGACCCGGGGGTATGGCGTATCCCCCGCCGGAGTGCTTCCATTGTCACCAGGTGGGACATCTCCGGAGAAACTGCCCTATGAGGGGGGCACCACCTCCAGCACCACAGGGTGGGCCACCTGCCCAGCATTTCGGAGGCCGAGGACGCGGCCGAGGACGTGGTTACCAGGGAGGCGACTGCAGACAGAACGGGGAGCAGATTTACGCTTTGGACTTAGCACAGCCCCGGAACCCGGACAGGATTATTGCAGGTATGAGAATAATTTTAGTTGGAATTATTCCCTGCTCATATTAAGTAATGATAGAACTACTACACAACCTAAGTTAGAAAACCTTACACCAAAGTTCTTTCTTAAAACTGATTTAGGAATGGTGATGGTGTGCGGCAAGCCTGCCCATACCCTGTTCGACGCGGGGGCGTCGCACAACTTTGTGTCGGAGGATTTCGTCAAGGATCTGGACCAGATTTGACATTATACGGGATTACCCAGGAGGGTGCGTCTCCCCAATGGGATGGAGATCCAGTCCACAGAGAAGTGCCTCCTGGAGGTTACCATAGACGGGGTGACACTCGAGGATCCGGCGACGATCCTGAGAATGCCGGACTTCGACCTTGTCTTGGGCATGACATGGCTTGTCTGGAACCATGCCCAGATTGACTGCCCGGCAGGGAGGGTCATGCTGAGACACGGCGATACTTATGCGACATTCGAAAGTACTACTCCGGTTTCCTGCCGCCTGCTTTCATCTATTCAGGCCGTTAAGGCTCACATGCAAGGGGACGAGGTATATCAAGTATTATTCGAGATGACTGAGGAGAAGGACCTGATTGCTAACATTCTGGTGGTTCGTGACTACGCCGATATCTTCCCAGATAAGCTGCCAGGACTGCCTCCGCATAGGGAGAAGGACTTCCATATTCAGTTGGTACCAGGGGCTAAGCCGGTATCCAAGGCCCCTTATCGGATGGCCCCGAAGGAGTTGGCGGAGTTTCGGACACAGTTGCAGGAACTGGTGGAAGCAGGATTTGTCAGGCCGAGCTCCTCATCATGGGGAGCTCCTGTCCTATTCGTGAAGAAGAAGGACGGCACTCTACGCCTATGCATTGACTATCGAGCACTAAACAGGCTGACCGTCTGAAATACCTATCCGCTCCCCAGGATAGACGAGTTGTTCGATCAGCTGGAGGGAGCCCATTATTTCTCGAAACTGGACTTGAGGTCAGGCTACTACCAGCTGCGGATCCAGGAGGAGGATATTCCGAAGACGGCCTTTAGTAGCAGATACGGGCTGTATGAGTTCATCGTGATGCCCTTCGGGCTCACGAATGCTCCGTCGGCATTTATGAGCCTCATGAACCGGGTCTTCGAGGCTTATTTGGATGTGTTCGTCATAGTATTCATAGACGACATCCTTATCTATTCTAAGACGGAGGAGGAGCACACACGACATCTGGCATTGACCTTGGAAAGACTGCAGGAGCATCGCCTTTATGCGAAGTTCAGCAAGTGTCAGTTCTGGCTGAAGGAGGTGGCTTTCTTAGGCCACATTATCAGCGGAGCCGGGCTGGCAGTGGACCCGGCAAAGATTCAGGCTATTTCGGATTGGCCGCAGCTGAAAACAGCCACCGACGTACGGAGTTTTCTAGGACTTGCCGGTTACTATCGGAAGTTCGTGGAGGGATTCTCTCGAATCGCCCTCCCGCTCACATCCTTGACGAAGAAGGAGGTACCGTTCGTGTGGACCCCGCAGTGCCAGACAGCTTTCCAGGAGCTGAAGGATCGGCTGACCTCGGTTCCCATTCTTACTCTCCCCTCGGGGAGGGAGGGATTTCAGGTCTACACTGACGCATCATATCAAGGGATGGGAGCAGTACTAATGCAGAACGGACACGTCATAGCTTATGCTTCCCGCCAGCTGAAGACCCATGAGAAGAACTACCCAGTGCACGACTTGGAGATGGGAGCAGTTGTATTCGCACTGAAGATATGGCGGCACTACCTTTATGGAGTCCACTGTGATATATACTCCGATCATAAGAACCTTAAGTACGTGGACATGCAGAAGGAACTGAACATCAGGCAGAGGCGGTGGGTGGAGTTTCTATCCGACTATCAGTACGAGATGCACTATCACCCGGAGAAGGCGAACGTGGTAGCAGATGCACTGAGTCGGAGAGCCGCCACAGCAGGAGCAGAGCCTCATTTGATGTCTATGGAGCTGCTGCAGAGACTAGAGGACATGCACATTACCCTGGTGTCGTCTGATGATCCTGAGCTCTATGAGGAGTACTTCGCCGCGATGGGCGTTACCGATGACATCAGAGACCGAGAAAGAGAAGGGCAGAGGCAGGATGCCAAGTTAGAGCCCATCTTCCAAGCTCTGGAGGCAGTCACTGCAGGAGATTACACACTGAGGGACGACCTGGTGTGCTTCAGAGGACAGGTGTATATACCGGAGGGAGGCCAGATCCGGGAGGATATTATGACGGAGGCGCACTGCAGCCGGTATTCTGTACACCCGGGGATCACAAAGATGACGGCTGATTTGAAGAAGATGATGTTCTGGCCGGGCATGAAGAAGGATGTCTCTTACTTCGTGACCCATTGTGAGGCATGTCAGCTAGTGAAGGCGGAGTGCAGGAACCCCGCAGGGTTATTGCAGCCACTCCCGGTGCCGGAGTGGAAGTTTGATGACATAGCCATGGACTTCATACATGGGCTTCCCTGGTCTCAGACAGGGAATGACTCGATCTGGGTAATCATTGATCGGTTGACCAAGGTGGCTCGATTTATACCGATCAGGAAGGACGATTCAGTAGGAGTACTGGTGCGGAAGTTTGTGGAGCAGTTCATTCGTTATCATGGCGTGCCCAGGACGATAGTGTCGGATCGGGATGGCCGGTTCACCTCCAGGGAGTGGAGATCCGTGCAAGCTTACTTAGGCACGCGATTGACCTTCAGTACTGCATTTCATCCCCAGACAGACGGGCAGACAGAACGCACCAACCGGACACTGGAGGACCTTTTGAGGCTATGCATCTTGGACCGCGGGGAACCGTGGGAGAAACTCTTACCCCTGGTCGAGTTCTCCTATAACAACAGCCACCAGTCCAGCATCAGGATGGCGCCTTACGAAGCCTTGTACGGGAGAAGATGCCGGACCCCGCTTTCTTGGGTGCAGAACGAAGATCCGAAGGTGTTGGGATCAGAGTTTGTTGAAGACATCGAGGCACAGGTGAGGATGATCAGGGACAGGATGCTCGAGGCACAGAGTAGACAGGCTAAGTACTATGACGCCCGGCATCGGCAGGTGGAGTTCCAGGTGGGGGACCGGGTGTTTCTGAAGATCCGGCCCATGCATGGAGTCTCGCGGGTGCGTGGTCGGAGGAAGAAGCTCAGCCCTAGGTACATGTGACCTTATAGGATCCTGGAGCGGATCGGACCCCTAGCCTACCGGCTGGAGTTACCACCAGAGCTGGAAGCGTTGCACGACGTCTTCCATATTTCTTCTTTGAGGAGGGCTCTGCTACGCCCGGAGCAGCAGATTTTGACCACCGAAGGGCCGGTAGCTTCAGACCGGTCGGTTCGTTTGGAGCGAGTGAGGATCGACGACCGAGGAGTACGGGTCTTGCGACGCAAGAAGGTCCCACTAGTTAAGGTCCTGTGGAGGAACCACGGCCAGGAGGAGCATACCTGGGAGCCGCATGACCTGATGCGACAAAGATACCCCGAGCTATTCAGTCAGGTATACCTCTCAGACCCCTCAAGATGTTAATTTATTTATCCTACTTAAAATTTACTAAGGGCTGCTCTAGGTAGATAGAGGCTTATCTTTTGTTTATTGGGGGCTTATCCTTGTTTATTGGGATCTTGGTCTGCCGATTGGGCGAAGTGGTCATAGATCTAGGTTTCCCTTTAAACCTAGATTAGCAAACAAGCCGCTATGCTGGGATGTTACAAGGTTCTTGTCTTCGGTAGTAAGTCCCGTAGGCTCAACCTTGATTTCGAGGACGAAATCTTGGTTTTGTTTATTGGGATTTGTAACATCCCATTTCCAACTAGACCCCTAAGAATGGTTTTGGCCATGACTAGGTCATGACAAACCCTAGGAAGCCAGAAATGGGCCAGGAGATAGGGGACAAAAAGGTGGGAGATCATCATGGTCTGCAAATAGTAGAACTCTAAACAATGGCTTAGGATGACCATGGGCTACACCTTAACCCCAAGACCCTACCACAACACCCCTAATACTTGGGAGACCCATTAGAGCCAAAAGGACCCATTAGGGTCAACCCAAGAGGCCCAGTTGACCAAGGTCAACCCTAGCCCTAAATGGGTCAAACTAGCCTACTTAGGGCCAACTGACCTACTCCTAGCCTAGAGGACCCCACCTATGCCCTCCTAACCCTAAAGTGAGGTCAATGGGTCACTAAGGACACATTGGGGTCAGCCCTAGAGGCCAGGTTGACCCAAGTCAACTCAAGCCCTAACCTGGTCAAAGTACCCTTACTAAGGGTATGTGACCTCCAAGGTGCAGGGTAACCCTACCTAGACCCTAAGGGAAGCCAATGGGTCACCCAGGACCCAATGGGGTCAACCCAGATGGTCAAATTGACCAGGTCAACCCTCATTTAGGTCAAGTCAAACTTAGCCCAAAAAGGGCTAACCCAAGCCCAAACCACTTCTCCCTTAGGCTAAACCCATTCCCATGACCATCATAATCAAGTGGGCTGCATTTAGCTTGTGAGGTTGACTAGTCAACCAGAGGTGACTGGGAGAGAGAAAGGAGCTCCCCTCCATGATAATGGAGGAGAGAGAAAATGAGGAAGAGGAAGGGGAAGTGAGAGGCCGGCCAAGGAAGGCTAACAACCACCAATTATGGCTGCAATCAACTCCTCTAGGTGAGAGTAGTTGACTCTAGCCGTTTCCCGGCCACTAAGGGGTGGGTTCAGCCCCCCTCCACACAACCCGAGCCACACCTTTAATGGTGTTAATGGCCATTGAAGAACCAGCCTCCCCTCTCCCCCATTTGCCATTTAAACACCTTCAGGGAGCCAAGGGGATCATTTTAGAGCGTTTACCTGGAGGAGACGAGCCATTCCACTGTGCAGTTGCAGAAGCCGAGCGCCGCCGCCGTCGTCAATGGCATCCCGCCGCTCCTCACGCATCCAGGCCGCCAGGAAGGTCCTCCTCCTCTCCTTAACTCGCGGGTAGAGCTTAGGACTCTTAAGGTTTAAGTTTCGGGCTCAATTGAGCCCGATCGAATCCAGGATTTCTCAATGTTTCGGCAAGAAATCTTCTTGCTATAACCGCCGGAAAACTCCTCTCCGGTGGCAGAGCTGCCGCCTGGCGATAGCCACCACCTCAACGGAGGTGTTGGTGGCGGTGGCCGGCCGGGGAAGTGGCTGGATCGCCGGCGGCAGGGCTTGGAAGTGGCTCCAGGCGGGATGAATCCTGGCCGTCGGCTCAAGGAAGAAGATGAAGGGATTCCGTCCCTTTTGCTTCAAGATTCGTGCGGGCCTGAGATTAAACTATAGGAAATATTTTATATTAATGAAATTTTGTCACAGTTTTTGATATTATTGGTTTTAAACTTTAAAAATACTTAGGCTCATCTAGTGGAAAATACTTCAACATGAAAGTTGTATTCCTTTGAGTCTACGTTATTTTAAAATTAGTTTGAACCCATTTGGGTGTAAGGTCTGACTAGGGCACCCATTTTGGTGGGACATACCCTTAGGGCTAGGCAGTCATTAAATTGAGTGCCCACTCTTCACCCCTAGCCCAAATTAGTTGAAATTTTGGCAGAGAGTCTATCCTAGATATACCTAGGGCCTGCCCAAAAATGGGAATTTTTGGAGGAAATATTTCTATAGTTTTTGTAAATATTTAATAATTATTAAATAAATTAAATAGGTGCCCCCAACACCTCCAAACCCTCCCAAATTTTGGTGAGTGGTCGCTGGGTTCAAAGTAGGTATCTGTATAAAATTTCATTTAATTTGGATGTGTTTTGAATAGGTTTTGACCCAACCCTAACTATACCTTTATAAGGGCATTTTGGTCAAAAGGTGCACTTTTGGTTTTGAGTGACCAAATCACCTCAACAGAGGCTGAAATTTGGGCCACTGGCTTGTTATAGCACTTATCACCTCTCCCATGGAATATGGGGTAGAGAGGAATAGATTTGCCCTAAGTTCCTAGGTCAAACCCTAAGGAGGGACCTTTTGGCCTTGTGAAGGGTATGAGACCTAAACACCTTGGATGGACTCCAAATTTTGCAAGGAGGTTCCTAGGATATATAGAACCCTCTGTTAAAAATATTAGCTAATTTGGAAAAGGATAGGGGCCCCAAAACCCTAACCCTAGCTTAGGTCCTAAAATTTGTAGTGTAGGTTTATGTTAGCTAAACATCTTGAAACTTAACCAAATTTGGGTAGTGAGGGGATTAGGGTATTTTGAGCCTCTGATAATTTACTTGAGGAATTTTGGACAATATTTATAGCACTTCATTTGTAATCAATAGTAATGCCCTAATTAATATTTTGGCTATTGTGGTCTCACTGCCCATAGAGAGGGTATGAAACATGGGCAGAGTTAGTTTTAGGCTATAATAATCTTGTATGAATTTTGTTAGAATTTTTGGATATCTATTTAGGGCATCTACTTCACAAGTGCTTTATTTTGATTACATATTAAATAATTCTTGTCAGAGCCCATTACTTACTGAAAAATCATGAAACTTGCTACATAGTGTGTTTAACTCAATATTATCATATGGAATTTTTTGTGGAAATATTTGATGAATGATTAGCACACTTTGTTCATTAACCCTTAAATTAGAAAGTTCATAAGAAAATACAATATAGCCTTATTTCCAAATGATAAATTATGAAACCTTTTCTAGGGTACTTGTAGTCCATCGCAATCATCCCTGAATTTTATCTGAATTTTTGGAGGTATATTTTCTATAGAATCTTTTAAAATGACTTTTTATGGGACATCTTTGAAATTAAATTTAAAGGCCTAAACCTTGCTGAAAAATTGGAAGACTTAGAATTTAGTGTTGATTAGGCATTTTGTAATTATCATAAATTTAGTGGATTATTATCTTGTCTGAAAATGGTACTTCATGATCAAACCTTGGCCTTTTGGGACACTAGAATAAATAAATTAATTATCAGACAAATTAGGAAAATTATGGATTTCTGGATTTATGCTTCAAATGTCTTTTTAGCCCTCTAATAATTATCATAAGGGTACTGGATGAGTATTTCATGTACTTCCCTTTTTACGGGTCATGTAGCTTGAGTGGTCTGCATATAGCAAAACTGCAGGATTTCATTTGGATGTGAATTATGGCACGTATGATGGGCCTTGATGGGTTGCTGTAAGGACAAGTGGAATGGGCTGCATATATGGAAGATGAGTGAGTAGGGTGTGGTTTTGTCTAGGTTTATAGGCGTTCGGGTCCGACGAAAGATCGTCCTACCCAAGAAGAGTTGGAGTCAAATTACCCTAGGATTAGCATATCGAAATATGAGAAATAATGGGTAAGGGAATCAACCAATAATAAAATAAGTACCTTGCGAAAGGGAACGCTGGGCGTAATCCCAACACAGTTCCTAGTGCCCCTTGAGAGCCCTTCACAGGGAATACCGGGGGCAGTCATGGGTTAACGTAAACTGTTTCAACAAGCTGAAAAGAGTAACTTAGTAATTAGGGTTGCACATTCCACAACACTGATGGCACCGGATGTTAGCTAGGAGCTTCGGCTCGGATGGTTAAAAGGCGGTCTTTGGGTCCGGGGAGCTTCGGCTCGATTGTTTGAGAAGGACCTGTTGGTCCGGGAAGCTTCGGCTCGGTTCTTGATTATGCTAATTTGCATGTGCATAACAGGAAAGGAAATTAAGGTGGCGGGTCTTCGGTATTGGAGGGTCGATGCACCGACGCCAATACGTTGACTCTGCAAGTGTGGTTAGCACTTCGCCAACAGAAGTCCGGTGCGCCAGCCAACAAGAGTACGCAGGAGTCCGCTTCGTGCACCAAGCGTTGAGGCGTACGATAGGTCTGACCGGTAGTGCTTTACTGGTTTAGAGGTGGGCGAGGCCCAACGCACCGCTTCCGTCTGCCACTACGGAGGTATCCTGGGAGGTTACAACTCCAAAAAGGGGGAACTAAAGGTCTGTGTGCACAGAGTCGGGTGGGTGTGTTGCACCTGCATGTCCATCATACCAACTTGCATGTCATAGCATATTCGTTACCTTTAACCTTGACACCTAAAGTATAAGTGGAATGGGACGCTTATACTTTAGGACCTGCTACACGACCCCTTGGTCTATAAGTTTGTGTGGGCAAGTTTATAAATTAAGGTTAATTTTGATATGTATAGTTACTGCTGTTTGACCACCGACACCCCAACGTATAAATCGGTATGAGACTTTTTATACGATGGGAGCCTTGCAGAAGACCCCTTGGCTTATGGGTTTTCACATAAGTAAAGGTTACATTTCATATTTCAGCTTATTGTCTTTATATGCCATAGAACTTGCTAGAATAAGACCGCTGCCATCTGCTTTTGATATTCTCCACCTTCAAGTCCTCCCCTTTCTTCCTCTCTGCTCGGTGCCTAGGAGCCGTGGGGGAAGGGGAGGGGGATGATAGGACTTAGTCTTTTAGACTAACGGTTTTCAAACCGCATCATTTAGGGGATCGCAGAGACCAGCATGGAGGAGCAGCCCCAGAGACCGGTGCGCTTGGAGGTGGGGCAGTCTAGCTCCGGAGTTCACACAGCCGGGACCGTGAGTCTCGACCTTGAGTAGTCTTTCTGCTTCCGCATGAGTGATCTTTGTAGTGAGGATTTGATGTACCGGGCATAAGCCCGTTTTTGCTACTTTGATGTTTTATTTTTGTGGACACTCCCATCGTGGAGTTATATTTATTATGACATGTGATTCTCTGTGGACTAATAGTTTACATTTACTTCTTGTGCTACTTTTTTGTGATCGAACTGCCCGGCAGAATCGGCACTTTGTGGTGATGACTCTTCAGGGCGTGAAGGAGTCACCGCAAAACGGCGGTTATGGGCCTAAGACCCCGGTGTCCAAAACGAAAAAAGGGGGGGGGGGGTCTCACAGACACATTCAAAAATCTTCTGTCACAAAGAATTCTCAAGAACACACATCCAAGGAGATCAAGCTTTCTCAAAATCTTCAGATCTCTTTAGTTTTCAAAGTGTTCAAGGCCAACATATTTTCAGACTCCAGACATTCAACATTTCAGCTATTGCTGAAATCATCTATTGCTGGAGTTCAATCTCTGAAGGCCTATCACCCTCAGCAAAGCTTTTCTTCCTGAAGATATCAAGGATTCAGGGGGAGCTTTGACATCAACAATCCACATAGTCTTCTCAGCTGATCTGAGAAAGAGAAGACTGCCATCACTCTCTCACCCCCACTCTGTAAAGGGTTTCTCAAACTCCCTTCAAAAGTTTGAGCTTGGTTTTTGAGCACCTTGTCAAAAGCTCATTGGTGGCAAGATACCTGATCAAAAAATCTGATTTGGTTTTTGAGCACCTTATCAAAAGCTCATTGGTGCCCAGGACACTTTATCAACTCATCCTGCAGTGGATTCCTACCTAGGGTGGTAGAAGAGTGGATGCACCCAAGTTTAGGGGAACCACTATATTTCCTTGTGTCTTCTGGTTTTGCTTGCTTTCATTTTTGTTGCTGGCCTTGATTTCTCTGTGCTTAGTTTTGTTTAACTTAGTGCTGTAATTAGATTTATTATTGCTTCCCTGCTCACACATATTACAACAATAGTTGTAAAAGTTTTTAAAGCACCATATACTCTATTCACCCCCCTCTAGAGTATATCAGATCTAGTTGCACTTTCATAGGATGACGTAAATCCTCCGGATTGGAGTCAAATCTAATAGTGCGGGTCACTTCGATAACGTAACTTTAGGCCTTTTGATTTGCAAAGAGATTTCGGTCAAAACGTCTAGAAGTTAGGAGATTTAATGCTTTAGCAAGATTATTTCTTATTTTCGGATCCGTCACGGTCGAGTTTGGTATGCAATTTTAAAACTTCATTTTTTTCTCCTTCTCATCTCTTTTCATGGTGAATCATTGATCGAATGCTATCTTTTTTTATCCGAAGTTTTTGTTCCAATATTATCTTTAGTCTAATTTAAAAATTTCTCAAATCACCCAACAATCGTACGGTAGGATAATAGTAGAAGCGCGAGTAATAGTAATTTACACCCCCGAGTTTTAATACGACCTTGGTACTATAATTTGATAGGTACACTTGCCTGTTCGGGTTGATAGTGAATTCAATTCATCAAGTTTTTGGCGCCGTTGACAGGGATACGCTTTTTCGTCAATATTAGAAAAACGCTTTCGCTATTACTTTAACAAAAAAAATTACCTTTCTCTATTTTCTTCTTCAAGTTTCTATTTCCGTTCTTCTCTTTTTCTTTCCTCCATTCTCTTTCATTTTTTTAGTGCATGACCCGCACGAATCCGTCGCTACTTGTTGATTTGGACCCAGAAATCGAGCGCTCCTTTCGGAGAAACTTGCGATTCAGGGGTTTCACTTCTTAAACAGCAGTTGAGGATTCCTATGGTGATTGTAATTTCAATTCTGAAATGGGAGAACCCAACCCAAGAATGGCACAACAAAGGACCATGTCCGATTATGCTCGACCCAACCTGGAGGGTACAAAAACAAGTATTGTTTGACCTGCAATTGTGAACAATAACTTTGAGCTTAAACCTAGCATCATACAAATGGTGCAGCAATATGTACAGTTCTATGGATTATAAGATGAGAATCTGAACTTGCATATTGCTAGTTTTCTCGAGATCTGTGACACCTTCAAAATCAATGTAGTCTCAGACGATGCAATTAGGCTAAGACTCTTCGCCTTCTTCGTAAGGACAAAAGCCAAACAGTGGTTGAGTTCTCTTCCAAGAGGATCAATCACCACTTGGAATATTTTAATAGATAAATTTATCGCTAGATATTCCCCCCCCCCCTCGCTAAAACTTCGAAACTTCGAAATGATATTACTTCTTTTTCTCAAATTGCTTCCAAGACCCTCTATGTCACTTGGGAGAGGATCAAAGAACTTTTGAGATTCTGCCCTCATCATGCTCTGCCTGTATGGTTACAGGTCCAGACATTCTATAATGGGCTAAATCAAGAGACCAAGCAGATGATAGATGCCACTTCCGGTGGTTCTTTGGACCGTAAAACTCCGGAGGCCGCTCTTGAGCTTATAGAGGACATGGCGATGAACATCTATCAGTGGAATTCGTCTAAGACTCGCCCAAATAAACCTGCAGGTATCTACGAAGTGGACATTGTATCCCAACTGGCGCGTCAAGTGGAGATGCTGAACAAGAAAATAGCGGAGATGACTGCTGCCTGTGCCCCTCAGGTATACGAAAAAGCAAATGTCGTTGCCGAGCAGTTGTATTATCTGGGGAACATACCCAGGCCTGCTCAAAACTATTTTTCTAATTTTTCTACTTTTTCTGCTCCTGGTTTTAATAATGCTTCTAACTCGTATCACCCTGGATGGCGTAACCATCCAAATTATTCGTGGAGTAACCCCTCAAATGCCACACCGCCACCACACGATTTCACTCCACCACCACCACCATAAAATCAAAACCAAAATTTTCAAAAACCTCCATCTTTGGAGGAAATGTTTTCTAGATATATAAGCATAAACGAGGCGACCATTAGAAATCTAACAGGGTCAATGAAAATTTAGAAAACACGGTCGGGCAACTCGCTAAGGTTATCTCCGAGAGACCACCTAGGACTCTTCCCTCAAATACTGAACCCAACCCAAGGGAGCACGCAAATGCGATTTCCCTTCGGAGCGGTAAAATAATCCACGAGCCCACCACCAGGGAAGAGCCATAGGTGATTGCCCCTCCTGCTGCTGAACAAACCATCGTTACGAATATAAATTTTGAAAAAGAAAAATCTGTTTTTGAAAAAGAAAACGATAATTTTCAAAATGATGCTCCAGTGATTATAAAAGAATTTCCGCCACCTCCCTATCCCGCTAAGCTTAGGAAAGACAAATTAGATGATCAGTACCAACACTTTCTCGAGATGTTCAAACAAATCCACATCAATTTACCATTTCACGAAGCTATTAGCCAAATGCCTAGGTACGCTAAATATCTTAAGGATTTGTTGACCAACAAAAAGAAACTAGAAAATTTATCTCATGTAACATTGACCGAAGAGTGCTCGACGGTCATTAAAAATTTTAATCTTCCTAAAAATATAAACGATCTGGGTAGCTTTTCTATTCCTTGCATTTTTGGTGATCTTTTCGTAAAGCATCCGTTAGCAGATCTCGGTGCGAGCATCAACTTGATGTCGTTTTCCTTATTTAAGAAGCTAGGATTGGGCACACTCAGCCCTACGCGTATGAGTATCCAGTTAGCAGATCGATCAATTAAGTATCCGTTAGGTATTGTAGAGGACGTGCTAATGAAGGTCGACAAATTCATCTTCCCGGTGAATTTTGTTATCCTTGATATTGAGGAGGACGTCGAGGTCCCTCTTATCCTTGGTCGTCCCTTCCTAGCCACCTCTCGAGCAGTCATTGATGTGAGTAATGTGAAGCTCTTTATTCATGTCGGAGACGACGAGGTCACTTTTTTTATAAATCAATATATGAAAAACTCTTTGAAAAATGATGATTCTTGTTTTTTTCTTGATGTGTTAAATGAAGATTCCTCTCTTTCTCTTTCCAATGTTTCTTCAAATGATTTTTCCTCTTCTTTTTCTAAAATTTCTTTAAATGTTTTTGAAGACACGGTTATGTCCGTTCAAGTCACTTTTGAAAATGAACCTATTTTTAGACAAAAGTTTTTTGAAAATCTTACTTTTGAGAAATTTTTTTTTAAAAAAAACTCTTATGATGAACCACCCAACCTGGAATTAAAACCTCTCCCTGAACATCTTAAATATGATTTTCTTGAAAAAAATTCTAAATTGACCGATATAATCTCGGCCTTTCTTTCTCAATCCGAGAACGATCAATTGATCAAAGAACTACAAAACCATCGCCGAGCTATAGCGTGGCAAATTTCTGATATTTCCGGCATAAGCCCCACTTTTTGCACCCATAAAATATTTTTTTGAAAATAATTCTATGGGTGTAGTCCAACATCAACGGCGTATTAATCCGAATATGAAAGAGGTCGTGAAGGGAGAGGTGCTTAAATTGTTAGATGCGGGGATAATTTATCCTATTTCCGATAGTAAGTGGGTAAGTCCGATCCAGGTTATACCTAAGAAGGGTGGGATCACGGTAGGGACGAACGAAAATAACGAATTAATTCCAACTAGGATGGTAACGGGATGGAGTATGTACATTGACTACCGTAAGCTAAACGATGCCACTCGTAACGATCACTTCCCCCTCCCCTTTATCGATCAGATTTTAGAACGTTTATCCGGGCATAGTTTTTATTGCTTTCTCGACGGTCTCTCGGGGTATTTCTAAATACCTATCGCACCCGAGGACCAAGAGAAGACAATATTCACTTGCCCCTTCAGAACTTTTGCCTACCGTAGGATGCCTTTCGGGTTATGTAATGCACCGGCTACCTTTCAGCAGTGCATGTTAGCTATTTTTGATAAATATGTAACTGACTGGTGTCAAATCTGAGTTTAATTACTCAATATTCAAAAATCGCGCGTCACAACGCACTACGGAACTCCAAACAATCATATACATCGTAATACTTTATATTTCAATGCAATGAGTTCTAATGCATTCGTATCGACTAAAAGAATCCATAGGAACTGACAGAGCTCAAATCAGACTTCTCTAGCTTGATAATCAAAAATCTCATTTTCATGATGTTCTGTGAGGAACGGTCATATTCAGTATATGACCTCGGAACTCATCGGAACGAGTTCCAACACACTCGTATTAACTATACGATGTCATAGGAACTGGCGGAATTAAAATCGGAGTTCTTTAGCACAATATCCAAATTTTTCGTAATTGCGACATTCTACGAGGAACAGTCATATTCACCATATGACCTCAGTTTGCAACAAAACGAGTTTGGTTACACCAGTACCAGTTATACGTGTCCAAAGCAACAAATAGAACTCGAATAGGAGCACATTAGCTAAAAATCCCCAAAATAAGGTTATCTCCTACCCCTTATGAGTCTCGGGTAGAGTTTCAGGTCAATTTTATTGAGTCCGCTAGGGTTCTTGTGACCCAATAAAAGTCAAGATGTTACAATATGAAGTAAGTACAAACTTCTAGAGGAATCATTTTCAGCAATACCCTTAAAGGTAACCCTTGTCTACTTACCCATTTGGCATGTGTGACATGGACTGTCTTTAATGCCCTTGATGCTGGGGCATCACGCACTAAGTTGTGATAAAATAATATATTTATAATCTGAAATTAATATTTGTTATTGTCTTGTGTCAATGGTCACAGAGAGATGCACTATCTTTTGCCAAAAAGCACACTAGTATAGAATTATCTAAACAAAGAAAGTTTAAGCTGAAAATATTTCTACTCCAAGTGCCTGTTAAGATTGTCTCCAAATTAGCTGACGATTTTATCAGATACTTGTCTTGTAGAACTCAATGATATAGTTGTTATCACGTAATTGACTTATGCTTATCAGATTATGTTGTAATCTTTTAACATAAGCCACGTCTGTGAAGGAGACAATGTCGTTGGAAATCATACTGTAGCCTTTAGTGATTCCCCTATCAAACCCTCCAAAGATAATGTTTTGACCGTCTTCGACTGGGGTAAATTCTCGTACTAGGCTTCTAGTAACGGTCATAAGCCGAGAGCACTGTCCAAATACCAGATTGGAGTTTGTTGGCCTATGGACATACCTACAATCAGAAATCATTTTCCCTTAGGAACCCAAATAGATTTGGGTCTTTGGCTCCTTATTAGTTTAACACCACTTGGAAAATTAACGTTGCGAGTGGTCGGTCTCGCATTGTTAACTCATGGAGTTTCAAGCTTTATCGGATTAAACCAACAATCTACGGGAAAGTGACCAATCTTGCCGCAACACCAACAGTCAAACCTGTTGCACCTTCTCTTGTACAAGTTTCCTTTCCACCAAGAGCTTTTCTTCTAGTTCATCTAAATACTTCTCCATCTGACTTAGTAGTTCAGCAGAGGACTTTAGTTCCTCTTTCCAAGAGTGAACTTCATTTCTGAGAGGAGTTAATTCAGCAATTTCCTCCTTCAAGCTTGATTCCACTACCTTGATAAAAGCAACCGCTTTTGATTGCTTTTTTACTACCTTACGGCATTTGTCAAAGGCTTTCAAAAGTTCTTAATGCTGAGCAATTAAGTCAGATTCATCTTCTTCAGAAGAATAGTCTTCATGACCATTAGTAGAGGTTTTTGATTCAAAGAGCATTATGTGAGAGTTTACCTTCCAATGGAATTGAGAGCGTCTACTTCCACATCTGATTAAGCCATTAGCCCGAAGTAAGGTTCTTCATTTTCAGAGTTTGACTCACTTGAGTCATTGTCGCTAAGTGTCTTGGACTTCTTTGCAACGAAGATCTTCTCTTCCTTCATCTTACCTTCGAAGGATCTCTTGTCTTCTATCTTGGATCCTTCCTTCTTCTTATACGGACACTCTGCAATCATGTGTCGTAGCTTGTTGCAATAATAACACACACTGTTAGAGGAAGAATGTTTGTTCGGTTTAGATTTATACTTGTCCTCTCGGTTGTATCTTTTCTTAGACCGATCACCGTCACGATGTGATCTTCTGAAGTCCAAGGATGAGGACTGATTTTTCATTTGCCTCCTCTTGCTGAGCAATCTTTTGAATTGCTTAGAGATTAGCAAGAATTCTCCATCAGACAGCTCAGAGCTTGACGTGCTTGGCTCAAAATCTTCTTGGTCCTCAGAAGCTCATGTCCTTACTAGTGACCCAACTTTAGATTTTCTTATCCCTTTGGCTTTCAGAGCTACCGACTTCTCTCTACTTGAAGTCATGTTGTTTTGCTCCTCTTTCTTTCGAGTATTCATTTGCAGTTCATATGAGAGGAGTTTTTCGAAGAGATTCTGTGGATCAATCTCAGGTAGCTTTCCAAACTCCCTAATTGCTACCACCTTTGTTTCCTAGTCCTTTGTCAGGGATCTGAGCAATTTGTCGTTTAGCTCACCATTTGTGAATGTGCGACCGTAGTTTCTGAGGTCGTTAAATATCTTGAAGATTTTTTCAAAACTGCCACCAATAGTATCATTAGCATCTTGCTTGAATGCCTCGTATTCTTGATTCAGCATAGATCTACGATCGTCTCTAACATCTTCAGTTCCTTCCATGAGAACTACGAGACAGTCCCACATCTCCTTGGCAGATTTACAGTGGAATAAGTTTGGTCGCATTGAGTCGTCCACTATACTTGCTATGATATTCTTTTCCTTTTTATGCAAGGAGATTACGGGAATTTCATCCTTGTTCAAATCCATCATTTTCCTTTCGTAGGATTCAGGGAAGAGGGCAGTATAGGAATGTGATGTCCTTCCACAATCTAAATGTAAAATCTATCCTCCTGGGAATTGGGCATGGCCGAGAAGAGATTTTATGCCCAGGACTGTTGCCTTACAATGAAACCAAGTATGAGTTAGTTGCCACCAAAAGACAATGACCCTGCTGGTAAGTACAATTATTCACACAGCCACCGAAAGAAGAAATAAAACAAGTCCACACATCACATCATAGATAAATAAATACTCAAATAAAGGTCATGTGCTTCCTCTGGACAACATCCCTCTCCACATTCTTCTTGCACAGTTGGGTCTTTATTTTTTGATGGAGAGTTTTTCCATCATGACTTCCGTACCTGCAGAACTAGGCAAAGAGCTTGATAGCTCACTGTTAATCATGCTTGATTCATCAAACACTACATAGACAAATTCTTCTACAACCTGATTAGTCAAGTTATAGACTCTATATGCCTTACTATTAATGTTGTACCCAATAAATATCCCCTCATGGGATTTGGCAACAAACTTAGTCACATTTGACTTACCGTTTTTCAAAATGAAACACATACAACCAAAAATCCTGAAATAAGATATGTTTGGTTTTTTGCCATTCAAGATCTCATAGGGAGTCTTTTTGTGGACTTTGGTGATAGAAGCCCTATTGAGGACATGACATGCAGTGTTAACTGCCTTAGCCCAGAAATATTTAGGGAGAGAAGTGTCACTCAACAATGTTCCCCCTGCTTCTATAAGAGTCCTTTTTTTCCTCTCAGCTAACCCATTTTGCTGGGGTGTTCTTGGAGAGGAGAATTTTTGATGAATCCCTTGCTCTTTACAGAAAGAAGTCATGGCAGCAGACTGAAATTTAGTTCCATGTTCACTTCTTATTTTGAATACAGAGCATGCAATTTCATTCTGAATTTGTCTGGCAAAACTCATGAAGACAACGAGGGTTTCATCCATTATTCTATGGAGGAACACCCAAGAAAATATGGAATAGTCATCAACCACCCCAAGGGTGTAGACTTTCCTACCTAGACTATGAACAGGCATAAGACCAAACAAGTCCAAATGCAAAAGATATAAGCATCTCACTGAGTCCTTGGTCCCAATGCTCTTGAAGGAGGTCTTAGTCTGCTTCCCCTTTTGGCAAGCAGCACAGATATCTTCCTTGGATCATTTTATTTTGGGACCATTTCTAACTAGCTCATCACTAAAGAGCTGACCAATAGTCATATAATTTAAATGAACCAGTCTCTTATGCCATTGGACACAATATGAGACATTGTCATTTACAACTAGGCATATAGAGGAACTACTATCTAAGCAAGAAAAGTTTAAACAATAAACATTCCCACTCCTAGTTCCTGTTAAGATGACACTTTGGTCAATTAATCTCTTGGTGTGGCACTTATCCTTGTGGAAGGAAATGTCATAACCAAGGTCACATAGTTGGCTTATGCTTATAAGGTTGTGTTGCAGCCCATCCATATAAGCCACCATTGTGATGGTAATTATGCCATTTGAGATCATACCATAACCTCTGGTTATTCCCTTATCAGAGCCTCCAAAGATGACCATAGGTTCATTCTTTACTGGAGTGAACTCCTTCAACAGCTCCTTTATTCCAGTCATGTGCCTGAAAAATCCACTGTCGAAGTATCATTTAGGGGAATTGGTACTTGAACTAACCTGAAAAAGAATACAAGTCATCCCACCTTAGGTCCCCAATTTCTAATGGGTCCTAGGTTCGCATTAGCCCAAAAATAACCTTGCCATCCTGCAGAATTCCTGACAGGTTGGCTACCTCTGGACACTGAAGGATTATGCCAATAATCTACAAAATAGTGGCTCACTTTGCCACAACATCAACACTCAAAGATATTATATCTCCTTTTTTGTTTAGGACCAGCATTTGTCTTGACTGCTCCTTGAACATTGGGAAGATGAGCTGCTGTATGTTTCTGTTTTCTTTCAGCAACCATTTGACTGAAGGTATGTCTTTTAGCTGATTGTTTTGGTCTTTTCTGAGAGCCACCAACTGCATGTCTCTTTTCAGCTAACATGCATCTGATAGCATCAAAAACTGCCATTCTAGCCTTACCAGAAGACTCACCTTGAGTCACGACTTGTACTTGTTGACTCAAATTTCCTACAGAAGCATTATCCTTGAGTTTTGGGACTGGGACACCAAAAAACAAATAGTCCAGGATGGTCCATTTGAATTTCCTCATGGGAAGCCTTAAAGGCCCTCACATGGTTGTATCTTCCACCTTGTCTAGGGCCACATTGGTCCATACCAGTTGATCTGCCATTCTTCCAGTGACCATAATAGCTTTCATGGTCAAAACTGTTAGAAGGCAACAAGATTTTCTGAAAAGAAATTGGAGGCAATGAGGCTAGAGACAATACTGGTGCCTTCCCCTTTCCCTTTCCTTTTGGATTGGGAGGTCTAGCAGGTCCCTTAAATCCTAATCCTTTCTTACCCACTTGGGTAAAGTGGGTGTCAGTTAAGGGAAGCACAATGTTTGTCTTAGAAAACTTGATCACCAGCAATTTCTCATTTAGGAGATCATTTTCAAGTTTTTGGATAAGTTTCTCATTTGAGTCTCTTACCACAGACTGCCTATTAATGATCTCCTTGAGTTGGGTTGATTGTGCAGCCATATCAGTGAGAGCTTTTTCTTGGCCTCACATTTTCTTTTAAGACTGAGAAGCTCTTTTGCCCGTCTCTTGGAAAGGAGCTTGCCCTTCTTGAATGCTTCAAGAAGTTCTCCATACTTGTCAATAATACAATTGACATCATCCTCAGAATCTGATTCCACTTCATCTCTTAATGATTGAGCTTCAGAGTCTGAGCTAGCCTCATGACTTGAAATAGAAGGCAGAAATTTAGAATTTACATGAGCTTATCCAGGCTGATCCTGGCTGCTCTCTTCATCTGTCATTGCCATCAATCAATGGAATTCAGCATCTTCTTTTTCATCTTTATCCACCTCTGAGTCACTGCCTAAATGTGATAGAGGGGCCTTGATCCCTATCCTAGCAGCAGGTATTCTTTAGGTTCTCCTTTAGGAATAGCCATTAGCCCAATGTAGTCTTCTTCTTACTTGTCTGGCCCAGAGGATGAGTCAGACCAGGTCTTTTCCTTCTTTGCCACAAGGGACTTCTCTTTCTTCTTTCCCTCATGGTGCTTCTTCACCCCCTTCTTTCCTCTTCATTGAGCAGTTAGTAACTATATACATAGGTTTGCTGCAGTGGAAAAAAACATTAGAAGAAGTTTGTTTATTAGAGTTAGGAGCATACCTATCCTCCTTAGGGGATTTACTTTTGTGTTGTGAGGTACAGGAAGGCCTTCTATTCTTCCAATGCCCCTGCTTCATGAATTTATGAAACTGCCTGGAGAAGGCAACAAGGTCCTCATCAGATATATGGCTGTCTGAAGTGCTGGTCTTTGAGCTCTCAGAATCTGATTCAGCAATTTTCCTGAGTGGAGAGTTCTTCCTTCTGCTCCTCGATGGGGTTTCAGCTTTGAGGGCCACAGACTTCTCTTTGGCTTGTGACTTACTGCTCCTCTCTTCTTCCTTTCTTGCAGCAAGTTGCATCTCATATGATAGCAGCTTTCCAAATAGGGTTGGAGGTGGAGTGTCAGCTAACTTGCCCATCTCCCTGATGGCACAAATCTTTGTGTCCCAATCCTTTGTAAGGGACTTGAGACATTTGTCATTCAGCTCATATGTGCTGAAGACCCTTCCATATGTTCTTAGCTCATTAAATATTTAGAAATATCTTTAAATTCTCTCAACAATGCCCTTAGAATTTCCTTGTCTGAAGGCCTCATACTCCTGGTTGAGTATGTATTTTTTGTCATCCCTCACTTCCTTTCAACCCTCCATGAACACAACTAAGGTGTCCCAATCTCCTTGGAAGTCTTGCAGTGCACCAGATTCTGGAAGGTTGAATCATCTATTGCACTGACAATTATGTTTTGAGATCTCTTGTCCATGGAGGCAAGTAGGAGCTCATCTTTGTTCATTTCATCATATGATTTAGGTGTCTGGATATTGGCATCTAGAACTGAGGTCTTCATGGGGATGAAGGGTACCTCTTTAACTGTGATGTATATCCTAGGGTCAGTAGCTTCCATGAATAGTCTGACCCTTTCCTTCTAGATGCCAAAGTCTTCCTTTCTGCAGATTGGTAGTTTCATGGCCCCCAGTTCTTTGTAGTTTACACCAGACCCCATTCTTATATCTTATAGCTAACCTTGGAGGTATACTCAGATTGTTAGATCCTTTTTGAGTAACCTCCCTCTGATATCACTTGAAAGTTATTAACTTAAGGTTAGCTAATCACCTAGAGGGGGGTGAATAGGTCTTTAAAATTTCTTAAAACTTTTTTTGTTTTCTTACTAAATGATCTAGAGCTTGTCCTTAATACCTGCAATATATGAGAAAACAAGCAACACAGCAAGCACACAAATATTTATAGTGGTTCTCCAATTGGGTACATCTACTTTCCCACCCACCTATCCAAATATCTTGTTGTACTAGGCACAAACTCCTCCAATATGCTCCTCAGAGCTTACACCTCAGGCCCTCAGCCTTACATACAGGTTCTCTTCAGAACCCAAACTCAAAACCACAAAGGTTCCTACCTCAGAGCCCTGCAGAGCTCTTATAGCTCAGTGGTCCACTGACCACCTACCTCAGCCTTATCTCTATGGCCTATAGCTCAGGCTTTTCAGACCTATAACTTCAGGTACAAGGCCATACTCTCAGAGTACTGCAGCACTCCTACAACTCAGTACCTCACCAGGTACCAACCTTAGTGCCCTTACATGTACCTACAGCACAACCTCCTCCAAGGCCTACAACTTAGTGACATACTTATCACCTACAGCTCAGTGACTCAAAAGTCACCTACCTCAGCCTTATCTCTAAGGCCTACTACTCAGGCTGGGAGGACAGACCTACTCTCAGATCCACACTTGAATCTTACCTCAGTACCCCAGCAGGGCACCTACCTCAATGACTAATTAGTCACCTACAACTCAGTCCAAAAGGCCATACAACTCAGATTCAGGTAACCTAAATCCTACAGAAATTAAACAAGAAGTTGAATGAAATTTAAACCACTGCATCGAAGATAAATCTCTAGGTCTACCTTGTTGGACTGAGCAGATATCAGTCCAGCATCTTGCTGTAGAATGTTTGAGTCTTCTTCTACAGCAACTGCCTCTTTGCTGCAGAGGTGAATAGCTAACTGCTGTTGAAGGCTGGCGGCCCTTCACATGTTGAAATTTGTGAAGTGGAAGTGGTTGACGGGATAGGCCGGGCGACCTGGGCGGACAGCATTGGCGGACAAGGCGGACTATTGTGTGCGGCCTGGTGGAAAGTCTAGTAGAAGCCGCCTGTTCTTTTGAGCAGGTTGTACGGGTGAAGTCCGCGGACTATGCGGCCTGTTATCTGCGGATAGGACGCTGGCTGTTTGGTTTAGCCAAGGAGCGGCTTGAGTGTATAGTGGCTTGCGGACTGGTGCATTGCTCAGTGGCCGTGGTGCAACCTTGTGCGGATTGGCATTTTTGGCTCATGTCCACGGGATGCCTGCGGACTAGTGTGTCCACGGGTTGGGCTGTTGCGGACTGGTCTTAGAGCTTGGCTGAGGCCTTGTAGAGCTCTGGTGTTACAACAGGTGCCTTGCTATAGAGGTCGTCGACGGACTGGTGTGTGGAGTTCAGGAGATGGCTGCTGCGTTGGGCAGGTGTGTGGGTAGCTTGCGGACTGCTGGAGGTCTGTGTGCTAGGGTGTTTGGCGGATGGGAGTTTATGTCCGCCATGCTCGCATTGGCCTTTGATGGTTTTGGACTTGGTCACACTCTGTACCAAGACCATGGTGTCTGCCGTATCCGCCAAGTCCGCTATTGACCGGGCGGACTGTTGCTATCTTCTTTTGGTCGTGGACTTGTGGCGGATTGAGGCTTGAGTCTTGCAGACTACCTCGGGTTTGTGCGGACAGCCATTGAAGGGGGTTGCTGTCCTACAATGGTTGTAGGCTTTGCGGGCTGATGCCTTGTCCGCATAGCTTAGGCGGACTGAAGAGGGTTCGCCGATGTTGCCTTGCTCCTGGCGGTTTTCCTTAGTATCCGGGTCGGTCCTTGTGGACTCGGCGGACGGTGTTTTGCTATCGCGCGGGCTGGGGCGGTGTCTCTATCTCTAGGGCGGTGACCACACTCCTCACCTTGCCTAAAAATAGGACCCCCCTGGCAGGTCTACAGTAACTGAGTGAGCAGTAAGTTGGGTTCGGCGAGGTGCTGCGGTCTCAGTTTGTCTGTCCGTGCAGATTAATTCAGAGTTAACTGTGTGCTGTGTGCAGGTCGCGCGAGTAACTTCAAGGAGCCAGGAGTTTGGCTGTGACTTTGGTCAAGTACTTGGAAGTTGTGCGGTCTCTGCGGATTCAGCAGGAGGTCGCTCTGCGGCTTGTTAGCTCTGTTTTAACTTTGCCAGCTTCAATTACCTGTCTGCCGGTCTCAGGCGGGTAGGCGGTCTGTTCCTCAATTCATCAGCAGGAGGCGAATAACGGTGTGTCCGCACGGCCTCGCGGCTTCGGCGGACTCCGTGGCTATTCAGCGGATTGCAGTTTAAGTTCGGGCGTTCTCAGCGGACTCGGCGACCTCGGCGACCTCGACGGTCTCGGCGGACTCCGGTGCTGTCCGGCCGGATTGGTTTCGTTGGGTACATTGGAATGAATGTACCTGATTTGAAGAAGCCTCACCCTACTCAATGATATACATCAAAATGTATTTGATGTATTTTGAGTTTAGTTGTGCAGGTTAAGTATTTGCAGGAAAAAGCTGAAAAGTTTCTAAGTCCATGTGTCGACACCCAGAAGGAATGTGTTGACACTTAAGAAGACTTGTGTCGACATCCAGAGAAGCAGTGTCGACACTTGGAGTAATTGTGTCGACACCAGGGATGCAAAGTCGACACCAGACAGAAAGTGTCGACACATGAAGGCTGTGTCGACACTCAATGAAGAAATGTCCAGTGAAGAAGTGTCGACACTTAGAAACAGTGTCGACACCCAGAGGAACTGTGCCTACATCAGAAAGTGTAGACACTTGGAGGTTGTGTCGACACTCAGCAAATTTCAACATAGTCTAAGTATAAGTGTCGACATAATGAAGAATGTGTCGACACACAGCAGAAGACTCAACACATGAAGAAAGTGTCGACACAATGAAGAATGTGTCGACACACAGCAGAAGACTCAACACATGAAAAAAGTGTCGACACTAGGAGGCTGTGTCGACACTCAGCAAAGTTCAACAAAAATTCTAAGTACAAGTGTCGACACAAAGGAGATGTGTCGACACTCAGCCAAAGTCTCAACAGAAGAAGAATGTGTCGACACAAGGAGCTGTGTCGACACTCAGCAAGTATCAACATAGAAGGCATGTGTCGACACCAAGAAGATGTGTCGACACTGAACAAGTTCAACACATGAAGATGTGTCGACACAAAGGAGTTGTGTCGACACTTACAAGAATTCAACTAAGTACTGAAGAACAAGGAGTTGTGTTGACACACAATTTCTGTGTCGACACATATTGAAGAAGCTGTGTCGAGAAGTAAAATCTACAACACAAGGAGTTGTGTCGACACCTTGGAGGCAAGTGTCGACACTTAGTCTACTTGTGTCGACACTTAGTCTATAAGTGTCGACACTTAAAGACAGACTGTCTCGACACTTTCAGACAGTTATAAATATTTCAAGAAGTGACTGGATGACATGACAGCTGCCATTCCAGCCGGTCTACTGCAAATGTCAGAGATGTCAGAAAGCTGTTAGGAACCGGATCAGCCGGTTACCATGAAGAAGGCCTATATATAGGCTTATTCTGTCAACAGAAAAAAAAAGATTCAACACAGATTAACACAAATCAGTTGAAGTGATCAGAAGATCTAAGTAGTTGGAGAGAGAGAGCTCCAACCAAGAAGACAGCCGTTGGAACCAGGCTGTGAAGAAGGGTTCAGACCTAGTTCTGAATCTTAAGTTGCAGTGATTGAAGATCAGCTGCAGAGAATCAATTCTATTGTGTTCTACATTCAAGAAGCTTTGAAGAAAGCCAAGTGAGGTTGATCTCAGCAGAGTTCTTTCAAGAACTCATCAAGAACCTATCAACTCAAGTCTCTTTTTCTGAGTTGAAGGTATATACTTTGTATTTTAAATTTCTTGTAGGATCCTTAGGGATCTGAGTTGTAAGCCTGCAATTATAAAGGATGAGTGGTAGGGCCTGTGTGCCTGAGTGTAGGAGATCTATTTCTCTGAGTGTAGGCCTGTTGTGGCTGAGTGTAGGCCTTGTGGTTGAGTGTAGGTCTTTGGAGAAGACTGAGTTGTAGGGCCTTGAGCCTGAGCTGTAGGAACCATTTGGGGTTCTGAGTGTAAGATCTGAGGATCTGAGATATAGTGGAGGAGTTTGGTCGAATCTAGTACACTACTAGATATGCGAAGGGGGAAAGTGGATGTACCCAAACCTTGGGGAACCACTATAAATCTGTGTGTTCACTGTGTGCATATCTATTCTGTTATTGTTGATTGATTGCTGTGAAGAAGTAGTTATAACTCTGTGATATAATCTGCAATGTGCCCAAAAAGTTAAAAAAGATTTAAGTCACCTATTCACCCCCCCCCCCCTCTAGGTGATTAGGTACAATTTCTTTCAAGTGCTATCAGAGGGAGGTTACTCAAAAAGTACTTAATTGTCTGAGTAGATCCTGTTGGCAGATTTGGCAGATTCAGTATAAGTAAAGTGCAGAATCAAGAAAATCAAGAAAATGGGTTCAACAGAGAATCATAAGGAACTTGGATCCATGAAGTTGCCCATTTTCAGAAAAGAGATTTTTGGCATCTGGAAAGAAAGGGTGAGACTGTTTATGGAAGCCTCAGACCCTAGAATATATATCACAGTTAAAGAAGGGCCATATGTGCCTATGAAGGTTTCAGTCCTGGATGCAAATCATAGAACACCTAAGGACTTTTCTGAAATGACAAAAGATGAGATTATTCTGGCCACCTTGGACAAAAGGGCTCAGAATATCATTGTAAGTGCCATAGATGATGCTACATTTTAGAACTTGATACACTGTAAGACATCTAAGGAGATGTGGGATACTCTAATAGTGTACATGGAGGGTTCAGAAGAAGTGAGACAGGATAGAAAGTCTTTGTTAAACCAAGAATATGAAAGTTTCATGCAAGGTAGGTCTGATAGCATAACAGAATGCTATAAGAAAATCTATAGGATTGTCAATCAGCTAATGTCCCATGGAAGAGATTTCAGCAATTATGAGCTGAATGATAAGTTCTTGAGGTCCCTAACAAAGGATTGGGACACCAAGATCTGTGCCATAAGGGAAATGACTAAGTTAGCAGATATTCCTCCTCCAACATTGTTTGGAAAGTTGTTATCCTATGAGATGCAGTTGATGGTAAGGAAGGAGGAGGAGAAGACTACAAGAAGTGAGCATAAAGAAAGAACAGTGGCATTCAAGACAAAAGCCACCAAGAAATACAAAAGTAAGTCTCCATCTCCACCTCCAAAAGTGGCTGAGACTGGGTCAGATGATTCAGAAAGCAGAAAATCTGAGAGCAGTGAGAGTGATGAGGATTTTACAGCTTTCACAAGACACTTTCAGAAGTTTCTAAAGAAGAAACAATGGAGGTCAAATCCATCCACTTCACAGGGAAAAGATGACTATTATCAGAACAAGAAGTCATCAAAGAAAGACAGGAGAAATCCCAAGTCAAATAGAACTTCATCTTCAAGGATAGTTTGTTATTGTTGTAACAAACAAGGACATGTTGTTGACTGTCCAGAGAAGAGGAGAGAGTCAACAGATAAGAAAAAGACTCAATTCAAGGGCAAGAAGGAAAGGTCCTTTGTTGCCATGAAGGACAAAAGCCTGTCAGACATATCTTCTTCAGAAACTGAGTCAGAAGCTGAAGCATACATAAGACTGTTTGCTGAAGAAGAGGAAGAGGAGTTCATCCAGATAATGAACTCTATATATGAGCAAGAGGACATTCAGTGCAAAGGACTGATGGCCTTAACAGAAGGTGACAAAATCCAGGATCAGCCTGGACCTAGTCAGGTACAAAATTGTTCTTTAAGTTCAATTTCTAGTGCTAGTTCAGATTCAGTTACATCAGCATCAAGTGATGCCAGTGAAACTGAATCTGAAGAAGATATTCACCAGTTGATTGATGAATATAAAGTTCTGTTGCAAGCTTTTAAGAAAAGCAAATCCTTGGCCAAAAGTCAGGATAAGGAGATTGCTAATCTTAAAGTTGCTGCAACTGATTTTGAGAAGCTGATTGATCAAAAGTTAAATGAAATAGCCAGACTGAAGAACATAACTGTTATTCAGATGGGAACTATAACATTCAAGAATGATCAAATCAGAAATCTGGAGATTAGTCTTTAGAATGAGAGAGACATAGTTGCAAGGTTTTCTAAACCTAAGTCTGTTCTACCTTTGATTGATGAGTTTATACCTCACAAGGGTAAAACTGGATTGAGGTTTGCTAACCCTGCTAGGACTGTAAAGTCCAAGTCTAATGGCAAAGCCCCAGCTCTCAACAAGCCAGCTGTAGATAAAATAGCTAGGGATGTACCTAAGCAATGGTACAATAGATTTGAGTGCTGCTGTTGTGGCAAGGTAGGCCACTTTTCCATAGACTGTTGGCACAATTCTAGTGCCAAGTTGAGTAGCAAACTGCCTGTTGGAAGATCTGCAGGTAGCTTTGTTAAGAGGCAAACTAACCAGCACCAAGGACCCAAGAATTCTTTGGGTTCTAAGGTCAACAAATCTGTTTTGCAGGTAAGTCCAAGTTGCCATGCCCCAATATGGTACTTGGATAGTGGATGTTCCACACACATGACTGGAACTAGGGGATTGCTAAAGGACTACACACCTATCAAGGATGGTCCTAAAGTCACCTTTGGTGGTTCTGAAAAAGGAATTATCAAGGGTTTTGGTAACATTTCTAGCACCCATATAACAATTACTCAAGTGGCTTATGTTAAAGGGTTGAAACATAACCTTATTATTATAAGTCAACTGAGTGATTTAGGATATGACATCTCATTTATCAAAGATGGTTGTCATATCAGGAGATTAAATGATCAAGAGATCATTTTGACAGGTTACAGAAAGAGAAATGTCTATTGCCTAGACATTATGTGTGAGAACAATGGTTCTCCAGTGTGTCTTGTAGCTGATGATAAAGTCTCTCATTGTGTCAAATGACACAAGAGGCTAGCCCATCTTAACTACAAGACAATTGGCCAACTCTATAGCAAAGAGTTAGTGAGGAATTGTAACGCCCCGAAACTCAAAGGAGCAGAGGGGAATATTTTGGGCCAGTTTGAGTTCTGGCTGCAGGCACACGGCCTGGGACACGGGCGTGTCCCAGGGCGTGTCAAGCCTGTGTCGACACTAAGGCGCGAAGTCGACACTTTGGTCTCGACATTGTGTCGAGACTGGGCACACGGCCTACGACACGGGCGTGTCGCAGGGCGTGTCGACCCGTGTCGACACTTAGCCGTGAAGTCGACACAGTGCTTCGACGTTGTGTCGAGACACGGCACACGGCCTGCGACACGAGCGTGTCGCATGGCGTGTCAACCCGTGTCGACACTCGTCCCGCGAAGTCGACACTTTGGTGTCGACAATGTGTCGAGACATGGCACACGGCCTGCGACACGGGCGTGTCGCAGGGCGTGTCGACCCGTGTCGACACTTAGCCGCGAAGTGTCGAGACCATGTACACGGCCTGGAGCCCAGGCGTGTCAAGGTGACACGGGCAAGGACACAGGCGTGTCCTAGAACCCGTGCAGTGCTCGGGTTGAAAACGGGAGAAAATCATGGGGTACACGGCCAGCTACACGGCCGTGTCAGGTGGAACACGGGCGTGTCAGCTCGAACACGGGCGTGTTCGATACCCGTGTGAGGTTCCAGGTGATTCGATTTTGACGGCGAATGAGGCACACGGCCCTGGACACGGGCGTGTGCCAGGCCGTGTTCGGTCCAGATTGGGCATTTCAGTCCCGAATCGAAGCCGTTCATTTCTTTGACTGAAGATCCAACGGCTGGGGGTTGTTCCTGAAGGGATATACCCGGATTTTGACTTAGAAAACCCTCACTTTTTCCACTTGTTCTCTCTCCAAACCCTTGGAGAAAGAAGAGCTAAGACAAGAAGAAGAGGAGCTAGATCCGCCATTGGAGGAGCTTCGGAGCTCCGAATCGCAAGCCGACTCCGGATCCACGGAGGCAACGCAAGTGCGGTGATTTCCATCCGATTACTTTTCGATGGCGCCAAAGAGGACCGCAAGGGTAACGATCCTCATCTTGAGCATGAGTCGCTCTCTTTCTTTGCATAGGAAGCCCGCTCTCGCGAGTTTGCGGAGAGTTGGAGGCGTTCCTTCGGGTAGATATGTGAAGTCCCCGTTGTTTAGAGTCCGTATGCGAGAACGGACATAGGCATTTTGGTTGAAGCCTACCCGAACATGTTAGTCCGGATCGGTGATGTTGCATTGCATAAGGCCGGAGAAGACTCCGTGCTATTGGGTGTTTTTCGGGTTTTCTACGCGGTAGATTGCAGCAGGGAGCCTTGGGGACTAACCCAAAGGTGCACCCGGAAAACTGGGTGGACACGAGGTCTTGCCAACTTGGTGGCCTGAGAGCCAACTTGAACATAACGGGGTTATGTGACTTGTGTTAGAATGGGACTCGGTGAAAGTTTGACCCGCGCATATGGCTTAAATTGCCGTTGCGATGTGAGCACGGGTTAGATGGAGCCGTACCCGCTTTATGTCGTTCGGGTTAGAGAGACCTAAAGTTACATGGCACTCGCCGTTGGCATAAATGGGGGTCTTCGGTGGTCGATGGCTTAAATTGACGTGACCAATACCATGAAGACGAATTGCTCATAGGAATGGCCGTCTAAGTGGCGGTGGTGAGTCCGGAATGTTAATGGCTTTAATTGACGTGACATCGACCGGTTCACCGAGAATGTGCCCTGAGTGCACGGGGCGTGTGGCCGTGCGAGCCAACGCCTGTGATGAAATGGCTATGGTTATAATTGCTCGCTTATGCTAATGAAATGCAGGAAAGGAGCATCGCCGCCCCGAGTTGGGGGCGGGATCGTTATAATTTGGTCAGCATTGCTGACCGTTGCCTTGTTTGCCACCGTGCGGTGGTTTGTTTGCTTGCAGGTGCAGCTGGGCCAAGCGGTCAATAGCGGGCTAAAGCCCTTTTTGCGAAGCTGGCCCTCGAAGGCCCAAGTGGAAATGTTTTATGTTTTATTCATGTATGGCCGGCATGCGAGCCGAGGTTTGTAAATCATGTAAAAGACAAGTGAAACATTTTGTAAGGCCTTAAGGCCGACTTTTGAGTATTTTGTAATAACATTCCTATTATCATGTTAGTGGACATTCATGCTTGTTGCTGGGTTCTTGTTTTGCAACTTATATAAACTGCTTCCGCTAGAATGCTCTGTGTAGGACGTTAAGATTGGTTGGATGGTTTCCATAAGTAACCACCCGGTCTGTCTGTGGTATATGGCGTCGGGCCCCGACCGGACCTACTGCTATATGCTATGCGACGGATAGGGGGTGTTACAATTTGGTATCAGACTACTGGTTTTGGTTGGGCTTGAATTGAATTCGTGGGCGAATTCTTTTTAAGGGGTGGTGAGCACATTGTGTGCGTCATCGTTATAACCGTAAAAAGAACCCATGAATGTCCACTTAGGAATGAAAATACTCGTGTTTGAGGAACCTGCGTGTTCCTATAATTGCTGTTTGCAATTTATTTGGTCGCTTAACGGTGTTTTGTACCACTATAGGTGACCCGAAGTGGTGCTGGGCCGTCAGAACGCCGAGTTTCTGAGGCAAGTAGTGCACCGGAAGTTGCTCCCGCAACACCTTTGTCGGCTGAAAATATAAGATTGGTGGCTGAAGCGGTGTTGGCCGTGATCAATGCGCAGCCTGGGAGGCAAGCGCAGCAGCCCGCTCCTGTGATGGAGCAAGTACCTCTGCAAGAGGCGGAGCCGAGGAGGATGGAGCAAGTGGTTGTAGAACCAATAGTGCCAAGGAGGGCGACTGAGAGGCAGTTGAAGCATGTAATGAGCTTTAACCCTCCGTTATTCTCGGGGTTGGGAACCCCATCGCAGGCTGAAGACTGGCTCTCTAGGGTGAAGAGAGTCATGACAGCGACGGAGACGGAGGAGTGGCAGATGACCACCATTGCTACGTTCCTACTGGACGGTGAAGCGAGGATGTGGTGGGAAGGCTTGGAGCTGCATCATCTGAGAGGTAGACAACTGATAGACATTCCGATGGAAGAGTTCTCGGAATTGTTCTTGGCAAGATACCTCCCTTCGACTCAGAGGATTTCAATGGAGAATGAGTTCCTGAAGTTGGTGCAGGGTGAGAGGAGCGTGGATGAATATCTCCACGAGTTTACGCGGTTGAGTCGTTATGCTAGCTCTACCATCATGGATGAGGAGCGCAAGACTAATCGTTTTTATGAAGGCTTGAGGGATGAGCTGAGATTGTTACTGTCGGGGCCGATGACGCAAGGTTTCTTAACCTTGGTCAATACTGCCCGGTCCTTGGAGAAGGACATGAAGAGTGTGCAAGCGAAGAAAAGCTTGAGTGAAAAGAAATCTGAGTTCAGAGTGCCGACTACTTCAAAGTCCGGCTATCGGAGGACTTTTAAGAAGCATAGGACTTCGGGTCCAGCTCCTTCTGGCGCTTCTGGGGCGACTACGGGTCGGACCCCAGGTGCGTGCTTTACGTGTGGAAAGACGGGGCATTTCGCCCGTGACTGTTGGAGCAGACGTCCTAAGTCCGAAAGGAGGCCTGGAGCTACTTATGAAGAGAAAGGCAAGGCGGTGGAGTCGACCGCATCCCATTATGCTCCGGCCCAACCAAGGGTCTACAATCTTGGCCAACAGGAGGCCATTAAACAAGCTGACGTGGTGACAGGTACGGTTTAATTTATAGCAAGTCAATTCCTTTATATGCTTGTTATGCACATGTTACCTTACCACTACTTGTTTAGGATTTGTGTTGATTTGTGAAAATCCGGCACGAGCACTCTTTGATACGGGAGCTTCACACTCCTTCTTGTCCGAAGAATTTATATTACGCATCGGAGTCCCTTCTTCGATGGCAAAGGATAAGTTGGATGTGTTGTTGCCAAATGGGTGCTCGATGCGAGCGGATAGGATCTGCGATGTTAAGATTCGTATTGGAGAGCAGGAGTTTGACCTGCGGGCGTCCTTACTTCCGTTGGTGGAGTTCGACGTCATATTTGGAATGGACTGGCTCTCGGAGCAGCAGGCCCATATAGATTGCGGTAGCAAGGAAGTAAAGCTGGGAGCAAGTCGTGAGACGACTTTTACGGGCTTAAAGGGGTCGAGCAAGACGTTGATGTCTGCTCTTCAGGTGGTGAAGGCGGTTCGTGCCGGAGCAGAACTGTTCTTTACACTAGTGGAGGTTGCAAAGCCGAAGCCCGCGATGGATTGTATTTCAGTGGTATCGGAATACCCTGATGTGTTCCCCGCAGATCTTCCTGGAGCCCCGCCACAACGGGAGATAGATTTTACTATCGAGCTAGTGCCAGGTGCAAAGCCTGTGTCACGATCTCCGTATCGGCTAGCGCCTAAGGAAATGGCGGAGCTGAAAGTTCAACTGCAAGAGTTGCTGGAGCAAGGGTATGTGCGCCCGAGTTCTTCTCCTTGGAGCGCACCGGTCCTCTTTGTTAAGAAGAAGGACGGAAGCTTGAGGTTATGTATTGATTATCGGGAGCTAAACAAGCTGACCGAGAAGAACAAGTACCCGATCCCCCGGATTGATGATCTCTTCGATCAGTTAGTCGGGTCGACGGTGTACTCGAAGTTAGATCTCAAGTCTGGGTACTATCAGCTGCGGATAAGGGAGAGTGATATCCCGAAGACAGCGTTTAGTACGAGAAACGGGCATTATGAGTTTACGGTCATGCCGTTTGGGCTGACTAATGCGCCGTCAGTGTTCATGGATTTGATGAACAGAACGTTCAGGGAGTACTTGGACCATTTCGTGATCGTCTTCATCGACGATATTTTGGTGTACTCGCAAAGTGAGGAGGATCACTTCAAGCATCTCCATTTGGTGTTGGAGACACTCAGGAGAAACCAGTTGTATGCCAAGTTCTCGAAGTGCGAGTTTTGGCTATCCTCAGTGGCGTTCCTTGGGCATATAGTGAGTGGAGAGGGTATTGCTGTGGATCCGGCGAAGATTGTTGCGATACGGGAGTGGCCTGAGCTTGCTACGGTAGCAGAAGTCCGGAGCTTTTTGGGGCTTGCCGGCTATTATAGGCGCTTCGTAGAGAACTTCTCGCGGATAGCGCTACCTCTCACTACTTTGACGAGGAAGGAGCATAAGTTCGTTTGGACGCCGGAGTGCGCGCGAGCTTTTGAGGAATTGAAGTGTCGGTTGACCACGGCGCCTGTGCTGTGTTCGCCGGTTGGAACCGAAGGCTATGAGATATATAGCGATGCTTCGGGCAGCGGTTTGGGTTGCGTGCTATTGCAGCACGGCAGCGTGATAGCTTATGGCTCGAGACAGCTAAAAGTGCACGAGAGGAATTATCCGGTCCATGACTTGGAGTTAGCGGCCGTGATTTTTGCCTTGAAGCTGTGGAGACACTATTTGTACGGTGTGAAGATTGATATCTACACCGATCACAAGAGCCTAAAGTATTTGATTGATCAGAAAGATCTGAATATGCGGCAGCGTAGGTGGATGGAGTTCCTGGGGGACTATACTTTCAAGATCCACTACGTGCCTGGCAAAGGGAATGCGGTTGCGGACGCGTTGAGTCGCCGAGCCCCAGCTCAAGCGAATTGGCTATCAGTGCATGATGAGCGGTTGGTGCAGGAGCTGGAGGCGTTGGAGATTGTTTGTGTGGATAGACAATCTAGTGCTGAAGCAGTGCTGAATTGGACTGAAGTCCAATATGACCTGGCTGATCGGATTCGGCAGGCTTTGGATATGGATGCTCATATGAAGCAGCTCATGATAGAGGCTCTGGATGGGTCAAATTCCCAATTCGTTGTGGAGGACGGATTGCTTTGGAAAGACAGTCGTTTCTGCGTCCCAAGTGTGGGCAGTTTACGGGTGGAGTTGTTGTACGAGGCGCACCATACCAAGTACTCGATTCACCCGGGGAGCACGAAGATGTACCGTGATGTAAAGAAACTGTTTTGGTGGCCGGGCTTGAAAAAGGATGTGGCGCTATATGTAGCGAAGTGCCAAACCTGCGCCTTGGTAAAGGCGGAGTGCCAAAAGCCGGGAGGATTTCTTAAGTCCTTGCCTATTCCGGAGTGGAAATTCGACGACATCTCTATGGACTTTGTGCATGGTTTGCCAAGGTCGCAGAAGGGGAACGACGCCATTTGGGTGGTGGTCGATCGATTAACAAAGGTGTCGCATTTTATTCCGCATAGGAAGGATGATCCGGTGGAGAAGCTGGCAAAGCTTTATGTGGATAACATAGTGCGGCTTCATGGTGTGCCCCGCAGCATCGTGAGTGACCGTGATGGGCGGTTCACGTCCAATGATTGGAGGCTGGTGCAGCAAATGTTGGGAACAAAGCTGAAGTTTAGCACAGCCTTCCATCCACAAACGGATGGGCAGACCGAGAGGGTCAATAGAACGATGGAAGACATGCTTCGCATGTGTGTCTTGGACTTTAGAAAGCAATGGGAGGACCACCTTTATTTGGTGGAGTTCGCATACAACAATAGCTACCAAGCAAGTATTCAGATGGCGCCTTTCGAGGCCCTTTATGGTAGACGATGTCGCACGCCGTTGTCTTGGTTAGAAACGGGCGAGTCGAAGTTGTATAAGCGATCGGAAGTGGAGGATGCTACTTCGTTGGTGAGAACCATTCGAGAGAGGTTGCTTACCGCTCAGGACCGGCAAGCAAAGTACTATAATGCCAAGCACAGGAACGTGGAGTTCGCTGTGGGCGATTATGTATACTTGAAGATCAAGCCGTTCAAGGGTGTCTCGCGGGTGCGGCGATTGAAAAAGCTAAGCCCGAGGTACCTTGGACCGTTCGAGGTTCTGGAGCGAGCAGAAGAAGCGGCCTATCGACTGAAGCTTTCAGTGGAGCTAAGTGGTTTACATGATGTATTCCATATTTCGGTGCTTTGGAAGGCGGTGCAAGAGCCTACGCAAGTGATCGCGGTCGATCAAGTGCCGGTGGATAGTGGGCTAACGACAAAAGTCAAGCCCGTGCGGATTGAGGACTCGGAGGTCAAGCGGCTACGCAATAAAGAGATCAGGATGGTCAAAGTCCGGTGGGACAATTGCGGTCGTGAGGAGCTCTCTTGGGAGCGAGAGCAGACGATGCTTGACGAATATCCGGAGTTGTTCCGCTCAGGTACAAATTTTGTTTTGTACATGTTTTTCCCTTTATGTAATTTCGTGGGCGAAATCCTTTTAAGAGGGGTAGAGTTGTAACGCCCCGAAACTCAAAGGAGCAGAGGGGAATATTTTGGGCCAGTTTGAGTTCTGGCTGCAGGCACACGGCCTGGGACACGGGCGTGTCCCAGGGCGTGTCAAGCCTGTGTCGACACTAAGGCGCGAAGTCGACACTTTGGTCTCGACATTGTGTCGAGACTGGGCACACGGCCTGCGACACGGGCGTGTCGCAGGGCGTCTCGACCCGTGTCGACACTTAGCCGTGAAGTCGACACAGTGCTTCGACGTTGTGTCGAGACACGGCACACGGCCTGCGACACGGGCGTGTCGCATGGCGTGTCAACCCGTGTCGACACTCGTCCCGCGAAGTCGACACTTTGGTGTCGACAATGTGTCGAGACATGGCACACGGCCTGCGACACGGGCGTGTCGCAGGGCGTGTCGACCCGTGTCGACACTTAGCCGCGAAGTGTCGAGACCATGTACACGGCCTGGAGCCCAGGCGTGTCAAGGTGACACGGGCAAGGACACGGGCGTGTCCTAGAACCCGTGCAGTGCTCGGGTTGAAAACGGGAGAAAATCATGGGGTACACGGCCAGCTACACGGCCGTGTCAGGTGGAACACGGGCGTGTCAGCTCGAACACGGGCGTGTTCGATACCCGTGTGAGGTTCCAGGTGATTCGATTTTGACGGCGAATGAGGCACACGGCCCTGGACACGGGCGTGTGCCAGGCCGTGTTCGGTCCAGATTGGGCATTTCAGTCCCGAATCGAAGCCGTTCATTTCTTTGACTGAAGATCCAACGGCTGGGGGTTGTTCCTGAAGGGATATACCCGGATTTTGACTTAGAAAACCCTCACTTTTTCCACTTGTTCTCTCTCCAAACCCTTGGAGAAAGAAGAGCTAAGGCAAGAAGAAGAGGAGCTAGATCCGCCATTGGAGGAGCTTCGGAGCTCCGAATCGCAAGCCAACTCCGGATCCACGGAGGCAACGCAAGTGCGGTGATTTCCATCCGATTACTTTTCGATGGCGCCAAAGAGGACCGCAAGGGTAACGATCCTCATCTTGAGCATGAGTCGCTCTCTTTCTTTGCATAGGAAGCCCGCTCTCGCGAGTTTGCGGAGAGTTGGAGGCGTTCCTTCGGGTAGATATGTGAAGTCCCCGTTGTTTAGAGTCCGTATGCGAGAACGGACATAGGCATTTTGGTTGAAGCCTACCCGGACATGTTAGTCCGGATCGGTGATGTTGCATTGCATAAGGCCGGAGAAGACTCCGTGCTATTGGGTGTTTTTCGGGTTTTCTACGCGGTAGATTGCAGCAGGGAGCCTTGGGGACTAACCCAAAGGTGCACCCGGAAAACTGGGCGGACACGAGGTCTTGCCAACTTGGTGGCCTGAGAGCCAACTTGAACATAACGGGGTTATGTGACTTGTGTTAGAATGGGACTCGGTGAAAGTTTGACCCGCGCATATGGCTTAAATTGCCGTTGCGATGTGAGCACGGGTTAGAAGGAGCCGTACCCGCTTTATGTCGTTCGGGTTAGAGAGACCTAAAGTTACATGGCACTCGCCGTTGGCATAAATGGGGGTCTTCGGTGGTCGATGGCTTAAATTGACGTGACCAATACCATGAAGACGAATTGCTCATAGGAATGGCCGTCTAAGTGGCGGTGGTGAGTCCGGAATGTTAATGACTTTAATTGACGTGACATCGACCGGTTCACCGAGAATGTGCCCTGAGTGCACGGGGCGTGTGGCCGTGCGAGCCAACGCCTGTGATGAAATGGCTATGGTTATAATTGCTCGCTTATGCTAATGAAATGCAGGAAAGGAGCATCGCCGCCCCGAGTTGGGGGCGGGATCGTTATAATTTGGTCAGCATTGCTGACCGTTGCCTTGTTTGCCACCGTGCGGTGGTTTGTTTGCTTGCAGGTGCAGCTGGACCAAGCGGTCAATAGCGGGCTAAAGCCCTTTTTGCGAAGCTGGCCCTCGAAGGCCCAAGTGGAAATGTTTTATGTTTTATTCATGTATGGCCGGCCTGCGAGCCGAGGTTTGTAAATCATGTAAAAGACAAGTGAAACATTTTGTAAGGCCTTAAGGCCGACTTTTGAGTATTTTGTAATAACATTCCTATTATCATGTTAGTGGACATTCATGCTTGTTGCTGGGTTCTTGTTTTGCAACTTATATAAACTGCTTCCGCTAGAATGCTCTGTGTAGGACGTTAAGATTGGTTGGATGGTTTCCATAAGTAACCACCCGGTCTGTCTGTGGTATATGGCGTCGGGCCCCGGCCGGACCTACTGCTATATGCTATGCGACGGATAGGGGGTGTTACAGGAATGATCCTCAAGTTAAGTGTATTAAAGATGGAATATGCTCAGCTTGTCAAAAGGGCAAGCAGACTAGATCCACATTTAGTAGCATTGAAACAAAGATGCTGTGAGGTACTTATACCTCTTGCATATGGATCTCTTTGGTCCTATGCCAGTTCACAGCCTAGGTAGGAAGGTCTACACATTTGTGGTTGTAGATGACTACTCAAGGTTTTCCTGGGTATTCTTCCTTAGACAGAAATCTGAAACACCTAGTATCTTCTATAGCTTTGTCAAACAAATTCAGAATGAGTTAGACAGTACAGTGGTCAAAATAAGAAGTGACCATGGTACTGAATTTCAGTCTGATAGTATGGCAAAACTATGTGAAAAATTTGGGATATTTCAGGAATTTTCTTCACCAAGAACACCTCAGCAAAATGACATTGCTGAGAGGAAAAATAGAACCTTGATTGAGGCTGGTAGAACCCTATTAAGTGACACATATCTCCCAGAATATTTCTGGGCTGAGGCAGTTAATACTGCATGCCATGTAATTAATAGGGCTACCATTACTAAAAGCCACAATAAGACCCCCTATGAGATTGTGAAAGGCAGAAAACCAAATCTATCCTATTTCAGGATCTTTGGTTGTAAGTGCTTTATACATAACAATGGAAAGTCTTACATGACCAAGTTTGCTGCCAAGTCCCAAGAGGGGATCTTTGTTGGGTACAACAATAACAGTAAGGCTTATAGGGTCTACAACTTGTCTTCACAAGTTGTAGAAGAGTCAGTATATGTAGTATTTGATGAAGCTAGACTTATTAACAATGAGTTATCTAGAAGTATTTGCAGCTCCACAGGTGTGACTAAGAAGATGGACAAGCTCACTATTGAAGAAGGATCTACTGCAAGTCAGCATGTAGATGACAGTGGCTATTGTCCAGGGGGAGTACTACATGTACCTAATGCAGAAGAAGACCAAGGAGTGCATCAAGATGAAGAAGCTGAAGGAGTTCAACCTGAAGCCAGGATGCCTCTAGCTAATAGGCATCTAAGAGAGCATCCAGCAGATCAAATCATTGGTGATCTAAGACAAGGGGTACAAACAAGGAGCAGAAATCTAAATTCAGTACTCTACTCCAGTTTTCTATCCCAAGTAGAGCCAAAGAAGTTTGAAGAAGCCATCCTAGACCCTCATTGGATTGAGGCAATGCAAGAAGAGCTGAATCAGTTCAAGAGATGCAAAGTCTGGGAGCTTGTTCCTAAACCAAAAGACCACAACATAATTGGGACCAAGTGGATCTTTAGGAACAAGATGGATGAACATGAAGTAATTATCAAGAACAAAGCAAGACTGGTTGCTAAGGGATATAAGTAGGAAGAAGGTATTGACTTTGATCAAACCTTTGCTCCAGTAGCCAGACTGGAAGCCATAAGGATGTTCCTGGCCTATGCAACCTATCAAGGATTTAAAGTATACCAAATGGATGTTAAGTCAGCCTTTCTGAATGGTAATCTGAAAGAAGAGGTCTATGTGGAACAGCCATCAGGTTTTGTTGATTCAACTCAACCTAATTAAGTCTATAGACTTAGGAAGGCTTTGTATGGGTTAAAACAAGCCCCTAGGGCTTGGTATGAAACCCTGTCTAGTTTCCTCATTGAGCATAAATTCACAAGGGGGAAAATAGACAAGACTCTATTCCTTAGGGAATCCAGAGGAAAGATAATACTAGTCCAAATATATGTAGATTACATCATATTTGGGTCTACTGAAAGTAGTCTTTGCAAAACGTTTGCAAAACTAATGCAAGGACAATTTGAGATGAGCAGTATGGGGGAACTTAAGTTCTTCTTGGGTCTCCAAGTTAGACAGACTGAGAATGGTTTATCCATATGCCAGTCTAAGTTCACCCTAGAACTGATAAGGAAGTATGGTATGGATTCATCCAGTACCATGAAAACTCCTATGGGGTCAAGTATGTCTCTTAGCAAAGATGATGCAGGGAAACCTGTAGATGAGACTTTGTATAGAGGGATAGTTGGCTCCCTATTGTATTTGACTGCAAGTAGACCAGATATCATGTATGCTACATGTGTCTGTGCTAGGTACCAAGCATGCCCTAAAGAGTCTCATTTGACAGCAGTCAAAAGAATACTGAGATATCTTAATGGCACTCCTTATCTAGGCCTTTGGTACCCTAGGAATGGAGACTTTGAACTGACAGGTTATTCAGATGCAGATTTTGCAGGCTGCGAGGAAGATAGGAAAAGTACAACTGGTACCTGTCAATTCCTAGGAGGAAGACTGATATCATGGAGTAGCAAGAAGCAAACAGGTGTGGCTATCTCCACAGCAGAATCAGAGTATGTGGCTGCAGGAAGTTGCTGTGCTCAACTTCTATGGATACAACATCAGCTTGAGGATTATGATATTCAAGTAAGTAGAACACCACTATTTTGTGATTCTACTAGTGCTATATCTATTGCAAACAATCCTGTTTCCTATAGTATAACTAAACACATTGAAATAAAATATCATTTTCTAAGGGAACATGTTGAAAAAGAAGATATTTTACTAGAGTATGTTAATACATATAATCAACTAGCTAACATGTATACTAAGCCTTTAGAAGAAACCAAATTCAATAGGTTTAAAATTGAATTAGGTATGATAAACTTAGAATAAGTTTACAGAAATGGCTAAGTAAAATAGTGTCGACACACAGAGTTGTCTGTGTCGAGACAGAGAATTGGTGTCGACACTTCAGGGAAAAGGTGTCGACATATCTAGGCAGTTGGTGTCGACACTTCAGAGAATTAGTGTCGACACATACAGGGTCGGTGTCGACACAACCAAGGTGGTGTCGACACTTAGAATTTACACAGAATTAACCAAGTAAAGTCTCGACTAAGTGTCGAGTTAAGTGGTGTCGACACATAAACAAGTGTCGACACATATATTCTGTCGACTATACTTGTGTCGACACATAGTTGTCGAGACATTATAAGTCAGTGTCGACACTTATCAACAGTGTCGACACAATTTAAGTTTGTTGACGCGCCCTTTCATCTTCAATCCTAGAAAGGTATAAATATGATTTCGCCATTGTCTGTCGACACGCTCACCAAAGTTTTGAGACCAAACTTGTGTGTCGACACCTCTCTTCTCTCAATTCAAATTCTTCAAACCCTAATGGCGCCCAAGCTCGAAGAGAACGTGTGAAAGTCCACCTAGTGTCAACTATGTTCACCTATGGGGGGGGGGGGGGGGAATAGGTGACGTGCAGCGTTTTTGCGGAATTTAAGATTGTACCTGCACAATAAAAATAAACAGCACAGCACACAGAATACACAGACAATTTATAGTGGTTCCCCGACTTGGGTACATACACTTTCCCCCCTTCGACCTATCTCCCAACAAGGGACGATTCGGTCACTTCTCCAACAGGATTGAAATCCAATCCTTTCACTATCGGAAGGAACCCTTCCACACGTAGGAGTCAACACTCCCACACACCGGGTTGCACCCAACCCTTACAACACGGAACAAACGTTCCTTTACAACAAAAGTAAATCTAGAATGTACACGAGATACAAACTTCGTTTGGAGACTACGGTGTTCCTCTTCGTTCGACGACGTGTTCGTGAAGTCAACGAAGAGTCTATAACCCTAGATCTCTCTTGGAGAGGATCTCCCCGGAACCAGCGGCGGCAATACGAGCGGCGGCTTGGTTCGGGATCGGCGGCAACGACGGTGCGCGGCTGCTGTACTTTGAGATCCAAACTTCGTAGCGAAGCAAGCTAGGTCTACCAACGGTCACACTAGGATCAATCATCTCGATCGATTCGGATGGGGAAGATTTTCCCGATCTACAAATCGAGAGACAAGAGATCTCCGGTTAGACACGCGAGACGCTGAGCTTAGCTAAGCTTCTATCGACCGGAGATCTGGAAGAAACCACGATCAAGATCGGCGATCTACACTCTCGCGTGGCGACGGAGGCGGGGGCGGAAAATCGCGAACTAGGTCAAGTCGCGGCTCAACTTTGTATATCTTTTTCCGTCTAACCTACTGTTCAAAAATACCCGTGTATTTATACACTATAGACACTTACAATATGACCGTTGTGGGTCCCACAAGTAGAAACCCGAAATCCGGTTCAAAATAGTCTAGCGGCAGAATCCGGTCCAGCAGCATCTCGAGAAATCGCCAAGTAAAAATCGGCGAGAATCGCAGGTGATTCTCGACGAATCGACGAGAATCAGTTAGTGATTCTCGACGATTCGTCGAGAATCACTAGTGATTCTCGCCGAATCACTTTTTGATTCTTAATGAATATTACTTGGTATTCATGATCTGCTCAACGATGGGTTCGGCGAGAATCACTAGTGATTCTTGCCGAATCTTACTTGGCACGGTTTTGAGGCAGTCGGATAGAGTCAGCGAGAATCACTAATGATTCTCGATGATTCGGCGAGAATCACTAGTGATTCTCGCCGAATCGGCGAGAATCACTTGGTGATTCTCGTCGAATTACACTTAGACGAATTTTCGTCTTTCCACCCAAGAGCTGCTCTTTGACCCATCCTTGCTCCTTGTCTTCTCTTGCATAAATACGGCCCTGTACTTGAAGGTAAGTGCACTCCAATAGAGAGAGTACACGTAGGCCAACACACTGATATGCTCAACGAGGGATTACGTCGTGCAGACCCGTGTATATTGACCTACTGCACCCTGACATTGGTGTGCACTTAGCGTGGAATAACTGCAAGCACAACTTGAGAGATTTCATCAAATACATTGTGAATTCATCTTAGCTTGACAGGTGGCTTCCTCAAATCCAGGTGATTGTGGATACAATACCCAACAATCTCCCCCTATTTGACGAAGCCAAAACCCTACTAGCTAAGATGAATAACACTAATCAAATAATAAAAACAGCATTTAGAATTTAAACATGCAGCACAAGAGAATATAAGCAAACAGATCAAGACTTGAGTCATTCACAAATTCAAATATATATACCAATATATATATATACATGTATAATCTCAGAATTGTTCATATAATAACAATAAGGATTAAATGTTCTTGAGAGAGAATGACAAGCTATAAATTGTTGACTATTTTTCCTTAGCTAAGTCATCCTTGAGTTTTTGCGCCAAATACTTCTTCCTTTGCCTCTCCATATACTCTTTAGGCTTTGGATAATATCTGGGAGGAGCAACTTTATCTGCTGCCGTGTTGTTCCTGAAGAAGATGTTTCGTTTCGCTTCATACGTCTTGTGCATTTCCCACTCATACTGGCTGTATACTTTGTTTCGATTGAGTTCTCCTTTTTCTTGTAGCCAAAAGGTGTCCAAGATGATATTCTTTGAAACTGGACTCCACTTTTCATTTCGTACTTCCTCCTCACTCAGTCTGATTCTCTTCTCAGCTAGTGTCTCCTTGGAGGCCCCTTCTTGAGCTTTTTCTCTTGCCCCTGGCTTTTGCTAGGGCCTCTTGGTCAAACATGCTCCTCAGTTTAGCTTTGGAAACATCCCTAGCATCAGCTTCACTCATGGGAACATCTGCAGCACTTACTCCCTCAGCAGCACTTACCCCCTCAACGGACGTAGAAGTCTCAGGAGCATGAATATCCGCAGGATTTTTAGGCAACACGACGCCTAACGCCTATTGAAGCATCCACCAGCAACTGTCATAGACGTATTTGTTTGACTGCTCGAAGTTTGTGATCATGATTTCTTGAAGCTCGACCATCTTAGCTATATACTCTTTCTCTCCCTTTTTGGCTTCGACCGCTATGGAGTTTGCATAAGAATGCAGTGACTCATCAATATGCTTTGAAGTCCTGGAGAATTTATTGACTAAGGCTTGCTGATTGGCGTTGAGGGTTACCATATTACCGTCAAACTTTTGAATGTTGTTTGCTACAACATGAGCATTTTGATTCACGACAGCAAGAGTATCGGTGTTCTTTTTCAATCCGGCCATAAGAAGAGTGACCGCTTGGCCGGCCGCTGTATACTTCTCTTCAAATTTCTTATCCATCATGTCAAGTTTATGATTGATCTCCACCATGTTCTTGAGCATGAGATTTTCAGACTTCTTAATCCTTTGCAGCATTTTATTCTGAGCTTTATCAAAGGAGGCTTTAAGCTCATTCACTATGCCCTGAATGATACTCACGGTATGAGTGGCTAGATTATCTCGTAGTGGAAGATCCGGAGGCACTTCTTGGCCTTGCACTTCATCAGATGCACCTGTAGAGCTGGACAGGAGCACAGTCTCTAAGGGAGGAATACTTGTAGCATCTGCAAATTTCTCGGACTCCCCCTCCACTCGTGCACCAATGTTTTCAGGAATGATTTCAGGTGCGTGCTTGTCAGATGAAGGTTCAATGAGATTCTGAGTCTCCAATACTTCTTGTCCCTCATTGCCGTCATCCTCTCCTTCATCATCCATGACATCATCTTCATCAGCATCCTCTTCCAACTCTTGGTCAGCAGTCCCCTATACATCAGCTTCGGCTCCTTGATCGTTCCGGTTTAGGGCCTCCTCATTCTCCGGCACAGCTTCACTGTCTTCTTGTATATCTGCCACAGCATCTCTGGCTATTTGGGAGATGTCAGCTATGATATCAGTCTGAGTGGGTAGAGTCTCCCCCTCAATTCCTACAGTCAAAGTATCAGGAATTTCACTGGGGGTTACTGCTGGAGATATGTCCTCTTGTTCTTCCACGGCAGCCGACCCAATTCGCCTCTCCCATCTGTCAAACACACTTGAGTCCATTTTCTTTAAGTAGTGTATAGGAACACCTTTGCTCATGTCATACTTGTCTCCATTCAGCTGATTGAGATACAGACTTATGATTCGGCCAAAGCTCGGAGATCGCAGGGTGTCCTTTATCTTCTCAAACAGCAGCTCCCCCAAGTTGAACCTTTTTTTGTAGACAATGGCCACCAGGATCTTGAACATGTCTGCAGAGATATGATCATGAGACCCTGGCTTGCAGATGAGTACTTTTCCGATTATGTCTGACAGAAACTTCCCTTCTTCATTCATATTCTTGCGCTTTATTGACCGAGTTCCGCGTGGGAGACCACAGAATAAGAGAGTCCTGCTTTTGTCTTCTTCCTGAAGATAGTCCTCGTGCTCCGAGCTAGAGAGCTGCAGGAAGCGGGTCAGCTTGCTGGCAGACATCTTGACCTTCGCCCCAGCCACCTTGCTTTTGATTAGAGAGTCGCCATTCCGGAGTCTTGCGGTAGCGAAGAACTCCAGCACCTCTTTGTCCAAGATTTTGCACGGGTGCTCCAGGACGAATGAGAGCCCAGCCTCTTCCAGCATCAGAATGATGTTTCTGAATTCGTCAGAGGCATGAGAGAACCCAGTTCGAACTAGCTCGCAACCAGTGACCAACCCAGCGGTCGTCCTTGGAGCCATTGCAGATCTAGGGAGAGAAGCCCTACTCTACGCTTAATAAAAAATCAAAAAGGAAGCGACACTAGTGATCAAGTCCAAGTAAGGGTGGGGGGGGTACCTAAAGGTGTAGACGGTGAGTTAGTGCGATGAACACGAGGGACACCCGATGAGGGAACGCGGAGAAATTCCTGGAAGCAAGAATCGAAACCGGAAGAGCGTCCAAGAACAGAGTGAGCGTCCTTCGGTTAATCTTGCGGCAGTCGACGAGTTTCCGACGCGATTTGACGAGCATCCAACGGGATACGGCGGGAGACCTTCGATGGAGACTGATTCGGCGAGCTTCCCTTTCGGTGAGTTTCCCCTGCGGAGAGAGTCGGCGAGTTTTCCTGCGGGCTTCGGCGAGAATCACTTGTGGGAAGACGACTCGGCGAAGACCTTTGTGGGAACCTTGCGGGAAGACGACTCGGCGAAGACCTTTGCGGGATTAGGCGTGTTTCCTGCGAAGTTCGGCGGGATTCGGCGAGTTTGCTCCTTCGGCGGGATTCCTATGGAAGGTGAAGGGTCGGCGGGATTCTAAATATATAAAGGGTCGGCGGGATATCTGCTCATTCGACGAGTATGCTGCGGTAAGTTTCCCGTGGAAATAAAAGGTCGGCGGGATTTCTTTGCGTTAACGACAGGTTTTAATATGGGTTTAACAAGTTATAACGGGATCCCTTTGCTAAGAGTCGGTGGGAATTTGTCTAAGTTGTAATCGAAGGGTTTCTTTGTCTAAGTTGAAATCGAAAGGTTTCTTTACTAGGAATCTTCAAGTTAAGAGGCATTGCAGCATTTTCGAATTCTTCTGATGTCAAGTCAATTTAAAAATTATAAATATATATATATCTTAAAGCCAATCTATTTGGGTTTGAATGGGGCTTTTCCAAACACTTCTTGATGTCAATTGTGAGTTGTCGAGATTCACAATGACATATCTTCGTTAACTCTTTATTGATGTATAAACGGTTTGTATGTATCGAGTTAACCTATCCTTAGATGTGCACACATATATTTATAAGCATAAATATAAATATACATATATATAAATATATATGTAAATGTGGATACAATATGACTCAAGTCCTTGAACTGATAAAAAGTACATGGGATTATGAGAGTTGACATTTAGTCTCTCTGACTATAACATACCAGGTGCTCGATGTTAGAATGCTTATATAGATATCACTTCTGTTATTCCAGATACATTTTCCAATTCAGTCTTGGAACACCTACTGTCTAGTTCCCCTCATATTTACGGGAACCTAGACTACCCTGCAAGAAAGAATTACCTTACCTTAGGAACCCAAATCATATTGGGTCCTAGGTTCCTGTTAGCATAACCACTCGACTGCCTTCCCCCAGAAAACCTGTCAGGAAGACTACCTCTGTCCCGTGAATGTGGATAAGCCCTTGCCTTTGGCATAGAGGGGTTGTGCCAACAGTCGATGGCAAAGTGTCCCACTTTGCCACAGCACCAACACGGGTGAATGTTGTATCACCGTTTCCGACCTGATCTAGTGACTGAGGTAGTCACGGTTCTAGGTCTAAATGGGATAGGGCATGATCTCCTCACAAAGTTTCCTCTTCCATCGTGACACATGGAAGGGTGGAAGGAATGCATGTTGCGAGTGTCATGAGGCCGGGGAGGTGGTGCCCTCCTTTCAGGCATCCCCCTTCCGGAGGCCCCATGAAAACTTACACCATGACTTCTAACCTCCCTATCCTGTGTCCTCGGGTGGTGAGAAGTGTTCTGTGAGCTAGGACATGCAGATTCACACCGAGTTGAGGCAGTGGCAGTGAATACAAAGGGCTCAGAATGAGCCTTCGGTATTCTCTCATGGGTGGCCACGACGGCCCTTGCACTACGGGTGTCTCCACATGGGGACAGATCACCCTTGTAGTGACAACGACTATTCCTGTGGTCATACCTGAAGGCATGATGAGTTGCCTTCCTGCTTGGAGTGGGGGGTCGGAATACCGTTTCCCCATTTCTCCACGAATTGATAATCCGGGAGATCCACCCGTTTTCTTGCTTTCTCTTTATAGCATCAACCTTGGAAAAGTTTGATACTATTCTTTTCTCATTCTCTAGACTACTCTCTAGAGCTGAGATCTTAGAGTCCTTGACCTTGTTGGACGCCAATTGGAGAACCAACAAGATCTTCAGTCGAGCAATCTCTTGAGCTTGCTCCGCAACAAGTAGGTTGCTTTTCTGAAGGGCTCTCTTCAGGGAATCAGAATCTTCTGAAGGAAAGCAGTTCCTGTCTTCAGAAATTTCAAGAGATATGAGGCAGGATGAAGAGGTTACCTGCTCTTCTGTGTTATTGTCATTAGAGCCAGTGACCATTGTCTCATCCTCATTAGAGCTGCTTTCCTCACTGGCCTCTTCAGTCTTAGACACGGACACTGGAGCTCTGATGTTGTCCGAGAGATCCATGCCTTCATCCTCAGAGGTGAGGACCCCCACATAGGCTTCATCCTCTGGTTGACAGCAGATTCCAGCTTTCTCTGACCCCCCCATCAGCTCTGAGATCATCATCCACAGAGATTTAGCCGTCCTACATTTTTCCAATCTAGAGCGAGAAGCTCCAGACCAGATATCCATGATAATTTGACGAATCCTCTTATCCAAATTAAAGAATGAAAGTTCCATTTCCGACATCTCAGCAATACAATTGGGCACTTGAATTCCAGAGTCGGAGGTCTTCATAGGAATAAAAGGACCCTCTTCCAGGATGAAAGATGCACGAGGATCGATGGCATCCAAGTGAAACGACACTCTCATCCTCCAGACGGGATAAAACTCCTTTGTACATGCTGGGAGTCTGAGTGGCGATATCTCATAATCCAGCTCCATGCTTCTGACACTGGTGGCAGGATACTACTTAAGGTGTAAACCTTTTTGATGAGTAACCCCTCTGATACCACTTGAAAGTCCACCTAGTGTCAACTATGTTCAACTCTGGGGGGGGGGGGGGGAATAGGTGACGTGCAGCGTTTTTGCGGAATTTAAGATTGTACCTGCACAATAAAAATAAACAGCACAGCACACAGAATTCACAGGCAATTTATAGTGGTTCCCCGACTTGGGTACATCCACTTTCCCCCCTTCGACCTATCTCCTAACAAGGGACGACTCGGTCACTTCTCCAACAGGATTGAAATCCAATCCTTGCACTATCAGAAGGAACCCTTCCACACGTAGGAGTCAACACTCCCACACACCGGGTTGCACCCAACCCTTACAATACGGAACAAACGTTCCTTTACAACCAAAGTAAATCTAGAATGTACACGAGATACAAACTTCGTTTGGAGACTACGGTGTTCCTCTTCGTTCGATGAAGTGTTCGTGAAGTCAACGAAGAGTCTATAACCCTAGATCTCTCTTGGAGAGGATCTCCCCAGAACCGGCGGCGGCAATACGAGCGGCGGCTTGGTTCGGGATCGGCGGCAACGACGTTGCGCGGCTGCTGTAATTTGAGATCCAAACTTCGTAGCGAAGCAAGCTAGGTCTACCAACGGTCACACTAGGATCAATCGTCTCGATCGATTCGGATGGGGAAGATTTTCCCGATCTACAAATCGAGAGACAAGACATCTCCGGTTAGACACGCGAGACGCTGAGCTTAGCTAAGCTTCTATCGACCGGAGATCTGGAAGAAACCACGATCAAGATCGGCGATCTACACTCTCGCGCGGCGACGGAGGCGGCGGCGGAAAATCGCGAACTAGGTCAAGTCGCGGCTCAGCTTTGTATATCTTTTTCCGTCTAACCTACTGTTCAAAAATACCCGGGTATTTATACACTGTAGACACTTACAATATGACCGTTGTGGGTCCCACAAGTAGAAACCCAAAATCCGGTTCAAAATAGTCCAGCGGCAGAATCCGGTCCAACAGCATCTCGAGAAATCGCCAAGTAAAAATCGGCGAGAATCGCAGGTGATTCTCGACGAATCAGCGAGAATCAGTTAGTGATTCTCGACGATTCGTCGAGAATCACTAGTGATTCTCGCCGAATCACTTTTTGATTCTCAACGAATATTACTTAGTATTCATGATCTCCTCAACGATCGGTTCGGCGAGAATCACTAGTGATTCTCGCCGAATCTTACTTGGCACGGTTTTGAGGCAGTCGGATAGAGTCGGCGAGAATCACTAATGATTCTCGACGATTCGACGAGAATCACTAGTGATTCTCGCCGAATCGGCGAGAATCACTTGGTGATTCTCGTCGAATTACACTTAGACGAATTTTCGTCTTTCCACCCAAGAGCTGCTCCTTGAACCATCCTTGCTCCTTGTCTTCTCTTGCATAAACACGACCATGTACTTGAAGGTAAGTGCACTCCAATAGAGAGAGTACACATAGGCCAACACACTGATCTGCTCAACGAGGGATTACGTCGTGCAGACCCGTGTATATTGACCTACTGCACCCTGACATTGGTGTGCACTTAGCGTGGAATAACTGCAAGCACAACTTGAGAGATTTCATCAAATACATTGTGAATTCATCTTAGCTTGACAGGTGGCTTCCTCAAATCCAGGTGATTGTGGATACAATACCCAACAACGTGAATGAAGGATATGAACTGGTGCAGCATGCGTTTGATGAAGCAGAACCAGAGATCAAGGATGTGGTAACCCTAGCTGCAAACTCAGGGTTAGATTTTCTTGTTTCAGAGCCAACCAAGATATAGAAGAAAGAAGTTCTAGAATTTCTGAATGGAGCAACCCTAGACGAATCTGGACTCAAGATAAAGTCAAGGGTTCATGGAGAAAAGGTGAAGGTCTCACCTAAGAGTTTGAGAAAGGTACTAAACCTACCAAGGACTAAGGAAGAAGATGAAGTTTCTGCTTCTAAAACCAGAGAAGCTTTAACATGGTGTGGACTGGATTCCAAGATGAAAATTGGATCAGTATTCAACAGAAAGGGAATGAACAACCAAGACAAATTTCTCTCTGAAATTGTTGGCAATATGATCCTGTGCAAGTCTGGAGGACATGAAAGGATTTCAGCTTATATGTTCAATCTGATGACAAGGTTAATCTTCCAGCTACATACTGATTGGCCTGCAGTAGTGTTTGAGAAGATTAAGGAGAGCCTGAAGAAACCCAATTTGGGTAGGATACTAAGTCTTTACTTGGCTGGTAGTATACCAGAAGTAATGAGCCAAGCTGCAGGATCAAAGATCAATCACATGAGGAAGATGGACATCAGAATCTTCTCTAGATGGTATAGGGTCTTGACTAAGGAAATGCCTACTCCTGAGAAGATAACACCACAACAGAAGAAGAAGAAGACAGCCCCAGTGGCTCAAGAATCATCCAGCAATTCAGAAGAACAAGTAGTGTTCACTCCTGATGAAGAAGACACTGGAAATGCTGGGAAGTCTCCAGCTAAACAAGATGATGCAGAAATGCAGGGGGAGCTACCTCAAGCTAGTCCAGTACACCAGGATTCCATCCAGGGGGAGCCCTTATATGTGGATGAGCCACCTCCACTAGAAAGTGAACAAGCTACCCACACTATACTTGAGGTAATCACTGAGATTAATGCATTAGATTTCCATATTGAAGATGATATCTTGTCTGATTCAATACCTCATGTTAATCAGCAACCTCATGCATATAACCAATACCCAGATGTTGTTATGGAGGACACATCTATTGCAGATCAAGTGGTATCTGATCAAGTTGTTGATGAGACAAGAGAATCTCCACCCCATCCTCAACAAGAGTTTACTTTGGAAGAGCTATTTCCAGACCTTCTTCAAACAGACTTTGAGAAAGAAAGTGCTGCTGCTGAGGGGGAGAAGTCACATGTTGAGGGGGAGCAAGTGAAAGATATAGAAGAAACTGCAGGCAAAGAGACTGAGGTGCCACAAGTTGCTGAGCAGGTACAAAGGACTGAGAAGGAGTTTCCTCCAAGCCCTAAGGACAGGGTTGATATTGCAAGAACATCTGCTTCTGAAGATGAGGAGACTGCCAGAGCTAAGAAGAAAAAGTTTCAAGTCTTCAAGAGGAGAAGCCAAAATTATAAGAAAGCTCTGCAAACCATTGCACCCCAACCTCCACCACAGCCAGCACCATCTGCAGATTACAGTTCTCTAATGGTTGCATTACAGATAAAGCTTGATGAGCAAATGCAAGCTATAGAAAAGTATGTAGATGAAGGGCAAAAATCTCTACAGTTTGATCTGGCCCAAGATATTAAGTCCATTAGATTTGAAATGAATCTAAATAAGAAGGAGATGACTGATTGCTTTCACAAGGGAGGGAATGCAGTGGTGTACTTGGCTACACATCAAGAGAAGATCAAAGATCAAGTGGATGAACTTGAAGTAAAGCAAGGCTATGTTCTGGAGAATCAAATAATTATGAATGATAATTTGACAGCATCTCACAATGCAATTGTCACTGAATTAAAGAATATAGCAACTGCCCAGAATACAGCCCTGACCACTACCAAAGAGGAATTTGACAAAGCATTGCAAGAGAGCCTAACTGCTGAAACTTCTGCAATCCAAGATTCTCAGAAGCTGATCACTGCAAAACTCCAAAGGTTGAAACCTTACTTTAAGGATGGAGTAAACTATTTGGATGCCCAAATAAGGTTTCATAAAGATGATCTAAGGGATCACATGGAAAGAGAAGTCATAAAGGGGGAGAGGGTGTTAGTCAAAACCAGCTCTGATCATGCAAAATGGATTTCCAATTCCATCAGAGCCACCCTTAGATATCCTCCATTGTGTGATGATGACAATATAGCAGAGTCTGGGATTCATCCTGCATATCTTGGAGGGGAGCAAGCTGAAGTGGCTCAAGTTATTTACCCTCCACTAGACTTTGATATGATACATGCAGATATACAATCAATGTATAGCCCACGTGAGGGAAAGCAAAATGTCATCATAAAGAAAGTGGTTCAGCCAGTGCCAGAGGCTATACTGAAAGAACAAGAAGCTTTGTTGCTGAAAGAATAAGAGACTCTATTGTCTAAGAAAAGGTTCAGCGAGCAAGCTGAATAAAGGCCTGATTTTGAATAGTGGAGCCCCACCTCCAGGAATATTATCTTAACTGCATGGAAGGCTGCCAAAGATAATATTCAAGATATAAACAAGTGGTTTTCTGAACTAGAGTGGAGGAAGCATGAGACCAAGTAAGAAGCCATTATGCAATACAGGAGAAAGGCTAAGATGGGAAAGCTACCTCCTACTGCCCAGGAGCCTAGCAAGTACTTTCCCAAGCCTTATCATTACTTTGAGAGGCAGAAGATTAAAGCTGAAGAGCAAAAGAAGAAGGATCTTAAAGGCAAGAAGCCTGCTGCTGCTGAAGATGCTGAAGTCCCTGTTCAAGCAAAGATACATTCTGGCAAGGGCATAGTTATCAAGGAGGCTGAGCAGAAATAGAATAGAATTTATCCTTAGTTTACAGTTGTAATCTTTTGATTTTAAACACTCTGTAAACTTTTGTATAATGAATATGACAAAGTTGTTAGAACAATATGATCTGTGATAAATCTATTACATAATTATTCTGAGATATCTGTGTTTACATGTTTTGATTAATACATGTTTATGAATTTGCCCTGTTATGTAATCCTGCTTTACATCATGCTATGATTTTATTCTGTATGGTGTATATCATTGACTAAGGGTTATCACTTCTCCAAATAGGGGGAGATTGTTGGGTACATTGGAATGAATGTACCTGATTTGAAGAAGCCTCACCCTACTCAATGATATACATCAAAATGTATTTGATGTATTTTGAGTTTAGTTGTGCAGGTTAAGTATTTGCAGGAAAAAGCTGAAAAGTTCTATGTCCATGTGTCGACACCCAGAAGGAATGTGTCGACACTTAAGAAGACTTGTGTCGACATCCAGAGAAGCACTGTCGACACTTGGAGTAATTATGTCGACACCAGGGATGCAGAGTCGACACCAGACAGAAAGTGTCGACACATGAAGGCTGTGTCGACACTCAATGAAGAAATGTCCAGTGAAGTAGTGTCGACACTTAGAAGCAGTGTCGACACCCAGAGGAACTGTGTATACATCAGAAAGTGTCGACACTTGGAGGTTGTGTCGACACTCAACAAATTTCAACAGAGTCTAAGTATAAGTGTCGACATAGTGAAGAATGTGTCGACACACAGCAGAAGACTCAACACATGAAGAAAGTGTCGACACAATGCAGAATGTGTCGACACACAGCAGAAGACTCAACACATGAAGAAAGTGTCGACACTAGGAGGCTGTGTCGACACTCAGCAAAGTTCAACAAAAATTCTAAGTACAAGTGTCGACACAAAGGAGATATGTCGACACTCAGCCAAAGTCTCAACAGAAGAAGAATGTGTCGACACAAGGAGCTGTGTCGACACTCAGAAAGTATCAACACAGAAGGCATGTGTCGACACCAAGAAGATGTGTCGACACTGAACAAGTTCAACACATGAAGATGTGTCGACACAAAGGAGTTGTGTAGACACTTACAAGAATTCAACTAAGTACTGAAGAATAAGGAGTTGTGTCGACACACAATTTCTGTGTCGACACATATTGAAGAAGCTGTGTCGAGAAGTAAAATCTACAACACAAGGAGTTATGTCGACACCTTGGAGGCAAGTGTCGACACTTAGTCTACTTGTGTCGACACTTTGTCTATAAGTGTCGACACTTAAAGACAGACTGTCTCGACACTTTCAGACAGTTACAAATATTTCAAGAAGTGACTGGATGACATGACAGCTGCCATTCCAGCCTGTCTAATGCAACTGTCAGAGATGTCAGAAAGCTGTTAGGAACCGAATCAGCCGGTCACCATGAAGAAGGCCTATATATAGGCTTATTCTGTCAACAACAAAAAAAAGATTCAACACAGATTAACACAAATCAGTTGAAGTGATCAGAAGATCTAAGTAGTTGGAGAGAGAGAGCTCCTTCCAAGAAGACAGTCGTTGGAACCAGGCTGTGAAGAAGGGTTCAGACCTAGTTCTGAATCTTAAGTTGCAGTGATTGAAGATCTGCTGCAAAGAATCAATCCTATTGTGTTCTACATTCAAGAAGCTTTGAAGAAAGCCAAGTGAGGTTGATCTCAGCAGAGTTCTTTCAAGATCTCATCAAGAATCACTCCTATTGTGTTGATCTCAGCTGAGTGTAGGCCTTGTGGCTGAGTGTAGGTCTTTGGAGAAGACTGAGTTGTAGGGCCTTGGGCCTGAGCTGTAGGAACCATTTGGGGTTCTGAGTGTAAGATCTGAGGATCTGAGATATAGTGGAGGAGTTTGGCCGAATCTAGTACACTACTAGATAGGAGAAGGGGGAAAGTGGATGTACCCAAACCTTGGGGAACCACTATAAATCTCTGTGTTCACTATGTGCATGTCTATTCTGTGATTGCTGATTGATTGCTGTGAAGAAGTAGTTATAACTCTGTGATATAATCTGCAATCTGCCTAAAAAGTTAAAAAAGATTTAAGTCACCTATTCACCCCCCCTCTAAGTGATTATGTACAATTTCTTTCAGGTTTTTTGGTGCTTTCTGTTTACAGCTTCTTATACTAGCGAAATCATGTCTCTCTATGTATACATCGTTTTGTAAAGAAGTTAAATGAATATAAGATCTGCTTGTTCTTCCATGTGCTTGGTGTGTTGAGCCTGCTTCCTGAGTTTTCCGCTGGTTCAAGGTGTGAACTGGGTAGTTCCGAAGATATTAATTTGGCATTTGGGCTATCTTGCTGACCACCTTGAGAAAATTTAACATGGTATCAGAGGGAGGTTCAGTTGCTTGAGCGGTCTTCAACCAGTGTTGTGCTCAGTGTTTGAGTGGTGATCAACCTGTGTTGGTGCTCTGTGCTTCTGAAGGCTTATCCAAGCAGGTGTTACAAAGGAAGGGAGCTTTGCAAGGGGTCTTGGGATTAAACTCTTAACGCCGAATAACTTTAAGAAGTGGAAGTCGTGCATGAAGAGTTATCTTCTTGGCGAGGAGCTGTGGGAAGTCGTCGTTGGTGACGACAGACAGGAAGTGACTGCTGCGTTCGGTACTGCTGAGCAGGTTAGGCTCTGGAGGAAAACAAATGCTAAGGCAAAGTTTATCCTCAAGAGGGTCGTGTCTCCAGAACTGTTTGATCACATCGTTGGATGTGAGTCGGCTGCTGATATTTGGACAACCATTGATGAGTTGTTCAATAGGAAGAATGTGGCGCGGCTTCAGTTTCTGGAGAATGAGTTGGCCAGGGCAACTCAGGGAGACCTTTCCATCTCGAGGTACTTCTTAAAGATGAAGAGCTTGTGTGCTGAGCTGTCGGCACTGGATCCTGATGAGGCTATCTCTAAGGATAAGATGAAAAGGAACATAATCCGCGGCTTGCGGAAGAAGTATGTGGCCTTTGTGACATATGTTCAAGGGTGGGCTACTCAGCCGTCTTTGCTGGAGCTGGAGAATCTGCTTGCATCGCAGGAGAGCTGGGCAAGGCAGATGGCTGGAGTTAATCTTAATCAGGAAGGCAGCGAAGCTCTCTTCTCAAGCAAGAAGAAATGATGGGAAGGGAAGAAGAAGAAGGTGCAGGTCGCTGTTGAGAAGGAGACTTCAACTTCATATCAGCCGGAGAGGAGCAATGCTCCTAAGGACTGGAAGAAGAATTTGAAGTGCTACCGATGTCATCAGTGAGGGCACTTCAAGCGGGACTGCAAGGTCAAACTGTAGCCTGGGCATGCTGTGGGAAAGGAGGAAGCTTGCTCGAGAAGTGAAGAAGCAGAATGGGGCGGAGCTTTAATGACGGGCACTTGTGTCCGTGCCTTGTCTGCTGAGGACTTCAGCGGCGAATGGATCGTGGACTCCGGGTGTGGTCATCATCTCACCGGAGATAAGTCGAAGTTCACCTCCATGCAAGCCTACTCAGGTAATGAAGCTATTATCACTGCTGATAATACTGTTTATGCAGTAGAGAAAGAGAGGGTCGTGTCTTTGGGTAGTGATCAGGGGCCACTCACTTTAAGGAGTGTGTATCATGTGTCGGGCATGAAGAAGAACCTCTTCTCGGTGACCAATGCAGTGGACGCTGGTTATCACGTTCTGTTTGGGCCAACAGACGTGAGGTTCCTTCACAACGTATCAGCGGTTAAGGCTGATGTTGCTCATGTTGGAAGGAGGGTGAAGAACTTGTTTGTTCTTCCCAACAAATTCTTATGTTGATCGGATGAGGGCCAACGATAGCGCTGCTATCTGGCATGAGAGGTTGGGGCATGTTGGTATGGACAAGCTGAAGGCGATGGCTAGTAGAAGTTTGGTGAAGGGGTTGCCTAAGTTATCCTCCTTTGGTGATGGGCATGTTTGCGCGGGCTATCAATACGGTAAGGCACATCGCCTTCCGTTTGATAAATCACAAACAAGGAGCAAGCTACCATTGGAGTGCATACATGGCGACCTGATGGGACCGACGGTTACTGCCAGCCTTGGTGGAAGCAGATACATGCTTGTCATGGTTGATGACTACTCAAGGTATACTTGGGTGTACTTCTTAAAAGAGAAGTCAGAATCCTTCCGTTTGTTTGTGGAGTTCAAGGAGTTGGTAGAAGGCCGGCTTGGCTTGCGGATCAAGAAGCTTAGAACGGATAACGGGGGTGAGTTTGTTTCCTCCGAGTTTTCTAACTTCTGCAGGAAGCACGGGATCCAACGAGAGCTTACTTGTGCTCACACTCCACAACAAAATGGGGTAGCGGAGCGGAAGATCTGTCATTTGACGGAGACCTGCAAATGCTGGCTTCATGCGAAAGATATCCCAAGGTACTTTTGGGCGGATGGGATGTCTTGTGCTGCTTATGTCATCAACCGGATGCCACTCAGCCCTATCAACATGAAGACTCCTTTTGAGCTGTTGCTGAAGGAGAAGCTGAGTGTTGGACACCTTAGGGTGTTCGGTTCAACTTGCTACGTGCATGTCCTGGATGCTTCACAGACTAAGCTGGATGCGAAGGCAAGGAAGGTTGTCTTAGGATATCGAAGAGGGTTGTTAAGCCACCGGCTCGGTACTATGATGGGAATGCAGTGAGCTTTGTCTCCTGCTTCTTTGTAGCTCCTCTGGATGAGCGAGAGCCTGCAACCTTCAACGAGGCCACTGGAGTGAAGGAGTGGGAAGGTGGCATGAAAGAAGAGATTGATGCTCTGAAGAAGAATGAAACCTGGGACCTTGTGCCCAAGGTTGATGGCATTACTCCGGTTACCTGCAAGTGGGTGTATAAGTTGAAGAAGAAGGCTGATGGGAGCATTGATAGGTTCAAAGATCGCCTGGTCGCTAGAGGATTCTCACAATAGTTTGGAGAAGACTATGAGGAGACATTCAGTACAGTTGCGAAGATGACTTCAGTTAGAGTGGTGATTGCCTTGGCTGCTAGCAAAGGATGCAGGTTGTGGAAACTCGATGTGAAGAATGCCTTTCTTTACGGAGAGATTGACAAGGACATCTTCATGGATCAGCCGCTTGGTTTTGTCTCTGAAAAGCATCCGGACTATGTCTGCAAACTCAGGAAAGCTCTCTATGGGTTGAAGCAAGCTCCTAGAGCTTGGTATGGGAAGATTGCAGAGTACTTGCAATTATGTGGATACCTTGCTTCCAACTCGGATTTAAGCTTGTTCGTCAAGAAGAAGGGGAGCTACAAGTCTTGGTTCTGCTGTATGTGGATGACATGATCATCACATGGAATTCAGAGGGGAAGTAGCAAGGCTCAGGGCTGAGCTTGCTATACGCTTCGAGTTGAAAGACTTGGGAGAGCTTCATCACTTTCTCGGTCTTGAAGTGGAGAAGAAAGAGCGCGGGATTCTTATTTGCCAGAAAGGTTATGCAGATCGCATTGTGAAGCGGTTTGGCATGGGTGAAGGGAAGAAGTGCTCTACTCCACTAGAACCTGGGCTGAAGCTTCGACGAGATGAGGGAAGGGTTCTTCATGATCCCTTGGTGTTCAGGGCTCTTGTTGGGAGCTTGATTTACCTGACGATTACAAGGCCGAATATTGCTTATGATGTTGGCCGAGTAAGTCGGTTTATGGCTGAACCAAGGAAATCTCATCTAGTGGCAGCGAAGGGTATTCTGAAGTATGTCAAGGTGACTTCTGACATGGGACTCCTCTATGGAAGGGACTCGGAGTTTGCATTGCTTGGGTACACGAATGCTGACTATGGCGGTGATTCAGATGATCAGAGGTCTACTTCAGGTTATGTGTTCACTTGCGGTTCAGCTAGCATGTCGTGGTGTAGCAAGAAGCAGGACTCGGTGTCCGTCTTAACTACGGAGGCAGAGTATAAGGCTTCGACCTTGGCTGCTCGGGAAGCCATCTGGTTGAGGAGGCTTATAGAGGATGTTCATGAAGAAGTGGAAGGGCCAACTATACTCCGGGGTGATAATGAGAGTGCTCTCAAACTGGTTAACAATCCAGTGTGTCACGCTCGGACCAAGAATATAGAGATTGATCACCATTTCATCAGGGAGAAGGTGTTGGAAGGATCTCTGCTGGTCGGGCATGTTCGGAGTGAAGATAATCTTGCTGACATCTTCATAAAGCCACTGTCGAAGTGGCCTTTTGAGCGCTTGCGCAGCTTGCTGGGCTTGGTCACCACTTCCCTATTCAAGGGGGAGTGTTGAAATTTGTGAAGTGGAAGTGGTTGATGGGACAGGCCGGGCGGCCTGGGCGGATAGTGTTGGCGGACTAGGCGGACTGGGCGGACTGTTGTGTGCGGCCTGGTGGAAAGTCTAGTGGAAGCCGGCTGTTCTTTTGAGCAGGTTGTACGTGTGAAGTCCGCGGACTACGCGGCCTGTTATCTGCGGATAGGATGCTGGCTGTTTGGTTTAGCCAAGGAGTGGCCTGAGCGGATAGTGGCTTGCGAACTGGTGCATTGCTTAGTGGCCGTGGTGCAACCTTGTGCGGATTAGCATTTTTGGCTCATGTCCACGGGATGCCTGCGGACTAGTGTGTCCACGGGTTGGGCTGTTGCGGACTGGGCTTAGAGCTTGGCTGAGGCCTTGTCGAGCTCTGGTGTTACAGCAGGTGCCTTGCTGTGGAGGTCGTTGGCAGACTGGTGTGTGGAGTCCGGGAGATGGCTGCTGCATTGGGCAGGTGTGCGGGTAGATTGCAGACTGCTGGATGTCTGTGTGCTAGGGTGTTTGGCAGACAGGAGTTTATGTCTGCCATGCTCGCATTGGCCTTTGATGGTTTTGGACTTGTTCACACTCTGTGCCAAGACAATGGTGTCTGCCGTATCCGCCAAGTCCGCTATTGACCGGGAGGACTGTTGTTATCTGCTTTTGGTCGTGGACTTGTGGCGGATTGAGGCTTGAGTCTTGCGGACTGCCTCGGGTTTGTGCGGATAGCCATTGAAGGGGGTTGCTATCCTGCAGTGGTTGTAGGCTTTGCGGGTTGACGCCTTGTCCGCATAGCTTAGGCAGACTGAAGAGGGTTCGCCAATGTTGCCTTGCTCCTGGAGGTTTTCCTTGGTATCCGGCTAAGTCCTTGCGGACTCGGCGGACGGTGTTTTGCTATCGCGCGGGCTGGGGCGGTGTCTATATCTCTAGGGCGGTGACCACACTCCTCACCTCGCCTATAAATAGGACCCCCTTGGCAGGTCTATAGTAACTGAGTGAACAGTAAGTTGGGTTCGGCGAGGTCCTGCGGTCGCAGTTTGTCTGTCCGCGCGGATAGATTCAGAGTTAACTGTGTGCTATGTGCAGGTCACGCTGGTAGCTTCAAGGAGCCAGGAGTTTTACTGTGACTTCGGTCAAGTACTTGGAAGTTGTGCGGTCTCTGCAGATTCAGCAGGAGGTCGCTCTGCGGCTTGTTAGCTCTATTTCAACTTTGCCAGCTTCAATTACCTGTCCCCCGGTCTCAGGCGGGTAGGCGGTCTATTCCTCAGTTCATCAGCAGGAGGCTAATAACGGTGTGTCCGCGCGGCCTCACGGCTTCGGCGGACTCCGTGGCTATTCGGCAGATTGCAGTTTAAGTTCGGGCGTTCTCAGCGGACTCGGCGACCTCGGCGACCTTGACGGTCTCGGCGGACTTCGGTGCTGTCCGCCCGGCTTGGTTTTTTGGTGCTTTCTGTTTACAGCTGCTTATACTAGCGAAATCATGTCTCGCTATGTATACCTCGCTTTGTAAAGAAGTTAAATGAATATAAGATCTGCTTGTTCTTCCATGTGCTTGGTGTGTTGAGCCTGCTTCCTGAGTTTTCCGCTGGTTCAAGGTGTGAACTGGGTTGTTCCGAAGATATTAATTTGGCATTAGGGCTATCTTGCTGACCACCTTGAGAAAATTTAACACAGCAATCTCTTTGCTGATTCAATAAATCAGCTGCCTTGTTCTTCAAAGAACAACCTCGCTGAACTAAAAAGAGCTTCAGCTATCATTCTCTGCCTTGCTGGTTTGCTCTACTGGACTTGGCTTTCAAGCTTGTCGGAGAAGATGAAGTCCAGCCGCCTCTAATTTCCATATATTCTTCGCGTGTTCTGTGTTTTTTCTCTGTAACCCTAATCCCCTTTTCTTTCTTCTTTTTATATATGTTTATTTGAATCAACGACACAATTTGAGTGTGAACCCTCCCAAGGATGGTGAGTGCCACCCCCCTCAGAATAGGATAAATGGTAGCTTTCAGCGCTACTATAGCTTTCCCGCAATGACATGAATTATTTTGACTTTGTTGACTTTTGATAACTCAGCAGTGGTCATCCGGTGCTACTGTAGCTTCCCGCAATGGTAAGAGATACTTTGACTTGTTGACTTTTGATGATGTCAGTAGTGGTCATCACCATCTGGACTTAGAAAAATTCCAGAACTTCATTAAGCATTGATTGATGTTAAGTCACTCAACGCCATCTATCTTGGCTCTTTATTAGAAGCGTTAAGTGAACCTACCTCACTCAACGCTTCTGGACTTAGAGAATTTTAACTAGCTTTGTCTCAGCGATTCCTTCTCAACTATCTCTGTGGTTTCTTCTTAACAACTGAGACTATCTTCTGTCTCAACGGTTTCTTCTCAACTATCTCAGCAGCTTCTTCTTCACAGCTGAGACTATCTCCTATCTCAGTGGTTTTCCTCTCAGCTATCTCAGTGCTTCCTTCTTCCTTATAAGCATTGAGTGAACCTACGTCACTCAAAGCTTATGGACTTGGAGAATTCCAGCTTACTTTATCTCAAAGGTTATGCTGAGACATACTTCTCAGCTGTCGCAGTTATCTCGGCGGTTTGCCTTAGTCATATTGTCTGGCTTTAGTTCGACGAATGTTGAACTGTGTTCGACGATCGGTGAGCTAAGCTCGACAAACTCAGAATCCCAAATTCTGAATTTAGCTTGACAAATGGTGAGGTGAGCTCGACGAACTTTGAGTCCCAGACTTCTGAATTTAGATCGACGAACGGTGAGCTCAGCTCAACGAATGGTGAGCTGAGCTCGACAAACTCTGAACTTCCAGCTTACTCTTTTGTTCACCTATCCAATGACAGACAACCCGCATGCATAAACTAAAGCACACATCAAATACATTATGCGTGTATATCATTGACCATTTTACCTTCTTACAAATCTGTGACATTGGGATCAAAAGACCCAACAACGACTTCGGTTGTTCGAACAATCTGAGAGAGACTATTTATCGCTCAAGATATACATGCTAATACTCTAACGCCAAGCATAGGAATGTCGAGTTCGTCGTGGACGATTGGGTATATTTGAAGATCAAATCGTTCAAAGGTGTGCCAAGGATTCAACGCTTGAAAAGCTGAGTCCAAGATATCATGGACCGTTTGAGATACTGGAGCGTGTTGGTGAAGCTGCCTATTGGTTGAAACTTTCGGTTGAACTAAGTGGTCTGCACGATGTATTCCATATATCAGTGTTGTGGAAGGCAGTACAGGAGCCTACGCAAGTGGTTGCGGTGGATCAGGTGCCGATTGATGGTGGGTTGACAGTGAAGGTCAATCCCATTCTCATTGAGGACGTGGAAGTCAAGCAACTTCGCAATAAGACTATCAGGATGGTCAAGGTTCGTTGGGACAATTGTGGCTGAGAGGAGCTATCATGGGAGTGGGAGCAAACCATGAAGTCAGAGTTCCCGATTATTCGACTGAGATACACATTTTAATGTTGTTACTTCTATAGTTTTTACTGTATTGCATAATTTTGGGACAAAATTCTTTAAGTGGGTGAGATTTGAAATGCCCAAGATTTTCGAAGCAGGAAATTAGTTTTGGGAGATATCGCCAGGCGGTAGGGTTAATGTCGGCTGTAGCCCTGGGAGTATTCGGGTAGAGCTTTCGGGAAGCTACCGCCCGACAGTAGTAATACTGTCGGCGGTAGTAATACCGCCCGACGGTAGCAATAGCAATACCGTCGGTGGTAGTAGGGTCAATTAAATCTACAGAGCTCTCTGGTTTTTACTTCGCAGCGGTAGCAGATATCGCGCGGCGATTGTGGTGGTGGTCATGTCGTAACCGACGCTAGATACTGTATGGCGGTAGTTGCCTTTCGTGTGGCGATAGCAAATCCGTAATGATGTGGCATCGTGTCGGCCTATGATTGGAGGGCTTGGGCAGTGGCACGTGAATCAAGCTGTTTCACTAGGTACCACGCGACGGTAGCTAGTTATCACATGGCGGTAGCTCGGTTTATAGTATTGGAATGGATGTTTTAACTTCATTCTTTTGGAGTTTGAGAATCTTAGGCTGGTTGTTTGGTGGAGGAGCAGCAGCATCAGACAGAGGGATTCCCCGTTTTTTGATATTCGAAGCTCGGATTTGTGAGGAGAGTTCGAATCTACAGTGGCAAAGCTGAATTGGTCATTTCCATCCAGCTAGAATTCCTACCATGGCGCTGAAATGGACTTTTAGGGTAACAATCCACTTCCTTGGACATGTGAAGTACTTTGTTTTGGCATTTTAGCGTAGACGCTCCACGAGCACATGGAAGTGGTTTCCGACGAGTAGATCAGTGTATCTCAGTTTGTATTGCATTTAGATCTAGAATCAAAGTACGGAATAGAAATGCTACGTGAAGCCCATCCGTACGGATTGATCTAGATTGGTGATGTTTGTTTTTTTATATGCTGGAGAAGACTCTGTGGTAATTGCATAGATTTCGGAGTCACAGGTGTACAGATGGCTTCAGTGAGAATATTGGATGAGCTCTACAGGAAAACACACGAGTAAGGGGAAGAATTGATAGTCTGTCCCCTAGCACGCCGCAGTAGCACTACCGCCGGCGGTAGCTCCCTGTGAGCTAAATTGATTGTGAGTCTATCTCGTGGAGACCTGGGGGCTATTAATTGTGAGGCCTATCTCGTGGAGACCTGGGGCCATTAATTGTGAGGACTGTCATGTGGATACTAGGGGGCCGTTTGGTTGAGCATAAGCTTAATTTACTCAGCTATGGTGGTCATGAGTGCCAGCCTTGGGCATAAAGTGGTTATGCGTCGTGTGAATGGGCAAGGGGAGGCTGACCAGTGTCGAGACTTGCAAGTCTGATGGTTTGAGCAATGGGCGGTGGCTAACCTGTACCCACCATATGGTTCTCAACTTGGAGTGAGTCAAAGTACGTATATGGATGTTCACCATGACATTTTCGTAGCATAGGGAGAGTCTTTGGCTTTGAGCCTGGGAAAACTTGTAATGCTCAAAGGTACCATCTGGAGGACAGTGGCAGGGCCTAAAATCTCGGCACACCATTAATGTGCCACGAGTGCACGAGACGTATGGCTGGCCGTACTGATGTCTGTGGCGAATGGTGCTTAATCTGCACGTTCTGATTGTCATTATAGTGTGTCAGCTAATGCATGCAGGGAAGGATCACTGCCACCCTGAGTGAGGGGTGGGGTCATTATAATTTGGTCAGCTAATGTTAACCATCGTTATTATTTGTCATCGTTTCGGTGGGATGTTTTTTGCAGGTGTACTGGAGCTAAGAAGGAAATAGCAGGCTGGTGCCCAGAATTGCTAAGCTGGCCCTTGAAGGCCAAAGCGAATTTACCCGTATTTTTTTATTTTTTTCTTGTGGGGTCGTCCTGCATGCCAATGTATGCAAGACAATTTATTTTAAGTGAACATTGTAAGTCCTTAAGGCCAATATTATTTGTGTACTTGGTTTATCATTCCTATTTTGTGTGAGTCGACATTCAGTTGGTTGGGTTCTTATAAGCTTTCAATTAACTTCCGCTAGAATGCACATTATGTTAGGATGTGTAATATTGTTTTATGGTTTCATTAGTAACTCATTTGAGTGTCTGTAGTATATGGCGTCGGGCCCCGACCGGACCTTCTGTTATATGCTTTGTGATAGAAGGGGTGTTACACCTTGTCCACTATAGGGTATGTTAATGCAGGTACTCCGGATCATTTGGAGAAGCTTCTTTGAGGCGGCTGGGAGCATGAAGAAGCCATAGCCTGAAAAACGAAACTAAAAATTCTAATTTTAAAATCCCGAATTTAAAATGGTTTTTGGGGGTACCACGACGCAGTATTCTGCTACTGTCGCGCGGTAGCGTGACGAACTGGACTTCATCCCCCTCCGCCGGATCTCCCCCAAAATCCCATTTTCACAAATTTTTTGAATAAAACCTAGAGGGGAAGGAGATCTAAGCACATATAACTTAGATCCAAGAATCAAACAAGATCCTTGACAAAAATCCTCAAATCAAATTCAAAACATTTTGAAACCTCCATGGATCGTGCTCAAAATGATAAAATCTCTAAGAACTACACTCTAATCTCAACATACATGGAAATAGGGGAGAAAAGGAGTGATTTTACCTATATCTGGGGTTGCTCTGGCGAATGAACTAAGCACGGGAGAGAGAGAATGGAAAAGGAGAAGTGAGAGGTTCAACCTAGCGCTAGATCTAAAAAATCGAGCTACCGCGTCACGGTAACTCTACCGCCGACGGTAGCATGATTTGCTTCTAAATATCCACTATCATTGTGGGTAATAATTTAATGTGAAAGATAACTCAAGACCTCATGTGATGTGTCTCACAATAGCAGTGGCGTAGGTATGTGTGATAAGTTTCACTAACCTATAATCCATGTTTTGTTCTTAACTAGGAAAGGGTTCCAGTAGGTCCTAACCTGTATGCATATCGGATTAACACCCCACACAATGGCATTTGTGCAGCCCCTCATGCCCATCTGTCACTTAGTACGGGGCTAGGGAGACAACGTATTGCTTAAGAAAATTATTTCTTGAGCATACTCATGATTTTCATATACATAACATGATCATTATTTCACATCTCATGTTCATTAAAATCACACATAATATTCTGTCGTGTTGTCCTCTATCTGAGTGCTCTTTGTTTTTTTTTTCTTGTGGCTTTTTCGTATGACCAATGTGCATTATTTTTTTATGTTTGCAAAAATCAATTTTTTTGAAAAAACAATTTGTTTTTATTTTCAGTTTGATTTGTTTTTACTTTTACTAAAACAAAAATATATACAAAATACAAAAAAACTGTGGATCGTTCTTTCTTAGGACACGCATGACTAGAACATACAGCATAACGATCACATGCAATGTTTGATTTAGGTTTATTAATCCCCTTTAACATTGTTTTATTAGGTCGTGATGTGTTGAATCTATGGGTTCTTAGCTATTGAGTGCGACTAGATAGGATAGTGTATGTTGAATATGCCTCTAGGTATGTTTGAGAATTTAGGTAGCGTAATGATATTACATTGTTCACAAATCCCGAGAAAATGCACTCATGTAGAAATTCATTGGTACATGTTATAACACATGATATTGTGTCTAACATGCTAGAAATAATTTGAACAATCATTGTCATGGTGTTCCTATTTTTATATAAAGCGAGGACTTTGAGCCAATATTCTATTGAAAATGTCATTTGCATACAAGTTAAAGTGTATCTATCTATATGGGTATATTTTGATTGATTTGGGGTCCTTGAACTCAACAATGATATAAAATTGAAAGTGAAAAAAATTGAATGAATGAGAAAATAAATAATATATATATATATATATATATATATATATATATATATATATATATATACATATATATATATATATATACATACATATATATTTGGTAAATCGTATACTATCAACTCATGTGTCAAGGATACCCCCAAGAACTACCAACTTCTCTGGATAATTCTTTATGAGTATTGTGAGGATGAGCACCTTAGTCAAAAGAATCGTTTCAATCTTGTGCAACGACTGCAATTTGAGTTTGTTCTCCTTTTTCTAATCTTGATATGATGTAGATGGCAATGTGACATGATTTTTCACTTTATTTCTCTTGTGCTAGCATATTGCATTATTGAGATAAAATATGTACTAAAAATTATTTCTAATTGATATTTTTTTCATTTGATGCTACATGTACACATGTCATTATCTATCTAATACTTCTATGCATAAGAATTGAACTTATACTGCATTATATATCTATAACGCATATGTACTAGTACACGGTTTCTATTCCTGAATCTTACAATATTACATTGTATTAACTCTATAAATCTGTTAGTATTGTACTCCAAATTGGCGTGTATTTAGTTTCACTTGTGTTGTCCAAATTTCTTTTACTTTGAAAAACCCGTCAAATCAACTGATTTTTTTGGGTAGGTCTATATTCATGGTGTTCCACTCAAATTTTTCCCTATGCTAGTTGACTGTTGAGTGCTAGTCACCCAGGAGAAGATCTCACATAGGGGAAGCACACACATGGGGGAGCACATACATAAGGGAAGCACACATATAGGGGGAGCACATCTATAGGGGGAGTCGTATTGGGTACTTCAACATGCCAAAGTTAACAATTACTGATTGGATTTCACTATACCATGTAGCTTTGCAATGATTCCTCGAATACTTAGCTGAGTACATTTAAATAGGCATAAAAGCTACTATCTTCTTTCACTTCCTCTTCTTTGTATCCCCGGATTCACCTTTAGCTGTCTTTTTACCGATTATGTCGTTGCAAAGCGACTCAGCTACTTCGTCCCGATCTGACGCGACATGAATCCTTTCTAAGGTGGTTATAAACTTGCTACTTTCTATTCAAAGCCCTCTTCGACTTGGAATTCACAATATCAAATACCGTGTTGTATTTGATCATACGAGGATGAGTATAATGTGCAGGTTTATAGGTACAAAAGAACGAGAAAATCAAGTTCTGGAACCTACCGTCGAGCGCTAGCGCTACCGCCTGTGCTAGCTTCTGAATTAATTCAGGACAATTGCTCTGTAGACTACTCCATGGCACTATCCTTACCATGCGGGGCTAGCTCTCTAGATGACCGTCGAGTCATCGCGCTACTGCCTGGAGATAGCTACTTACCGTGCCACGATATCATGAAAAAGTAGGAAAAAAAATTTATCTCAATATTTTCCAAGTATGCAGGACAACTGTCACATCCACGCGCATTGACCTACATCCGGGCACTAGCTCTACTGCCAGCAGTAACTTATTTTTCCAAAACATATGAAAGCGCGCGTTTCTTTTCTTTGAAATGTCGAGAGAGACGTATTCGAATTCTAAGGTCCATATGTCGTTTTAGAGCAACGTTCTACCGTCTCCGTCGTAGAAAGAGAAAGTCACCTACCTCTCGTTTGCGCACAAAGATCTCCAGTAAGCAAACAACTACAATGACGTAGAGGAGTTGATTGGGTGTAATAGAACAAAGATCTTTAACACCAGCCATGCACCACTCAACGGAGGAATCGTCTTGAGGGAGAATCACTTTAAATCTTCTTTGCTCTCTTATTGTATTTTTCTATTTTCTATTTGTTTGTCGGTGAGGAAAATCGACCAGTGAAGGTCGTTGGAATCCGGGAAGGGTTCCGTGAGAAATCTCCTCGGGGAAGGGATGTCTAGATCAGAGGATCTAGTGGGGATCTAAGACACTTCTGGGAAGGAAGGTGAAGAGTCGGCTCAAAGACCTTTCCAACAAGGGAATGGGAGAGAGCCAACCGGTCCAGGTAGTGGGTCGGTATAGAAAATGAAAAGGAGTTTGTATTTCACCGCCTCCAATCTCCAGCATCATGGAGATCTAGTTATTCTTAAGTGTAAACCACTTTCATTACTTTTGAATTAAATTATTTTTTCTTTATTCTTGTTGTTATTTCATGTTTGTATACTTGTGGATCTCTGAAGGGTGTGTGAGCCTCTAAAATGCGAAGTTTTTTTGGATAAAACGAGTTCTATGACCTGCCGCTACGTGCTAACAAGATAGCGCCCCACGGTGGCATCCAGAACCAGTTTTCCTTCGTGAAAATCATTTTTTATATTCTTCAATTAATTTTAAAACCTTATTCACCACCTATAAGGTTGGCCAACATATCCAATAGAAACAAGACAAGCAACACAGCCAGACTCTAAAATTTGTCGAACACGTACCTCAAATATGATTGGAGTGTCCTGATTGGACAAGCCATACATGCTCATGGGTTGGACATTATCCATCATGAAATCTAAACGCTTGACTTTAATTTGGATGACTGCATCATATTTGTTCAACCAATTCATGCCCGAGATCACGTTGAAATCTTCCAGATCTAACACCTTCAATTTTGCATACACTAGGAAACCTCCTAAAGGGAAAGGGCATTTCTGAATACCCTGATTCAACACCACCAAATCTCCTGAGGGGAACTTAATATTATGAGGATCATCAAATCGATCGGTATCCCAATGATGTCGGTCCACAAAACTCTTAGCCACAAAAGAGTGAGTAACACCAGAATCAAAAAGAATGAGAATCCATCTATTCTTTACTTTAAAATCACCTATAAAATCACACCTCACTGATATAACATGAAATTTAATTCCACAATCAAAAGTTATCAACTAGGTTAGGATCAAACCTAAGATCACCTGGGTAGACGACTGAGCCTCTTCCTTGGTTAGCACATTCAACTTTCACTTTCCCTTGTCCAAGTGTTGCAACTACGGTGGTGGTAGATCCTGTAGTAGAACTGCCTTCAATGCCGGATGGGACTGGGAGCACTCAGAATTCAAATTCTCTTCTGATTGTATTGAAAACAAGTTTATCCTTCTTCCAACAGTTGGCAAGATCGTGTCATTTCCGCTTGCAAAAAGTATAGACAAGATCTCCTTTGGGCGGATTTTGAATCGCATGCACCTGAAGCTACTACTGAACACCAAATCTCTTGAAACACTTTTGGAAAGGATGGCCTGAACGACCATAAATGCCACTCACCTCTTTGCTCCCTTTTTTCGAAGCAGTTTTGGGTGCCCGAGAGCTTCCACTATCATCATCCTTTTTCTTATCCTTTCTCATCTTCAACAGATGATTCTTCGCATTATCAATCACCTCTACCTCAAGGCAGCTTCAATGGCTTCCATATAACTTTCAGACTTGTAGGCATTGCATAATTGCTAGATGTCACTTATAAGTCCTCCTAGAAAGCACTTAACTTTACCTGTCTCAGTGGTGACCAACTACAAAGCAAACTTGCTCAACTTGCTGAACTCTACCTCATACTCGCCAACTGTGAGTTGTTGTTGCTTCAAGTGTAGAAAATTATTCATCAACCTATCTTGCTCGACTGAAGGCAGGAACGTCTTCAGTAACATTGCCTTAAACCTTTCCCATAAACACCCACTAGGGAGGGTCTCTTTCTCACGGATCCACCAGCCTTTAGCGAGGCCCTTTTAATAGTAAGTTGCCACCATCACCTTTTGGCCAATAAAAATTCTTGAATAATAAAACATCTCCTCTATGGCTATAATCAAATCATCTAAGGCCATAAAGTTGTCCTTCCCATCATAAGTGTGGGTATTAGATGCTGGAAATGAGTAATAATATTCATCTTTGGTGGTAAGTGAGTAGGAGGCACAAGTGTAGTGGGAGGATTAGGTACAATCCGACCCACCGCAAAGTCATGCACCCTAGGCTGCTGCCTGATATGTAAAATTTAGGATTAATAATATCTCCAAATTCTATGAACTATAGGCAAGAGCATCTATCGTTCATAGTACGAGATATTTTAAAGTAAAATATCAAGTGGCGTATTTTTTCGGGCTGTTGATTACTTATACTCACGCAAATTAATATTATAGTATCAATATAAAAAATTGGTTAATTAAACTATAGAGAGAAATTTTAGGAAATAAAAAATAACACTTGATCTAGAATCTCTTTAAATTAAAATAAACTTTCATGAAATAATAAAATGCAAACTTCTAATTACTTAATTTGACCATAGTGGTTCCCAAAATATGAAAGAGCCTCTCTCAAGAATATGCTCTCGACTAAACTTAGGTTGATCGATTAAGACCCCTCGGCCAGTCGAAACCCATAAGCTTGCTTAAGTAGGTGAACCCCACTATTGGATTTGACTCCAATCCGGAAGATTTTTGTCGTTCTCTCTAGAGGACTTCATGCAACTCCTATTTTCTTTGAGTGATCTCCTGGTATACACAACCTCTCAGTAAAACCTAGGATACAGATCAAGGATTGAAGAACATATTCATGTAAAAATTTGTGAACCGCAAAAAATGGGAAACCAGGTCGTAGGAATGCTCAACCTATTTGAGCCAAGTAAACAAGATGCAAATAGAAGAGCATGTAAATCTTGTACTATCAAACTTATTTACAAGGTGAGGTATACATGGCGAGACATGATACTACCTTGGTATCTCGGGAAGCCATCTGGCTTAGGAGGCTAGTAGAGAATATCCACGAAGAAGTGTGAAAGTGCAGCTAGATCTGATATATACTCTAGAGTGGGGTGAATAGAGTATATGGTGCTTGAAAACTTTTTACAACAATTGTTGTAATATGAGTGAGCAGGGAAGCAGTAATAAATCTAATCATAGAACTATACTAATCAAAAGCTAATCACAGAATAATCACAGCCAGAAACAAAAATAAAGACAAGCAAAACCAGATGACACAAGGAAATATATTGGTTCCCCTAAACTTGGGTACATCCACTCTTCTACCACCCTAGGTAGGAATCCACTGCTGGATGAGTTGATCAGGTGTCCTGGGCACCAATGAGCTTTTGATAAGGTGCTCAAAAACCAAATCAGATTTTTTGATCAGGTGTCTTGCCACCAATGAGCTTTTGACAAGGTGCTCAAAAACCAAACTCAAACTTTTGAAGGGAGTTTGAGAAACCCTTTACAGAGATGGGGGTGAGAGAGTGATGGAAGTCTTCTCTTTCTCAGATCAGCTGAGAAGACTATGTGGATTGATGGTGTCAACGCTCCCCCTGAGTCCTTGAGATCTTCAGGAAAAGAAGCTTTGTTGTAGGGTGATAGGCCTTCAAAAGTTGAGCTCCAGCAAAAGATGACTTCAGTAGCAACTGAAATGTTAGATGTCTGGAGTCTTGAAATATGTTGGCCTGGAACACTTGAGACTGAGAGATCAGAGGATTTCAGAAAAACTTGATCTCCTTGGATGTGTGTTCTTGAGAATTCTTTGAGACAGAATATTTTTGTTCTTATTCTGAAGATTACTAGTGTCTATCTGTGTGTATTAGAGATTCAAAAATTCTTCTTTTATTATTCTCTGATACTGAATGGAAAAAACAATCTCTGTTAAGAATAGCCATTGGCCTGCATTAATTGCATCCTTAATTGCAAAATGTCTTCTGGAGGAAAGTCCATAGAAATATTCCTTGAAAATCCCTTGAAACTTGGTCCAGAAATGAATGAAAACGGCTAGTAAATCTTCAGAATTAATTGCAGAATAACTCCTTAACTGATTTGAATTTGAATCTAGAAACATCCTTGAAGTTATCTGAAAACGTCGAACTGAGCTCTGCTATCGTTGAACTGAGCTCAGCGATATGGATAAATACAGCAGCAGAACATCGTCGATCTGAGCTCAAAGATCGTCGAACTGAGCTCAGAGATAGAGATCCAAAGCTGAGTCAAGATCGTCGAACTGAGCTCACCGATCGTCGAATGGAGTTCGACAATATGATGAAGTTGAGCTCAGCGATCGTCGAATGGAGTTCGACGATCTGTCGAAGTTGAGCTAGACGATCGTCGATCGGAGTTCGACGAATCATCGTGCTGAGCTCGACGATATGACTTAGTCTCAAACTAAAAAAGGCTTGGTCTTGAGGGCAACTTCCAAACTTAGACTTCTAACCCTTAGACTCAATTCTAATTGACCTTTTGAGCTATACAGGAGGTCAAACAGTGGTTTCCTAGAGACATAGTGATCCTGACCCAAATTAGTAATAGGGTGTTCCAACAATCTCCCCCTATTTGGGTTAGGATTACTATTTACAGACTTTGGAAAATTTTAAATAACATACAAGCATCAATACAGAATAACAGAAAGAAAAGCTGGATATGCAGAACCACAGAGATATATATATATATATCATCCCAGATAATAATCAGAAATCACAGAGATTGTCACCTTACATTATAATTTCCTTTCCTTGCCCTTAACAAGTTTGATTTCTCTGTTGGGGTTGAGGGCTTCCTTCTTTGATCTAGTATCATCTGCTGCACCTAAAGTGGTTTGCTGTTTAGGCCTGGGAACTACAGCTTCAGGATGCAGTTCCATGTACCTGTCAGAATCAAAAAAATTGCTTGATGCATATCTTTCTAGCTCTTTCTTTCTCTGTTCAGACATTGTAGAGATGTTAGAGGAATCTCTTCCTTGCTCTTTATCCTTTTTGATCTGATCCAGTGCAGCAAGTTCTTTCATCCTTGCAGTCCAAGCAGCTGGATTGTTCTCAGGGTCTTCAAAAGGTACTGGTGGCTCATATCTGTTAGAAGGATTGTCCTGAGGAGGCCTGAATGACACAGTTTCCTTCAACTTATAGGGTAAAGGACCAGAGGTGGTATCAGATGAAATTTGTCCTTCCCTGGAGTATGGATGTTGCCTTGATTATCCTTTGGAGTAGACCTAGAGATCTCTTTGATTGCCTCTGTATCCTCCTCTCCTGGATTGAGAACCCCTGGATTGGCTTCCCCTATTATAGGATCTAGCATGTGGCTGATAGGGAGCTTGACTTCTAGCAGGGGGTTGAGCAGCAGAACTTCCACCTGCACCTGCATCAGGAGGAGGTGGTGGAGGAGGATGAGAGTGTTGGAATTGTGAAGAAGCCTTTTCATATTTCCTTTTCCTTTTCATTGCTTTCAGTTGATTCTTAGAGTACTGCATCCAATGCTCAGTGATGGGGCAATCATGCAGAATATAGTATGGTATATCATTGTTATCTTTGACCTTGGCAGGAGGTACTGTCTTTATGGCTTTGCTCCTTGCCTTTCTTTTCCTAGCAATGGTAGCAGAAGAATCATCAGAGTCTGTTATATACTCATCACTTTCAGAACTCTGATCATCATAAAGGGCATCAATTTTCTTCATCAAATCCTTCTTGAGCTGTATGGAACCAGATGAGGCAGCAGAGGGTATAGCAGCAGAGGTTGAAGCAGTAACAGTAGTGACAGCAGCAGATACAGAAGTTGTTGCAATTAAAGTAGAAGCAGTAACAACAGCAGCAGATATTGCAGGTTCTGGAGAAGTAACAACAGCAGCAGCAACAGATTCACTAACAGTAATATCAGTAGCAGAAATATCATCAGAAAATGCAGTAGGCTCAAACTCAGGTGCCTCTATCATAAGGATCTCCTTAGTGATTGGCTCAACAGCAGTAACAGAAATATCAGAAGCAGTATCAAAACTTTCAGCAGCAGCAGGGGCATCAACATCAGAAACAACAACAATGCTTTCATCAGAAGAAGCAGCAGCATATACTGAGTGGACAAATGAGGTGATGATGCTGGGGTCACAGCAAGAGAATGGCACAAGGGCCTTGGACAGATCCTCTGGGGGCTGGACAACAATTATCTCTAGCAGACATCTGAAGTATGCAGAATCAAATTCTGAGAGCAAAGACCTGAGGTCTAATGCAAAGAATGCAGCAGGAGGAATTTGATCTTGAGACACAGCAGTAGGAGTAGCAGGAGCAGGAGCTGAAGAGGCAGCAATAGCAGCAACAGCAGACAGGCTCACAGAAATAGCAGCAACATCAGCAACAGGCAGACTCACTTCATAGGGCATCTCCCCCTGCCTAGATTCAGACAAGGCTGGATCAAGGCACACTGCTGAAGGGTCAGCCTTAGGAAATAGAGTGGAGAGCCTGGCAGAAAGGGCTGCCACTGACAGGAGTAATGGAGCCAAGGAGGTCTCCAAAAGAAGAGATAGCCTGGGGGCTATCAATTCATACAACCTGTCAGCAAGGGCTGGAAGGTCTACTTGCTCCATGGTGACTGGAGCAGAGTAGAAGATGGAGGAGCAGCTGTGGGTGATGGTAGTGGAGAGCTGGTGAATGGGGGAAGAGATGGCTGAGGTGTGGGTAAGGTGGATATGGAGGACAGTGGGATGGAGATGGATGGGGTGAAGGTGGGTTGGTCAATGATCTCTTGTAGAAGATCTTGATAAGATGTTGAGGATGAGGGTAGCTCAGGAGGAGAGGATGGTGAATCATCCATAAATGAATCATTAATGAGGGTGAAGGAAGGATTGGAGGGTGATGAAGTGATATCTGGTTGAGGGTAGGAGAATAATGGATGGAATTGGTCTTCTGTGAGGGGAAGAGTAGGGATTGGAGATGGTGTAGATGTTGGAGAGGGGCTGGAGATGATGATGGTGGATGGAGTTGGAATGGTAGATGGTATGGGAAGAGATGGAATTGGAGGAGGAGGAGGAGCAACATCAGTAGGCAGGTCATCTACAGGGGCAGAGACCTGTGGGGAAGTGACTCTGAGAGTCCTGGTGCCTGAAGGAGTGCTGGAGGAGGTCCTGCTGGGCTTGATGATTTGTCTGTCCCATTTACCAAACAGGGCACAAGACAGTCTCTTGGATGCATTAATGTGGATTCTAGAAGAGACCAGCAGTGCAGGGCACCTATGCTGCAGAAACACCCCTATGATTCTTCCAAAGTTTACAAAACTTTTGTTTATCTTCTTCTTAATGAGGTCAAAGAATACCTCTCCCAAATTCAAATTCTTCCTGTCTACTAGGGCTCCCATTATACAGAGCTGATACCTTGAGATTGTATCATGAGCAGAGTGCTTAGCCAGTAGCACTTTGCCAACTACATCAGCCAGGAATCTGTATTCCACAGAAAGGTTCTTTTTCAAGAGCTTGCTAGGGTTAGCCTCTGAATGACCCATTCTGGCAAGCAAATCAGTATACTCTTCTCCAGACAAGTCAGCAGTATCTCCACCAGTTCTTAACTCAAAAACCTCTGTTAAAATTGCTGGGGTTAAGGGTACCTGAGTGCCAGATATTGATCCCACAATGGTGTTGTTGTCTTGATTGTGGGCAGTGTAGACCCATTCCTTAATCTCATCAGATGCAAGCTTAATCCTTGTGGTCATGATTGCTGCCAGATTCTGCTCTTTGAATAACTCTATAACGTCCTGAAAAACCTGGTCAGTTGTGCTGAAGGATTCCATGTCGATGTCGAAGCCAGCATTAAACTTCATGGCGGCGAGAACAGCAACAGACACAGCCATAGTTTCCTACAAAGATTCAACAAACAAAACGACCAAGTGCAGAAATGTTTGGAGGGAAAGAAAGTTCTTGCTGAGAAATCGAAAGCGCAAAGGAGAACGACGACGAAAAATGAATTTTATATTAGGGTTCGACGCAGAATTGGAAAGATTGTTGAACTCAGTTCGACGATCGAGGATTCTAAAGGAATCTGAAGAGTCTTCAACATCGTCGATCTCCGTTCGATGATATTGGAGAGCGTCGAGCTCTGTTCGACGATCGTTTAGAGAACAAAATCGTCGAGCGTCGTTCGACGATCGTTGACTGGAAGAGATAGTTCATACTATCTGAGAAACGCTGAACTCAGGTCGACGATTTCAGAAATCGTCGATCTCCGTTCGACGATCTGGGGGAAAATCGTCGAGCGCAGTTCAGAGATCAGAAAAACTCTAGACACTAAGAAAAATCAAGATGTTTGCCTAGTCTTGGTCAATTTTTAAGCTTTCAAAATCTTGGATATTATTTAAGACTTCCTCCATCTAACATTCCTAACTGATTTAGGAAGAAGGTGTGTTTCTTTTCATCCAAGGGCTTGGTGAAAATATCTCCCCTTTGTAAATCAGTTGAGATATATTGTAGTTCAATTTTATTATTTTCAACATTATCCCTTAAGAAATGATGCCTAATCTCTGTGTTTTGTCCTACTATGGTGGACTAGATTTTGAGCTATAGAAATAGCACTGGTGTTATCACAAAAGATTTTAGACTTCTCTAAGTTGTAGCCATAGTCTAGGAGTTGGTTTTGAATCCACAAGATTTGTGAACAACAACTGCCTGCAGCCATATATTCAGCTTCAACAGTTGAAGTTGACACAGAAGTTTGTTTCTAACGAAACCAGGAGACAAGTCTGTCACCAAGGAACTGACAAGTTCCACTGGTGCTTTTCCTGTCAATTTTGCATCCAGCATAATCAGCATCATAAAATCCAGTTAAATCAAATGCTGAGTCTTTTGGATACCAGAGAGCTAGATTTGGACAACTTTTAACATACCTGAGAATCCTCTTTACTAGTGTTAGGTGTGACTCTCTAGGGCTTACTTGGAACCTAGCACATATACATGTAGCAAACATTATATATGGTCTACTAGCTGTAAGGTACAGTAAAGAGCCAATCATTGCTCTATATGTTGTCTGATCAACAGGTTTCCCATGTTCATCAGCATCCAATATAGCATTAGTAGGCATGGGTGTTTTCATACAAGATGCTTCAGACATGCCAAATTTCTTAACCAATTCATTTGCATATTTTGTTTGAGAAATAAAGATGCCTTCAGCATATTGCTTGACTTGCAATCCTAGGAAGAAAGATAGCTCACTCATGCTACTCATCTCAAATTTAGAATGCATTAGGTTGGAAAACCTTCTGCACAATTTGGAGTCAGTAGAACCAAAAATAATATCGTCTACATAAATCTGTACTAGTAGGGTATGAGACTTATGGGTTCTAATGAAAAGAGTTTGGTCTACTCTACCCCTTATAAATCCATTTTCCAAGAGAAAGCATGCTAGGGTCTCATACCATGCTCTAGGAGCTTGCTTAAGACCATATAATGTTTTGTTCAATCTAAAAACATAATCAGGATAAGTTGGAGAGATAAAACCTGGAGGTTGTCTGACATATACTTCCTCTTTGATGTCTCCATTTAGAAATGCACTTTTGACATCCATCTGATATACCTTGAAGCCTTTATGTGCTGCATAAGCTAAAAATATTCTGATGGCTTTCAATCTTGCAACAGGTGCAAAAGTCTGGTCATAGTTTATCCCTTCTTCTTGAGAATATCCCTGAGCAACTAGCCTTGCCTTATTCCTTACAATTACTCTTTGATCATCCAGTTTGTTTCTGAATACCCACTTTGTTCCAACAATGGAGTGATCCTTAGGCTTTGACACTAGTTCCCATACTTTGTTTCTTTCAAATTGATGCAACTCCTCTTGCATTGCAATGATCCAGTGTGGATCTTGCTCTGCATCTTGAATGGACTGAGGTTTAATTTGAGATAGGAAGCATGTGTGAAACAGGTTTTGGTTGACCTGATTTCTGGTTTGCACACCAGCTGAGATGTCTCCAATTATTTGGGAGATTGGATGGTCTCTTGATGTTACTAAATCAACAGGGGGTGTTGATTGTTCACCAACCTGTGTTGTTGTTTCCTCTTGTGGTACAACAACTGGCTCTTCAAGTTGTTCTTCAATATGTTGAGCACTTTCTTCATCTTCACTGCTTTCATCCCTTTGGGTAACCTGTAACTTGTTCAAGTCTTCAACAAGAGAATGTTCCTGCAAAGGTTCTATGGTAGAAGAGATCTTCTCCTTGAAAGACATGTTAGATTCATCAAATGATATATGAACAGATTCCTAAATTTTTATAGATGATTTATTATAAACCCTATAAGCCTTGTTGATCATGGAGTATCCCAGAAACACTCCTTCATCAGCTTTAGCTTGAAATTTTGCTAAGTATTTCTTGTCATTGTTATGTATGTAGCAAATACAACCAAAAACTCTAAAATAATCAACTTTAGGTTTCTTCACTTTGAGTAATTCATAGGGAGTCTTTCCCTTTAGTTTATGTATCAAACTTCTATTCAGTACATAGTTGGAGGTGTTCACTGCCTCTGCCAAAAAGGATAGAGGTAGATGAGCATCTGACAACAATGTAGTGGCAGATTCAATAAGGGTTCTATTTTTCCTTTCAGCTACTCCTTTTTGTTGATGAGTTTTAGGAGCTGAGAAAGTATGCCTGATCCCTTCACTCTGACAGAACTCTTGCATAAGAAGAGAATCAAACTCTGTCCCATGATCACTTCTGATCAGGGCAATGTGAGTATTGAACTCAATCTGTATACATTTGAGAAACTCTGTCAGACACTTAAAGTTATCAGACTTCTTCCTTAGAAAGAACACCCAAGTGAATCTAGAGAAGTCATCTACAACTACTAAAGTGTAGGATTTCCCTCCTAAGCTTTGTACTGTGATGGGTCCAAAAAGATCCATGTGTAACAGATACAATATCCTAGGTGAATCACTCTTATTAAGTGACTTAAAGCTGTTTTTAGTTTGCTTGCCTAATTGACAAGCCCTGCAGAGTCCTTCCTTCTTGTAGGGGCCAGAAGGTAGTCCTCTAACAAGGTTGTCCTTGGATAGCCTAGCAATAGTTCTAAGGTTTAGGTGTCCTAGTCTCTTATGCCATAAAATATTTGGTCTACAGACAGAATTAAACAGGCAAATATCTACATTAGTTGAAAGAAAATCTACTAGATAGATGTTACCTTTCCTTTTACCTGTCAACACAGTTGTGTTGTCCTCTGACTTGATTTTGCATAATGCTTTGCTGAAGGTCACCTGGTAGCCTTCATCACACAGCTGACTGATGCTTATTAAGTTGTGCTTCAGTCCTTCCACATAAGCTACCTTCTTGAATGTTACTGATCCAATCTGGACTGCACCATATCCTTTAGTCTGTCCAAAGTTTGAATCACCAAAGATAACTTTGGGTCCAAGCTTGGCTCTAAAGGAAGTGAGGTTGTCCTTGTTCCCTGTCATGTGCTTAGAGCACCCACTATCCACGTACCATTGCTGGTTAGATGTTGGATAAGTCTTCACTTACATATAAGACAATTCATTTGTTTTTAACCCAGTTTACCTTGGGCCTAGGTTGATAACCTTTAAATTCTGAAATAAAAGACATCCCAGGTTGACTCTTATATCCTTCAGGATGATATCTCCTTGGAGGTATAATCCATTCAGTATAAGGGTTAAAGATTTGGGATGTAGGACCCTTAGGATTGAATTTTGATTTGCCCTTGAAAAACTTTCCAGAGCTCTGACCTCTGTTCGACGATCTTGGAGCTGCGTTCGACGATCTTGGGTCAGATCGTCGAGCTCCGTTCGACGGTCGACTATGGCTGAGTTCAGGTACTTGAGATCGTCGACCTGAGTTCGACGATTTTGCCTGAGATCGTCGATCTGTGTTCGGCGATCGTCGATCTTCATTTGGCGATCGTCGATCTCCGTTCGACGATTTCTCCTGGGACTTGGTTTTCTTGGGCAGATCAGAATTTTTCCTAGCAACCTCTACAACTCCCTTTCCTTTATCAGAAATGAATTTGATTGGAGTTGTTAAAACTATGGGTTGGCTGGATGAAGCACCCAAGCCCAGCGTACTGTTAAATCTGGAGTTCACTGTGCTTGTGATGTCCATCAACTTGATGCTTCTCCCATTAAAAGATTCTTCAAGCTTCTTGGCCTCAGACAGCTCACTTTTCAGTGAATCTATCTGCTCCCTACAGCACTCCAACTCCTGAGAGAGTTTGAGGTTTTCTGATTTTAAAGTATTATGTTCAGATAAATGATTTCTGAGAGAGATAATTTCTTTCTCAGATTTTAGCAGGTCTAAACACAATGCTTTAAATTCAGATTTAAAGTCCTCTGAGTTAAAATCAATAGAACTGATTACCTGATCTTCTTCAGGTTGAGTCTCTGAGTCTGACTCTGACTCCTCTTCTTCTGAATTATGTTGTGAGGCATTGATTGCCATCATGCAGAACTCTTTCTCTTCTGCATCATCCTCATCATCACTGGAGCTGGATGAGGCTTCTGACTCCTCTTCAGTCTCACTCCAGGATTCAGCAACAAACCCCTTTCTTGTATGTTTGTTTTTGCTTGATGAGGGTTTGCCATTGCCATTCCTCTTGGATTCTTTCTCCTTTCTTCTTTCTTTCTTGTCCCTTCTGTCCTTGTTTTTGTTTTCTGGACAGTCAGGAACTATGTGCCCTGGTTTCCTGCAACCAAAGCAAACAATGTCTTTATTATTATTAATGGACTTGTCATACCTTGGCTTATCATGTTCCTTGTATGATCTCCTTCTGAAGTCCTTTCTGGCCATCTTGTAAAATCTTTTGGCCAACAAACTGAGCAGCTCATCATTGCCTATGACTTTATCTTCAGGCTGATCTTCAGTTGCTTTGAAGGCTATGGTCTTCTCTTTTCTTATGGTTCGTGAGGCAATCTTCTGTTCTTCTTCTCTATTCTTGATGAGTAGCTCATAAGATTTGAGCTTACCCAATAGAGCTTCAGTGGTGATCTCATTCAAACTTCTGGCATCCTTGATTGGCCAGATTCTTGAATCCCAAGTGCTAGGGAAGCACATTAGAATTTTGTCATTGAGTTCAGTTAGTGAGATCTCTTTATCCAATGTCCTGAGTTCACTGACAATTAGACTGAGCCTGTTGTACATATCTCCCACTGACTCACTTTCTCCCTTCTTGAAATTCTCATATTGAGATATGAGGTGGGATCTCCTATCCTTTCTCTCATCAGCTGAGCCTGAGACTATTTCAGAGAGTTTGTCCCAAATTTCCTTTGCTGAATTGCATTCAGCCACCTTTTGAAATATGTGATCAGACATTGTTTGGGCTAAGATGTTCATAGCCTTGGCATCAGCTACCTTCCATCTCTTGTTGTCAACATCTGTTCCTGATGGAGGTGGAACAACATTTGTACTTGAGTTCTCTGGAGGTCTTGTACATACTGTCAAAACAGAGTTAAAAATATCTTCGTCAATAGAGTTCATGTACAGTCTGATCCTTGCTTTCCAAAGTGCAAACTTGGATAGATTGCACACTGGAGGTCTGGTGCTAGCATAATATTTGTTTTGGGCCATGATTTGTGAAAGCAAAATCTAATAATAAACTACAAAAGAAAATAGATCTAACTTGGGATCTTTTGGGTTCAGGTGTTAGCCTGTGCAACCACCAAGGTGTGGTATGTTTAACCAACCTCCCTCTGATACCAATTGAAAGTGCAGTTAGATCTGATATATACTCTAGAGGGGGGTGAATAGAGTATATGGTGCTTGAAAACTTTTTACAACAATTGTTGTAATATGAGTGAGCAGGGAAGCAGTAATAAATCTAATCACAGAACTATACTAATCAAAAGCTAATCACAGAATAATCACAGCCAGAAACAAAAATAAAGACAAGCAAAACCAGATGACACAAGGAAATATAGTGGTTCCCCTAAACTTGGGTACATCCACTCTTCTACCACCCTAGGTAGGAATCCACTGCAGGATGAGTTGATCAGGTGTCCTGGGCACCAATGAGCTTTTGATAAGGTGCTCAAAAACCAAATCAGATTTTTTGATCAGGTGTCTTGCCACCAATGAGCTTTTGACAAGGTGCTCAAAAACCAAACTCAAACTTTTGAATGGAGTTTGAGAAACCCTTTACAGAGATGGGGGTGAGAGAGTGATGGAAGTCTTCTCTTTCTCAGATCAGCTGAGAAGACTATGTGGATTGATGGTGTCAAAGCTCCCCCTGAGTCCTTGAGATCTTCAGGAAAAGAAGCTTTGCTGTAGGGTGATAGGCCTTCAAAAGTTGAGCTCCAGCAAAAGATGATTTCAGCAGCAACTGAAATGTTAGATGTCTGGAGTCTTGAAATATGTTGGCCTTGAACACTTGAGACTGAGAGATCAGAGGATTTCAGAAAAACTTGATCTCCTTGGATGTATGTTCTTGAGAATTCTTTGAGACAGAATATTTTTGTTCTTATTCTGAAGATTACTGGTGTCTGTCTGTGTGTATTAGAGATTCAAAAATTCTTCTTTTATTATTCTCTGATACTGAATGGAAAAAACATTCTCTGTCAAGAATAGCCGTTGGCCTGCATTAATTGCATCCTTAATTGCAAAATGTCTTCTGGAGGAAAGTCCATAGAAATATTCCTTGAAAATCCCTTGAAACTTGGTCCAGAAATGAATGAAAACGGCTAGTAAATCTTCAGAATTAATTGCAGAATAACTCCTTAACTGATTTGAATTTTAATCTAGAAACATCCTTGAAGTTATCTGAAAACGTCGAACTGAGCTCTACTATCGTTGAACTGAGCTCAGCGATATGGATAAATACAGCAGCAGAACATCGTCGATCTGAGCTCAAAGATCATCGAACTGAGCTCAGAGATAGAGATCCAAAGCTGAGTCAAGATCATCGAACTGAGCTCACCGATCGTCGAATGGAGTTCGACGATATGATGAAGTTGAGCTCAGCGATCGTCGAATGGAGTTCGACGATCTGTCGAAGTTGAGCTAGACGATCGTCGATCGGAGTTCGACGAATCGTCGTGTTGAGCTCGACGATATGACTTAGTCTCAAACTAAAAAAGGCTTGGTCTTGAGGGCAGCTTCCAAACTTAGACTTCTAACCCTTAGACTCAATTCTAATTGACCTTTTGAGCTATACAGGAGGTCAAACATTGGTTTCCTAGAGACATAGTGATCCTGACCCAAATTAGTAATAGGGTGTTCCAACAAAGTGTGGGGTCCCACTCCGCTACTCAGTGACAATGAAAGTGCCTTTAAACTGGTTAACAATCCAGTTTGGCACACAAGTACCAAGAAAATTGAGATCGAGCATGACTTCATTTGAGAGAAGGTGCTGGAGGGATCTCTTATGGTCGAGCATGTGCGGAGCGAGGATAACATCGCAGTCATCTTCATGAAGCCGCTGTCAAAGGGGCCATTTACACAGATATGGGGACTAGGGCTGGTTTCCACTTCTCACTTCAAGGGGTGTGTTGAATTTTTTAGGTGAAATTGGCAGCTTGGGTGGACTGTCCGCGCAGACTGGGCAGACTGTCCGCATGGATTGGGAGGACTATCTGTGCAGAATGTGCTAATAGTAGTGGCAGGATCGGTGTTCTGACCGCACAAACTATGTGGACAGGATTGACAGCTAGCCAGGTCGGCCAGTGGTTCTGTAGTTGACTTGTTCCCAGGAGGTCACCGAGCGAATAGGTTGGTATCCGCAAGAGTTGCGAACTCATCTGAAGTTTGATGAGTCTGGTGTGTTTGCGGACTCTACTAAATCTCGCATGTTCAGCTTAGGCTTGTGTCTTGGACTTGCTCGGGTGGTGCAGTTGGTAGTAACATCAGAGTTCGTTGGGTTGTGCGAACTGGATCTTGAGTTCGCCATTTTGGAGTCCATGCCACGAACTGTTGGAGGTATGGACTTGGTCTGGATTTGAAACAAGTCAGGTTGTGATCAGTCCGCAGATTCATTTGGTCAGATCAAATTCCCTTTCTATCTGCCGAGCTTGGCATCTTGGTATAGTTATGTGCTCGAAGTTTGCTGACTATAGAAGTGTGCGCAGGATGTTGTAAACTGGTGGAGGTATCCATAATATCCGCTGGTGTGGCGATCGAGTCTTGTCATGCCTTTATGTCGACAAGGCAGATACGCTTTATATCTGGCCTTGGTGGTGTAACATCCCATTTCCAGCTAGACCCCTAGGAGTGGTTTTGTCCATGACTAGGTCATGACAAACCCTAGGAAGCCAGAAATGGGCCAAGAGATAGGAGACAAGGTGTTGAAAATCATCATGGCCTGCAAATAGTAGAACTCTGAACAATGGTTTAGGATGACCATGGGGCTACACCTTCACCCCAAGACCCTACCACAACACCCCCAAATATTTTGGGAGGCCCATTAGAGCCATAAGGACCCATTGGGGTCGATCAAAGAGACTAAGTTGACCCAAGTCAACCCTAACCCTAAATTGGTCAAACTAGCATACTTAGGGTCAATTGACCTACTCCTAGCCTAGAGGACCTCACCTATGCCCTCCTAACCCTAAACGGGGTCACTAAGGACACATTGGGGTCAGCCTTAGAGGCCAAGTTGACCCAAGTCAACTTAAGCCCCCAAATCTGGTCAAGTGCCCTTACTAAGGCTAGGTGACCTCTAAAGTGTAAGGTAACCCTACATAACCCCACATAGGCCTTAGGGGAGGCCAATGGGTCACCAAAGACCACATGGGGTCAACCCAAATGATCAGATTGACCTAAGTCAACCCTAGCTTAAGCCAAGTCAAACTTAGCCCAAATGGGCTAACCCAAGCTCAAGCCCATCTCCCCCACTTTGGCTAACTTTATTTTGATTAATAATAATGATTTATGGGCTGCAATAGGCTGGAGTAGACATCAAAATTCGTCCATGGTGAGTAGGAGAGAGAAAACTCCATTTTCCCTTTAATGGAGGAGAGAGAAAGTGAGAAAAGAGTCCATTCATGGCCAAGGGTGACCAAGGGCCTCTCCAATTGATTCCAAAGGCTGAATACATTCCCCCTCATCAGTTTTGAGGAGTTTAATTGCCATGGCCAGCCACCCAAGGTGGCTGAATTCAATTTCTTCAATAAGGAGGAGAGAGAAAGAGTGGTCAATAATGGCATGGAAGGTGAAACCCCCACAAATCCCCCCATTGATGGCTGGATTCAACTCCTCAGGAGTAGGGGAGGAGTTTCCAGCATTCTTCAGGTCACCAAGTGGCTGAATTCAATGGGATTTCAGTTTCCTAAAATTCCCCATTAATGGTGGAAATGAGGATTCAAGCTATGACTCTCCCTATCCCCCTTTTGCCTCTTTTAATAGCTTCACCAAGGTTAGAGGAGACGTTTCCACCCTTCACCTGAAGAAACCAGGCGGTTTGGTAGTGAAGTTACAAGCATCGGAAAGCTCCACCACCGGCCATGGCGCACCACCACCACACTTGACGACAAGCTCGGTTAAAGGTCCTCCCCCTCTCCTTAACTCACGGGTAGATCATAGGTCTCCTTAGGTTTAAGTTTCGGGCTCAATCGAGCCCGATCCAAACCAAGATTTTCATGGTTTTCGGCAAAACATTATCCTATTAGAACTGCCGGAAAACACCTCTCCGGCGGCTGAGCCGCCGCCTGGCGATAGCCACCACCTCAACGGAGGTGGTGGTGGCGGTGGCCGGCCGGGGAAGGGGCTGGTGTCACAACCCGCATTTCCTCAACGAGCATATCGTATCAGAGCAAGAGGAACTACGGGTTATGATGCCACGTCGTGTAGGGGATAACTGCACACGCTCAGGCAACTCTTGACGCTTACTTTATAAGTTGAAATTCAATAGTTACATGCAGGAAAAATTTTGGATTCAATGGCCGTATCCCTCGGCCTTAGATAGTAAAATTGTCTTTGTACGCGGCGGAAATACTTTGTTTATTTATGATGAGCTCCTATATGCAGTCTAGAGTGATACTACTATAAGAACTCCTCTTTGTTTACGTCATTTGAAAAGTATGTGTTAGTTAAACAAAATATGTATGCATGATATACAATAGTACATATCATTAGTCAAAATAGCTAATGCAACCTACGAGAAAACCATCCCAAAAACAGGTACATATCATTCCATCCAAATGATTTACATTAGCAGTCTAGTTCATATTTACACAAAAGAAAACCACCAATGGTCCCAACAAGCTGACACGAACCCATTGGGGCACATGTATGTCTGTACAACAAAAAGAAGAACTACCTCGCTATGAATGCTCGGCTAGTTCCCAGGAAACGCCACCAACCAACCTAGCCGCTCAACCGGCTACAACCTGCACCTGAGGCATTCAAGACTGAATACCTCAGCAATCAACCAAGCTATACAAAAAGAGAGCATAAATGTCTTATATTATAACGAAGGGGCTTACCGACCCCACAGAGATGTTTCATCAAGTAACATGAGTGAACAAAACAAGTGGAAAACGCACCACAATCCATGCCAAATGCACCAAATGCGTACAAGTTCATCATGTCCTGCTCAAACCGCAGGAGCAAAAGGCAAAACACATGCCCATTCCATTATTCATAAGCCAAGAAATTACGATACTAGTGAAGCATAAGCAGCGGTTAAGTTCAATTTCGCAAGGGTCTTACCGGTGGCGGCCCTAAAGTGGAACGCACCAAACGAAACCAGCCCAAATCGGGGCCAAAGTGGTCTCTCTAACCACAAAAAAAACACAAAACCCGGTGGCCACAGGCTGAAACCACACCACCCCTTGCAAAATTCTCACACAAACGCTCCTGCCATGGTTCACAAATTCGCCTCGCAAAACGCCCCATAACCCAAGGTAACACGTTCCTTTCATCGTCCTCACACATGACGGCCAATTGCCAACGTATAGTATGATGAACTTCATCACATAAAAAGAATCACACGCTTTGTATCAAAATAGAATCACATGATAGGATTTGATTAACATGAGTACATAAACCACATATTTGGAACACAATCATATGTTTTTGAAAGGAAAAATCACCTCTCTTGATAGGTTACATGAATATGACGAAGTAGCTACATGAATTAAGCTAGCATAGGGCAAATTGATAATTACATGAATCACAAACCTAAACATGGGAGAGCAAAGTCGTTTAGCATAATTAGCATAAGGAATTAGCTACTTTGAATTTAGCATAAGGAATTTTAGCATAGGGAATTAGCTAATTTGAATTTAGCCTAGGGAATTTAGCATAGAACAAACAAGAGGATGCATCATACTTTGAATCAAGAAGAACAAACTAAGCATAGGGGAATTGAAAGAGCAATTTAAGGAAGAATTCAACACAAGATCTAAAGCTAGGAAAATGGAAAATTGAATCAAGAACGAAGATTGGCAAGGGTGGAGAACACCGCTTGCCTGAACCGAAACGATGCCGCGACGGCTGCTCTCCTCTTTCCTTGCCTTGCTTGCTCCCTTGCTCTCTTGCTTTCTCTTTGGGAATGAAGAAGAAGAAGATGAAGATGAAGAGAAGATGAAAATGAGCAACCCAAATCTCTGTTTCGGACTTATGTCATCCAGAACAGAGCTGAACCGTTCGATGCAGGATCAAGGAAATGAACGGCACAAAAAAACTGGAAAAAGTCGATTTTCGGGCAGGTCACGCCCTGTGTCACGCCCGTGACACAGGGCGTGTACCATAAGCGGCGCCGAAAGGCGGCAATTCCACGTTTATCCACACGGTACACGGCCGGGTACACGCCCGTGACGGGTCGGTCACGCCCGTGACCTAGGGCATGTAGCCCGTGTCTCGACACCTCGTCGACAGAAAGTGTCGACACTCGACCCAGCTTGACACGCCCTGTGACACGCCCGTGTCACAGGCTGTGTCCCCTCTCTCGACGACTCGACACTCGATACTCGACGCTCGATACTCGACGATCGACACTCGACACTCGACGAAGCGGGACACGGCCCGTGACACGCCCGTGTCACGGGGGCGTGTACCCCATTCGTCGAGCTCAACTCGACGCAAGAAAAATCGTCGAGTCAAGGAGGTCACGCCCAGGTCACGGCCTGGGTCACGCCCGTGTCAGGGGGCGTGTCTAGCACAAAAACAACCATTTTTCCCTTTTGTGAAAAATGTTTCTGAGACGTCCTAGACCATTTTTGCCTCAAGCACTTTTTACCCTTTTTTTTTCCTGAACCAGCAACTTATTTTGAGCTACATTACCCGGGCGCGAAAAAGTGCAAGCATTCCCTAAGAGGCCTCACCGAGTCCCTAATATGGACTCCGGTTTGCTGGGGAATCGTGCAACTCGGCAAACAAAACAGCCACTCGCAAGCCCGCGGGAAAAACCATGCTCAAACTACAGTCAAAACCAACGTAACGCCCATCATGCGTACGTAATCAAAACTCCGGGGCATTACAATCACTCCCCCTAACAAAAAGTTTCGCCTCGAAACTTTTCACAAAAACAAACACATAAGCAAACCAAAATATGAATACAACCAAACACCAAGTCACATACCAGCTTATCTACGGGAACAAATGAGGATGAGCCGCCCTCATTGTTGATTCGAGTTCCCACGTCGCGCTTTCCACATCCTGATTTTTCCATAGCACCTTTACCATAGGAATCTTCTTTTTCCGCAACACGCGATCTTGGGAGTCCAATATCCGGATGGGCATCTCCTCATAAGAAAGGTTGGGCGCTAATTGCGGCACAACGTCTAACACTTGCTTGTCATTCCGCATACACTTGCGCAATTGGCTAACATGAAACACATTGTGAACACCAGGAAAGTTCACGGGAAATTCCAGTTTGTAGGCGGATGCTCCAACTCGCGCAAGAATCGTGAAGGGACCCACAAATCTTGGGTCTAATTTGCGCTCTTTCCCAAACCGTTTAATCCCAACCATTGGGGAGACTTTCAAGAAAACAGAATCCCCCACCGCAAACGCTAATTCCGACCTTCGTCGGTTGGCATACTTTTCATAGCGCTCTTGGGCGATTCGGAGCTTCTCCCGAATAAGTCGTACTGCAACTTCCATATCCTCGAGCGCCTCTGGACCCAACAAAGGCCGCTCACCAACCTCAGTCCAAAAGAGTGGGGTCCGACATCGTCGCCCATATAACGCTTTGAACGGAGCCACTTGCAAGCTTTCTTGATAGCTATTATTATACGCGAATTCCATAAGCTGCAAACGTTCATCCCATGCTCCGCCATACTCAAGAATGTAACATCGAATCATATCTTCTACAATTTGATTTACTCTTTCGGTTTGGCCATTCGTCTGAGGATGATAAGCCGTGGAATATCGCAAATCTGTCCCCAAACCCTCTTGTAAACTGCGCCAAAAACGAGAGGTAAAGCGGGAATCTCTGTCTGAAATGATATTCATAGGTACACCATGCAGTCGGATGATCTCGTTCAAATAGAGCTCCGCTATTGTCTTCATCGGGTAGTTGACCTTAAAGGGTATGAAATGAGCACACTTGGTCAACCTATCCACGATCACCCACACATAGTCATGTCCTCGGGGAGATCTTGGTAAACCGGTAATAAAATCCATTGAGATACTTTCCCACTTCCAGGTTGGAATCTCCAATGGTGTCAACTTGCCACCAGGCTTCCCATGATCAGCTTTCACCCGCTTGCAGGTATGACATTCTGAGACAAATTGCGCTATATCTCTTTTCATTCCATACCACCAGACAATTTGTTTCAAATCACGGTACATTTTGGTTGAGCCTGGATGGTAGGCCATACTTGCGCCGTGTGCTTCCTTACACACCATCTCGCGAATATCCCCAAGCGCGGGAATACAAAATCGTCCACGATACTTTAACGTGTCTGCACCATCAATCGCAAAATCTGGTAATTCATCCTTTTCAGTCTGAAGAAATAAATGTAAAAGATCAGGGTCATCTTTTTGATGTTGTCTTGCAAGCACCAGCCATGACGGTTCTTCTACTACCGAATGACTTTGCGGGTCATATTTGCCCACCGCAATATCCATCAATAGAAATTCCTCCACAAGACGGTCGACGGAAAGATGAAATAATTTCCCCGTCTTCCGACTCAACGCATCGGCTACAACATTCGCTTTCCCCGGATGATACTGAATGTCCACATCATAATCAGCTACATACTCAAGCCATCGCCGTTGGCGCAAATTAAGTTCTTTCTACGTGAAGACATACTTCAAGCTTTTATGATCGGTAAAGATTTTACACTGTGCACCATATAGCAAGTGTCTCCACAACTTCAATGCAAATATTACCGCTGCAAACTCCAAATCATGCGTTGGGTAATTCTTTTCATGAATTTTCAATTGCCGAGACCCATACGCAATCACCTTTTTGTCTTGCATTAACACACATCCAAGTCCAACGTGCGACGCATCCACGAACACTTCATAATCCTTTCCTTCTGTTGGCAAACTTAACACAGGAGCGGTACATAATCTGTTCTTGAGTTCCAGGAATGAGGTCTCACACTTGTCATTCCACTCAAACGCCACATTATTCTGGGTTAATCGAGTCAAAGGTGCGGCCAACGTCGCAAAACCTTCGACAAATCTGCGATAATAGCCGGCCAAGCCCAAGAAGCTTTGAATCTCCTTGGGTGTTTCCGGTCTTCTCCATTCCATGACCGCAGAAATCTTTTCGGGATCCACTGAAATACCATGGTGATTAATGACATGACCCAGAAAAGCAACTTGCGGCAACCAAAACTCGCATTTGCTTAACTTGGCGAATAACCGTTGATCTCGCAAAGTGGCCAATACTAATCGCAAATGCTGTTCATGCTCCTCATCACTGCGGGAGTAGACAAGAACATCATCAATAAAAACCACCACAAATTTATCCAAGTAGTCCTTGAACACTCTGTTCATCATATCCATGAAGGCTGATGGCGCGTTGGTCAAACCAAACGACATCACCAGAAATTCAAAATGACCATGTCGTGATCGAAATTCAGTCCGCGGAATATCCGAATCCCGGACCTTGAGCTGATGATAGCCCGAGCGGAGATCAATCTTCGAAAATACAGAACTGCCACGCAGTTGATCAAACAAATCATCGATTCTTGGCAGTGGGTATTTATTTTTAATTGTCACCTTGTTCAACTCCCGGTAATCGATGCAAAGGCGCATCGATCCATCTTTCTTTTTCACAAATAACACCGGTGCACCCCAAGGTGATGAACTCGGCCGGATAAACCCTTTTGCCAATAAGTCATCCAACTGTGTACGCAACTCTGCTAGCTCACGCGGGGCCATCCTGTACGGCGCTTTCGCAATCGGTCGCGTACCCGGCTCCAAATCAATAACAACCTCGACATCACGATTAGGGGGTAGACCAGGAAGGTCAGTAGGAAAAACATCTGGAAATTCACGCACAACAGGAATCTCCTCTAAACGCGGCAAAACAGCACTAGTCCCCACAACGGAGAAAAAACAAGCAAAACAGTCGGAAACAAACAACGTCCGAACACATACCTCCGAAATCCCTGGAGAATCCTGACAAGAATCACCATACACACTTCCTGGCTGACCATCATCCTTGATGAAATCCAAGCGCTTTCCTCTGCACTGGATAACGGCATCATAACGGGCTAACCAGTCCATGCCCAGAATGACGTCAAAATCGTCCAAATCGATCACCTTGCAATCAACTCTTGCTATGAAATCCCCCAACAAAATGGGACAATCAATAAGACCCCAGTCAGCCACCACAGAAGCGCCGGAATGAAATTTCACCAAAAACGCATTCCCCACTCGCTCTGGTGTCAAATGATATCGATCCAGAAAGGTTCGAGCCACAAATGAATGGGTCGCGCCAGAATCAAAGAGAACACGCGCCCAACGGTTCTTTACCTTAAAGTTTCCTATAAGGTATATATGCTATGCTAAGAACTACACATAAGAGGCATACACAAAATGAGAACCAGAGGACTGAATCGAACCTGAGATAACCTGCGGTGACATCTGCGCTTCCTCTGAAGAGACTACATTCAACTTCCCTTTGCCTTTGTCCAAGCGCGGAGGCGGAGGCAAAGCCTGGAGTGGTGCGGGTTGCAACACAGCTTGCACCTGTGGGCACCTTGCGCGAAGATGCCCTGGTCTGCCATACTGGAAGCATACCTTGTCTTTGGCCCAGCAGCGGCTCACATCATGACCTCTTCTCCCACAAAATGTACACTCCAAGTCTCTGGTTGGCGCACCATGAATGGCGTGCACCTGCTCCTTCTTTTGCATCCCCAACCGCTTGAAACATTTTTCAAACGGGTGACCGGCTCGGCCACAGAAGCTACATAGTTCCTTCTTCTTCTTTACGTCTGACTCGTGGGACATTTTCTCTCCCACCAGCAGTCTCTTGCCCTGCCTCATCTGCTGCCCTCTTTGTTTGGCATTTTCGATAGCTTCTACCTTCAATGCCGCCTCAACCACCGTAGTGTAACTTGTCGCTCCATAAGCACTTGCGAACTGCTGCACGTCGCTGCGGAGTCCGCCCAAAAATCTCTTGACTCGATCAGCTTCCGTAGTCACCAAGCTCGGAGCGAACCGACTTAACTTGTTAAACTCAATTTCATACTCACTAACTGTGAGTTTTCTCTGCTTCAAGTACAAGAAGTCATTCATCAGGCGGTCCCTTTCCACTGCCGGTAGAAACTTGCGCCGTACTAGTTCTTTAAACACTTCCCACGAACAGCCCGCCCCTAGTCCTTCCTTTTCTCGTAACCACCAACCTTTCGCCAACCCTTTCAGTTAATAGGCAGCAAGCATCACCTTCTGTTCCTCAGTCACACCAGCATACACAAACATTTCTTCCAACGTAATCACCCAATCATCCAAGATCACGAAGTCTGCTTTTCCATCATACGTCGGTGGTCCAAGTCGCTGAAACTGCGAGATGAAAGTCATCGTAGGAGGAACCACAACTGGGGGTGTCGCTGCCACTGAAGGAGTCGAACTAGTGGGGCCTCTAACCATCTCTTGTCCTCTTGGTGCCAGCCCAGAGATCGCGGATGACATAGCTTGGAGCTGGGACTGGACCTCCTGCACCTGCCTCGTCAAAGCCTCATTACTTTGGCGAAGGCAATCCATCAGCGCATTATTCTGCGCGCCCGAAGACTCGCCCTCGGATTGGGGAGTTTGCCTTGTCACTGGATGCTTCGACATCCTATAACATGTTCACTCTTATCAAGCTCAAACCCAACAAAACACACAACGGCTATGTACAGACCATACATAAAGAAATATGAACATCAACTGCTAACTTGCTTTGGGAGTTTGAGAATGATGGTATGCATAACCTAAAGATGACTCACCGTCATCCCATTAACTTGTGCCTAAACCATGAATGCATGACTATCTTTGACCCAAAACCATGTGTGTACAGGTGTCATCATGTAAGTCTGAGCTTGGCACGTTGTGCTCATGCAATGTTATGTTATGCGTGATGTGCTATGCAATCTAGAAAAGGCCTTAATGCATGCCATGAGCGGTCGTACGCATCCCAATGCTATGCATCCCATACTACATAGCATTGCATGCAACGAATAAAAGAAAACGTGCTAGTCGCATCCATGTGGTGAGGTTATGCATCCCATACTACATAACCCTCACATGTTGCCCCTATGGTGGATCCATATACAGCCACATATTATGCATCCCATTCTACATAATATGCCCCGTATACTTCTGTTCATGCCATGAGTGTAGTGTACGTGCTTCGGCCAAGACATACTGATGGCACCTCGGTGTGTGTATGAGATGATGCTTACAAACACAAAAGACAAGGAAAAGTTTGCCCGACCGAATGTCAAGCAAACCTGCTCTGATACCAACTGTCACAACCCGCATTTCCTCAACGAGCATATCGTATCAGAGCAAGAGGAACTACGGGTTATGATGCCACGTCGTGCAGGGGATAACTACACACGCTCAGGCAACTCTTGACGCTTACTTTATAAGTTGAAACTCAATAGTTACATGCAGGAAAACTTTTGGATTCAATGGCCGTATCCCTCGGCCTTAGATAGTAAAATTGTCTTTGTACGCGGCGGAAATACTTTGTTTATTTATGATGAGCCCCTATATGCAGTCTAGAGTGATACTACTATAAGAACTCCTCTTTGTTTACGTCATTTGAAAAGTATGTGTTAGTTAAACAAAATATGTATGCATGATATACAATAGTACATATCATTAGTCAAAATAGCTAATGCAACCTACGAGAAAACCATCCCAAAAGCAGGTACATATCATTCCATCCAAATGAGTTACATTAGCAGTCTAGTTCATATTTACACAAAAGAAAACCACCAATGGGCGCCAACAAGCTTACACGAACCCATTGGGGAACATGTATGTCTGTACAACAAAAAGAAGAACTACCTCGCTATGAATGCTCGGCTAGTTCCCAGGAAACGCCACCAACCAACCTAGCCGCTCAACCGGCTACAACCTGCACCTGAGGCATTCAAGAAAGAATACCTCAGCAATCAACCAAGCTATACAAAAAGAGAGCATAAATGTCATATATTATAACGAAGGGGCTTACCGACCCCACAGAGATGTTTCATCAAGTAACATGAGTGAACAAAACAAGTGGAAAACGCACCACAATGCATGCCAAACGCACCAAGTGCGTACAAGTTCATCATGTCCTACTCAAACCGCAGGAGCAAAAGGCAAAACACATGCCCATTCCATCATTCATAAGACAAGAAATTACGATACTAGTGAAGCATAAGCAGCGGTTAAGTTCAATTTCGCAAGGGTCTTACCGGTGGCGGCCCTAAAGTGGAACGCACCAAACAAAACCAGCCCAAATCGGGGCCAAAGTGGTCTCTCTAACCACACAAAAAAACACAAAACCCGGTGGCCACAGGCTGAAACCACACCACCCCTTGCAAAATTCTCACACAAACGCTCCTGCCATGGTTCACAAATTCGCCTCGCAAAACGCCCCATAACCCAAGGTAACACGTTCCTTTCATCGTCCTCACACATGACGGCCAATTGCCAACGTATAGTATGATGAACTTCATCACATAAAAAGAATCACACGCTTTGTATCAAAATAGAATCACATGATAGGATTTGATTAACATGAGTACATAAACCACATATTTGGAACACAATCATATGTTTTTGAAAGGAAAAATCACCTCTCTTGATAGGTTACATGAATATGACGAAGTAGCTACATGAATTAAGCTAGCATAGGGCAAATTGATAATTACATGAATCACAAACCTAAACATGGGAGAGCAAAGTCGTTTAGCATAATTAGCATAAGGAATTAGCTACTTTGAATTTAGCATAAGGAATTTTAGCATAGGGAATTAGCTAATTTGAATTTAGCCTAGGGAATTTAGCATAGAACAAACAAGAGGATGCATCATACTTTGAAACAAGAAGAATAAACTAAGCATAGGGGAATTGAAAGAGCAATTTAAGGAAGAATTCAACACAAGATCTAAAGATAGGAAAATGGAAAATTGAATCAAGAACGAAGATTGGCAAGGGTGGAGAACACCGCTTGCCTGAACCGAAACGATGCCGCGACGGCTGCTCTCCTCTTTCCTTGCCTTGCTTGCTCCCTTGCTCTCTTGCTTTCTCTTTGGCAATGAAGAAGAAGAAGATGAAGATGAAGAGAAGATGAAAATGAGCAACCCAAATCTCTGTTTCGGACTTATGTCATCCAGAACAGAGCTGAACCGTTCGATGCAGGATCAAGGAAATGAACGGCACAAAAAAACTGGAAAAAGTCGATTTTCGGGCCGGTCACGCCCTGTGTCACGCCCGTGACACAGGCCGTGTACCATAAGCGGCGCCGAAAGGCGGCAATTCCATGTTTATCCACACGGTACACGGCCGGGTACACGCCCGTTACGGGTCGGTCACGCCCGTGACCTAGGGCGTGTAGCCCGTGTCTCGACACCTCATCGACAGAAAGTGTCGACACTCGACCCAGCTTGACACGCCCTGTGACACGCCCGTGTCACAGGCCGTGTCCCCTCTCTCGACGACTCGACACTCGATACTCGACGCTCGATACTCGACGATCGACACTCGACACTCGACGAAGCGGGACACGGCCCGTGACACGCCCGTGTCACGGGGGCGTGTACCCCATTCGTCGAGCTCAACTCGACGCAAGAAAAATCGTCGAGTCAAGGAGGTCACGCCCAGGTCACGACCTGGGTCACGCCCGTGTCAGGGGGCGTGTCTAGCACAAAAACGACCATTTTTCCCTTTTGTGAAAAATGTTTCTGAGACGTCCTAGACCATTTTTGCCTCAAGCACTTTTTACCCCTTTTTTTTTCCTGAACCAGCTACTTATTTTGAGCTACATTACCCGGGCGCGAAAAAGTGCAAGCATTCCCTAAGAGGCCTCACCGAGTCCCTCATATGGACTCCGGTTTGCTGGGGAATCGTGCAACTCGGCAAACAAAATAGCCACTCGCAAGCCCGCGGGAAAAACCATGCTCAAACTACAGTCAAAACCAACGTAACGCCCATCATGCGTACGTAATCAAAAATCCGGGGCGTTACAACTGGATTGCCGGCGGCAGAGCTTGGAAGCGGCTCCAGGCGGGTTGGATCCTGGCCGTTGGCTCAAGGAGGAAGATGAAGGGATCCCGTCCCTTTTGCTTCAAGATCCGTGCGGCTATATGATTAAACTATAGGAAATATTTTTATATTAATGTGATTTATGTCACAGATTTTGATATTTTTGGTTTTAAATTTTAAAAATACTTAGGCCCCTCTACAGAAAAAGTAACCAACATGAAAGGTGTAGTCCTTTGTGTCTACTTTATTTTAAAATGGGTTTGAACCCATTTGGGTGCATAGTCTGACCATGGCACCCATTTTGGTGGGACATATACTTAGGGCTAGGCAGTCATTAAACTGAGTGCCCACACCTCATCCCTGGTACAAATCACTTGAAATTTTGGAAGGGAGTTTAACGTAGCTATACCTAGGGCCTGCCCAAAACTCAGAATTTTTGGAGACACTTTGCTTAAAGTTTTTTGCTTTTATTTAATAATGCTAGGGTAATTTAATTAAGTGGTCAAATGACCTCCAAACCCTCCCAAATTTTGGAGAGTGGTCCCTGGCATCAAGATCTAGTTCTGTACAAAATTTTAACTCATTTGGATATGTTTTGGTTAGGGATTCACCAAACCCTAGTTTGGCTTTAAGGGGGTATTTTTGATTACAAGTGCACTATGAACTTAGGGTGGTTCCCTCCACTCAACAGAGGCTGAGGGTTTGGACACTTACTAGGCATGGATAATGCCACCTTCTTAAGAAAAATGGGATGTTTTAGACTTGATTTACCCTAGGGTTCAACCTCAAACCCTAAGGAAGGACTTTTGAGGGTTGTGAAGGAGATGGGGGCAAATGCCGTTGTATGGCCTTGGAAACTCAGTCGATTTGAGGGTAATGTAACCTAAGTTCTCTGGTAGGAACTTTAGAAGAGTTGGTGCAAGGTAGACACCTCAAAACCCTAACACTAGTTTTAGGGTAGGAGCACAAATTTGAAGATTCAACCTCTAAACCTTCCCCAAATATTATGAAACTTGGGTAGAGTAGGTTTTAGGCCATCTAGAACCTCTGGTAATTTCTGTAGAATTTTATGAATTATATTTCTGGTACTTCATTTGTTAAATGCCAAAAAGGCCCAAAATGGTGTTTTAATTAATTTGATTATTATGTGCATTAAAATCTGATGAAACTTGGTCAGATGATAAACTAGGGCTGGGTGAACATCTCTGAGTTTTATTACAATTTTTAATTGATTATATTTGGTACTTCCTTCATTAATTTCAGAAATGGGCTTTGGTAGAATAAAATTAATTATTGATGATATATCTGTTGAAAAATCATGAGGCTTAGGTTTTGATGTTCCCAGGCCAAAAAGTACTTGTCGAAATTTATTTATAATTTTTAGAGGTTTGTTTTCAGAACTTCCTTTACAAGGCCATACTTTTGAGAATTGGATAATTAATTAATTTAGGGAATAATTCTTTCAGAAAAATTATGAAACTTTACTTAGGGGTTTTATGTGCCCTTATAATCATCCTGGAATTTTCTCTGAATTTGTGGAATTAGTTTTGTTGAACATCCCGTTTTAATGATTTATTTTAGAATAAATTTGAAATAAAATTTAAGGGCTTAAACCTTGCTGAAAATTTGGGAGATTCTGAATTTTTAGATGATTATTCATTTTAAATTTAACATAAATTTATTGGAATTTTATCTTGCATAAATCTTGTACTTCATGTTCAACCTTGAGACTTTTGGCTTTTAGAATAAATAAATAAATTATCGGTTAAATTATGAAAATTAGGAAATTATGGATTCAGGCTACAAATGCCAATATAGTCCTCCAATAATTATTATATGAGCACTGGATGATCATTCGGTATACTTCCCTTTTTCGGGTCATATAGTTTAAGTGGTCTGCATTTAGCAAAACTGCAGGAAATCATTTCGGATATGAATTAGAGCATATGTGTTGGGTTTTGTTGGGTTGCTGGAAAGGATAAATAGAGTTAGATGCATCATTGGAAGATAAAGTGAGTAGGGTGTGTTTTGGCTAGGGTTTAGAGGCGCTCGGGTCCGACGAAAGATCGTCCTCCCAGAGGAGAGGTGGAGTCGAATCACCTTAGGATTAGCCTATTGTAACATGAGAAAGTAATGGGAAGGGGATCAACCGATAATAAAAATAAGTACCTTGCGAAAGGGAACGTTGGGCGTAATCCCAACATAGTTCCTAGTGCCCCTTGAGAGCCCTTCACAGGGAATACTGGGGGCAGTCCTGGGTTAACGTAAACTGTATTAACAAGCTGAAAAGAGTAACTTAGTAATTAGGGTTGCACATTTCACGAACACAGATAGCACATGAAGATAGCTGTGAGCTTCGGCTCGGATGGTTAAGAGACGGACATTTGGGTCCGGGGAGCTTCGGCACGATTGTTTGAGACGGGCGTTTGGGTCCGGGGAGCTTCAGCTCGGTTTTTGCTTACGTTAAATTTGCATATGCATAAAAGGAAAGAAAATTAAGGTGGTGGGTCTTCGGTATTGGAGGGTCGATGCACCGACGCCAATACGTTGACTTGGCAAGTATGGTTAGCACTTTGCTAACAGAAGTACGGTGCGCTAGCCGGCAAGAGTACGGAGGAGTCTGCTTCGTGCACCAAGCGTTGAGGCGTACAATAGGTCTGACCGGTACTACTTTACTGGTTTAGAGGTGGGCGAGGCCCAACCCACCACTTCCGTCTGCCACTACGGAGGTATCCTGGGAGGTTACGGCTCCAGAAAGGGGGAACTAAAGGTCTGTGTGCACAGAGTCGGGTGTGTGTGTTGCACTTGCATGTTCCATCATACCCACTTGCATGTCATAGCATAATCGATTCTTTTAACCCCTGACACCTAATGTATAAGTGGAATGGGACGCTTATACATTAGGACCTGTAAAATGACCCCTTGGTCTATAAGCTTGTGTGGGCAAGTTTATAAATTAAGGTCAATTTTGATATATATATTTACAGCTGTTTGACAACCGACACCCCAACGTATAAATTGGTATGAGACTTTTTATATGATGGGAGCCTTGCAGAAGACCCCTTGGCTTATGTATTCTCATATAAGTGAAGGTTACTTTTCATATTTCACCTTATTGTCAATCTCTATTATAGAATTGCTAGTATAGGTCCGCTGCCATCTGTTTTGATTTTTCTCCACCTTCAAGTCCTCCCCTTTCTTCCTCTCCGCTCGGTGCCTAGGAGCCATGGGGGAAGGGGTGGGGGATGATAGGGCTTAGTCTTTTAGACTAATGGTTTTCGAACCGCATCATTTAGGGGATCGTGGAGCCCAGCATGGAGGATCAGCCCCAGAGATCGATACGCTTGGAGGTGGGGCAGTCTAGCTCCGGAGTTCATACAGCCGGGACCGTGAGTCTCGACCTTGAGTAGTTTTTTCTGCTTTCACTTCAGCATAAGTGATTTTGTAGTGAGGATATCATGTACCGGGCATAAGCCCATATTTTAGTACTCTGATGTATTATTCTGTGGACACTCCCTTCGTGGAGATTTATTACTATGATATGTGATTTTTTGTGGACTGTTAGTTTCCATTACTTCATTATGCTACTTTTCTGTGATCGAATTGGCCGGCAGAATCGGCGCTTTGTGGTGATGACTCTTTAGGGCGTGAAGGAGTCACCGCAAAACGGCGGTTCTGGGCCTAAGACCCCGGTGTTGAAAAAGAAAAAAAAGAGGGGTCTTACAAGTGGTATCAGAGGAGACCTCGATCGAAAAGTACCAGTCCACAACCCTGGGTCACCCCCGCGCGACTTTAGTTTGGGGACAAACTAAGCAGCGGAAGCCGTGGTGTGCCCATATGTGGGATCACATCTAAATTGTCCACTTTTTATTAGGTATTGAGTCGATTACCTACTAATACAGTTCGTTTTGCATCCCCCAACTCAGCCCACCCTACAAGGTGGAGCTCAGCAGACTCCGGACATTGCACCACCTCCCATGGTCCCCACACCTTTCCTTCATTCAGACATGGGGCAAACTCTTACAGCTATCCTTGAGGCCTTCCGGGCTCAACAAGCCCCGGCCCAGCAGCCAAACCCAGGGGCCAACTGGATGAGCACCTTCCGAGGACTCTCTCCCCCGTCCTACTTTGGGACAGAGTCGGCAGTGAGGACAGAGGAGTGGCTGGATGTTATGTACGAGATGTTGACCGGGATACGGTGCCCCCGGGAGGAGAGGGTGGCTTTGGTGGTATCTTGCTTGGAGTCGCATGCCAAGAGGTGGTGGAAGACGCTGTTGGACATGACGTTTGCCGATAGGGAGGTTGCGGAAATTACTTGGGAGGAATTCAGGGCCACGCTGCTGGAGCATTTTGTTCCATAGTCGGCCAGGGACGAGTTGGAGGAGCGGTTCTTACAGCTGAAGCAGGGCACCCGGACGGTGGTGGAGTACCATCGAGAGTTCGACCATTTGGCTCGATATGCAGGTTCTTACCAGCTGGACGAAGCAGGATACATCAAGAGGTTCTATAAGGGTCTGAAAGAGGAGTTGAGGGAGGCTTTGTTGTTTGTATCCGACGATCCTATCTCCCGGATTTTGGAGATGGCAAAGAGGATTGAGGCTGATTGGCACACCACTCGGGGCCGGAAGCGGCAAGCGGAGGATCAGGGCCGAAGGGCCAGAAATGATCAACGACGAGGCGCTATACCAGATGTGAGAAGGACGGAGGAGCAGCCTCGTCAGGAGGTGAGGCAGGAGACGAGATAGCAGGTGATATTTGCCCCTCAACCTCTTCGGATACAGGAGATGCCGAGACCCGAGGGTATGGCGTATCCCCCACCGGAGTGCTTCCATTGTCATCAGGTGGGACACCTCCGGAGAAACTGCCCCATGAGGGGGGCACCACCTCCAGCACCACAGGGTGGCCCACCTGCCCAGCTTTTCGAAGGCCGAGGACGCGGCTGAGGACGTGGTTACCAGGGAGGAGATCGAAGACAGGAAAGGGAGCAGGCATATGCCTTGCACCTGGCACAGCCTCGAAATCCAGAGCGGGTCATCACAGGTAAATCAAGATGTTTAAATTGTTTAAATTAAATTCCCGTTCTCAGTTGCCCAACAAGTAGAACTGCCCTAAGTAGAATAAATAGGAAAGAAAACACGTTATAAAATACAAAGACATTTAATCATCCCAGGTATAGTCTTCATCAGCGGCAAGCCCGCCTATACTCTGTTCGACACGGGTGCCTCGCACTCGTTTGTGTCAGAGGCCTTTCTGGAAGGGCTGGAAGGAGTGGAACGGTTCACAGGCCGGATGAGGAGGGTGCGTCTACCCGATGGATCGGAGATACTCACCTCAGCCCACTACATCATGGAGGCAGAGATTGGAGGAAAGTCGTTCGAAGTTCCGGCAACGGTCCTGAGGATGCCCATCTTCGAGCTGATCCTGGGCATGAATTGGTTACAATGGAATCATGCCCAGATTGATTGTCAAGCGAAGAGGATCACCGTGAGGCACGATGACTCTTTCATCATCATCGAAGGTATAAGACCTGCCTCACGTATACCCTTATCTTCATTACAGGCCGTTAAGGTCTATCTACAGGGGGAGGAGGTCTACGTGGTGCTGTTTGAGATGGCGGAGGCCACGAACTCTATATCGAATATCCCGGTGGTGCGGGAGTTTGAGGCGTCTTTCCAGAAAAATTACCCGGATTACCCCCGCGCAGGGAGCCGGACTTTCAGATACAGCTTGTGCCGGGGGCCAGGCCAGCATCCAAGGCACCTTATCGGATGGCCCCAAGCGAGTTGACAGAGTTCCGGAGCCAGCTCCAGGAGTTAGTGGAAGCCGAATTTGTCCGGCCAAGTTCTTCACCGTGGGGAGCCCCGGTATTGTTCGTCAAAAAGAAAGACGGGACTCTCAGACTGTGCATCGACTACCGTGCACTAAATCGGCTGACGGTCCGGAACACCTATCCACTGCCAAGGATAGACGAGCTGTTCGACCAGCTGCAGGGAGCGCAGTTCTTTTCGAAATTAGATTTTAGGTCAGGATACTACCAGCTTCGGATTCGAGAGAAGGACATTCAGAAGACTGCTTTTAGTAGCAGATATGGTTTATTCGATCTTAGGGTGATGCCCTTCGGGCTCACCAATGCACCATCAGCGTTCATGACCCTCATGAACCAGGTTTTCAAGGAATATCTAGATGTGTTTGTCATCGTGTTTATCGATGACATCCTCATCTACTCGAGAACGGAGGAGGAGCACACAAGCCATCTGGCACTGACCCTACAGAGACTGCGGGAGAATCAATTATTTGCAAGTTTAGTAAATGTCAGTTCTGGCTGAAGGAGGTGGGCTTCTTAGGCCATATTATGAGTGGAGCCGGGTTGGCAGTGGATCCGGCAAAGATTCAGGCAATTCGAGATTGGCCGCAGCTAAAGACAGCCACCGAAGTACGAAGTTTTCTAGGACTTGTCGGTTACTACCAGAAGTTTGTGGAGGGATTCTCTTGAATCGCCCGCCCGCTCACTTCCTTAACGAAGAAGGAGGTACCCTTCGTGTGGACCCCACAGTGCCAGGCAGCTTTCCAGGAGTTGAAGGATCGACTAAACTTGGCTCCGATTCTTACTCTCCCCTCGGGGAGGGAAGGATATCAGGTCTACACCGATGCTTCCTACCATGGTATGGGAGCTGTACTGATGCAGAAGAGTCATGTGATTGCATATGCGTCTCGCCAGTTGAAGAAGCATGAACAGAACTATCCGGTGCATGACCTTGAGATGGGGGCGGTCGTTTTTTCCTTGAAGGTCTGGCGCCACTATCTTTATGGAGTCCACTGCGACATCTACTCCGACCACAAGAACCTGAAATACGTGGGCATGCAGAAGGAATTGAACATCAGGCAGAGGCGCTGGGTGGAGTTCTTAGCAGATTATCAGTATGAGATGCACTACCATCCAGGGAAGACAAACATGGTATTCGACGCGTTGAGTCCGAGAGCTGCCACTTCCGAAGCCGGGCCCCAGGATATGTCTATGGAGCTGGTGAGGAGATCGGAGGATATGCACATCACACTGGTGTCGACCGAGGACCCCGAGCTTTACATGGAGTATTTAGCTGCGATGAGTGCTATAGACGATATCCGGGACCGAGTCAGAGATGGGCAGAGGCGAGATGCCAAATTGGAGCCGATATTCTGGGCCTTGGCGAACGGTACAGCATTGGATTACACGATGAGGGACGGTGTGGTATGCTTTAGAGGTCGGACTTATATACCGGAAGGAGGCCAGGTCCGGGAAGATATCATGGCGGAGGCCCACCGCAGCAGATACTCGGTGCACCCGGGGATCACGAAGATGACTGCAGATTTGAAGAAGACTATGTACTGGCCAGGCATGAAGAAGGATATCACTCGGTTTGTGACCAACTGCGAAGCTTGCCAGCTAGTGAAGGCGGAGTGCAAAAATCCCGCGGGTTTGTTGCAACCACTCCCGGTACCAGAGTGGAAGTTTGAAGACATCGCGATTGACTTTATTCACGGTCTTCCCCGATCACGAACGAGAAATGACTCGATTTGGGTCATCGTCGATCGGTTGACAAAGGTAGCCAGGTTCATTCCGATCAGGAAGGATGACGCTGTGGGAGTATTAGTACGGAGATTTGTGGAGCAGTTCGTTTGATATCACGGGGTGCCCAAGATGATCGTGTCGAATCGGGATGGTCGGTTCACTTCCAGGGAGTGGAGATCCGTGCAAGCTTACTTAGGCACGCGATTGACCTTCAGCACCGCGTTCCATCCCCAGATGGACGGGCAGACAGAACGCACCAACCGGATGCTGGAAGATCTTCTGAGGCTATGCATTTTGGACCGCGGGGAACCGTAGGAGAAGCTCTTACCCCTGGTTGAGTTCTCCTATAACAACAGCTAGCAGTCCAGCATCAGGATGGCGCCTTATGAAGCCTTGTATGGAAGGAAATGCCGGACCCCGCTTTCTTGGATTCAGGACGAGGATCGGAAGGTGTTGGGATCAAATTTTGTTGAATACACCGAGGCTCAGGTGATGCTGATTAGAGACAGGATGTTAGAGGCGTAGAGCAGACATGCTAAGTACTATGACGCCCGGCATCGTCAGGTGGAGTTTCAGGTGGGGGACCGAGTGTTTTTGAAGATCCGACCCATGAATGGAGTTTCACGGGTGCGTGGTCGGAGGAAGAAGCTCACCCCTAGGTACATGGGCCCTTACAGGATCCTGGAGCGGATCGGGCCCCTAGCCTACAGGCTGGAGTTTCCACCAGAGCTGGCAGCTCTGCATGACGTCTTCCACATTTCTTCGCTGAGGAGGGCTCTACTATGCCCAGAGCAGCAGATTTTGACCACCGAAGGGCCCGTAGCTTCAGACCGGTCAGTTCGCTTTGAGCCGGTTCGCATTGACGACCGAGGAGTACGGATCTTGCGTCGCAAGAAGATCCCGTTAGTCAAAGTCCTGTGGAGGAACCACGGCCAGGAGGAGCATACCTGGGAACCGCAGGACCTGATGCGACAAACATACCCAGAGCTGTTCAGTCAGGTATACCTCATAACCCCTCAAGATGTTTAATTTATTTTCCTACTTTAAACTAGTAAGGGTTGCTTTAGGCAGGTAGAGTCTTATCTTTTGTTTATTGGGGGCTTATCCTTTGTTTATTGGGATCTTGGCTCACCAATTAGGCGAATTGGGTATAGACTTAGGTTTCCCTCAAACCTAATTTAGCAAACATGGCGTCATGATGGGATGTTACAAGTTTTCTTTTCTACGGTAGAAATTCTCGTAGGCTTAACCTTGATTTCAGGGACGAAATCTTTGTTTTGTTTATTGGGATTTGTAACATCCCATTTCCAACTAAACCGCTAGGAGTGGTTTTGTCCATGACTAGGTCATGACAAAGCCTAGGAAGCCAGAAATGGGCCAAGAGATAGGAGACAAGGTGTTGAAAATCATCATGGTCTGCAAATAGTAGAACTCTGAACAATGGTTTAGGATGACCATGGGGTTACACCTTGACCCCAAGACCCTACCACAATACCCTCAAATATTTTGGGAGGCCCATTAGAGCCATAAGGACCCATTGGGGTCGATCAAAGAGACTAAGTTGACCCAAGTCAACCCTAACCCTAAATGGGTCAAACTAGCATACTTAGGGTCAATTGACCTACTCCTAGCCTAGAGGACCTCACCTATGCCCTCCTAACCCTAAAAGGGGTCACTAAGGACACATTGGGGTCAGCCCTAGAGGCCAAGTTGACCCAAGTCACTTAAGCCCCCAAATCTGGTCAAGTGCCCTTACTAAGGGTAGGTGACCTCTAAAGTGTAAGGTAACCCTACATAACCCCACATATGCCTTAGGGGAGGCCAATGGGTCACCAAAGACCCAATGGGGTCAACCCAAATGATCAGATTGACCTAAGTCAACCCTAGCTTAAGCCAAGTCAAACTTAGCCCAAATGGGCTAACCCAAGCTCAAGCTCATCTCCCCCACTTTGGCTAACTTTATTTTGATTAATAATAATGATTTATGGGCTGCAATAGGCTGGAGTAGACATCAAAATTCGGCCATGGTGAGTAGGAAAGAGAAAACTCCATTTTCCAATTTAATGGAGGAGAGAGAAAGTGAGAAAAGAGTCCATTCATGGCCAAGGGAGACCAAGGGCCTCTCCAATTGATTCCAAAGGCTGAATACATTCCCCCTCATCAGTTTTGAGGAGTTTAATTGACATGGGCAGCCACCCAAGGTGGCTGAATTCAATTTCTTCAATAAGGAGGAGAGAGAAAGAGTGGTCAATAATGGCATGGAAGGTGAAACCCCCACAAATCCCCCCAATGATGGCTGGATTCAACTCCTCAGGAGTAGGGGAGGATTTTCCAGCATTCTTTAGGTCACCAAGGGGCTGAATTCATTGGGATTTCAGTTTCCTAAAATTCCCCATTAATGGTGGAAATGAGGATTCAAGCTATGACTCTCCATATCCCCCTTTTGCCTCTTTTAATAGCTTCACCAAGGTTAAAGGAGACGTTTCCACCCTTCACCTGAAGAAACCGGGCAGTTTGGTAGTGAAGTTGCAAGCATCGGAAAGCTCCACCACCGGCCATGGCGCACCACCACCACACTCGACGACAAGCTCGGTTAAAGGTCCTCCCCCTCTCCTTAACTCACGGGTAGATCATAGGTCTCCTTAGGTTTAAGTTTCGGGCTCAATTGAGCCCGATCCAAACCAAGATTTTCATGGTTTTCGGCAAAAAATTATCCTATTAGAACCGCCGGGAAACACCTCTCCGGCGGCTGAGCCGCCGCCTGGCGATAGCCACCACCTCAACGGAGGTGGTGGTGGCGGTGGCCGGCCGGGGAAGGGGCTGGATCGCCGGCGGCAGAGCTTGGAAGCGGCTCCAGGCGTGTTAGATCCTGGCCATCGGCTCAAGGAGGAAGATGAAGGGATCCCGTCCCTTTTGCTTCAAGATCCGTGCGGCTATATGATTAAACTATAGGAAATATTTTTATATTAATGTGATTTATGTCACAGATTTTGATATTTGTGGTTTTAAATTTTAAAAATACATAGGACCCTCTGCAGAAAAGGTCACCAACAAGAAAGGTGTAGTCCTTTGTGTCTACTTTATTTTAAAATTGGTTTGAACCCATTTGGGTGCATAGTCTGACCAGGGCACTCATTTTGGTGGGACATATACTTAGGGCTATGCAGTCATTAAACTGAGTGCCCACACCTCATCCCTGGTCCAAATCACTTGATATTTTGGCAGGGAGTTTACTTAGCTATACCTAGGGCCTGCCCAAAACTCAGAATTTTTGGAGACACTTTGCCTAACGTTTTTGCTTTTATTTAATAATGCTAGGGTAATTTAATTAAGTGGCCAAATGACCTCCAAACCCTCCCAAATTTTGGAGAGTGGTCCCTGGCATCAAGACCTAGTTCTGTACAAAATTTTAACTCATTTGGATATGTTGTGGTTAGGGATTCACCAAACCCTAGTTTGGCTTTAAGGGGTTATTTTTGATTACAAGTGCACTATGAACTTAGGGTGGTCCCCTCCCCTCAACAGAGGCTGAGGGTTTGGACACTAACTAGGCATGGCTAATGTCACCCTCTTAAGAAAAATGGGATGTTTTAGACTTGATTTACCGTAGGGTTCAACCTCAAACCGTAAGAAAGGACTTTTGAGGGTTGTGAAGGACATGGGGGCAAATGCCCTTGTATGGCCTTGGAAACACAGTAGATTTGAGGGTAAGGTAACCTAAGTTCTCTGGTAGGAACTTTAGACGAGTTGGAGCAAGGTAGACACCTCAAAACCCTAACCCTAGTTTTAGGGTAGGAGCACAAATTTGAAGATTCAGCCCCTAAACCTTCCCCAAATATTATGAAACTTGGGTAGAGTAGGTTTTAGGCCATCTAGAACCTCTGGTAATTTCTGTAGAATTTTATGAATTATATTTCTGGTACTTCATTTGTTACATGCCAAAAAGGCCCAAAATGGTGTTTTAATTAATTTTATTATTATGTGCATTAAAATCTGATGAAACTTGGTCAGATGATAATCTAGGGCTAGGTGAACATCTCTGAATTTTATTACAATTCTTAATTGATTATATTTGGTACTTCCTTCATTAATTTCAGAAAGGGGCTTTGGTAGAATAAAATTAAGTATTGATGATATATCTATTGAAAAATCATGAGGCTTAGGTTTTGATGTTCCCAGGCCAAAAAGTACTTGTAGAAATTTATTTATAATTTTTAGAGGTCTGTTTTGAGAACTTCCTTTACAAGGCCATACTTTTGAGAATTGGAATTATTAAACCTTGCTGAAAATTTGGGAGATTCTGGATTTTTAGGTGATTATTCATTTTACATTTAACATAAATTTAGTGGAATTTTATCTTGCCTAAATCTTGTACTTCATGTTCAACCTTGGGACTTTTGGCTTTTAGAATAAATAAATAAATTATCGGTTAAATTATGAAAATTAGGAAATTATGGATTCAGGCTACAAATGCCAATATAGTCCTCCAATAATTATTATATGAGCACTAGATGATCATTTGGTATACTTCCCTTTTTACGGGTCATGTAGCTTAAGTAGTCTGCATTTAGCAAAACTGCAGGAAATCATTTGGGATATGAATTAGAGCACATGTGTTGGGTTTTCTTGGGTTGCTGGAAAGGATAAATAGAGTTAGATGCAACATTGGAAGATAAAGTGAGTAGGGTGTGTTTTGGCTAGGGTTTAGAGGCGCTTGGGTCCGACGAAAGATCGTCCTCCCCGAGGAGAGGTGGAGTCAAATCACCTTAGGATTAGCCTATTGTAACATGAGAAAGTAATGGGAAGGGAATCAACCAATAATAATAAGTATCTTGCGAAAGGGAACGCTGAGCGTAATCCCAACATAGTTCCTAGTGTCCCTTGAGAGCCCTTCACAGGGAATACCGGGGGCAGTCCTAGGTTAACGTAAACTGTATTAACAAGCTTAAAAGAGTAACTTAGTAATTAGGGTTGCATATTTCACGAACACAGATAGCACAGGAAGATAGCTGGGAGCTTCGGCTCGGATGGTTAAGAGACGGACGTTTTGGTCCGGGGAGCTTCGGCTCGATTGTTTGAGACGGACGTTTGGGTCCGGGGCGCTTCGGCTCGGTTTATGCTTACGTTAAATTTGAATGTGCATAAAAGGAAAGAAAATTAAGGTGGTGGGTCTTCGGTATTGGAGGGTCGATGCACCGACGCCAATACGTTGACTCGGCAAGTGTGGTTAGCACTTCGCCAACAGAAGTTCGGTGCGCCAGCCGGCAAGAGTACGCAGGAGTCCGCTTCGTGCCCCAAACGTTGAGGCGTACGATAGGTCTGACCGGTCGTGCTTTACTGGTTTAGAGGTGGGCGAGGCCCAAACCCACCGCTTCCATCTGCCACTACGGAGGTATCCTGGGAGGTTACGGCTCCAGAAAGGGGAACTAAAGGTCTGTGTGCACAGAGTCGGGTGTGTGTGTTGCACTTGCATGTTCCATCATACCCACTTGCATGTCATAGCATAATCGATTCTTTTAACCCCTGACACCTAATGTATAAGTGGAATGGGACGCTTATACATTAGGACCTGCAAAACGACCCCTTGGTCTATAAGCTTGTGTGGGCAAGTTTATAAATTAAGGTCAATTTTGATATATATTTACTGCTGTTTGACAACTGACACCCCAACGTATAAATTGGTATGAGACTTTTTATACGATGGGAGCCTTGCAGAAGACCCTTGGCTTATGTATTCTCACATAAGTGAATGTTACTTTTCATATTTCACCTTATTGTCAATCTCTATTGTAGAATTGCTAGTATAGGTCCGCTGCCATCTGTTTTGATTTTTCTCCACCTTCAAGTCCTCCCCTTTCTTCCTCTCCGCTCGGTGCCTAAGAGCCATGGGGGAAGGGGTGGGGTATGATAGGGCTTAGTCTTTTAGACTAACGGTTTTCGAACCGCATCATTTAGGGGATCGTGGAGCCCAACATGGAGGAGCAGCCCCAGAGATCGATACGCTTGGAGGTGGGGCAGTCTAGCTCCGGAGTTCATACAGCCGGGACCGTGAGTCTCGACCTAGAGTAGTTTTTCTGCTTTCTCTTCCGCATGAGTGATTTTGTAGTGAGGATTTGATGTACCGGGCATACGCCCATATTTTAGTACTCTGATGTATTATTCTGTGGACACACCCCTCGTGGAGATTTATTACTATGATATGTGATTTTCTGTGGACTGTTAGTTTCCATTACTTCATTATGCTACTTTTCTGCGATCGAATTGGCCGGCAGAATCGGCGTTTTGTGGTGATGACTCTTCAGGGCGTGAAGGAGTCACCGCAAAACAGCGGTTTTGGGCCTAAGACCCCGATGTTGAAAAAGAAAAAAAAGAGGGGTCTTACAGGTGGTGCGACCTTGGCGGACTTGCTGTCCATCCTAGTCATGGATGTTGGGTACATTGGTTTAAATGTACCTGATTTGAAGAAGCCTCACCCAACTCAATGATATACATCAAAATGTATTTGATGTGTTTTGAGTTTACTTGTGCAGGCTAAGTATTTGCAGGAAAGAAGAAAAAGTTTCTAAGTCCATGTGTCGACACCTTGAGGGAAAGTGTCGACACTTAAGAAGACTTGTGTCGACACCCAGACAAGCAGTGTCGACACTTGGAGTCATTGTGTCGACACCAGGGATGCTGAGTCGACACCAGACAGAAAGTGTCGACACAAGGAGCTGTGTCGACACTCAGTGAAGAAAAGCCAGTGAAGCTGTGTCGACACTTAGCAGTTGTGTCGACACCCAGAAAAACTGTGTCTACACCAGAAAGTGTCGACACTTGGAGGCTGTGTCGACACTCAGCAAAAGTCTGCAGAGACTAAGTACAAGTGTCGACACCCAGAACAATGTGTCGACACTCAACAGAAGAGTCAACACTGAAGACATGTGTCGACACCCAGAACAATGTGTCGACACTTAGCTGAAGACTCAACACTTGAAGAAAGTGTCGACACAAGGAGCTGTGTCGACACTTAGCAAAGAACAGCAAAGTTCAAACAAATATTCTAAGCACAAGTGTCGACACTAAGGGAATGTGTCGACACTCAGCCAGAGTCTCGACAGAAGAAGAAAGTGTCGACACTCAGAGCAATGTGACGATACTCAACAAGTCTCAACACTGAAGACATGTGTAGACACCAAGAAGCCGTGTCGACACTTAACAGATTCAACACATGAAGATGTGTCGACACAAAGGTGTTGTGTCGACACTTAGAAGAATTCAGCAAGATACTGAAGTACAAGTACTTGTGTCGACACTAAATTTCAGTGTCGACACATGAAGAAGTAGTGTCGAGATATAATATCTACAACACAAGGAGTTGTGTCGACACCTTGTAGACTAGTGTCGACACTTAGACAACTTGTGTCGACACTTGGTCTATAAGTGTAGACACTTAAAGACAGAAAGTCTCGACACTTAAAGACAGTTACAGAATTTTCAAGAACTGACTGGATGACTTGACAGCTGCCATTCCAGCCGGTCTACAGCACCTGTCAGAGTTGTCAGAATTCAGTTATGAACCGGACCAGCCGGTTACCATGAAGAAGGCCTATAAATAGGCTTATGCTGTCTACAGAAAGTTGTTGAAGTTGTTGGATTGATGAAGTGGTTCAAGTGATCATTCACAAGATAAACACACAAGAAGATCTAGCTTTCAAGTGAAGATCTAAGAAGTTGGAGAGAGAGAGAGAGCTTCATCCAAGAAATCAGCTGTTGGAACCCAGCTGAGAAGAAGGATTCAGATTGGTCTGAATCTTAAGAATCAGAGATCAAGGATCAACTGCAGAGGAATCAGTCTTATTGTGTTCTACTTTCAAGACGCTTTGAAGAAAGCCAAGTCAGATTGATTTCAGCTGAGTTCTTCCAAGAACTCATCAAGAATCTCACAACTTATCTCTCTTTCATCTAAGTTGTTGAGTTTATACATTTTGTATTCATTATAACTTGTAGGATCCTTAGGGATCTGAGATTGTAAGCCTGCAATTATAAAGGCTGAGGGTAGGAGAGTTAAATCTCTGAGTGTAGGCCTTGGTGGCTGAGTGTAGGCCTTGGTGGCTGAGTGTAGGCCTTTGTGGCTGAGTGTAGGCCTTTGTGGCTGAGTGTAAGCTTTGTGGAAAAGCTGAGTTGTAGGGCCTTGGGCCTGAGGTGTAGGAGCCTGTTTTGGGTTCTGAGATAGTGGAGGAGTTTGGCCGAATCTAGTACACTGCTAGATAGGCGAAGGGGGAAAGTGGATGTACCCAAAGCTTGGGGAACCACTATAAAACTCTGTGTCTACTGTGTGATTGTTGTTGGCTGTGATTGCTGCATATGTACTGTGATATAGTAGATAGAATTCTGTGATATTATCTGATTGCTGCATAAAAAGTTAAAAAGATTCAAGTCACCTATTCACCCCCTCTAGGTGATTAGGAACACTATCTTTCAAGTGGTATCAAAGCGAGGTTAATCAAAAAGGACTAACAGTCTGAGGAGATCCCTTTTGGCAGATTCAGGTTAAGTCAATTACAGATTCAAGAAAATCGAGAAATATGGGTTCCACTGAAAATCACAAGGAATTGGGATCCATGAAGCTACCTATATGTAGGAAAGAAATCTTTGGGATCTGGAAGGAAAGGGTGAGACTCTTTATGGAAGCTTCAGACCCTAGGATTTATATCATAGTGAAGGAAGGGTCATTTGTGCCCATGAAGGTGTCAGTCCTAGATGTTAATCAGAGAACACCAAAGGATTTCTCTGAAATGACAAAGGATGAGATTGTCCTAGTCACCATGGACAAAAGGGCTCAAAACATTATAGTGAGTGCCATAGATGATGCAACTTTTCAGAATCTAATACACTGTAAGACATCCAAATAGATGTGGGATACCCTTATTGTGTATATGGAAGGTTCTGAAGAAGTTAGGCAAGACAAAAAATCCTTGCTAAATCAAGAGTATGAAAGTTTTAGACAAGGAAAGGGTGATAGCATAACTGAGTGCTATAAGAAGTTCTACAGGATAGTGAATGAACTCATGTCCTATGACAGAGAGTTCAGTAATTATGAACTCAATGACAAGTTTCTAAGGTCCCTAACAAAAGATTGGGACACCAAGATCTGTGCCATTAGAGAAATGGCTAAGTTGGCAGAAATTCCTCCACCTACACTGTTTGACAAACTGTTGTCTTATGAAATGTAGTTGACAGTGAGGAAAGAAGAGGAGAAATCCACAAGAAATGAACACAAGGAAAGAACAGTGGCCTTTAAATCAGAAGCCCCCAGAAAGTACAGATGTAAGTCACCTTCTCCACCTCTAAAAGCAGCTAAAACTGAGTCAGAAGAGTCAGCAAGTACAAAGTCTGAAAGCAGTGAAAGTGATGAGGACTTTGCTGCCTTCACTAGACATTTTCAGAAGTTCTTGAAGAAGAAACAGTGGAGGACAAGGCCATCTACTTCACAGGGAAGGGAAGACTCTTATCAGAAAAAGAGGTCTTCAAAGAAAGACAAGAAAAAGTCAAAGTATAGCAAAGCTACACTATCAAAAATTGTGTGATATTGCTGCAATAGACAAGGCCATGTTGTTGCAGATTGTCCAGAAAAGAGAAAGGAGTCTAGTGACAAGAAGAAGACTCATTTAAAAGGCAAGAAAGAAAAGTCATTTGTTTCCAAAAAGGAGAAGACCCTGTCAGATATCTCTTCATCAGAAACTGAGTCAGATGCTGAGGCATATATAAGATTGTTTGTTGAAGAAGAAGAAGAAGAGTTCATGCAGATTATGGAGTCTATATATGAATAAGAAGACAGACAATGCCAAGGGCTAATGGAATTAACAGAAAGTGACAAAATCCTGGAGCTGCCAGGACCTAGTAAGGTACAAAGTTCAACTTTAAGTTCAATTTCTTGTGCCACTACAGAATCAGATTCATCTTCATCAAGTGATGAGAGTGTATCTGAGTCTGAAGAAGATATTCATCAGCTGATAGATGAATATAAAGTACTGTTGCAAGCTTACAAGAAGAGCAAGTCCCTAGCCAAAAGTCAGGCAAAGGAAATTGCAAATCTCAAAGCTGCAGCAACAGATTCTGAGAGGTTATTTGATCAGAAGCTGAATGAGATAGCCAGACTGAAGCACATAACTGTGATTCAGATGGGAACTATATCATTTAAGAATGATCAAATCAAGAGTCTGGAGATTAATCTTCAGAAGGAGAAAGACTTGGTTGCTAGGTTTTCTAAACCTAAGTCTGTTTTACCCATAATTGATGAATTTATTCATCACAAAGGTAAAGCTGGACTGGGTTTTATAAGACCTGCAAGGACTGTTCAGTCTAAGTCTATGTCCAAGGGCAAAGCCCCAACACTCAACAAGCCAGCTGTGGATAAAATAGCTAATACTGTACCTAAGCAAAGGTACAATAAGTTTGAGTGTTGGTGTTGTGGCAAGGTTGGCCACTTTACAATGGACTGTTGGCACAATGCTAGTGCCAAAGTGAGTAGCAAACTGGCTGTTGGAAAACCAGCAGGTAGTCTTGTCAGGATGCAGACTAACAAATACCAAGGACCCAAGAATACTTTGGGTTCTAAGGTTCATTAATCTGTTTTGCAGGTGAGTCCAAGTTGCCATGCCCCAATATGGTACTTGGACAGTGGATGTTCCAGACATATGACTGGAACAAGGGAATTGCTAAAGGACTACATTCTAATTAAAGATGGTCCTAAAGTCACCTTTGGTGGTTCTGAAAAAGGAATCATCAAAGGGTTTGGTAACATCTCTAGTAACTTAGTTACCATTACTCAAGTGGCTTATGTTAAAGGGTTGAAACACAACCTAATAAGTATAAGTCAATTAAGTGATGTAGGGTATGACATCTCTTTTGTTAAGAATGATTGTCATATCAAGAGGTCAACTGATCAAGAGATCATTTTGACAGGTTATAGAAAGAGGAATGTCTACTGCCTAGACATTATGTGTGAGACCAATGGTTCTCAAGTGTGTCTTGTAGCAGATTAGAAAGTCTCTCATTGTGTCAAATAGCACAAGAGGCTAGCTCATCTAAAATACAAGACAATTGACAAACTCTTTAGCAAAGAGTTAGTGAGGAATGGTCCTCAAGTTAAGTGTGTTAAAGATGATATTTGCTCAGCTTGTCAAAAGGGCAAGCAGACTAGATCCACCTTTAGAAGCATAGAAAACAAAGATGCTATGAGGTGTTTATACCTCTTGCATATGGATCTCTTTGGTCCAATGCCAGTTCACAGCCTAGGTAGAAAGGTCTATACCTTTGTAGTTGTAGATGACTACTCAAGGTTTTCCTGGGTGTTCTTCTTAAGACAGAAATCTTAAACACCTACTGTCTTCTATAACTTTGTCAAGCAAATTCAGAATGAACTAAATAGTACAGTGGTCAAAATAAGAAGTGACCATGGTACTGAGTTTCAGTCTGATAGCATGACAAAACTATGTGAAGACTTTGGGATATTTCAAGAGTTTTCTTCACCTAGAACACCTCAGCAAAATGACATTGCTGAAAGGAAGAATAGAAACTTGATTGAGGCTGGTAGGACCCTATTAAGTGATACATCACTATCAGAATATTTCTGGGCTGAAGCAGTTAATACTGCATGCCATGTTATTAATAGGGCTACCATAACTAAAAGCCTCAACAAGACCCCCTATGAGGTTGTGAAAGGCAGGAAACCAAACCTATCCTACTTCAGGATCTTTGGTTGTAAGTGCTTCATACTTAACAATGGAAAGTCTTACTTGACTAAGTTTGCTGCCAAGTCCCAAGAGGGAATTTTTGTTGGGTACAACAACAATAGTAAGGCTTATAGAGTCTACAATTTGTCTACTCAAGTTGTAGAAGAGACTGTACATGTAGTATTTGATGAAACTAGGCTTATTAACAATGAGTTGTCTAGTAGTGTATGCAGCCCCACAGGTTTAACAAAGAAGATGGACAAGCTCACTCTAGAAGAATCTACTACAAGACAGCAAGTAGAGGACAGTGGCTGTTGTCCAGGGGGAGTACTACATGTACCAAATGTAGAAGAAGTACAAGGAGTACAACAAGATGATGAAACTGAAGAGGTTCAACCAGAAGTCAGGATGCCTCTAGCCAATAGGCATCTTAGAGATCATCCAGTAGAGCAGATCATTGGTGATCCAAGACAAGGGGTATAAACAAGGAGCAGAAATCTGAATGCAGCAATCTACTCCAGTTTTCTATCTCAAGTTGAACCAAAGAAGTTTGAAGAAGCCATTCTAGATCCATAATGGACTGAAGCAATGCAAGAAGAGCTGAATCAGTTCAAGAGGTGCAAGGTCTAGGAACTTGTTCCTAAACATAAAGACCATAATATAATAGGAACCAAGTGGATCTACAGGAATAAGATGGATGAATAAGGAGTCATCATTAAGAATAAAGCAAGATTGGTTGCTAAAGGATATAGGTAGGAAGAAGGTATTGATTTTGATCAAACCTTTGCTCCAATAGCCAGAATGGAAGCCATAAGGATGTTCTTGGCCTATGCAACCTATCAAGGATTCAAAGTTTACCAAATGGATGTCAAGTCAGCATTCCTGAATGATAATCTTAAGGAGGAAGTCTATGTGGAACAGCCTTCAGGTTTTGTTGATCCAACTCTACCTCATCATGTCTATAGACTTAGGAAAGCTTTATATGGGTTAAAGCAAGCCCCTAGGGCTTGGTATGAAACCCTTTCTAGTTTCCTCATTAAGAACAAGTTCTCAAGGGGGAAAATAGATAAGACTCTATTCCTTAGGGAATCTAGAGGCAAAGTAATACTAGTCCAAATATATGTAGATGACATTATATTTGGGTCTACTGAAAGTAGTCTTTCAAAAAGTTTGCAAAACTAATGCAAAGTCAATTTGAGATGAGTAGTATGGGAGAGCTAAAGTTCTTCTTGGGTCTCCAAGTAAGACAGACTGAGAGTGGTTTATCCATATGTCAGTCCAAGTTCACCCTAGAACTCATAAGGAAGTATGGTATGGATTCATCCAGTACCATGAAGACTCCTATGGGGTCAAGTATGTCTCTTAGCAAGGATGATGCAGGGAAGCCTGTAGATGAAACCTTGTATAGAGGGATAGTTGGCTCCCTATTATACTTGACTGCTAGTAGACAAGATATCATGTATGCTACATGTGTCTGTGCAAGGTATCAAGCCTGCCCTAAAGAATCTCATTTGACAGCAGTCAAAAGAATATTGAGATATCTAAAGGGCACTCCTTATCTAGGCCTCTGGTACCCTAGGAATGGGGATTTTGATCTAACAGGTTATTTAGATGCAGACTTTGCAGGATGCAAAGAATATAGAAAAAGCACTACTGGAACCTGTCAATTCCTAGGTGGAAGACTGATTTCTTGGAGTAGCAAAAAGCAAACAAGTGTGGCTATCTCCACTGCAGAATCAGAGTATGTGGCTGTAGGAAGTTGCTGTGCTCAACTTCTGTGGATACAACATCAGCTTGAGGACTATGGATTTCAGGAAAGTAGAACTCCACTATTCTGTGATTCTACAAGTGCTATTTCAATTGCACATAACCCTGTATCACATAGTAGAACTAAACATATTGAGATAAAATATCATTTTCTTAGGGAGCATGTAGAGAAACATGATATTTTACTAGAATATGTTAAAACTGATAATCAACTAGCTGATATGTATACTAAGCCCCTAGAAGAAGCTAAGTTCAATAGGTTTAAGATTGAACTAGGAATGATAAACTTAGAGTAAGTTTACAGAACTAGAAATGGCTAAGTAAAAAGGTGTCGACACACAGAGATATCTGTGTCGACACAGAAAATTGCTGTCGACACTTCAGGGAAAAGGTGTCGACACATCTAGAAAGTTAGTGTCGACACTTCAGAATATTAGTGTCGACACATGACAAGTTGGTGTCGACACAACCAAGGTGGTGTCGACACATAGTGTTTACTCAGAATTATCTAAGTAAAGTCTCGACTAAATGTCGAGTTAAGTGGTGTCGACACATAAACAAGTGTCGACACATATAATCTGTTGACTAAACTTGTGTCGACACATAGGTGTCGAGACATTATAAGTCAGTGTCGACACTTATTGCCAGTGTCGACACAATTTAAGTTGGCTGCCCGCCTTTTCATCTTCAAAATTAGAAAGGTATAAATAGAGTTTTGCCTTAGTTTGTCGACACGCTTTCAAAAGTTTCGAGAACAAAACTTCTGTGTCGACACCTCTCTTCTCTCAAGTCAAAATTCTTCAAACCCTAATGGCGCCAAAGCTTGAGGAGAACGTCAACGAAGGATACGAACTGGTGCGCAATGCATTTGATGATGCCGACCAAGAAATCAAGACAGTAGTAACCCTATTTGCAGACTCAAGGTTAGAATATCTTGTTTCAGAGCCTACAAAGATCTGGAAGAAGGAAGTCTTGGAATTCCTTAATGGAGCTAAGGTAGACGAAACTGGATTCAAAATCAAATCCAGGGTTCATGGTGAGAAGGTGAAGGTATCACCTAAGAGCTTGAGGAAGATTCTACAGCTACCCAGAACTAAGGAAGAGGATGAAGTAACAGCTTCCAAGACCAGAGATGCATTGGTATGGTGTGGTCTGGATTCTAAGATGAAGATTGGATCAGTGTTTCTTAGAAAGGGCATGAATAACCAAGAGAAATTTCTGTCTGAGATAGTTGGCAAAGTAATCCTCAGTAAGCCAGGAGGGCATGATAGAGTATCTGCCTCTATGTTCAGTATTATGACAAGGATCATCTTCACTTTGCAAACAGATTGGTATGTGATAGTTCTTGAGAAGATAAAAGAAAGCTTGAAGAAGCCCAATCTAGGCAGGATCATAAGTCTATACCTAGCTAGTACCATACCAGAGGTTATGCAATAAGATGCTGGAAGCAAAATCAACCACATGAGAAAAATGGATATGAGAAGTTTCTCCAGATGGGACAGGGTGTTGTCTAAGGAAATGCCAACCCCTGAGAAGGAAATTCCTGAAAAAGTATCCCCTCAAAAGAAGAAGAGGAAATCTGCTCCAGTGGATCAAGTTCCATCAAGTAGCTCTGATAGTGAAGAACAAGTGGTCTTCACACCTGATGAAGAAGACACAGGAACTGCTGTGAAGTCTCCAGCACAACAAGTAGATGCTGAAATCCAGGGGGAGCTACCTCAAGCTAGCCCCATACACAAGGATCACATCCAGGGGGAGCCTCTAGTTGTAGAAGAACCAACTACACTAGAAAGTGAACAAGCAAACAACATCATCCTAGAGCAAACTCAGCTGGATAGCCAAGTCCCAGATGCTGTCATGGAAGACACGTCTGTTGAAGTTGTAGTTACTGATCCAGTGGTTGAAGAGCCCAGAATTTCTCCTGCTCAGTCTCCACAAGAATACACCATGGAAGATTTATTCCTAAATCTGGATCAAGCAGATTTTGACAAGGAAACTAATGCTGCTGAGAGGGAGAATGCTCCAGTTGAGGGGGAGCAAGTAGTTCATGTTGCAGAAACATGAATCAAGGCAGGAGACCATAGTTCAATATAGAAGGAAGGCCAAGATGGGAAAGCTACCTCCTACTGCTCTGGAGCCAAGCAAGTACTTTCCCAAGCCTTATCATTATTTTGAAAGGCAAAAGATTAAAGCAGAAGAACTTAAGAAGAAAGATCTGAAAGGCAAGAAGCCTGCTGATGCAGAAGTTGCTGAAGCTCCTGTTCAAGCCAGAGTTCAAGCTGGAAAAGGAATAGTCATTAAGGAGGGTGAACAGAAATAGTTTAGAAAATTTCTTAAGTTTACTATGTATTCCTTTGATATAAAACATTCTGTAAACTTTAGAATTTTATATATGACAAAGTATTGGAACAATGTTTTGTGTGATAAATTTGCTATGTGTTAGATTTATTTCATAATTGTTCTGAGATGTTATCTGATTATGCATGTTTGTTTAATACATGTGATGTACTTTCCTGTTTACATAATCCTGGTTTACATCATTTTGTAATTTAATTATGAATGGTGTATATCATTGACTAAGGGTTATGACTTCTCCAAATAGAGGGAGATTGTTGGGTACATTGGTTTAAATGTACCTGATTTGAAGAAGCCTCACCCAACTCAATGATATACATCAAAATGTATTTGATGTGTTTTGAGTTTACTTGTGCAGGCTAAGTATTTGCAGGAAAGAAGAAAAAGTTTCTAAGTCCATGTGTCGACACCTTGAGGGAAAGTGTCGACACTTAAGAAGACTTGTGTGGAAACCCAGACAAGCAGTGTCGACACTTGGAGTCATTGTATCGACACCAGGGATGCTGAGTCGACACCAGACAGAAAGTGTCGACACAAGGAGCTGTGTCGACACTCAGTGAAGAAAAGCCAGTGAAGCTATGTCGACACTTAGCAGTTGTGTCGACACCCAGAAAAACTGTGTCTACACCAAAAAGTGTCGACACTTGGAGGCTGTGTCGACACTCAGTAAAAGTCTGCAGAGACTAAGTACAAGTGTCGACACCCAGAACAATGTGTCGACACTCAATAGAAGAGTCAACACTGAAGACATGTGTCGACACCCAGAACAATGTGTCGACACTTAGCTGAAGACTCAACACTTGAAGAAAGTGTCGACACAAGGAGCTGTGTCGACACTTAGCAAAGAACAACAAAGTTCAAACAAATATTCTAAGTACAAGTGTCGACACTAAGGGAATGTGTCGACACTCAGCCAGAGTCTCGACAGAAGAAGAAAGTGTCGACACTCAGAGCAATGTGTCGACACTCAACAAGTCTCAACACTGAAGACATATGTCGACACCAAGAAGCCGTGTCGACACTTAACAGATTCAACACATGAAGATGTGTCGACACAAAGGTGTTGTGTCGACACTTAGAAGAATTCAGCAAGATACTGAAGTACAAGTACTTGTGTCGACACTAAATTTCAGTGTCGACACATGAAGAAGAAGTAGTGTCGAGATATAATATCTACAACACAAGGAGTTGTGTCGACACCTTATAGACTAGTGTCGACACTTAGACAACTTGTGTCGACACTTGGTCTATAAGTGTCGACACTTAAAGACAGAAAGTCTCGACACTTAAAGACAGTTACAGAATTTTCAAGAACTGACTGGATGACTTGACAGCTGCCATTCCAGCCGGTCTACAGCACCTGTCAGAGTTGTCAGAATTCAGTTATGAACCGGACCAGCCGGTTACCATGAAGAAGGCCTATAAATAGGCTTATGCTGTCTACAGAAAGTAGTTGTTGAAGTTGTTGGATTGATGAAGTGGTTCAAGTGATCATTCACAAGAGAAACACACAAGAAGATCTAGCTTTCAAGTGAAGATCTAAGAAGTTGGAGAGAGAGAGAGAGAGCTCCATCCAAGAAATCAGCTGTTGGAACCCAGCTGAGAAGAAGGATTCAGATTGGTCTGAATCTTAAGAAGCAGAGATCAAGGATCAACTGCAGAGGAATCAGTCTTATTGTGTTCTACTTTCAAGAAGCTTTGAAGAAAGCCAAGTCAGATTGATTTCAGCTGAGTTCTTCCAAGAACTCATCAAGAATCTCACAACTTATCTCTCTTTCATCTAAGTTGTTGAGTTTATACATTTTGTATTCATTATAACTTGTAGGATCCTTAGGGATCTGAGATTGTAAGCCTGCAATTATAAAGGCTGAGGGTAGGAGAGTTAAATCTCTGAGTGTAGGCCTTGGTGGCTGAGTGTAGGCCTTGGTGGCTGCTGAGTGTAAGCTTTGTGGAAAAGCTGAGTTGTAGGGCCTTGGGCCTGAGGTGTAGGAGCCTGTTTTGGGTTCTGAGATAGTGGAGGAGTTTGGCCGAATCTAGTACACTGCTAGATAGGCGAAGGGGAAAGTGGATGTACCCAAAGCTTGGGAACCACTATAAACCTCTGTGTCTACTGTGTGATTGTTGTTGGATGTGATTGCTGCATATGTGCTGTGATATAGTAGATAGAATTCTGTGATATTATCTGATTGATGCATAAAAAGTTAAAAAGATTCAAGTCACCTATTCACCCCCCCTAGGTGATTAGGAACAATATCTTTCAAGTGAAGTATTGAGTCTTCAGCTAAGTGTCGACACATTGTTCTTGGTGTCGACACTTACTTCCAGTGTTGACTCTTCTGCTAAGTGTCGACACATTGTTCTGAGTGTCGACACTTACTTCAAGAGTCAACACTGGAAGTAAGTGTCGACACCAAGAACAATGTGTCGACACTTAGCTGAAAACTCAACACTTCACTTGAAAGATATTGTTCCTAATCACCTAGAGGGGGGGTGAATAGGTGACTTGAATCTTTTATGGAGACAAAGCGAACTGGCGTTATGTCCGTACTGTGCGGATACACATAGTCCTCATCGCGAGATAGGGTGGTGATCCTATCGGCTAGGGTGGCGATCACACTTCTCTCCATGACTATAAATAGGACCCCCCTATCATATCAACATAATAACTGAAAGAATAGTAAATGAGCTCTGGTAGTTGATGCAGATAGGTTTTTGTATCCGCGTGGTTTGAGGAGTTGGCCGGTTTTTTGGTGTGCAGATTGTGCAGATAGTGCTGAGAAGCCATGGACTTGGTTCTGATTTCTGTCTAGGATCAGTGCAGACTCTGCAGTTACAATCGGCAGTTATCAGCAGGTCACGACTTGCGACCAGGCAGTCTTCTCTTCTGCAACTCTTTCCCAGTTCAATAAGGTTGTCCGCTTCTAGCGGTCTGTTCAGCTCAGCAGCAGCTATTCGCGGTGATCTGGCAGCTAGGAGACCTTGCAATTAGGTGGCTTGAGGATTTGCGGAGAGAGTTCTTCATCTTGGAATAATGCGGTTTTCACGCGGTTAGGTTGCGGTCTGGCGACTTGATGGATCCAGTGGACTCCGTGTTCAGCTCAGTAGAGTCGGTGGTTATGATTTATAACCACGCGGCTAGTTATTTTCCTTATATTCTTTTGTTTCCATCAGTTACATCGCGAATCATGTCTCGCCATGTATACCTCACCTTATAAAGAAGTTTGATAGTACAAGATTTACTTGCTCTTCTATTTGCATCTTGTTTACTTGGCTCAAATAGGTTGAGCATTCCAACGACCTGGTTTCCCATTTTTTGCGGTTCACAAATTTTTACATGAATATATTCTTCAATCCTTGATCTGAAGGCACAAGCCTAAGCTGAACTTGCGAGATTTAGTAGAGTCCGCAAACACACCAGACTCAGCAAACTTCAGATGAGTTCGTAACTCTTGCGGATACCAGCCTATTTGCTCGGTGACCTCCTGGGAACAGGCCAACTACAGAACCACTGGCCAACCTGGCTAGCTGCCAATCCTGTCCACATAGTTTGTGCGGTCAGAACACCGATCCTGCCACTACTATCAGCACATTCTGCACGGACAGTCCTCCCAATCCATGCGGACAATCTGCCCAGTCCGTGCGGACAGTCCACCCAAGCTGCCACTTTCACCTAAAAAATTCAACGCACCGCCGCCTGAAGTCAGAAGTGGAAACCAGCCATAGTCCCCATATCCGTGTAAATGCCCCTTAGACAGCGGCTTCATGAAGATGACTGCGATGTTATCCTCGCTCCGCACATGCTCGACCATAAGAGATCACTCCAGCACCTTCTCTCAAATGAAGTCATGCACGATCTCAATTTTATTGGAACTTGTATGCCAAACTGGATTTAACCAGTTTAAAGGCACTTTCGTTGTCACCGAGTAGCAGAGTGGGACCCCACACTTTTCATGGATATTATTCTACTAGCCTCCTAAGCCAGATGGATTCCTGAGATGCCAAGGCATATGCCTTGTACTCCGCTTCCTTAGTAAAGACGAACACTGAGCCTTTCTTTTTGTTACACCCAGATACCCGTTGATCCACATGTGAAGGCATAACCGAACATCGACTTCGGTTGTCTGGATCTCCCCCATAATCAGCACATGTATAACTGTGTGGGTTGAAGCCCGTGTCTCTCAAATAAAAGAGACCCATATCAGAAGTGGACTTCACATACTTCAAAATACTCTTCGTCGCCACCAGATGAGGCTTCCGAGGTTCCTCCATATACTGACTTACTCGACCTAAAACATAAGCAATGTCTGCCCTCATAATCGTCAAGTATATAAGGCTCCGAACAAGATCCCGGAACACTAAAGGATCTGGAAGTATCCTCCACTCATCACGTCGAAGCTTGATACCAACATCAAGTTGAGTAGAGCTACTCTTCCCCTCCCGCATGCTGAACCACTGAATGATACGTTCCGCATAGCCTCTTGTGGAAACAAGTATGCCGCTCTCTTTCCTCTCCTCTCGAGTCCAAGGAAGTGGTGGAGTTCACCCAAGTCCTTAATCTCGAACCAAATGGCTAGATCTGCCCTAAGCCTAGCTACCTCCTCCTCGGAGTTCTCGTGACGATCATATTATGCATGTACAACAGCACCACGATAAGAAGCTCCCACTTCTTCTTGATGAACATGCTTGATTCTGAATTAGTGGAAAAAACACTAGAAACTGGAGGTATTCTGCGATCTTTCCATACCATGCCCGTGGAACCTGCTTCAAGCCATAAAGTACCTTCAAAGATTGCTCATATATCCTGGATGATCTTCACACATCCGAGTATATGAACAATGGACAATTAGTTAGTTATTTTCTCATAAAGAAAATCATTCTTTACGTCCAGCTGCCACATCTTCCAACCTTGGTAAGTAGCCAAGGCCATCACCACCCGAACTGAAGTCATCTTGGCAACAGGACTAAACGTCTCCTTATATTCTTCTCATACTATTGATAGAACCCTCGAGATATAAGGCAAGCCTTGTATCGCTCGATGCTCCCATCTGCCTTCTTCTTCATCTTATACACCCACTTGCACATCACAGGTGTAACTCCATTGACCTTGGGCACAAAGTCCCATGTCTCGTTTTTCATGAGGGCAGCCATCTCCTCATCCATGGCGTTTTACCACTCCATGACTCTAGTGGTTTATTCAAAGCTATAAGGCTCTCGATCGTCCAGAGGGCCTGTGAAGAAACAGGAGACAAAGCTCACCGTATTTCATTCGCTATAGCTTGCTCGTGGTTTGACGGTCCTATTCAATCTTCGAAGATCTTGAATCTTGTTGACACCTCCAATGCTTCTTCTGAACAACTCCATCTCGAGAAAAATTGGAGCATCGCCCCCACTGCTTCCTGAACCAGAAGCCTGCTCCCTGGATCTAAAAGCACCTGGAGCTCCTGGTAACACAGACAGCTCCACCATAAGATCCTTAGCATGTAACGTGCCATTTCGTTCCAGAGCCCTTGCACATGTTTTTAGTCAAGAAGATTGACTCATGTTTGTGGAGCGTCAAGTGAGTCGACGTACTTAACGTACTCATTATCGACTTGATGTCAAGTAACATATGGAATCGACACACTGTAGTAACTCTGTGACAGGGTTAGGTGTTGAGTGCGTTCAGGGGACTCGACACACTCACATGCCAAGTAACTTAGTGAAATTTTGGCGGGTTAGGTGTGAGAGAGTTGAGGGGACTAAATGTACTCGACACCCTTTGACTTAGATTCTTCTGCCGGGTGAGGCGATGTGAGCATTGAGTGGACTCAATGCTCTCAACACATTTAACTTAGTTCATTTGGTCGGGTTGAGGCGTGGAGAGTGTTGAGTGGACTCAATGCTCTCGACGCCATTTAACTTAGACTAGTGGTTAAGGGCATTGAGCGCATTGAGTAGACTCAACACACTCAACGCCATAGGCTGAGGATAATTCGTCAACCACTGATTCATCAAACTCAGGTAGTTCGTCGAACTCGGGCAAGTTTGTCGAAAGATGAATCCGTTGAGCGTTGATTCGTCGAGTAGAGCTAAATTCGTCAAACTTAGGTAAGTTCGTCGAACGCTGAGTTCATCGATAGCTGATTCGTCGAACTCAGGTAAGTTCGTCGAACGCTGATTCCGTTGAGCGCTGATTCGTCGAGCTGAGCTAAATTCATCGAACTCAGGTAAGTTAGTCGAACGCTGAATCCGTTGAGCGCTGATTCGTCGAGCTGAGCTAAATTCGTCGAACTCAGGTAAGTTCGTCGAAGCTGAGTTCATCGATCGTTGATTCGTGGAACTGGGCTAAAATTAGTCGAACGTCATTTAACTTAGAAAACACTTTGCCTTGGGCGAATCTTCGGTCGATGTTGAACAGGATTTTTGAAAATTGCGCCAAATCGACTTAAGTGGGCCGCGTCCTTGAAAAATAACTCATTTAAAGTAATATTAGGCGGTCCAATATCAGGCTGACATATGGCTAGATAGTTACCCTAATTTCTCACTATAAAAAGGGACATGCAGAAAACCTAGCCTTCTTTTTATTACCTTGTCGAGCAGTTGTCTCTGCCAATCCTGACGAAACAGAGAAGCTGTCGGGTTCAATTTCTAGAAGAAAATCTTCTCCTTCCATCTCTCTTCCTGTAAAGAATAATACTAACAAGGGAAAGATGCCGTCAAGGAGAGTGACGAGATCCATGGCTGGAAATGTCGGAACCGAAGTGAGCTTCCTACCCTCTTCCTTGGTGCTATATCTATAGTTATTCCTAGAAGAGGTATCAGATCAAAAGAGTCTTGATTTGTGAGGAGAAGTCTTTCTTAGGAGAAGGCCATGTTAGGGCTTGTGCCCTAGAGAGATGATGTCTTCGACCACTCCTTCCTTCCATGAGAAGGTAAGGACTTGGTTTCTTGAAGAAAGTTGGCCTTTTGAGGGTGAACAAGGGAGGAGGAATTCTGGATGTGATTTGAGAAGTTTAGTTGGGGGAAGAAGAAGAACCGACGATGTTCGTTCTACTTTAAGTTGCGCGCAGAAATCTGCTTTCTGCGCGGAGCAATATTCAAGGTCGTTTTCAGATAAGATGCAGCCAAATCTGGTCTTTCGACTAAATATGAAAGTCGTAGCCCTTGAAATACCTTTTGAACGAAGGGTTCAATGCCTTCACCGGATTCATGTAGCCTCAGAAATCCCCGTTGAAGTTGTTGTACAGTAATCTTTCCAGCACCAATGATGTTGAATTGGCTTTGAATTTGGTAGGGAGAGACTATAGTACAATAATGTTAATGTTTTGGTAAATTTAGTCTGTATGTATTTGTGATAAAAATTGTTAAAGGCATTTGTTGGATAGATCCTTGACGAAGGGTAGTGGATGAATGAGTTAACGGGTTGAGATGGTTGGAATGGTTTAATATGTGAATCAATAAGGACGCATTGGACAATGGTAATGTGTTACATAATGATGAGTTTAGCTTGAAGATGTTGAGCATATTTTGGTGGTGATTGTTATGAAAAAATGGTTGTTGGCATTTAGTTGATTGATCCATGTGTGCACAAATGGTTTGAACTTGGTAAACGAATTGTAACCAGTAATGCTAAAATTATGTGACCATAGTCTATATGGAATGATGTTCACCAAATGGCTGATAAATATGTGAAGTACCTTTATGTTGAAGATGAAACCCTTAAGCGACTTGGGGCACGAAATTGTGAAAGGGTGTAAGTGTGGGGTTTGACTGCACTGGGTTGGTAATGATGAAAAGAGACATATGTGGATGGTTGGCCTTGGTCCTCTCGTGTTTTGTCCACAAAGGCACCTCACATACCACGATGATGTGAAATTGCATGCGGTGTGAGTCGACACGATGTGTCATAATCCCAGGTTAAGGATAGTGTGGCAGGTCTGCGGGCTCGCTAGTCATCACACTGACGGGAGTTGACACTTAGACTTGCACGGTTGGGCCATGGTGCTCGGTGCTCACTTCTCGAGGCACCCTTCATGCTAGTGGATAGTTAGTCTTAGTCCTTTGGTGATATGTTCACAGAGGCACCTTCCGTGCAATGAATATAGGCCAGTTGGGCTGGGCTCTGGTGCACATCTACCCGAGACCACTTCCGAGCCATATTGCGCATGTGAGCTCCATTGTTGTGTTCTTAACATTGAGGCATACAGAGGCCTAGGCTTGGTAGTATGGATGCCCGCCTAGTAGTGGAGAAGCCCGTTCCACTGTCACTGCCTGGCCACAACGGTTGGTGCCTTAGAGGTTAGCTACCTGCTCGAAAAGTGGGAACTACAAATCTATGTCGACATAGAAGTTACATGTGTGTGATCATGGGTGAGTCATTGCATTGCATTCATGTCATTACACTACATTGTATACACAATACCCTCATCATATAAGTTTGTATGGTCACTCTTATACGATGGTTACTTTACTGTTGAGTCGATCCTCAACTTATATGTCTGTTTGGGCATTATAAAAGTTGAGTTACTTTCTGTTGTAGCTTTACCTTTTATACTGCTGTAGATGATAGAATTGCTAAAGTAGGATGTTTACTCATTCATTAAACTGCTAATATACATTGATATTGCACACTCATTTACCACCTGTTTGTATTACTATACTTTTACATATATTGTACTTGTCCTTTTCTCCGCCCGGTGCCGAGGAGTCGCCAGGGGAGCGGATGTGAAGCCACTTAGTCTTTATGAATAATGGTTTCTACGTCTTCCATTTTAGGAGGGAACCCAGCAGATAGAGCAGGAGCAGGGTATGCAGTAGGACAGCCATGCCAGGATGACAGGGCCTAAAGGGACAGTGCCATCACTAGCATTGGTGACTGATGTGAGTTAGAGAGACTCATTTTGTACTTGTACTCTGATGTTATAGATGCTTGTTGATGCTTCTTTTATTTGATGTACTTTTGGACTATTACTTATTTGTGGATTTGACATCTATTTTATGTTTTTGGTTGGGTTGGCAATGTTTGATATTGATTATAGCCGGCAGGATAGACATCTTGTAGTACAGGTTAGCCCGTGTTCTAATGATATTGCAAGGCGGATGTTCTAGGAATAAGACTCCACTCATACCGTGTTTTGGGTTCCAGGAGGGGCGGGGGGTCTTACAAATGGTATCATCTTGCTACGATCTGAGCTAAGGAAGTCACTCAACAATGGAACACCCCGCTCGATTCGTCAGTTTGGGGGCAAACTGGCTTAGCAGAAGCAGTGGTGTGCCCATATGTAATTCACACTAGGTATGTCCAACTTGGATCTTAAGATTAGCCAAACTGACCTTAGTTTTGTACCTTACGTGTAGATCCCAGTGCATGTTGAGCCAGTGGGGGCACTACTGCCCGTCCGTACCCACACAATTTCCGCAATCGGAGCTAGGACAGACACTCATAGCTATCTTGGATTTCTTTATGTCCCAACAAGAACCTGTACAACAACAAGCACCGACTCTAATTAGTAGAGCACCTTCTGAGCTCTCTCCCCTCTACCTACCATAGGACAGAGTCGGCAGTGTGTACGGAGGAATGGCTCGACCACCGTGCAAGATCTGATATAGGGAATTAGATGTCCGAACAATATGGCTGTGACCCTGGTAGTGTCACTTCTAGAAATACATGAAAAAAAGGTGGTGGAAGTCTCTCATGGGCTCCACCTTCCAAGGAGGAGTCTACACGAATATTAGTTGGAGCATGTTTTCTGAAGCTTTCTTAAAGCACTTTAACCCTTCGACAGCTCGAGATGAACTGAAGAAAGGTTCCTGCAGTTGAAGCAGGGATCCAAGTCAGTGATAGTGTAGCAGCGAGAGTTTCAACATCTGGCTAGATTTGCTGACTCCTATGAGTTGCATGACAGAGGATATGCTAACAGGTTCTACAAAGGCTTGTGGGACCCCCTGAGGCAAACCCTTTTGTTTATAGCAGACTCCAGCTTAGCATTGATAATTTACATGGCGCAGAGGCTGGAGGAAGACCACTTGGGAAGTGGTAAGAGACCCGCTGAGGGTGTGATGGAAGCTGGCCCTAGTAATAGAAGGAGGCATGACAACAGAGGTGTAAGAGGATACCAGAGAGGTGGCAGATATTTCCACCAAAATTTTAGAATGGAGTGTCGGGTCCCACAGCCGCCAGCATAGCCTCCTCCTCCGCAGCTTCAACAGTTCCAACAACCCGAAGGGCGGTATGAGCGAGTGTGCTTCCACTGCGACCAACCAGGCCACATCTGACGTCACTGCCCGCAACTAGTTGGGAATTCTCCTCCTGCTCTCCCTCCTGCAGCTCTACGAGGACGGGGACATATGCATGGTCTAGGATGAGGACCACGAGGTAGAATCCCCGGACCTGCTCGAAATCAAGTGTTCGCGCTGTACATGGTGCAGGAGCGGAACCTTCAAGATGTGATTGCAGGTATGTTAGAGTTAATTAACACATTTTTAGTAATCACCTTAAGTTGCTTAAGATGTACTAGAGGTCTAGCTTTCAGTATTTTTTATTGGTACTTAGGCACCGTAATGGTTTGTGGAAACCGGCCTATATATTATTTGATACCGGTGCATCGCACTCGTTTGTGTTGGAGGACTTTGTTAAAGACCTAGAAGGAGTGCAATACTTCACTGTTATTGCTCGGAGAGTACGCCTTCCAGATGGCTCAGAGATGACCACAACTGCCAAGTGCGACTTGGAGATAATCCTTGGAGGAAAGATCTTTGATACCCTGCCACAGTTTTGAGGATGCCGGAATTCGACCTCATTCTGGGGATGGCATGGTTGAATTGGAATTACGCAAGAATTGACTGCGCGATGAAGTGGATTTACTTGAGACATGGAGACACTTAAGTCATTTTCCAAGGTATAAGATTTGCACCACGCTTGTTATTATCTTCAATTCAGGCCTTGAAAGCTCACATGAGAGGGGATGAAGTTTACATGATATGTTTTGAATTGAAAGAGAGGACAATAGATATGAAGGATCTGCGAGTGGTGTGGGATTTTCCGAGGTATTTCCTGAGAAATTGCCAGGACTACCCCCACATAGGGAGGTGGATTTCAAATTAAGCTAGTATCAGGTGCCAAGCACGTCACCAGGACCCCTTATCGAATGGCCCCGAAGGAACTCACTGAGTTTGAGTTCAGTTGCAAGAACTGGTTGAATAATGATTGTTCGCCCCAGCTCATCACGTTTTGTAGCCCCTATTCTGTTCGTTAAGAAGAAGGATGGGACCTTACGATTATGTATAGATTATCGGGAGCTCAAACGATTGATGGTGCGAAACATCTATCCACTACCCCAAATCGACGAGTTATTCGATCAATTGGTAGGAGCGTATTGGTTCACCAAGTTGGATTTGCGCACGGGGTATTACCAATTGAGAATACAACGGGAGTACATTCAGAAAACTGCTTTTAGCTCAAGGTACGGCTTGTACGAGTTCACCATGATGCCGTTTGGGCTCACAAATGCCCCTTCAGCTTTCATGAGTCTGATGAACAAAGTATTTGAGCCTTATTTAAACATCTTCATCATCGTCTTTATCGATGACATTTTGGTCTACTTAAAGACAGAGGAGGAGCATGTCGAACATCTGACCTGGTGCTGAAGAAGCTAAAAGAGCATGCCTTGTTTGCCAAATTCAGCAAGTGCGAATTCTGGATCCAAGAAGTTTCCTTCTTGGGCCATGTGATCAGTGGTGCTGGACTAGCTGTGGATCCTGCCAAAGTGTGTGTCGTGAAGGAATGGTCACCCTTAAAGTCAGCGACCGATGTACGGAGTTTCCTTGGGCTTGTCGGCTATTATCGCAAGTTTGTGAAAAGGATCTCAAAGATTGCCCTTCCTCTTACTATTCTGACAAAGAAAGGTGTGTCATACGAGTGGACACCCAGTGTGAAGCTACATTCCATGAACTAAAGAACAAACTTACTACTGCACCCATCCTAGCCCTTCCATTTGGAAAGGAAGAATTTCAAGTTTACACTGACGCATCGTATCAAGGGATGGGAGAAGTACTGATGCAACTCGGGCATGTGATTGCCTATGCTTCAAGACAGCTGAAGAAGCATGAAGTCAACTATCCAGTACATGATTTAGAATTGGGTGTTGAAATTTGTGAAGTGGAAGTGGGTGACGGGACAGGCCGCGCGGCCTGTGCGGACAGCTTTGGCGGACTGGGCGGACTGGGCGGACTGAGGTTGCGGCCTGGTGAGAAGTCTGGTGGAAGCCGGCTGTGTTCTGAGCGGTTGTTGCATTGTGTCGCGGTTTGGTGCGGCCTGGTATCTGCGGATAGAGAGGCCTGCGGACTGGTGCTTTGCTCAGTGGTCGCGGGTGCAAGTTTGAGCTGTTGGCGGGATGGTTCGAGTTCGCGGGAAGCCTGCGGACTGGTGTGTCCGCGGTTGGGCTGTTGCGGACTGAGCCTTGAGCTTGGCTGAGGCCTTGCCGAGCTCAGGTGTTACAGCAGGTCTTGCTATGGAGACCGGTTGGCGGACTGATGTTTGGAGTCCGGCTGGTGCTGCTGCGTTGGACAAGTGCGAGGAGCTCGCGGACTGGTTGCGGTCTGTGCTAGGGTGTTTGGCGGATGGGTCTTTGTGTCCGCCATGCTCGCACTGGCCCTTGATGGTTTTGGACTTGGTCACACTTGGTGTCAAGTTCATGGTGTCCGCCGTATCCGCCAAGTCCGCTGTGACCGGGCGGACTGTTGCTGTTTGCCTTTGGTCGTGGACTTGTGGCGGATTGAGGTGTGAGTCTTGCGGACTGCCTCGGGTTGGTGCGGACTGCCATTGAAGAAGGTGCTGTCCTGAAGCAGTTGGAGCTTTGCGGGCTGGTGCCTTGTCCGCTTAGCTTGGGCGGACTGGAGAGGGTTCGTCAAATGGTTGCCTTGCTCCTGGCGGTTTCCCTTGGTGACTGGCTAAGTCCTCGCGGACTGAGCGGACAGTCGTTTTGTGTTCGCGCGGGCTGGGGCGGTGTCGCTATCTCATGGGCGGTGACCACACTCCTCACCTGGCCTATAAATAGGACCCCCCTGGCACATCTACAGTAACTACAAGTAACGTGAGTGAACAGTATTTTGGGTTGGGCGAGTGCTGCGGTCTGTGTTTATCAGTCCGCGCGGATTGTTTCAGGCTGACGGTTTGCTGTGTGCAGGTCGCGCGGATAACTTCAAGGAGCCAGGAGTTTGGCTGTGACTTCGGTCAGTGCTTGGAAGTGTGCGGTCTCTGCGGACTCAGCAGGAGGTCGCTCTGCGGCTTGTCAGTTCTGTTTCAACTTTCCCAGCTTCAATAACCTGTCCGCCGGCTTCAGGCGGGTAGGGGAGTTCCTCAGTTCGGGTTCAGCAGGAGGCGAATAACGGTGTGTCCGCGCGACCTCGCGGTTTCGGCGGACTCCGTGGTATTCGGCGGATTGCAGCATAGCTTGGGCGGTCTCGGCGGCTTCGGCGACCTCGGCGGTCTCGGCGGACTCCGGGTTTTGTCCGCCCGGCTTGTTTTTGGTTCTTTCTGTTTACAGCTGTAATACTAGCGAAATCATGTCTCGCTATGTATGCCTCGGATTGTAATGAAGTGAATGCATAATAAGATCTTCTTGTGCTTCCATTGTTTTGTTGGGTGCAACCTCTAGTCCTTGGGTTTCCGCAGGTTCAGCGTGCGAACTGGGTAGTTCCGAAGATATTAATTGGCGTTTGGGCTATCTTGCTGACCACGTTGAGAAAATTTAACATGGTATCAGAGCAGGTTTCTGAGGTGCGGAGGTTCAGTTGCGTGAGCGGAGGTCAGCCAGTGTTGTTACTCAGTGATTGAGTGGTGATCAACCTGTGTTGTTGCTCGGAGCTGCTGAAGGGTACCAACAGGTGACTGCAATGGAAGGGAGCTTAGCAAGAGGTCTGGGCATTGAACTCTTAACGCCGACTAACTATAAAAAGTGGAAGTCGTGCATGAAGAGTTATCTTCTAGGCGAGGAGCTGTGGGAAGTTGTCGGTGGAGACGACAGACAGGAAGTAACTGCTGCTTTCGGTACTGCTGAGCAGGTGAGGCTCTGGAGAAGAACTAATGCTAAGGCAGAGTTCGTTCTGAAGAGAGCTGTCTCTCCGGAACTGTTTGATCACATCATTGGATGTGAGTCGGCTGCTGATATTTGGACAACCATTGATGAGTTGTTCAATAGGAAGAATGTGGCGCGGCTTCAGTTCCTGGAGAATGAGTTGGCCAGGGCAACTCAGGGAGACCTTTCCATCTCCAGGTACTTCTTAAAGATGAAGAGCTTGTGTGCTGAGCTGTCGGCACTGGATCCTGATGAGCCTATCTCTGAGGCAAAGATGAAAAGGCACATTTCCGCGGCTTGCGGAAGGAGTATGTGGCCTTTGTTACGTCTGTTCAAGGGTGGGCTACTCAGCCGTCTCTGCTGGAGCTGGAGAATCTGCTTGCCTCGCAGGAGAGCTTAGCAAGGCAGATGGCTGGAGTGAATCTGAATCAGGAAGGCAGTGAGGCTCTCTTCTCAGGCAAGAAGAAGGGATGGGAAGGGAAGAAGAAGAAGAAGGTGCAGGCCGCTGTTGAGAAGGAGACTTCAACTTCATATCCGCCGGAGAGGAGCAATGCTCCTAAGGACTGGAAGAAGAATCTGAAGTGCTACCGGTGTCATCAGCGAGGGCACTTCAAGCGGGACTGCAAGGTCAAACTGCAGCCTGGGCATGCTGCGGGAAAGGAGGAAGCTTGCTCACGAAGTGAAGAAGCAGAATGGGGAGGAGCCTTCATGTCGGGCACTTGTGTCCGGGCCTTATCTGCTGAGGACTTCAACAGCGAATGGATCGTCGACTCCGGGTGTGGTCATCACCTCACCGGAGACAAGTCAAAGTTCACCTCCATGCAGGCTTACTCAGGTAATGAAGCTATTATCACTGCTGATAATACTGTTTATGCAGTAGAGAAGGAGGGGGTCGTGTCTTTGGGTAGTGATCAGGGGCCACTCATGTTAAGGAGTGTGTATCACGTGCGGGCATGAAGAAGAACCTCTTCTCGGTGACCAACGCGGTGGACGCTGGGTATCACGTTCTGTTTGGGCCAACAGACGTGAGGTTCCTTCGCAACGTATCAGCGGTAAAGGCTGATGTTGCTCATGTTGGGAGGAGGGTGAAGAACTTGTTTGTTCTTTCCACCAGTGCCTATGTTGATAAGATGAGGGCCAATGATAGTGCGGCTATCTGGCATGAGAGGCTGGGGCATGTTGGCATGGACAAGCTGAAGGCAATGGCGAGTAGAAGTCTGGTGAGGGGGTTGCCGATGTTGTCTTCCTTTGGTGATGGGCATGTTTGTGCGGGCTGTCAATACGGGAAGGCACATCGCCTTCCGTTTGATAAATCTCAAACAAGGAGCAAGAAACCATTGGAGTGTATTCATGGCGACCTGATGGGACCGACTGTTACTGTCAGCCTTGGTGGAAGCAAATACATGCTTGTCTTGGTTGATGACTACTCAAGGTATACTTGGGTGTACTTCTTAAAGGAGAAGTCGGATGCCTTCCGTTTGTTTGTGGAGTTCAAGGAGTTGGTAGAAGGCCGGCTTGGCTTGCGGATTAAGAAGTTTCGAACTGATAACGGGGGAGAGTTTGTCTCTTCCGAGTTTTCTAACTTCTGCAGGAAGCACGGGATCCAACGGGAGCTTACTTGTGCTCACACTCCACAACAAAATGGGGTAGCGGAGCGGAAGATCCGTCATTTGACGGAAACCTGCAAATGCTGGCTGCATGCGAAAGATATCCCGAGGTCCTTTTGGGCGGAGGGAATGTCTTGTGCTGCATATGTTATCAACCGGATGCCACTCAGCCCTATCAACATGAAGACGCCCATTGAGCTGTTGCTGAAGGAGAAGCCGAGTGTTGGACACCTTCGGGTGTTCGGTTCAACTTGCTACGTGCATGTCCCGGATGCTTCACGGACAAAGCTGGATGCGAAGGCAAGGAAACTTGTCTTTGTTGGCTATGATGAGCGGAAGAAGGGATGGAAGTGCATGGACCCTGTGACGAAGAAGTTCGTGGTGTCAAGAGACGTTGTCTTTGACGAGCTGACGTCATATGGAGGTGGCTCGGTGGAGCCTACCGGAAGTAGCAAGGTTGAGGAAGCACCGGTGGAGGATGCTGAAGGCTTGGAAGAGGAGCTTGCTGTTTCACCAGCAGCTCCTGTTGCTTCGAACTCCGAGGCTGAGCCTTCTGGCTCAGGAAGCAGGGGGAGCACTGCTCAATGCTTGCCCCAGGTAGGAGTGGAGCCTGAAGAAGCAACGGAAGCCGTGAGCAAGGAGCCGTGTCTTCGAAGATCGAAGAGGGTGGTTAAGCCACCGGCTCGGTACTGTGATGGGAATGCAGTGAGCTTTGTCTCCTGCTTCTTTGCAGGTCCTCTGGATGAGCGAGAGCCTGCAAACTTCAACGAGGCCACTGGAGTGAAGGAGTGGGAAGGTGCCATGAAGGAAGAGATTGATGCTCTGAAGAAGAATGAAACCTGGGACCTTGTGCCCAAGGTTGATGGTATTACTCCGGTTACTTGCAAGTGGGTGTATAAGTTGAAGAAGAAGGCTGATGGGAGCATTGATCGGTTCAAGGCTCGCCTGGTCGCTAGAGGATTCTCACAGCAGTATGGAGAAGACTATGAGGAGACATTCAGTCCAGTTGCGAAGATGACGTCTGTAAGAGTGGTGATCGCCTTGGCTGCTAGCAAGGGATGGAGGTTGTGGCAACTCGATGTGAAGAATGCCTTTCTTTACGGAGAGATTGACAAGGACATCTTCATGGATCAGCCGCTTGGTTTCGTCTCTGAGAAGCATCCGGACTATGTCTGCAAACTCAGGAAGGCTCTCTATGGGTTGAAGCAAGCTCCTCGAGCGTGGTATGGGAAGATTGCAGAGTACCTGCAGTTCTGTGGATACCTGGCTTCTAACTCGGATTCAAGCTTGTTCGTCAAGAAGAAGGGAGAGCTAAGAGTCTTGGTCCTGCTGTATGTGGATGATATGATCATCACAGGGAACTCGGAGGAGGAAGTAGCAAGGCTCAGGGGAGAGCTTGCTATACGCTTCGAGATGAAAGACTTGGGAGAGTTGCATCACTTTCTTGGTCTGGAAGTGGAGAGGAAGGAGTGCGAGATTCTCATTAGCCAGAAAGGGTATGCTGATCGTATTGTGAAGCGGTTTGGCATGGGCAAGGGAAGAAGTGCTCTACTCCACTGGAATCTGGGCTGAAGCTTCGACGGGATGAGGGAAGGGTTCTTAATGATCCCTTGGTGTTCAGGGCTCTTGTTGGGAGCTTGATCTATCTGACGATTACAAGGCCGGATATAGCTTATGCTGTTGGCCGAGTAAGTCGGTATATGGCTGAACCAAGGCAATCTCATCTAGTGGCGGCGAAGGGAATTCTGAAGTATGTCAAGGTGACTTCTGAGATGGGACTTCTCTATGGAAGGGATGCGGAGTTTGCATTGCTCGGGTACACGGATGCTGACTATGGCGGTGATTCGGATGATCGAAGGTCTACTTCAGGTTATGTGTTCACTTGCGGTTCAGCTAGCATCTCGTGGTGTAGCAAGAAGCAGGACTCGGTGTCGGTTTCAACCACGGAGGCGGAGTATAAGGCTTCGGCCTTGGCTGCTCGGGAAGCCGTTTGGTTGAGGAGGCTCATAGAGGATGTTCATGAAGAAGTGCAAGGGCCTACTTTACTCCGGGGTGACAATGAGAGTGCTCTCAAACTGGTAAACAATCCAGTGTGTCACGCCAGGACCAAGCATATAGAGATTGATCACCACTTCATCAGGGAGAAGGTGTTGGAGGGGTCTCTGCTGGTCGGGCATGTTCGGAGTGAAGATAATCTTGCTGACATCTTCACGAAGCCGCTGTCGAAGGGGCCCTTTGAACGCTTGCGCAGCTTGCTGGGCTTGGTCACCACTTCTCACTTCAAGGGGGAGTGTTGAAATTTGTGAAGTGGAAGTGGGTGACGGGACAGGCCGCGCGGCCTGTGCGGACAGCTTTGGCGGACTGGGCGGACTGGGCGGACTGAGGTTGCGGCCTGGTGAGAAGTCTGGTGGAAGCCGGCTGTGTTCTGAGCGGGTTGTTGCATTGTGTCCGCGGTTTGGTGCGGCCTGGTATCTGCGGATAGAGAGGCCTGCGGACTGGTGCTTTGCTCAGTGGTCGCGGGTGCAAGTTTGAGCTGTGGCGGGATGGTTCGAGTTCGCGGGAAGCCTTGCGGACTGGTGTGTCCGCGGTTGGGCTGTTGCGGACTGAGCCTTGAGCTTGGCTGAGGCCTTGCCGAGCTCAGGTGTTACAGCAGGTCTTGCTATGGAGACCGGTTGGCGGACTGATGTTTGGAGTCCGGCTTGGTGCTGCTGCGTTGGACAAGTGCGAGGAGCTCGCGGACTGGTTGCGGTCTGTGCTAGGGTGTTTGGCGGACGGGTCTTTGTGTCCGCCATGCTCGCACTGGCCCTGATGGTTTTGGACTTGGTCACACTTGGTGTCAAGTTCATGGTGTCCGCCGTATCCGCCAAGTCCGCTGTGACCGGGCGGACTGTTGCTGTTTGCCTTTGGTCGTGGACTTGTGGCGGATTGAGGTGTGAGTCTTGCGGACTGCCTCGGGTTGGTGCGGACTGCCATTGAAGAAGGTGCTGTCCTGAAGCAGTTGGAGCTTTGCGGGCTGGTGCCTTGTCCGCTTAGCTTGGGCGGACTGGAGAGGGTTCGTCAAATGGTTGCCTTGCTCCTGGCGGTTTCCCTTGGTGACTGGCTAAGTCCTCGCGGACTGAGCGGACAGTCGTTTTGTGTTCGCGCGGGCTGGGGCGGTGTCGCTATCTCATGGGCGGTGACCACACTCCTCACCTGGCCTATAAATAGGACCCCCTGGCACATCTACAGTAACTACAAGTAACGTGAGTGAACAGTATTTTGGGTTGGGCGAGTGCTGCGGTCTGTGTTTATCAGTCCGCGCGGATTGTTTCAGGCTGACGGTTTGCTGTGTGCAGGTCGCGCGGATAACTTCAAGGAGCCAGGAGTTTGGCTGTGACTTCGGTCAGTGCTTGGAAGTGTGCGGTCTCTGCGGACTCAGCAGGAGGTCGCTCTGCGGCTTGTCAGTTCTGTTTCAACTTTCCCAGCTTCAATAACCTGTCCGCCGGCTTCAGGCGGGTAGGGGAGTTCCTCAGTTCGGGTTCAGCAGGAGGCGAATAACGGTGTGTCCGCGCGACCTCGCGGTTTCGGCGGACTCCGTGGTATTCGGCGGATTGCAGCATAGCTTGGGCGGTCTCGGCGGCTTCGGCGACCTCGGCGGTCTCGGCGGACTCCGGTTTGTCCGCCCGGCTTGTTTTTGGTTCTTTCTGTTTACAGCTGTAATACTAGCGAAATCATGTCTCGCTATGTATGCCTCGGATTGTAATGAAGTGAATGCATAATAAGATCTTCTTGTGCTTCCATTGTTTTGTTGGGTGCAACCTCTAGTCCTTGGGTTTCCGCAGGTTCAGCGTGCGAACTGGGTAGTTCCGAAGATATTAATTTGGCGTTTGGGCTATCTTGCTGACCACGTTGAGAAATTTAACATTGGGAGCAGTGGTGTTCGCCTGAGGTTTGGAGGCAATATATATACGGAGTCCACTCTAAAATCTTTTCGGATCACAAGAATTTCAAGTACGTTCATACTCAAAAGGAACTGAACCTGAGATAGCGGCGGTGGCTAGAATTTTATGTGGTTATGATTTACCTTGAACTACCACCAGAAAAGAAAATTCTGTAGCTGATGCTTTGAGCAGGAAGGTACAAGAATCGAGCCCCAAGTCCCGATTGACGAGGATGAAATTAGCTCGGATGCTAGAGGAGATGGGATTACCCTGGTATATAAAGACCATTCGGAAGGGTATACAGAGTACTTAACCGCAATTATCATTGTCTGTGATATTCGGGACCGAATTCGGGCAGAGCAAGGAAAGGATGCTGCTCTGATCCCGGTGTTCAAGTCAATTAAAGATGGGACTACTGACGGGAATTCCCTAAAGACGACCACATTCATCTCCGTGGCCGGCTTTACATTCCCAAAGTCGGAAAAATTCTGGAAGAATCTTGAGAGAGGCACATTTCTCTTAGTATTCAGTGCATCCTGGGATTTCCAAGATGTACACTGACTTGCGGAAGACCATATATTGGCCGGGAATGAAGAGGGACGTCAGATATTTGGTTACGCACTGCAAGGCCTATCAAAGGGTGAAGGCGGAATGTAAGAGACCCGGAGGATTATTACAGTCATTGTCCATCCCCAAGTGGAAGTTCGAGGATGTCTCCATGGACTTCGTCCATGGATTGCCTCGCTCACACTCCGGGAATGATTCAGTTTGGGTAATCGTTGACCGCCTGACAAGGTAGCCAGGTTTATTCTATGAAGAAAGAAGCTCATGTGGAAGTTTGGTACGCCTCTTTGTGGAGCAGTTTGTATGGTACCATGGCATGCCAAAGACAATTATTTTTACCGGGATGGATGTTTTACCTCTAAAGAATGGAATGTCGTACAGGAGTATTTGGGTTCACGTCTTACCTTTAGCACAACCTTTCATCCTCAGATGGACGAGCAGCCTGAGAGGACCATCAGAACTTTGGAAGATCTATTGAGGTTGTGTGCGCTGGATAGAGGAGAGCTGTAGGAAAGGCTCTTACCCCTGGTAGAATTCGTATACAACAACAGTCACCAGGCTAGTATCAGGATGGCACCCCATGAAGCCTTTATGGAAGAAGGTGTAGAACCCCATTGTCATGGGTGCAAGATGAAAACCGAAGGTTTTAGGAATTACATACATCGATGATATTGATGCAGTTGTTAGATTAATAAGGGACCACATGCTTGAGGCTCAAAGTCGGCAGGCTAAATATTATAATGCAAAACACCATATGATGGAATTTAAGTGAGTGACAAAGTGTTCCTGAAGATCCGGCCGATGCATGGAGTGTCACGGGTACGTGGTGGTAAGAAGCTCAGCCCAAGGTACGTTGGGACTTACACTATATTGGAAAGGATTGGACTTTTGGCCTATTGGTTGGAGTTACCGCCAGAGCTGGAGAATCTTCATGATGTATTCCATGTGTCATCACTTCGGAAGGCGCTGTGCGGCCCGATCAACATATCCCCACCACTAATGGAGTAGTAGCAACTGATAGATCTGTGCGACTAGAGCCGGTGCGGATAGTGGACACCGAGACAAGGAACTTGCGTTGCAAGACTGTTCCTTGGTAAAGGTGTTGTGGTCTAATCATGGGAAAGAATATTTTACTTGGGAGCCGGTAGACTTATGCGGAAGCACTACCCGGAGTTGTTTCCCTAAGTTAACATTTATAAATCATAATATATTTTCTCGATTTATTTCCCCCACAACCTTAGCTTGATTTCTGGGATGGAATCTTTTATTTTATTTATAGGATTTGTAACGTCCCATTTCGTGCCAGACCCCTCGCACATGTTTTGAGTCAAGAAGATAGACTCAGGTTCGGGGAGCGTCGAGTGAGTCGAGTGGACTCAACGACTAGATTAGGAATTAACTTAGAAAATTCTGGCAGGTTAGGCATCGAGTGCATTGAGTTGACTCGACACACTCAATGCCAAGTAACTTAGTGAAATTCTGGCTGGTTAGGCATGATAGCGTTGAGTGGACTCAACGCACTCGACCTCGTTTGACTTAGAATTCTTCTGACGGGTTAGGTGTTGAGAGCGTTTAGTGGACTCAACGCTCTCGACACCATTTAACTTAGTTCAATTAGACTGGTGGGTTAAGGCATTGAGAGTGTTGAGTGGACTCAACACCACTCAATGTCATAGGCTGAGGATAATTCGTCAACCGCTGATTCGTCAAACTCAGGTAGTTCGTCGAACGCTGATTCCGTTGAGCGCTGATTCGTCGAGCTGAGCTAAATTCGTCAAACTCAGGTAAGTTCGTCAAACGCTGAATCCGTTGAGCCCTGATCTTCGAGATGAGCTAAATTCATCAAACTCAGGTAAGTTCGTTGATCACTGATTCGTCGAACACAGGTAAGTTCGTCGAACACTTATTCCATTGAGTGCTGATTCGTCGAGCTGAGCTAAATTCATCGAACTCAAGTAAGTTCGTCGAACACTGAATCCGTTGAGCGCTGATTCATCGAGCTGAGCTAAATTCATCAAACTCAGGTAAGTTCGTCAAATGTTGAGTTCGTCGATTGTTGATTCGTCGAACTGGGCTAAAAGTCATCAAACGCCATTTAACCTAGAAAAACGTTTGCCTTGGGTGAATCTTCGGACGCTACTGAACCGGATTTTTAGGAATTGTGCCAAATAACCTTAAATGTGCCACGTCCTTTCAAAATGACTCTGAAAGTGAGGGTTAGGTGTACAATACTCTAGAGGGAGGGTGAATAAAGTATATTAAAATTTGTTTGGTCCCATTTAAGGTGTTGTTACAGCTTTTGCTGTAAACTGAAAATGTGCAGTAATTAAGAAACAGGAAAACAGAAAATAATAATCCTAATCACAGCCACACAATAAGAACAAAAAGAAAAAGATACGCAACCAGACGATACAAGAAATTTATAGTGGTTCCCAAATCTGGGTAGTCCACTCTTCTACCACCCTGGTAGGAATCCACTCAGGTTTTGATCAGGTGCCTGACACCAATGAGTTTTGATCAGGTCCCCAAAAAACAACTCAAGTCTTTTGGTTAGGAGACTTGCAACCAGGAATCACTTTTGAAGGGAGATGACAACCCTTTAAACAGGAGGGGGTGAGAGAGTGATTTTGTCTTCTCTTTCACAATAAACTGAGAAGATTTATGTGGATTGATGTTTAGCAAAAGCTCCCACTGAATTTTTGAATGGTTCAGGATGATTTGGAAGCTTTGTTGTAGGGTGATAGGTCTTCAATCAGAGTTCTTGACAAGCAGTGATGCAGGAGCTTCTTGATTGATTTGATATTTGTTGCCTTTGGAAGTCCTGGAGAGAATATGGAAGAAGAAGACTCTTGATATTGTATGATTATTCTTCTTCTTCTGAATGAAGATCACTGCCTGTCACTGTAAGCTTCAGTATAATTTCTGTATAAAGCTTTTCTGCTGCTGTATGAATTCTTGCAGTCAGTCTATGTCTATGTTTTTTTTTGACTAAGTATGTTCTTGCACACTAACTATTGTCGATCTTGTATTCTTCTATATCTTTTCAAAAATTTGAATCATCAGTAATTAATGCTCACGCATTGACAATAATCATCATTGAATCATTTCCTCAACTGTCCCGTGGAAAATCGGCAAGTAATATTCCTGAAGAAGACCGTAATCAATGCTCTTTCTAACGGATATATTCAGAGAATGTAGAGCATTAATTACTCAGGAATTTTCGCATTAGAATGGGGGCAGAAGGCCGGGAATGGCTAAGTCTTGAATCGTCGAACAGTTGGCAGAATTCGTCGAACTGAATTACCAATTCGTCGAAACTGAGATATTGAATTCGTCGACCAGACGGCTTCTTATTCGTCGAGCTGATAATAGAGCTGCATGCTTCAGAGTCTAGGCCAAGTCCTTAGAGTCAACATCAGATGGACCAGCTATCAACAAGACTATCAGAGACTCAAGACTTAGAAGTTCAAGACTAAGTAAATGAGTTCGACGTTCGTCGAACTTAGGTCGACGGAAAGCCGTTCTCAGCTCGACGATCTTGAGATATTTCTCTGAGCTGGAGCTCGACGATCTTCATTCTCTGGTCGACGAAAACTGGGATACTTCAACAAACTAAAGTCAGGATAACTCCAGATTATTCTAAGTCCAACTTCAGACTTGGTCGACGAACAAGATTCTGAGCTCGACGAACTTGGATCTCAAGTTCACAACTTCTCAGGTCGACGAAGTTACAAACTCAGCTCGACGAACTTCAGACAGAAAAGGCAAAGACTCTGAAGCATGCAGCTCTATTATCAGCTCGACGAATAAGAAGCCGTCTGGTCGACGAATTCAATATCTCAGTCGACGAATTGGTAATTCAGTTCGACGAATTCTGCCAACTGTTCGACGATTCAAGACTTAGCCATTCCCGGCCTTCTGCCCCCATTCTAATGCGAAAATTCCTGAGTAATTAATGCTCTACATTCTTGAATATATCCGTTAGAAAGAGCATTGATTACGGTCTTCTTCAGGAATATTACTTGCCGATTTTCCACGGGACAGTTGAGGAAATGATTCAATGATGATATTGTCAATGCGTGAGCATTAATTACTGATGATTCAAATTTTTGAAAAGATATAGAAGAATACAAGATCGACAATAGTTAGTGTGCAAGAACATACTTAGTCAAAAAAAAACATAGACATAGACTGACTGCAAGAATTCATACAGCAGCAGAAAAGCTTTATACAGAAATTATACTGAAGCTTACAGTGACAGGCAGTGATCTTCATTCAGAAGAAGAAGAATAATCATACAATATCAAGAGTCTTCTTCTTCCATATTCTCTCCAGACTTCCAAAGGCAACAAATATCAATCAATCAAGAAGCTCCTGCATCACTGCTTGTCAAGAACTCTGATTGAAGACCTATCACCCTACAACAAAGCTTCCAAATCATCCTGAACCATTCAAAAATTCAGTGGGAGCTTTGCTAAACATCAATCCACATAAATCTTCTCAGTTTATTGTGAAAGAGAAGACAAAAATCACTCTCTCACCCCCTCCTGTTTAAAGGGTTGTCATCTCCCTTCAAAAGTGATTCCTGTTGCAAGTCTCCTAACCAAAAGACTTGAGTTGTTTTTTGGGGACCTGATCAAAACTCATTGGTGTCAGGCACCTGATCAAAAACCTGAGTGGATCCTACCAGGGTGGTAGAAGAGTGGACTACCCAGATTTGGGGAACCACTATAAATTTCTGTATCGTCTGGTTGCGTATCTTTTTCTTTTGTTCTTATTGTGTGGCTGTGATTAGGATTATTATTTTCTGTTTTCCTGTTTCTTAATTACTGCACATTTTCAGTTTACAGCAAAAGCTGTAACAACACCTTAAATGGGACCAAACAAATTTTAATATACTTTATTCACCCTCCCTCTAGAGTATTGTACACCTAACCCTCACTTTCAGAGTCATTTTGAAAGGACGTGGCACATTTAAGGTTATTTGGCACAATTCTAAAAATCCGGTTCAGTAGCGTCCGAAGATTCACCCAAGCAAACGTTTTTCTAGGTTAAATGGCGTTTGATGACTTTTAGCCCAGTTCGACGAATCAACAATCGACGAACTCAACATTTGACGAACTTACCTGAGTTTGATGAATTTAGCTCAGCTCGATGAATCAGCGCTCAACGGATTCAGTGTTCGACGAACTTACTTGAGTTCGATGAATTTAGCTCAGCTCGACGAATCAGCACTCAAGGAATAAGTGTTCGACGAACTTACCTGTGTTCGACGAATCAGTGATCAACGAACTTACCTGAGTTTGATGAATTTAGCTCATCTCGAAGAATCAGGCTCAACGGATTCAGCGTTGACGAACTTACCTGAGTTTGACGAATTTAGCTCAGCTCGACGAATCAGCGCTCAACGGAATCAGCGTTCGACGAACTACCTGAGTTTGACGAATCAGCGGTTGACGAAATTATCCTCAGCCTATGACATTGAGTGGTGTTGAGTCCACTCAACACTCTCAATGCCTTAACCCACCAGTCTAAAATTGAACTAAGTTAAATGGTGTCGAGAGCGTTGAGTCACTAAACGCTCTCAACACCTAACCCGTCAGAAGAATTCTAAGTCAAACGAGGTCGAGTGCGTTGAGTCCACTCAACGCTATCAATGCCTAACCAGCCAGAATTTCACTAAGTTACTTGGCATGAGTGTGTCGAGTCAACTCAATGCACTCGATGCCTAACCTGCCAGAATTTTCTAAGTTAATTCCTAATCTAGTCGTTGAGTCCACTCGACTCACTCGACGCTCCCCGAACCTGAGTCTATCTTCTTGACTCAAAACATGTGCGAGGGGTCTGGCACGAAATGGGACGTTACAAATCCTATAAATAAAATAAAAGATTCCATCCCAGAAATCAAGCTAAGGTTGTGGGGGAAATAAATCGAGAAAATATATTATGATTTATAAATGTTAACTTAGGGAAACAACTCCGGGTAGTGCTTCCGCATTAAGTCTACCGGCTCCCAAGTAAAATATCTTTCCCATGATTAGACCACAACACCTTTACCAAAGGAACAGTCTTGCAACGCAAGTTCCTTGTCTCGGTGTCCACTATCCGCACCGGCTCTAGTCGCACAGATCTATCAGTTGCTACTACTCCATTAGTGGTGGGGATATGTTGATCGGGCCGCAACAGCGCCTTCCGAAGTGATGACACATGGAATACATCATGAAGATTCTCCAGCTCTGGCGGTAACTCCAACCAATAGGCCAAAAGTCCAATCCTTTCCAATATAGTGTAAGTCCCAACGTACCTTGGGCTGAGCTTCTTACCACCACGTACCCGTGACACTCCATGCATCGGCCGGATCTTCAGGAACACTTTGTCACTCACTTAAAATTCCATCATATGGTGTTTTGCATTATAATATTTAGCCTGCCGACTTTGAGCCTCAAGCATGTGGTCCCTTATTAATCTAACAACTGCATCAATATCATCGATGTACGTAATTCCTAAAACCTTCGGGTTTTCATCTTGCACCCATGACAATGGGGTTCTACACCTTCTTCCATAAAGGGCTTCATGGGGTGCCATCCTGATACTAGCCTGGTGACTGTTGTTGTATACGAATTCTACCAGGGGTAAGAGCCTTTCCTACAGCTCTCCTCTATCCAGCGCACACAACCTCAATAGATCTTCCAAAGTTCTGAGGTCCTCTCAGGCTGCTCGTCCATCTGAGGATGAAAGGTTGTGCTAAAGGTAAGACGTGAACCCAAATACTCCTGTACGACATTCCATTCTTTAGAGGTAAAACATCCATCCCCGGTAAAAAAAAATTGTCTTTGGCATGCCATGGTACCATACAAACTGCTCCACAAAGAGGCGTACCAAAACTTCCACATGAGCTTCTTTCTTCATAGGAATAAACCTGGCTACCTTTGTCAGGCGGTCAACGATTACCCAAACTGAATCATTCCGGAGTGTGAGCGAGGCAATCCATGGACGAAGTCCATGGAGACATCCTCGAACTTCCACTTGGGGATGGACAATGACTGTAATAATCCTCCGGGTCTCTTACATTCCGCCTTCACCCTTTGATAGGCCTTGCAGTGCGTAACCAAATATCTGACGTCCCTCTTCATTCCCGGCCAATATATGGTCTTCCGCAAGTCAGTGTACATCTTGGAAATCCCAGGATGCACTGAATACTAAGAGAAATGTGCCTCTCTCAAGATATCTTCCAGAATTTTTCCGACTTTGGAATGTAAAGCCGGCCACGGAGATGAATGTGGTCGTCTTTAGGGAATTCCCGTCAGTAGTCCCATCTTTAATTGACTTGAACACCGGGATCAGAGCAGCATCCTTTCCTTGCTCTGCCCGAATTCGGTCCCGAATATCACAGACAATGATAATTGCGGTTAAGTACTCTGTATACCCTTCGAATGGTCTTTTATATACCAGGGTAATCCATCTCCTCTAGCATCCGAGCTAATTTCATCCTCGTCAATCGGGACTTGGGGCTCGATTCTTGTACCTTCCTGCTCAAAGCATCAGCTACAGAATTTTCTTTTCCTGGGTGGTAGTTCAAGGTAAAATCATAACCACATAAAAATTCTAGCCACCGCCGCTATCTCAGGTTCAGTTCCTTTTGAGTATGAACGTACTTGAAATTCTTGTGATCCGAAAAGATTTTAGAGTGGACGCCGTATATATATTGCCTCCAAACCTTCAAGGCGAACACCACTGCTCCCAATGTTAAATTTTCTCAACGTGGTCAGCAAGATAGCCCAAACGCCAAATTAATATCTTCGGAACTACCCAGTTCGCACGCTGAACCTGCGGAAACCCAAGGACTAGAGGTTGCACCCAACAAAACAATGGAAGCACAAGAAGATCTTATTATGCATTCACTTCATTACAATCCGAGGCATACATAGCGAGACATGATTTCGCTAGTATTACAGCTGTAAACAGAAAGAACCAAAAACAAGCCGGGCGGACAAAACCCGGAGTCCGCCGAGACCGCCGAGGTCGCCGAAGCCGACGAGACCGCCCAAGCTATGCTGCAATCCGCCGAATACCACGGAGTCCGCCGAAACCGCGAGGTCGCGCGGACACACCGTTATTCGCCTCCTGCTGAACCCGAACTGAGGAACTCCCCTACCCGCCTGAAGCCGGCGGACAGGTTATTGAAGCTGGGAAAGTTGAAACAGAACTGACAAGCCGCAGAGCGACCTCCTGCTGAGTCCGCAGAGACCGCACACTTCCAAGCACTGACCGAAGTCACAGCCAAACTCCTGGCTCCTTGAAGTTATCCGCGCGACCTGCACACAGCAAACCGTCAGCCTGAAACAATCCGCGCGGACTGATAAACACAGACCGCAGCACTCGCCCAACCCAAAATACTGTTCACTCACGTTACTTGTAGTTACTGTAGATGTGCCAGGGGGGTCCTATTTATAGGCCAGGTGAGGAGTGTGGTCACCGCCCATGAGATAGCGACACCGCCCCAGCCCGCGCGAACACAAAACGACTGTCGCTCAGTCCGCGAGGACTTAGCCAGTCACCAAGGGAAACCGCCAGGAGCAAGGCAACCATTGACGAACCCTCTCCAGTCCGCCCAAGCTAAGCGGACAAGGCACCAGCCCGCAAAGCTCCAACTGCTTCAGGACAGCACCTTCTTCAATGGCAGTCCGCACCAACCCGAGGCAGTCCGCAAGACTCACACCTCAATCCGCCACAAGTCCACGACCAAAGGCAAACAGCAACAGTCCGCCCGGTCACAGCGGACTTGGCGGATACGGCGGACACCATGAACTTGACACCAAGTGTGACCAAGTCCAAAACCATCAAGGGCCAGTGCGAGCATGGCGGACACAAAGACCGTCCGCCAAACACCCTAGCACAGACCGCAACCAGTCCGCGAGCTCCTCGCACTTGTCCAACGCAGCAGCACCAAGCCGGACTCCAAACATCAGTCCGCCAACCGGTCTCCATAGCAAGACCTGCTGTAACACCTGAGCTCGGCAAGGCCTCAGCCAAGCTCAAGGCTCAGTCCGCAACAGCCCCAACCGCGGACACACCAGTCCGCAAGGCTTCCCGCGAACTCGAACCATCCCGCCAACAGCTCAAACTTGCACCCGCGACCACTGAGCAAAGCACCAGTCCGCAGGCCTCTCTATCCGCAGATACCAGGCCGCACCAAACCGCGGACACAATGCAACAACCCGCTCAGAACACAGCCGGCTTCCACCAGACTTCTCACCAGGCCGCAACCTCAGTCCGCCCAGTCCGCCCAGTCCGCCAAAGCTGTCCGCACAGGCCGCGCGGCCTGTCCCGTCACCCACTTCCACTTCACAAATTTCAACACTCCCCCTTGAAGTGAGAAGTGGTGACCAAGCCCAGCAAGCTGCGCAAGCGTTCAAAGGGCCCCTTCGACAGCGGCTTCGTGAAGATGTCAGCAAGATTATCTTCACTCCGAACATGCCCGACCAGCAGAGACCCCTCCAACACCTTCTCCCTGATGAAGTGGTGATCAATCTCTATATGCTTGGTCCTGGCGTGACACACTGGATTGTTTACCAGTTTGAGAGCACTCTCATTGTCACCCGGAGTAAAGTAGGCCCTTGCACTTCTTCATGAACATCCTCTATGAGCCTCCTCAACCAAACGGCTTCCCGAGCAGCCAAGGCCGAAGCCTTATACTCCGCCTCCGTGGTTGAAACCGACACCGAGTCCTGCTTCTTGCTACACCACGAGATGCTAGCTGAACCGCAAGTGAACACATAACCTGAAGTAGACCTTCGATCATCGAATCACCGCCATAGTCAGCATCCGTGTACCCGAGCAATGCAAACTCCGCATCCCTTCCATAGAGAAGTCCCATCTCAGAAGTCACCTTGACATACTTCAGAATTCCCTTCGCCGCCACTAGATGAGATTGCCTTGGTTCAGCCATATACCGACTTACTCGGCCAACAGCATAAGCTATATCCGGCCTTGTAATCGTCAGATAGATCAAGCTCCAACAAGAGCCCTGAACACCAAGGGATCATTAAGAACCCTTCCCTCATCCCGTCGAAGCTTCAGCCCAGATTCCAGTGGAGTAGAGCACTTCTTCCCTTTGCCCATGCCAAACCGCTTCACAATACGATCAGCATACCCTTTCTGGCTAATGAGAATCTCGCACTCCTTCCTCTCCACTTCCAGACCAAGAAAGTGATGCAACTCTCCCAAGTCTTTCATCTCGAAGCGTATAGCAAGCTCTCCCTGAGCCTTGCTACTTCCTCCTCCGAGTTCCCTGTGATGATCATATCATCCACATACAGCAGGACCAAGACTCTTAGCTCTCCCTTCTTCTTGACGAACAAGCTTGAATCCGAGTTAGAAGCCAGGTATCCACAGAACTGCAGGTACTCTGCAATCTTCCCATACCACGCTCGAGGAGCTTGCTTCAACCCATAGAGAGCCTTCCTGAGTTTGCAGACATAGTCCGGATGCTTCTCAGAGACGAAACCAAGCGGCTGATCCATGAAGATGTCCTTGTCAATCTCTCCGTAAAGAAAGGCATTCTTCACATCGAGTTGCCACAACCTCCATCCCTTGCTAGCAGCCAAGGCGATCACCACTCTTACAGACGTCATCTTCGCAACTGGACTGAATGTCTCCTCATAGTCTTCTCCATACTGCTGTGAGAATCCTCTAGCGACCAGGCGAGCCTTGAACCGATCAATGCTCCCATCAGCCTTCTTCTTCAACTTATACACCCACTTGCAAGTAACCGGAGTAATACCATCAACCTTGGGCACAAGGTCCCAGGTTTCATTCTTCTTCAGAGCATCAATCTCTTCCTTCATGGCACCTTCCCACTCCTTCACTCCAGTGGCCTCGTTGAAGTTTGCAGGCTCTCGCTCATCCAGAGGACCTGCAAAGAAGCAGGAGACAAAGCTCACTGCATTCCCATCACAGTACCGAGCCGGTGGCTTAACCACCCTCTTCGATCTTCGAAGACACGGCTCCTTGCTCACGGCTTCCGTTGCTTCTTCAGGCTCCACTCCTACCTGGGGCAAGCATTGAGCAGTGCTCCCCCTGCTTCCTGAGCCAGAAGGCTCAGCCTCGGAGTTCGAAGCAACAGGAGCTGCTGGTGAAACAGCAAGCTCCTCTTCCAAGCCTTCAGCATCCTCCACCGGTGCTTCCTCAACCTTGCTACTTCCGGTAGGCTCCACCGAGCCACCTCCATATGACGTCAGCTCGTCAAAGACAACGTCTCTTGACACCACGAACTTCTTCGTCACAGGGTCCATGCACTTCCATCCCTTCTTCCGCTCATCATAGCCAACAAAGACAAGTTTCCTTGCCTTCGCATCCAGCTTTGTCCGTGAAGCATCCGGGACATGCACGTAGCAAGTTGAACCGAACACCCGAAGGTGTCCAACACTCGGCTTCTCCTTCAGCAACAGCTCAATGGGCGTCTTCATGTTGATAGGGCTGAGTGGCATCCGGTTGATAACATATGCAGCACAAGACATTCCCTCCGCCCAAAAGGACCTCGGGATATCTTCGCATGCAGCCAGCATTTGCAGGTTTCCGTCAAATGACGGATCTTCCGCTCCGCTACCCCATTTTGTTGTGGAGTGTGAGCACAAGTAAGCTCCCGTTGGATCCCGTGCTTCCTGCAGAAGTTAGAAAACTCGGAAGAGACAAACTCTCCCCCGTTATCAGTTCGAAACTTCTTAATCCGCAAGCCAAGCCGGCCTTCTACCAACTCCTTGAACTCCACAAACAAACGGAAGGCATCCGACTTCTCCTTTAAGAAGTACACCCAAGTATACCTTGAGTAGTCATCAACCAAGACAAGCATGTATTTGCTTCCACCAAGGCTGACAGTAACAGTCGGTCCCATCAGGTCGCCATGAATACACTCCAATGGTTTCTTGCTCCTTGTTTGAGATTTATCAAACGGAAGGCGATGTGCCTTACCGTATTGACAGCCCGCACAAACATGCCCATCACCAAAGGAAGACAACATCGGCAACCCCCTCACCAGACTTCTACTCGCCATTGCCTTCAGCTTGTCCATGCCAACATGCCCCAGCCTCTCATGCCAGATAGCCGCACTATCATTGGCCCTCATCTTATCAACATAGGCACTGGTGGAAAGAACAAACAAGTTCTTCACCCTCCTCCCAACATGAGCAACATCAGCCTTTACCGCTGATACGTTGCGAAGGAACCTCACGTCTGTTGGCCCAAACAGAACGTGATACCCAGCGTCCACCGCGTTGGTCACCGAGAAGAGGTTCTTCTTCATGCCCGGCACGTGATACACACTCCTTAACATGAGTGGCCCCTGATCACTACCCAAAGACACGACCCCCTCCTTCTCTACTGCATAAACAGTATTATCAGCAGTGATAATAGCTTCATTACCTGAGTAAGCCTGCATGGAGGTGAACTTTGACTTGTCTCCGGTGAGGTGATGACCACACCCGGAGTCGACGATCCATTCGCTGTTGAAGTCCTCAGCAGATAAGGCCCGGACACAAGTGCCCGACATGAAGGCTCCTCCCCATTCTGCTTCTTCACTTCGTGAGCAAGCTTCCTCCTTTCCCGCAGCATGCCCAGGCTGCAGTTTGACCTTGCAGTCCCGCTTGAAGTGCCCTCGCTGATGACACCGGTAGCACTTCAGATTCTTCTTCCAGTCCTTAGGAGCATTGCTCCTCTCCGGCGGATATGAAGTTGAAGTCTCCTTCTCAACAGCGGCCTGCACCTTCTTCTTCTTCTTCCCTTCCCATCCCTTCTTCTTGCCTGAGAAGAGAGCCTCACTGCCTTCCTGATTCAGATTCACTCCAGCCATCTGCCTTGCTAAGCTCTCCTGCGAGGCAAGCAGATTCTCCAGCTCCAGCAGAGACGGCTGAGTAGCCCACCCTTGAACAGACGTAACAAAGGCCACATACTCCTTCCGCAAGCCGCGGAAAATGTGCCTTTTCATCTTTGCCTCAGAGATAGGCTCATCAGGATCCAGTGCCGACAGCTCAGCACACAAGCTCTTCATCTTTAAGAAGTACCTGGAGATGGAAAGGTCTCCCTGAGTTGCCCTGGCCAACTCATTCTCCAGGAACTGAAGCCGCGCCACATTCTTCCTATTGAACAACTCATCAATGGTTGTCCAAATATCAGCAGCCGACTCACATCCAATGATGTGATCAAACAGTTCCGGAGAGACAGCTCTCTTCAGAACGAACTCTGCCTTAGCATTAGTTCTTCTCCAGAGCCTCACCTGCTCAGCAGTACCGAAAGCAGCAGTTACTTCCTGTCTGTCGTCTCCACCGACAACTTCCCACAGCTCCTCGCCTAGAAGATAACTCTTCATGCACGACTTCCACTTTTTATAGTTAGTCGGCGTTAAGAGTTCAATGCCCAGACCTCTTGCTAAGCTCCCTTCCATTGCAGTCACCTGTTGGTACCCTTCAGCAGCTCCGAGCAACAACACAGGTTGATCACCACTCAATCACTGAGTAACAACACTGGCTGACCTCCGCTCACGCAACTGAACCTCCGCAACCTCAGAAACCTGGCTCTGATACCATGTTAAATTTTCTCAACGTGGTCAGCAAGATAGCCCAAACGCCAAATTAATATCTTCGGAACTACCCAGTTCGCACGCTGAACCTGCGGAAACCAAGGACTAGAGGTTGCACCCAACAAAACAATGGAAGCACAAGAAGATCTTATTATGCATTCACTTCATTACAATCCGAGGCATACATAGCGAGACATGATTTCGCTAGTATTACAGCTGTAAACAGAAAGAACCAAAAACAAGCCGGGCGGACAAAACCCGGAGTCCGCCGAGACCGCCGAGGTCGCCGAAAGCCGCCGAGACCGCCCAAGCTATGCTGCAATCCGCCGAATACCACGGAGTCCGCCGAAACCGCGAGGTCGCGCGGACACACCGTTATTCGCCTCCTGCTGAACCCGAACTGAGGAACTCCCCTACCGCCTGAAGCCGGCGGACAGGTTATTGAAGCTGGGAAAGTTGAAACAGAACTGACAAGCCGCAGAGCGACCTCCTGCTGAGTCCGCAGAGACCGCACACTTCCAAGCACTGACCGAAGTCACAGCCAAACTCCTGGCTCCTTGAAGTTATCCGCGCGACCTGCACACAGCAAACCGTCAGCCTGAAACAATCCGCGCGGACTGATAAACACAGACCGCAGCACTCGCCCAACCCAAAATACTGTTCACTCACGTTACTTGTAGTTACTGTAGATGTGCCAGGGGGGTCCTATTTATAGGCCAGGTGAGGAGTGTGGTCACCGCCCATGAGATAGCGACACCGCCCCAGCCCGCGCGAACACAAAACGACTGTCCGCTCAGTCCGCGAGGACTTAGCCAGTCACCAAGGGAAACCGCCAGGAGCAAGGCAACCATTTGACGAACCCTCTCCAGTCCGCCCAAGCTAAGCGGACAAGGCACCAGCCCGCAAAGCTCCAACTGCTTCAGGACAGCACCTTCTTCAATGGCAGTCCGCACCAACCGAGGCAGTCCGCAAGACTCACACCTCAATCCGCCACAAGTCCACGACCAAAGGCAAACAGCAACAGTCCGCCCGGTCACAGCGGACTTGGCGGATACGGCGGACACCATGAACTTGACACCAAGTGTGACCAAGTCCAAAACCATCAAGGGCCAGTGCGAGCATGGCGGACACAAAGACCCATCCGCCAAACACCCTAGCACAGACCGCAACCAGTCCGCGAGCTCCTCGCACTTGTCCAACGCAGCAGCACCAAGCCGGACTCCAAACATCAGTCCGCCAACCGGTCTCCATAGCAAGACCTGCTGTAACACCTGAGCTCGGCAAGGCCTCAGCCAAGCTCAAGGCTCAGTCCGCAACAGCCCCAACCGCGGACACACCAGTCCGCAAGGCTTCCCGCGAACTCGAACCATCCCGCCAACAGCTCAAACTTGCACCCGCGACCACTGAGCAAAGCACCAGTCCGCAGGCCTCTCTATCCGCAGATACCAGGCCGCACCAAACCGCGGACACAATGCAACAACCCGCTCAGAACACAGCCGGCTTCCACCAGACTTCTCACCAGGCCGCAACCTCAGTCCGCCCAGTCGCCCAGTCCGCCAAAGCTGTCCGCAAGGCCGCGCGGCCTGTCCCGTCACCCACTTCCACTTCACAAATTTCAACACCCAATTCTAAATCATGTACTGGATAGTTGAACTTCATGCTTCTTCAGCTGTCTGAAGCATAGGCAATCACATGCCCGAGTTGCATCAGTACTTCTCCCATCCCTTGATACGATGCGTCAGTGTAAACTTGAAATTCTTCCTTTCCAAATGGAAGGGCTAGGATGGGTGCAGTAGTAAGTTTGTTCTTTAGTTCATGGAATGTAGCTTCACACTGGGGTGTCCACTCGTATGACACACCTTTCTTTGTCAGAATAGTAAGAGGAAGGGGCAATCTTTGAGATCCTTTTCACAAACTTGCGATAATAGCCGACAAGCCCAAGGAAACTCCGTACATCGGTCGCTGACTTTAAGGGTGACCATTCCTTCACGACACACACTTTGGCAGGATCCACAGCTAGTCCAGCACCACTGATCACATGGCCCAAGAAGGAAACTTCTTGGATCCAGAATTCGCACTTGCTGAATTTGGCAAACAAGGCATGCTCTTTAGCTTCTTCAGCACCAAGGTCAGATGTTCGACATGCTCCTCCTCTGTCTTTAAGTAGACCAAAATGTCATCGATAAAGACGATGATGAAGATGTTTAAATAAGGCTCAAATACTTTGTTCATCAGACTCATGAAAGCTGAAGGGGCATTTGTGAGCCCAAACGGCATCATGGTGAACTCGTACAAGCCGTACCTTGAGCTAAAAGCAGTTTTCTGAATGTACTCCCGTTGTATTCTCAATTGGTAATACCCGTGCGCAAATCCAACTGGTGAACCAATACGCTCCTACCAATTGATCGAATAACTCGTCGATTTGGGGTAGTGGATAGATGTTTCGCACCATCAATCGTTTGAGCTCCGATAATCTATACATAATCGTAAGGTCCCATCCTTCTTCTTAACGAACAGAATAGGGGCTACAAAACGTGATGAGCTGGGGCGAACAAATCATTATTCAACCAGTTCTTGCAACTGAACTCAAAACTCAGTGAGTTCCTTCGGGGCCATTCGATAAGGGGTCCTGGTGACGTGCTTGGCACCTGATACTAGCTTAATTTGGAAATCCACCTCCTATGTGGGGGTAGTCCTGGCAATTTCTCAGGAAATACCTCGGGAAAATCCACACCACTCGCAGATCCTTCATATCTATTGTCCTCTCTTTCAATTCAAAACATATCATGTAAACTTCATCCCCTCTCATGTGAGCTTTCAAGGCCTGAATTGAAGATAATAACAAGCGTGGTGCAAATCTTATACCTTGGAAAATGACTTAAGTGTCTCCATGTCTCAAGTAAATCCACTTCATCGCGCAGTCAATTCTTGCGTAATTCCAATTCAACCATGCCATCCCAGAATGAGGTCGAATTCCGGCATCCTCAAAACTGTGGCAGGGGTATCAAAGATCTTTCCTCCAAGGATTATCTCCAAGTCGCACTTGGCAGTTGTGGTCATCTCTGAGCCATCTGGAAGGCGTACTCTCCGAGCAATAACAGTGAAGTATTGCACTCCTTCTAGGTCTTTAACAAAGTCCTCCAACACAAACGAGTGCGATGCACCGGTATCAAATAATATATAGGCCGGTTCCCACAAAACCATTACGGTGCCTAAGTACCAATAAAAAATACTGAAAGCTAGACCTCTAGTACATCTTAAGCAACTTAAGGTGATTACTAAAAATGTGTTAATTAACTCTAACATACCTGCAATCACATCTTGAAGGTTCCGCTCCTGCACCATGTACAGCGCGAACACTTGATTTCGAGCAGGTCCGGGATTCTACCTCGTGGTCCTCATCCTAGACCATGCATATGTCCCGTCCTCGTAGAGCTGCAGGAGGGAGAGCAGGAGGAGAATTCCCAACTAGTTGCGGGCAGTGACGTCAGATGTGGCCTGGTTGGTCGCAGTGGAAGCACACTCGCTCATACCGCCCTTCGGGTTGTTGGAACTGTTGAAGCTGCGGAGGAGGAGGCTATGCTGGCGGCTGTGGGACCCGACACTCCATTCTAAAATTTTGGTGGAAATATCTGCCACCTCTCTGGTATCCTCTTACACCTCTGTTGTCATGCCTCCTTCTATTACTAGGGCCAGCTTCCATCACACCCTCAGCGGGTCTCTTACCACTTCCCAAGTGGTCTTCCTCCAGCCTCTGCGCCATGTAAATTATCAATGCTAAGCTGGAGTCTGCTATAAACAAAGGGTTTGCCTCAGGGGGTCCCACAAGCCTTTGTAGAACCTGTTAGCATATCCTCTGTCATGCAACTCATAGGAGTCAGCAAATCTAGCCAGATGTTGAAACTCTCGCTGCTACACTATCACTGACTTGGATCCTGCTTCAACTGCAGGAACCTTTCTTCAAGTTCATCTCGAGCTGTCGAAGGGTTAAAGTGCTTTAAGAAAGCTTCAGAAAACATGCTCCAACTAATATTCGTGTAGACTCCTCCTTGGAAGGTGGAGCCCATGAGAGACTTCCACCACCTTTTTTTCATGTATATTCTAGAAGTGACACTACCAGGGTCACAGCCATATTGTTCGGACATCTAATTCCCTATATCAGATCTTGCACGGTGTCGAGCCATTCCTCCGTACACACTGCCGACTCTGTCCTATGGTAGGTAGGAGGGGAGAGAGCTCAGAAGGTGCTCTACTAATTAGAGTCGGTGCTTGTTGTTGTACAGGTTCTTGTTGGGACATAAAGAAATCCAAGATAGCTATGAGTGTCTGTCCTAGCTCCGATTGCGGAAATTGTTGTGGGTACGGACGGGGCAGTAGTGCCCCCACTGGCTCAACATGCACTGGGATCTACACGTAAGGTACAAAACTAAGGTCAGTTTGGCTAATCTTAAGATCCAAGTTGGACATACCTAGTGTGAATTACATATGGGCACACCACTGCTTCGCTAAGCCAGTTTGCCCCCAAACTGACGAATCGAGCGGGGGTGTTCCATTGTTGAGTGACTTCCTTAGCTCAGGATCGTAGCAAGATGATACCATTTGTAAGACCCCCCGCCCCTCTGGAACCCAAAACACGGTATGAGTGGAGTCTTATTCCTAGAACATCCGCCTTGCAATATCATTAGAACACGGGCTAACCTGTACTACAAGATGTCTATCCTGCCGGCTATAATCAATATCAAACATGCCAACCCAACCAAAAACATAAAATAGATGTCAAATCCACAAATAAGTAAATAGTCCAAAAGTACATCAAATAAAAGAAGCATCAACAAGCATCTATAACATCAGAGTACAAGTACAAAATGAGTCTCTCTAACTCACATCAGTCACCAATGCTAGTGATGGCACTGTCCCTTTAGGCCCTGTCATCCTGGCATGGCTGTCCTACTGCATACCCTGCTCCTGCTCTATCTGCTGGGTTCCCTCCTAAATGGAAGACGTAGAACCATTATTCATAAAGACTAAGTGGCTTCACATCCGCTCCCTGGCGACTCCTCGGCACCGGGCGGAGAAAAGGACAAGTACAATATATGTAAAAGTATAGTAATACAAACAGGTGGTAAATGAGTGTGCAATATCAATGTATATTAGCAGTTTAATGAATGAGTAAACATCCTACTTTAGCAATTCTATCATCTACAGCAGTATAAAAGGTAAAGCTACAACAGAAAGTAACTCAACTTTTATAAATGCCCAAACAGACATATAAGTTGAGGATCGACTCAACAGTAAAGTAACCATCGTATAAGAGTGACCATACAAACTTATATGATGAGGGTATTGTGTATACAATGTAGTGTAATGACATGAATGCAATGCAATGACTCACCCATGATCACACACATGTAACTTCTATGTCGACATAGATTGTAGTTCCCACTTTTCGAGCAGGTAGCTAACCTCTAAGGCACCAACGTTGTGGCCAGGCAAGTGACAGTGGAACGGGCTTCTCCACTACTAGGCGGGCATCCATACTACCAAGCCTAGGCCTCTGTATGCCTCAATGTTAAGAACACAACAATGGAGCTCACATGCGCAATATGGCTCGGAAGTGGTCTCGGGTAGATGTGCACCAAGAGCCCAGCCCAACTGGCCTATATTCATTGCACGGAAGGTGCCTCTGTGAACATATCACCAAAGGACTAAGACTAACTATCCACTAGCATGAAGGGTGCCTCGAGAAGTGAGCACCGAGCACCATGGCCCAACCGTGCAAGTCTAAGTGTCAACTCCCGTCAGTGTGATGACTAGCGAGCCCGCAGACTGCCACACTATCCTTAAACTGGGATTATGACACATCGTGTCGACTCACACCGCATGCAATCACATCATCGTGGTATGTGAGGTGCCTTTGTGGACAAAACACGAGAGGACCAAGGCCAACCATCCACATATGTCTCTTCATCATTACCAAACCCAGTGCAGTCAAACACCCACACTTACACCCTTTCACAATTTCGTGACCCAAGTCGCTTAAGGGTTCATCTTCAAACATAAAGGTACTTCACATATTTATCAGCCATTTGGTGAACACATTCCATATAGACTATGGTCACATAATTTTAGCATACTGGTTACAATTCGTTACCAAGTTCAAACCATTTGTGCACAC